>CM065384.1:16102500-16715000 GCA_033060915.1 Euryodendron excelsum | reverse complement strand
TCATTTTATTTTTTCAATAATTGTAATTAGTGCCATTGAACATAGGTGGTCTATTTGTGAATTGACCCTCACCGAGAGAGCTTCCAAAATTGGTTGCTATGGATCTATTCCTAAGATGTTAAGCCTAAATTAAGAACACAAGCTCTTATACTAATTTTTGGCCCAAAAGGTAACCCAAGAGGGGGGTGAATTGGGTTTTTTGAAGATTAATTAAAATTAATCTAATCAATGGAATAATGATCAATATATATATCTATATAATGCAATGTAATCAAGAAAAGAATAGAAAACAGATCAAAAGAAAGAACACAAAGAGTTACCGAGGTTCAACCACAATTCGTGGTCTACGCCCTCACCCCAAGATCCCCTTGAAGTCTTCCTCCACTATGCAATCTCCAATTACAACTAGATGCTGATTGAACAAGTGATCAGCTCACTATACAAGAACTTCTTCCCAAATTCTTCAGCTACCAAGTGGTTTTGTCCAAGATCTACTCAAACTTACAAGAGTTTTTCTTCCACCAGAGAACTCTCAAACTTTCACTTACAGGTGTATAAAGATATACAAATGTTTACAAACTCTCTATCAAGAGTGGATTGTACTATAAAAGCTCACACAGTGAAGACAAGAAGAATGTTAAGATTTTTCAGTTTGATAAGTCAGTGGATGTTTGTTTCTTATGTCTCTTCTTATATAAATGTAGTTTGAAGCTTGTATATAAACCCCTGTATTGATTTCGTCCGTTGGAGATTGTTGGGGTTCATTTAATGTAAGTCTAGTCCATTATAACGTTAGAAACACTAGCCGTTATTTTCTAGGGGTCGACACTAGGCTTAATTTGTCGACTCATCTGGTTTGCATTTTCTAGATGTTGTCAACTGTCTCCAAGGGTCGACTCTTCATTTCCATGAGTCGATTCGTTGATCATTCTGTCTTCAAGTTATTTCACTTTTATCTTCATGGGTTGACTCTTCATACTCATGGGTCGACTCTTTGCACAGAAATCTTGCTTCTGTCTTCATGAGTAGATTCTTTATATTCAACGGTCAACTCATTGATCCTTTGGTCTTCAAATTTTTTACTTTTGTCTTCATGAGGCGACTCTTCATTTTCATGAGTCGACTCATTGCCCAGAAATCTTTATTGTGTCTTCCAATGATCAAGTTCATCTTCAACATTATTATAAGATCTTCAAGGAGTCTTCTCTTTGGGGTATTATGATCAATCAAAGTCTTCAACGCATCAAAGTTGTCTTTTATTCAATTTGGATTGAATCAAACATTTGATATTCATCTTTTCTTGACTTCCAAACTGTCAGGGCTTCATCTTATCAATGTTGATCTCTTCTTCTTTGTTGCATAGCTTCCTCTCTCATTGTAGAGCTTTCTCTTTTATGTGGAGCTTCAAAATGCTTCATTGCTGATTTCTTCTCTTTGCTAGAAATTCTTCTTTTTTTTTTTGGAATCACCTCAATGAGACTTTTGTAAGCTTGATGAAATCTATTCTTAAACACCTTCATTTTCTCTGAGTATATATCATCTTCATTGAGTCTTTACATTCCAGATAAAGTCTTCACTTGGATTCCTTTGCACAATTGATGAAGTATTCTTTTGAGCTTTTTCAATCTGTTCTCAATCAAATCATCTTCAACTGATCTATGCACATTCTAATAAAGTCTTCAATCTTTTTAGTGCAACTCAAGTTCATTGAGTCTATGCATACTTGATAAAAGTCTTATTTGAACACCTTCAATATCTTCGAATGCAAATCATTTATTTGCAGTAAAAATAGGCATCAATGCTTTGTTTGGTTTATTTCATAACTCTTAGAGTCCATTGCTTGATCCTGAGCTTGTTGTGCATTCACTTTGACTTGTATTAGACTTAAGGTTAAATTTTAAGTCTAAATTATCAACTTTATTAATCTGCCCATTAAGTAAATGCATTAGAAAAATAACATAAGGTTTAGTTATCATCAAAATCAACATGGGGATCAACCATGAGTCAACATCTTTCATATACATAACCAATCTCTGAATCTAGAATCACTGTTTTCAAAGACCAAAACGAAGTTATTTTCAAAAAGGGCTTAAATCTTTTCAAAGGTTGCCAAACAACTTGTTTTCCAAAAAAACTTTGTCTTGAGAAAGTTTTCAAAACCTTTTCGAAAACTCAAAGTGTAATTTTTGGATTGTGCTTCGTTTTAGGTGACCTAATTCACCTTAATCAAGTTAGGTAGTGACTCCAAACTTTTTCCAAAAGCCATTATCAAATTAATTTCCAATTCAAACATAGTCGTACTCATCCTTCTAGGAGGATGAGTTCTAATGAGAGAGTACCATATTTTTTTCACTTGTGTTTGTTTTCTCGAGTGCAAAAAATGGAGGCACGACAAATGTCTGTGTGTCTGTCGACTTTATTTTACTCAATTTTAGTTTTAAATCTGTACAAAACACAAAAAATGTAAAAGAAAACTAATTTTATTAATAAATAATATATAAATATTATGAATAATAACTTACAATTATGGACTTTGATTCTACTTTATAGAGTGTAATCACATCCCCCAACTAAGCTCTTGCTAGTCCCTAGCAAAACAATAAACACACTTAAAAGATAGGCTCCATTTTTGTAGGAATCACTAGTGAATTTAGCATATGCACCAAACCTTTAAACTCCTAGATTACCCCTAGTGGATGAGTGGTGTCTCACGAGGGTTTTCAATCATGGTACCCACAAACATCAAAATGGGCCTGCAACTGAGATTAAGATGATAAAGTATGACATGTATCAAAACACAAGCATGTTCTATCTGTCCTACTCTTTAATACACGCAAGATAATATCTTAAAACAACATATGAGATGATTTTGTGCGTGTGTGATCATTACATGATAAGAAAAGTATCACAACATTAAAACACAGATACATCATTTAAGATTTGATTCAACCTTACTGGATATTATCTAAAAAAGAAAGAATATAGGCATCTCACATTGGTTGTCCTTGTAAAATAGTAAATGTAATGTAAAATCAAAAGTGACAATCATAAATAAAATAACATGAATATATAAAGTGAGAGACAACTTGGCATAACTCCATGAACGAATACTCAATGTTAAAATCACACAAGCAACTGATAAGTGAACTCTCTACGAAGTGAATGAACAAACAATATACACATCAAATCCTTGAGGACTTTATTTAGGTTGTAATTTGGTCATGAGGTTTAAGGTAGGGAGAAAAAAAGGATACGAGGCTCAAAACATGTGTGATCAATGCATGAATTGATTAATGAATAAATACCTTCAATTTTACCATTTCATTTAATTTGATTTGATATTTCAATAGCCAACCTATTCTTCTTCTTCTTCATATTCTTTTTTTGTTTTTTTTTTCTTTATTGCTATTTTGTTTTTTCATATTGCAGATAGATCACCCTTTTTTTAATTCAACTTGTACAAGCGAAGATACTTGTATTTTTGTATTTAGGGACAAACTTTAGCAATGATATATGTAGCAAAAGGCAAAGAAATAGGCTTAAAGAAGGTTCCAAGAGAATTATATCAACAAAGAAATTTGTGGCTTAAATGATCAAAGATAGCCTCAATTCATTTTTTAAAGTACACAACAGCTCAAGATTATAAGAATTCAACATATTCAATTACCTTAACAATTCAAATAATTGAGTCAAATACAAGTATAATGGAGCTATTGAAAGAGTGATGTGGAATAAATTCATCAAGAGTAAATGTAAATGCTCCAAAAGGCGTGATTGGCTTAAAGCTCACTTGGTGAAAATCTCCACTTTTATTAGGATGAAACTGTCCAATATGTAACAACACTAAACTGATCATGATATTATAATAAGTGATGTAAAATAGCATTTTTTTATGTGTTATGATAAAATTTTGTAATTGTATTAAAAAGAAAGGATAAAACAAAAATTATGCTAAGGTGAATAAAAACATGTTTCAATAGATCCCCAAAATTTACATTTGTATTTCACATAAAACTGTACAAAATTATAAAAGATATGCAAACCTATTCTGTAGATCCCAAGTGCATTCAAATTGTACACTCCTTGGTTTTGCGCATGTTTTTTTTTTTTTTTTTTGGTTGTTTTTTTGGAATATAAATTATCTGCAAAATAAATATTAGTCACATTTACAAATAAAGATAAATACGTAAACAAGACACTCAAACCTCACATTCTAGGAAGAATAATCATCACAAAATCGAGCCAGAATTTTGAAATCAAAATAAAGATATTTTACAATTCTGGTGATTCCAAGGTGTTTTAATACCTCAACATTTACTCGCACTTTAATAATATCTAGGTAAACCATCTAATTTCCTGACATTAGTTGGTTACTCCCTTTGCAATTTTTATCCACACACATGTGTCTAGCACAACGATGACACATATTTAGTCTGTTTGCTCTTCTCTTATAGGCAAGAGTACTACGACCAATAAGAGGTTGATGTTGTTACTCTTGCAGCTTTACTCTCCGCACTATCTTTACACGATGCATTATCTCGCCCTTGATACCAAATGAAAATATTCGGAAGATATAACATGCAAATGTAAACACTCGACTATCTATATAAGAAGTCATAACACTACCAAGTTATTTAACGTCTGCTGGTTACAAAGACAAAAAATATATAAAAAAAAAAAAAGAACGTGACCCCCCCTGTCGTGCCTTGGTTTTTCTGCACTTGAGAATGGTGGAAACAATGTATGATACTTTGTCATTAGAACTCATCCTCTTAAAAGGACGAGTGTGACTAGGTTTGAATTATAAATTGATTTAAATAAGGGCTTTTGAAAAAGATTTGGAATCCCCACTTAACTTTGTTAAGGTGAGTTATGTCACTTAAAATTAAGAGCAATCAGAAGATTAAACTTAGAGTTTTTGAAAGAAGTTTTGAAAACTTCCTCAAGAGAGGGTTTTTTTTTTTTTTTTTTTTTTTTGTAAAATAGGTTGTTTGGCAACCTTTGAAAAGATTTAAGCTCCTTTTGAAAAATGACTCTGGTTTTGGTCTTTCGAAAACATTAATTTATGATCCGGGAATTGATTACGTATATGGAAGATGCACAATGCTATCACCATATCTGGCCCTTGCAGTACCTACATGTCTTTCTACCATAGATTAACTCAATTAAAATCTTCAATTATTCAATGTCTAATTATATCTACTTTGAAAACAATTTTAAAAAAATGTTTGATATGATGCATGACACACAAGTGCAAAAAAGGATTTGATTTTGAAAATAGATTTAAAAAAATGATTTGAGTTGGAAAAAGGTTGCGAAAATTGGAAACTTGAAAAATGTGATGACCGTACCCATGAGGGTTGCCTATGTATCCCATTGTTGGGAACTAGGTCAGTCATAGTTCGGACTCAGGGTTCGATTGAAAATAGACACTTTGAGGTTTTTGAAAAGTTTAACTTAAACAAAGTCTGATTTGAACTTTGATTGAGAGATTGAAAATTGAATTTTGATTTGAAATCAAAATTGGGGCAGAACTTGAACTTACTTTGGAAAGATTGAATTGAACTTTGAAATCATCTTTAGTTAGAGATTGAAAATCATCTTGGTTTTAGAAAAGAGTTGAAACTCCCTAACTTTAGGGTTTGGCCTCCTTGGGTTTATGCAACCTAGGGTTAAAACATGCGCTTAAAATATAAAGGTTTGATTTGAACTTGAGAGGTTTGATTTTGAAAAGTTTCGAATTAAGAAAGTTCCATTTTAGGAAAGTTTTGACTTAGAAAAGTTCTAATTTAGGAAAGTTCTATTTTTAAAAATTTTTCATTTTAGGAAAGTCTTGATTTAAGAAACATTTGAACTTATAAAGATTTGAAATTTGAAAATAAGATATGAAAGTTTGAATTTTATTTTCAAAAATTGGATTTGATTCAGTTTCCAAAATTAAAAGATCTGATTTGACTTGAAATTAGAAAGTCTTAGTTTTGGAAATTTTGAATTTGGAAATCTATGATTTTATGTAGAAAAAGATTTTGGAAAGTTGTGATTTGACGCAAGTCGAAGGTCATGATTTTAAGAAATGAATTAGAGTTTCCTAATCATGGATTCTAGGGTTTTGACTTGGACTTCAAAAAAAAGAGTTTTCGGAAAATAGATCTTTGAAAAGAGTTTTTTAGAAAATGGATGTGCAAAAACTATTTTGAAAAGGTTTGAATATGGACTTTTGCAAGTCTCTTGAATATCTTACTTTCCTAAAATAATTCTAACCATGAAAAGATTAGAACCATTTTAGGGGTTGCGATTTTGAAAACAATTACAGTTTGAAACCAAACTTTGGACTTTGATGATCACTTTAAATATATCCCTTTTCTAAAATGACCGTAACCATGGAATTGCTAGAATAATCTTGGGATTGTGGTTTGAAAGAAGGAGGTTTCGAATGCAAGTTTTGAAGGAGAACTTTGATGCAAGTTTGAAAATAATCTTGAACGCAATATTGAATGCAATGCATGAACATGACAACTATAATGTAATAAGGTTGTGAGCATACAAGGTTAGGCTTCACCATATAATCAAGGGGGCCGACCCCACGCCGTCTTAGGTTGAACTTGAAGAAAGCCCCAGCACAGTGACCTTTAATAGTTCTTCCTAGGCATGAACCAAGAAGTCCCTTATTTTAAGCATGCAAGAAAATGGGGTAAAAGATGGGAATTAAAATAAAAGAAAACCCAAGTGAGTTAGGAGAGAGAAGAGAGAGGGAATTGCATAAACTAAATCGAAAAACTACCTTGTCACTTTTTGCTTTGTTTGCTTTATTTGTTTCACTTTAAAAGCTTTGAACATGCAGCACTTGATCCTCGATGGATGCTTGGAGGCTTGTATTTGAGTATATGGAGTGTATAGAGGCTAGGGTTTGTGTTATGAAGTGTTGGGAGGCTAGGGTATGAAGGAGGCTTAAGAAAATTAGAGTTTCAAAGCCTGTTTTTAGTGAAGCAGCATTTTTGGACTAAGTTCGTAGATTCTTTAAGCAATTGGAATAGGAACTAGCGCCTGTTGTAGTGGCGCCGGTTGATTTTTAAGCTTGCGCTATGCCATTTTTTGTCTTGTAGTGGTGCTAGTCCCTTTGGGAAAACTTTTAAGGTGGCAAGAAATAGATCTTTTGACTCTTGGGAGGTAAGGTAGAAGATTTCGGCGCCTGTCTTAGTGACTAACATGCAAATTTTAGTCTGGCTTCACTCGAAGTGACACCAAAAAGTCCAGTAATGACTTGGAAGGCTTGGGATGCACGGGGACTTCTAAAAGAATGCCCCAAAGGTAACTAGTTTGATAACCAAAGTCGATATGTTTGAAAAGGGTGATCGACCCTCTAAGAGCAAAATGATCATTTGAATAGTGAAACACCAAAACTAGTTTGGAGTTGACCAGAATAGGATTCGAAGGTTAAAAACACTATCAAGAGCACTTCGAAGGATTGCCAGTTTGATACCCACAGTCGATATGGTTGGAAGAGGTGACCAGTTCACTAGGGGCAAAACGGTTATTTCGCACCGGGTTTGCCGGAATGGGGTCAGAATAGTCTGAAAAGGTACTTGAAGGTTGGGAATACTGTTAGAAGTGTCCTTAGAAGGTAACCGATTTGATGCCCAGTGTCAATGTGGCTTCTGGAGGCAATCGGATGCTTAGGGGCAAAATTGTCATTTTGATTGGATGGTCTCGAAGTTGATCCAGAACGGACTGGAAGGCACTTGAAAATGCTAGATTATCTTTGCAACAATCTTAGAAAGGTAGACTTACCACTTTTAGGACCTTGGTACTTTCTCG
This sequence comes from Euryodendron excelsum, assembly GCA_033060915.1. Classification (NCBI taxonomy): domain Eukaryota; kingdom Viridiplantae; phylum Streptophyta; class Magnoliopsida; order Ericales; family Pentaphylacaceae; genus Euryodendron; species Euryodendron excelsum. The sequence continues at coordinate 16,707,185 of CM065384.1, read as the reverse complement.
GAAAGCATGTCGGTGGGGCCCAAGGGGTAGTTTAGTCATTTTTCATCGAATAGTAGACATTCTATGTTGGCGGGCTAGCAGGTGGCAGAAGTGAACAGCTCTACCATCTTGAGGAGTTGGGTTTTGTCTCGATTGATGATTTTGAAGGGACATACTGTTTTGACGAGTTTTCTCAATAAACGTGTCATACTGGTTGAATTTATTGTCTAAGGGATCAACTTTCTCGAAAAACAGGCCAGATTGAGTTTGATTGACTTGGACTGGAATTGAAATTGGAATTAAGGTTGAAATAGGGACTCACCATCTTTAAGAAGACATGCCAACTAGAATTGGACCGAGTAATGCTCTAAGGGTATTTTGGTCATTTTGCTTCTATTGGGCCTAGCGGGCCCATAAAGCAATTGATTAACTGAATTGAGTTTGGAAAGCTGGATTGAGCTTGAATGTGTTTGTGTCAGTTTCAATGTGAGTCCGGTCAGGCCGAAAATTGTCGAGTGGGAAAAAATGGGGTGCTTATAGTTGCTTTTTTTTTTTTTTTTTCTGTCATTGCATGTTGAAGGGAAAAAATGATAAATTAAAGGTCCCATGTTAACGACGAAGCGATCGAAGTAATGAATTTGGAAGAGAATTTTGAGCTTGAAAACTACATTGTTTGGATTTTTTAAATCAGGAATTTTGAAAAGTTGATTTTGAAATTGAAATTGATTGTTTGAAATGATTTTGAAATCGTTTTTTGGAATGGATTGATTTGGATTTAAAATAGAAGGGTTTGAAAAACCTTTGAAACTTGGAACAAAACTTTTGAGGAAAAAGTTTGAAAACTTAGAAATTTGAAAATAGATTTTTTGAGGTGAAGGCTTAAAAACCTAAAATTTCTTGAAAATAGACTTTTTGAAGTGAAAGCTTGAAAACCCGAAAAATTTGAAGACGAAGCTTTTGAAGAAAAAAACTAAGAAAACCTATGAAATGCTTTTGAGAATGAAACTTTTTTAGAAAGAAAGTTTGAAAACCTTTAGAACAGTATTGGTTTTTTTTTTTTTGTTTTTGAGAACAGAGATTTTGAAGAATAAAGCTCAGGAAACCCAATAAATGCTTTTAAAATTAAACTTTTTGAAGGAGCAATTTTCGGAAAATTGGGGAAATGATTTTAAAATAAAACTTTTTTGAAGGAAGAAGTTAGAAAACCTGGAGAGGTATTTTTAAAATCAAACTTTTTGAAAGAAACAATTAAGAAAACCTATAAGTTATTTTTGAAATCAAACATTTTAGAGAAAAAAATTAGAAAAACTAGAAGGTATTTTTTTAAATAAAATCATTTCGAAAAAAAAAAGAGATAAAACCCTTGAGAATGGGGCCTTTTTGACAGAGAAGACCTTATGAAACTTGGCTAAAATTTTTTGAAATGAAGAAAGAGTTGAAAATTTTTGAAATAAAATCTTTTTGAAGGAAAAAAAGATAAAACCTTTGACAGTGGGGCCTTTTTGGTAGAGAAGACCCCAAAAAACTCAGCCAATATTTTTTTGAAATAAAGAAAGAGTTAGAAAATTTTGAAATAGAATCTTTTTGAAGGAAAAAGATAAAACCTTTGAGAGTGGGACCTTTTTGGTAGAGAAGACCTCGACAAAATTTTTGAAACAGAATTTTTTTGAAGGAAAAAGATAAAACCTTTAAGAGTGGGGCCTTGTCGGTAGAAAAGATCATGAGAAACTCAGATAGGATTTGAAATTAAAACTTTTTGAATAAAGAGTTTGGAAAATTTTGAAATGATTTTTGGATAAAACTTTTGAGGAAAAAGTTTGAAGAAACCTGGAAAAATTTTAGAAAACCTAGATAAGACTTTTTAAAGGGTTGGAAAAATTTTTGATAAGACTTTTTAGAGTTTAGATAAAGAGTTTGAATTGGATTGTGAATAAGACTTTTTGGATAAAAAGAGTTTGGATAAAGAGTTTAGATAAGACTTTTTAAAGGGTTGGAAAATTTTTTGAATTGGATTGTGAATAAGACTTTTTGAAGAAAAATTTTTAGAAAACCTAGAAAATTGATTTTGAATAAAAACATTTTAGAATGATAATCTTAGAGGATCTTCAAAATGGATTTTGAATAAAACTTTTAAAATTTGATTTTGAAACTAACTTTGGATCTTGATTTTGAAATAACTTTCGGAAGGAAAGGTTAAGCATCCTTAGGAATTGATTTTGAAAATAAACTATTGAACGAAAAAGTTTAGAAACCTAAGGCATTGATTTTGAAAATAGACTTTTGAAGGAAAAATTTTAGAAACCATTTTGATTTGAAACTTAGACAAAACGTGTAGAAAATTAATTTTGTTAGGCAAAACGTGTAAAAAAATCGTTTTGACTTGTTTAGAAAATTCATTTTGTCTCGAATCTTGAAGTTTTGAAGACATAATGTTTAGAAAATTCATTTTAACTCGAAACTTGAATTTTTGAAGACAAAATGTATAGAAAATTTATTTTGACTCGAAATTTTATTTTGCCCCATAATTTAAACTTTTGAAGATAAAATATATAGGAAATTCATTTTGACTCAAAATTTGTTTTGACTCAAAAAAAATTTTTCTTCTTTTTTTTTTATTTTTTATGCGTACCTCTTATTTGTTTATTTTATCGTATCTCTTTTCTTCTGGCATCTCTTCAAGATAGCTAATGCAGGAGACAATGATTTACACTGGAGGCAATAACGAGATCTGCTTTGGTCGAGCAGAGGACTAGTGTTACTGATGAGGAGAGGGTGGCCTCGTTAGGGCTATTGTAGAGGATTCCCTAGATGAGACTACTGAAGATGTTGAGACTGCCCTTGCCGGAGCTGATGCTAAGGTTGAGGTTGAGGTAGCCTTTTGAGGAGGCCCATGGTCGATGTTTGGTGTTCTGTTTGGCGGAATGATACTCTTCTGGGGAAGTCCAACGTTGATTCTCTTGATACTTCTTGAATTGACACTCTGTCTGGCAAAACGATACTCCTCTACGGAAATCTAAGGTTCATGTCTTCACTGTGAGTGGGGGCCCATGGGAGGAGGCTGGAATGTATGGTGTTGGCTTAACTGTTGAGTTCTGATGATAGGATTCTTGTTGACATGTCTCTAGAGGGATTTTGCTTTTCTCAAATTGAACATCTTGAGTTAATCTCCGGATGGAGTGAGGGCTCTTTTTGAAGAGTTTGAGGTCTCTGAATGGTTGAACATCTTTGTTGTTTTTTTTTTTTCTTGAATGGATCAACCAATTTGGAAGGGAAGTGTAGGGTGGGTGAGTGCCTCATTCTCTATTTCTTGTCGGCTATGGACGAAAATCTAGGCTTTCTATGGTGTGTGCCAGTGTCAAAGAGGCCTGAGCTTACTTGGTTGTGGGGTGACTTTAGCTCCTTTCGTACTTTGCCCCATTCCTTGTTTCTTATTTGAGAGAGAGAATCATAGAATAAGTAGGTCATGCAAAAATAGTTTATTTATACAATTCTAAAAATACACAAGTAATAGGGTGAATGCATGTCATACTTTTCGATGAATGCTCATAAATGAATGGAAATGCATATCATACTTTTTAATGAATACATATACAGGAATAGAATTGAATGCATATCATACTTTTTGATAAATGCACATGCAATAATAAAATTAAATGGATGTCATACTTTCTGATTAATACATACATATTACATTTGAATGAAAATGGATGCATGCCCCCTTGAGTTTGCCTAGGGTTCTTGTTCAGTTATGATCGGAGAAACTGGATGTGATAACACTTACACCACTCTCCGAGATTTAACCCATTAACTCATTTTCCTCGTTTCTCTCTTGTTGGAAGAAAAAACTCTCTTTAATGGACCTCTCGGTTGCTTCTAGGACTTTTCTTTGGATCGGCGGCCGCTTTTGAGTGAGAGCCGACATCGCAACTTGAGAAGACCTTAAAAGCTATTAAGTGTATGAAAGTCTAGTTTTGGGGTAGAGCTATTGAACCTCTTTTTTCAAATTATAAGGGCCCTATAAAGACATGATCAGTCAATGTAGGAAAAATATACATTTATGAATATTAAGATTAGCTTCACTTGAAAAGATCAACATCAAATATGCATGAAACCATACAAAATGAGCACAATTGGTCGTGAGACAATCAAGACCATATTAGCGACAATGTAGTAGTGTAAGCATGAGCTTTACTAAGACTAATGAGAATATAAACCCTAACCATGATCTAGGATGACATACCATGTTTAATAGCTCGTGGATTAACACCCCTAGAAGTCAAACCTGTTTCATCCCATGCTATTTTTTTTGTGAAAATCTAATCCTATCTCTCTAATGATGGAAATACTGAAATGTAAAAATATGGCGGCATTCACACACATGAGTACGTAGCCTTCCCCTCTTGTCACATAACAATGGTAGTTGCACTCAAACTCACTAGTAGCCCTTTTCATAAGTAATGAGAGAGAGAATTGACAAAAGGTCAATCTAGGTATGTGACAATCCGCAAATATTTAATAATGGCGGAACCATTTAAAATAGATTATAAAGGCGGGTTCCATATTCAAAGAAGTCTCGAGAGGTCTGCATTAAAATGAACATGAAACACCATTATGGTAAAGTCCGTTGACTCATATTTATGCAAGTGATCATGCATATGTCACGCTCACATTTTTCGCACTCAAGGAATACACACACAAGCAGAAAAAATACTGTACTCTCTCGTTAGAACTCATCCTCCTAGAAGAATGAGTGCGACTAGGTTTGAATTGAAAATTAATTTGAATAAAGGGCTTTTGAAAAAAGTTTTGAGTTGCAACCTAACTTGATCAAGGTGAGTTAGGTCACCTTAAAACTAAGCACAATCCGAAGATTCCACTTAGGACTTTTGAAAAATGATATTGGAAAACATCCTCAAGAGAGGGTTTTTAGGAAAACAGGTTATTTAGCAACCTTTGGAAAATATTTAAGCCCTTTTTTGAAATAAATTCCATTTTCGTCTTTCAAAAACAATGATCCTAGGTTCGGAGGTTGGTTACATGTAGGGAAGACGCACTAAGCCATCACGCTACCCTGCCCTTGCGGTTGTAAGCACCCCATTTTTGACCGCTCGGCAGTCTACACTCCGTCCAGACTTGTTTTCAAGTCATTATGGACATATTCCAATCGAAACCAATCCTCTAGTTCAAATTCCGTCTTTCCATCGCTTCGCGGGCCTGTCAGGCCCAAACAGAGGCAAAATGACCAAAATGCCCTTAGGGGCATTGTCCTTTCTTATTCCAATTCCAATCCCTCTCTCGAGACAGTTTATTCCTCGAGACGGTCCGAGTAGCAAAACTACTCACAAAACCGTCAGAGTGGCGGAAACACTCACAAAACCGTCAGAATGGCGGAAACACTCACACCGTTAGAGTGGCGGAAACACTCAAAACCCAGGCACGTCTCTTCGGAGTCAGTAAGACCCCTTTCCAATCCCTCTCTCGAGACAGTTTATTCTTCGAGACGGTTCCAATCCAGGCACGTCTCTTCGAAGACGGTAAGACCCCTTTCCAATCCCTCTCTCGAGACAGCTTATTCCTCGAGATGGTCCGAGTAGCAAAATACTCACAAAATCGTTAGAGTAGCAGAAATACTCACAGAGCTGTTGGAGTAGCGGAAATACTCAACCGTTAGAGTAGCGGAAATACTCACAGAGCCGTTAGAGTAGCGGAAATACTCAACCGTTAGAGTAGCGGAAATACTCATAGAGCCGTAAGAGTAGCGGAAATACTCAATCCCGTCCGAGTAGCGGAAATACCCACAAATCATCAACCCGTCCGAGTAGCGGAAATACTCACACCATTAGAGTGACGGAAACACTGAAAACCTAGGTCAACACCCGTGTCTATTAGCTCACTCCGGTGAAAAATGACCAAATTACCCTTTGGACCTTTTCCGGTCAAGATGACCATTTTGCCCCTAGGCATCCGAACGCCCCGGGAACCACACCGGCTCTGGGTATCAAACCGGTAATGTCCCGAGAATACTTTTTATAGTGTTCTCAACCTCCCTTTACCTTTCCGGACCATTCCGAGTTAGTTCCGGCCAACCCGGTGCAAAATGACCGTTTTGCCCCTAGAGGGCCGGTCTCCTTCTTCAACCACACTGGCTCTGGGTATCAAACCGGTAATGTCCCGAGAATACTTTTTATAGTGTTCTCGACCTTCCCTTACCTTTCCGGACCATTCCGAGTCAGTTCCGGCAAACCCGGTACAAAATGACCGTTTTGCCCCTGGTGGGCTGGTTTCCATTTCCGACCACACCGGCCCTGGGAATCAAACCGACAACATTTGGGAACATTCTAAATAATGTTTCCAGATCCCAAGTCTTTTTCCGGGACAATCCGGGTTCACCCCGGCAGTTTCCTAGTCCGATTGACCGTGTTTCCCCTAAAGGCCCGGTCAACCTTTTCGACTCACCTTATCTTCATTTTTCAAGTCAAATACCTCCAGGACACTATTTTGAGTGTTCCTGCTCCTTTCCGGCCTTCCGGGTCATTCCCAACTCCTTCAAATCATTCCCGGACTTTCCGGAGTCACTCCTAGTGAAGCCAGGCTAAAGTTTACATGGTAGTCACTAGTATAGGCGCCCAAATCTAGTCAAAGATACGTTGCTTAATGACGTTAATTGTTTCCTAAATGGCTAGCACCACTAGCAGTGGAGCCAAGCCAAAAATGGCCTGGCGCCACTCCTAGTGGCGCTAGTATAAATTTTGCCCTAGCGCCACTGCAACAAGCGCCAGGCTTGTCCTCCCTCTATAAATACAGAGCCTCGTTCAACGTGAAAGGGGTCTGCAAACTTAACCTAAAAATCCTATATTTCGATATACAGAGCTCGAGCACCTCCAAAACCCTAGCCTCCCTAGGTTTTCCCAAACCCTAGCCACTATACACAATCCCTAGCCTCCCATACACTCATACACTCCCCCATACACTCATACACTAGCCTTCAACCACTTTCTGAAGACTTGAAGAGCAGCCACCCAAAGCTTGAAGACAATCCTTGAAGACTGAAGGTGAAGATCAAGACCAAAGACCAAAGATCGAAGACTGCACGGCGCGCAAAATAAACAAGAAACAAGGTAGGCTCCCTATTTAAATTTCCGCACTTCCCCCCTCTCTCTTCTCTCTCCAACCCACTTGGGTTTTCTCTATTTTAATCCCCCATCTCTTTCCCGCCCTTTCTTTGCATGCTTGAAACAAGGGGATTCCCGGTCCATGTGTAGGATTGGACTATGGGAGAGTCACCGTGTCGGGGGCTTTCCTCTAGTCTAACCAAAGACCACGTGGGTCCGACCCCCTTGATTATGTGGTGAAGCCTTAACCTTGTATGTTCACGACCCCAAATTGCATTGTGCATATCCTAGTCTTGCATCTTCCAAAATTCGTTTTCAAAAAGTTGTTTTCAAAAATCGTTTTCAAACTTGTTTTCAAAATTGCATCAAAAGCTCTTTTTCAAAACCATGTTTTCAAAATCACAATCCTAGGGTGATTCTAGCCTTTCCATGGCTAGGGTTGCTTTAGGAAAGTGTTATATTAAAAGTGGCCTTTTGGTCTATATTTTTAAACCTTGTTTTCAAAACCACTTTCTTAAAGTGGTTCTACTCCTCTTATGGCTAGAATTGTTTTAGGAAAGTGAGATGTTTTTTACACCTTCTAAAAACTCTCTTTAAAAATCTCTTCCTAAAAATCACTTTTTCAACATACTTTCCTAAAACTCCCCTCTTCAAAATTGTTTTTCAAAAACTCCCTTCCAAAATCTATTTTTTCAAACTCTTTTTTTCAACTCCTCTCCAAAACCTTTTCCTCAAAATTCACCCTCTAAAAACACTCCCTAGATTCACCTTCCTAAGAACTCTCTCCAAAAATCTTTCTAAAAACTCTCTTCCCAAAATTTTTCTTCTAAAACTCTCCTCTAGGATCTTCTTTCCAAAAAACACGTTTCTAAAAACACACTTTCCAAAACTCCCTCTTTCCTAAAATCTTTTTCCAAAAACTCCCTCTCCAAATTCACTTTCCAAAAACTCCTCCTTAGGATTCCCTTCTAGAAAACCTTTGTTTCCAAAAATGCACTTTCCAAAAACTCTTTCCTTAAAGCCCAAGTCAAGCCCTAGAACCCACAATTAGGAAACCCTAATTTTCTTTCCAAAAATATGATTTTCAAACTTTGCCCCAAACCTAGGTTTCCAAAACCTCTCATTTTTTACATCAAAACTATACATGTTTTCAAAACCCCTTTTTACGTCAAAACTACAAATTTTCAAAATTAGGGTTTCTAGAATCTCCTTTTCTAAATCCTTACCGAATCTCCTTTTCCAAATCCTTACCAAATCCTATCTTCCCTTTAGGAAACCGAATCAAATCTCCCCATTTAGGAAACTAGATCCTATCCTCCGTTTTTGAAAATAAAATCCAACTTTTCTCTTTTAGAAACTACATCCAATCCTTTCCTAATCCAAACCTTTCCTAAATTCGAATCCTTCCTAAACTTTCACTTTCCTAAATCTAAAGTTTCCAAAACTTGAACGTAAAAATCTTTCCTAATCCAACCCTTTCCTAATGCTACCCTCTTTTCAAATCTTAACTTTTCAAATATAAGCTTTCAAACCTTTCCTAAATTCAAACCTTTCCTAACTTCAAGACTTTCTAAAATTCAAACTCTAAAACTTTCTAAATTCTAAACTTTCTAAATTTCAAATCTTTCTAAAATTCTAAGCTTCTTAAATTCAAAACTTTCTAAATTTGAAACTTTCTTAAGTTGAATTTTTCTAAACCTAAAACTTTCTAAATTCTAAACTCTCTTAAACTTCAAATCTTTCCAAATCTAAGACTTTTCTAAATTCAAAACTTACTTAATTTAACACTTTCTTAAGTTGAAACTTTCTTAATTCAAACATTTCCTAAACTGAAAACTTTCCTCTTTCAAACCTTTCCTAAAACGAAACTTTCTTATTTTCAAAACTTCCTTGTTTTCAAAGCTTTCCAAATTCAAAACTTCCCTTTTTCGAAACATTCCAATTTTCAAAACTTTCCTAAGTTGAACCTTTCTTAAACTAAACTTTCTTAATTTAAAACGTTTCTAAATTCAACACTTTCCTATTTCAAAACCTTTCTTGAAACAAAACTTTCCAATTCTTTAAAACTTCCCTAAGTCGAAACTTTCCTAATTTCAAAACTTTCCAAAAATGAAACTTTCCTAATTCGAACATTTCCTAAATCCAACCTTCCCTAATTTTCTAAACCTTCCAAGTTAAGTCAAATATTTTCTAAGTCTCTTCTCTTTCCTAAGTCTAGGTTTCCTAAAACCAAGTCTTTCCAAAATCAATCTTTCCAAAGCAAGTCCAATCTTCTCAATTCCAATTTCCAATTTCTAATCTCTTCTTCTAATCTCAAATCAAATCCAATTTTCAATTCAATCTCTTTCTTTCAATCAAATCAATCTCTTTTCAATCGGACTCTTGTCCGAACTACGACTGACCTGATTCCCCCAAAGGGATACGTAGGCAACCTTCATAGGTGCGGTCACAATACTTTTCAAACTTTCAATTCCACCCTCATGGGTGTGGTTTCCAAAATCTTTTCGAATCTCAAATTCCAATTTCAAATTTCTATTTTCAAACTTCTATTTTCAATTTTCAAATGTTCCAATTTCAATTCTATTTCTTCAAATCTATTTTCAAATCAAATCAATTTCTTTTCAAATCAATTTCTATTTTCCAATTCTCTTAACTTGCACTTGCATATCATGCATCATATTAGTTTTCAAACATTGTTTTTCTAAAGTGAATAGGATTGAACTGTAGTTAGTTAAAGACTCTCATAGGTGAATCTAGGGTAGATTGACATGTAGGTGCCGAAAGGGCGGGGTAGAGTGATAGCTTAGTGCGTCTTCCCTACACGTAACCAACCTCCGAACCTAGAATCACTGTTTTCATAGACCAAAAGGAGTCATTTTTCTAAAAAGGGCTAAATGTTTTCCAAAAGGTTACCAAACAACCTGTTTTTCTAAAAACCCTCTCTTGAGGATATTTTCAAAATTGTTTTTCAAAAACCCTAAGTGTAGTCTTCGGATTACTCTTAGTTTTTTAGGTGACCTAACTCACCTTAATCAAGTTAGGTGGCGACTCCGAATCTTTTTCAAAAGCCCTTTATTCAAACCAATTTTCAATTCAAACCTAGTCGCACTCATTCTTCTAGGAGGGTGAGTTCTAACGAGAGAGTACAGCATTTTTTCCGCTTGGGTGAGTATTCCTCGAGTGCGAAAAATCTGGGCGCGACAGCGGTACCTACATGTTTATTCACCCTAGATTCACCTATGAGAGTCTTCAACTAACAAATATCTAATCCTATCCACTTTAGAAAAGAATTTTTAAAATAATGATGCATGATGTGTAAATTCAAGAAAAAGAGAGTTGGAAAATAGATTTGGAAAAGAAAAGTTTGAAATTGGAAACAAAGTTTAGAAATTGAAATTGAGGATTGAAAATAGATTTTTAGAATTGGAAGTTGGAAATAGAACATAGAATTGGAAATTGGAAAGCAGTTATGGAATTGGAGATTTGAAAAAGGTTGTGACCGCACCCATGAGGGTTGCCTACGTATCCTTTTTGAGGAATCAGTTCAGTCGTAGTTCGGGCAAGAGTCCAATAGAAAATAGAAGGTTTTGATTTGAAAAAGAGATGTTGATTTGAAAAAGGATTGGATGATCAGGAAATCAGGATTGAACTTAGACCTAGAATTAAACTTGAAGAAGGATTTGACCCTTGGAAGAGAACTTAGACTAGATTTGGAAAGATAGAATTTTGTGAAACTTAGACTTAGGAAAGATGAGATTTAGGAAAGACTTGAGGTTGAAGAAAAATTTGACTCAAATGTTTGACTTGAAAGATTTAGGAAAGATTGGATTTATGAAAGACTCGGATTAGGAAAGGTTCTATTTTAAAAAAGTTTTGATTTAGGAAAGTTACATTTCAGGAAAGATTTTGAATTAGGAAAGTTTTGCAATTAAGAAGGATTTCATTTTAGGAGAGTTTTGATTTGGAAATATTTTGAAATAGGAAAGTTTTGAAAGTTGGGAAGTTTAGAATTTAGAAAGTCTTAACCTAAGAAAGTTTTGGATTTAGAAAGTTTTGAAATCTAGAAAGTTTAGGATTTGGAAAGATTTGAAAGTTTAAAGTTTAAGAAAAGATTTAGAAGTTTAAGTTTTAGAAACTTAAGTTTTAGGAAAGTATGAGATTATGAAAGAATGGATTAGGAAAGGTTTAGGCTAGGAAAGATTGAGATTCCTATTTCCTAAAACAAAGGATTGGATTTTGTTTTTAAAAAGAGGTGTTTTGATTTTGTTTCAAAAAACGGAGGATTGGATCTAGTTTCCTAAACGGGAGATTGGATTTGGTTTTCTAAAAGGAAGATTGGATTTGACATGAAGTTGGAAGGGGAAGTTTTGGAAATCCTAGATTTTGGAGACTATAGTTTTGATATAGAAATAAGGTTTTAGAAATATATAGTTTAGATGTAAAGAAGGATATTTTGGAAACCTAGATTTTGAGACAAGATTGGAAATCATATTCTAAGAAAGGAAATTAAGGTTTCGTAATTGTTGGCTCTAGGGTTTAACTTGGACTCTAAGAAAAGAGATTTTTGGAAAACGCATTTTTGGAAACGAAAATTTTTAGAAGGAGATCATAAAAAGGAGTTTTTGGAAAGTGAACTTGAGAGGAGTTTTAGAAAGAAGATTTTGGAAGAAGCTTTTAGGAAAGAGCTTTTAGGAAGGAGGTTTTTGGAAAGAGATTGTTGGAAATTGTTTTTAGGAAAGAGATTTTAGGAAAGAGTTTTTCTAGAAAGGAGTTTTGGAAAGAGTTGTTATGAAGGAAACTTAAGGAGCATTTTTAGAAGGTGAATTTTGAGGAGAGCGTTTTCGAAAGGAGTTTAAAAAGAAGTTTTAGAAAATAGATTTTAGAAGGGAGTTTTTGGAAAATAATTTCGGAAGAGAATTTTGAAAAGGAGATTGAAGAGAGTTTTTAGAAAGTATGTTATAAAATAGATTTTTAGAGGCAGAAATTTGAAAAGAGAGTTTTTAGAAAATGTATATAAAATATCTCACTTTTCTAAAGCGACTCCAATCACAAGAAGGTTAGAACCACTCTAAGATAGTGGTTTTGAAAACAACAAGGATTTTGAAAATATGAACCATATTGGTTGCTTTAAATATAATACTTTTCTAAAGCAACCCTAGCCATGGAAAGGCTAGAATCACCTTAGAATTGTGATTTTGAAAACAAATTTTGAAAAAGAAGATATTGATGCAAGTTTTGAAAACGGTTTTAATGCAAGTTTTGAAAGCAAGTTTTGAAGGAATGCAAGATCATGATATGCACATTGCAAGTTGGGGTTGTGAACATACAAGGTTAAGGCTTCACTACATAATCAAGGGGGCCGAACCCACGTGATCTCCGGTTAGACTACAAGAAAGCCCCCGACACGGTGACCTCTAATAACCTAATCTTACACATGGACCTGGAAGTCCCTTGTTTCAAGTATGCAAGAATGGGGGGAAAGGGATTAAAATAAAGGAAAATTCAAGTGGGTTCGGAGGGAGAAGAGAGAGGGGAAAGATGTATAAGCTTAAATAGAAAGCCTACCTTGTATCTTCTTTATTTTACTTTGCTTTGCGCGCTTTGTTTTTCTTGCTTGATTTTCTTACTTCGATCCTTACTTCGCTTCCATCTTCAAGAACTTGTCTTTAATCTTTAGGAGCTTCGAAGTTGCAGCACTTCAAGTCTTCAATGGAGGCTTTGAGACTAGTGTATAAGTGTATATGAGTGTATGTGAGTGTATAGGAGGCTAGGGTTTGGTGTATGGTGGCTAGGGTTTGGAAAACCTAAAGGAGACTAGGGTTTAGAGAGGCTACGAGCTCCGTATATCGAATAATAGGGTTTTTAGACTGAGTTTGCAGACCTCTTTCACGCTGGAGGAGGCTCTGTATTTATAAAGAGAAGAATGACCTAGCGCCTATTGTAGTGGCGCTAGGCCAAAAATCCTTCTGGCGCCACTCTTGGCTTGGCGCCACTACTGGTGGCACCAGGCACTTAGAAAAGTTTTTAAGTCGACAAACAATGTATCTTCAGAAGATTTGAGTGCCTATACTAGTGACTACCATGCAATTTTTAGCCTGACTGCACTAAGAGTGACTTTGGAAGGTCCGGGAATGATTTGAAAGGGCTGGGAATGGCCCAGAATGCCAGAAAAGGGTAGGAACCCTTAGAATAGGGTTCCGTGGGTAATGGAATTGAAAAAGGATGTTAGGGTTTATTAGAGGGGTCAATCGGGCCATTAGGGGCAAAACGGTCAATCGGGCTGGAAAGCTGCTAGGACAGACTCAGAATGTCCCAAAAGAAGACTCGAGATTTGGAAACATTATTTAGAATGTTCCCAAAAGTTATTGGTTTGATAACTAGAGCCGGTGTGGTTGGAAAAGGTGACTGGCCTGCCAAGGGCAGAACGATCATTTTGCGCTGGGTTTGCTGGAATTGACTTGGAATGATCTGGAAAGATAATGAAAGGTCGGTAATACTATAAAAAGTATTTTTGGAAGGTTATCAGTTTGATACCTAGAGCGGGTGTGATTCTCGGGGTGCTCGGATGCCTAGGGGCAAAATGGTCATCTTGACTGAAATGGCCCTAGGGGCAGTTTGGTCATTTTTCACCAGCATGGACTAGCAGGCACTGGTGTTGACCTGGGTTTTGAATGTTTTCACCACTCTGACGGCAGTCCCGTGATACAGAGGTTGTTGGCAATTCCCTATATCGACCTGTTTGCGAGTACTTTCGCTACTCTGATGGTTGCGATGTTTACGAGTACTTCCATTACTTTGACGGTTCACGATCATTCTCGAGACTGCCTGATCTCGAGAAGCCGCTAAATGGACTTAGTGCCTGAGGAATTAACTTTCTCAAAAGGCGTGTCGAAACGGACATTTCTGCATTGGCGGACTAGCAGGTACCAAAGGTGGACCGTTCTATCATCTTGGGGACTTGGGGTCTCGTCCTGGTTGACGGGTTTGAAGTGACTTACCATTCCAAAGAGTTCACTCAAAAATGTGCCGGATTGGAGGGTCTTACTACCTTGAGGAATCAACTTTCTCGAAAGGTGTACCGAATTTAATTGGAATCGGAATTGGAATCGGAATTGGAATTGGAATTGGAAAGGGGACTTACTGTCTTCAGAAATATGTGCCTATTGGAATTAGACAGAACAATGCCCCCAAGGGCATTTTAGTCATTTTGCCTCTATTTGAGCCCGGCAGGCCCGCGAAGTAGTTGATTGACGGGATTAGACTTGAAAAAGTTGATTTAGATTGGAATACGTCCATATTTACTTGAGTATAAGTCTGGATGGACTGGAGACTACCGAACGGGCAAAAATGGTGTGCTTACAGCTACCCCTCTTTTTCGGGCTTTGCTTGTCGAAGACAGAAAATGATAGAGTAAAAGTCCCATGTTGACCGTGAGATGGTCGAAGGGACGGAATTTGGAAATTTTGGAAGACGGGATTGTAGAAATGAATATTGGGCCCAAAAGACCTTTGAAATTGAGTTTTGGTGGGAAAAAGGCAAAGTTGCCCAGAATTGGCAATTGGCGCCACTGCTTTGGAAGAATGGCTTGGTGCCACTAGTAGTGGCCCCAGGCCTAAGATCAAAACCAGCATTTGCTGGTTCGACGCTGCTGCGGGTATTGAAGGTTTTTCACAAAACCGAGAGGCATTGCGAGAAAACCAACTTGGACATTGAAGAGGTGCTTCTTGTAGACCAAGGAGGATTGCCGAAAGTGAATGCCATCGTCGGAAAAGTCGCCTGAAGACAAGTTTTCGCCGAAGAGCTCCAAGAGGTGGGTTTTCTATCTTATGTTGATTTGAACTTGTAGAATTCCGTTTAAGTCATTTGAACAGTGAAAATTGATGTTTTGATATGTTTTGAATACTGTGGTGATGTTATTTTTGTGTTTTGATGCTTGTTTGATTGAATTAGAGTGATTTTGCATGATTATGTGAAGATGATTTTTGCAGGAATTGGGGGTTTGTTTCTACAGGATTGGGTGTTGAGCTTTTCGACTAGATTTTTGTATTATGTGCTTTAGAAAATGTGTTTAACAGTCGTGTGAAGTTTTGCAATTTTTTGAAAACTTGGTGAATTTTTGATTTTTTGAAAAATAAAAAAATACTTAGAAAATTAAGAAAATTTAAGAAATTGATGAAATTTTTAGAATTTAAAGTTTAGAAAAATTACGGAATATTTTAGAAAATATTTGACATGATTTTGAGGAATTTTAGAACATCTTTGAAAACCGTTAACTTATTGGAAAAGAAAACATGTGTTTTGAAAAATTCAAAAATTTGTAGATTATGGGCGAATGTTGATGTTATTGGATTATGACATTGTGAAGTGTATAATTTGTACTTTGTGTTGATGTGGTAGGTATTGTAGGAACTGTTTTTGAAGCGGAACTCTGGCGAAATTTTTAGAAATTCAAAGAAAGGGTTGGAGAAATTTTGGAATAAAATCTTTTTGAAGGAAAAAGACAAAAAAACCCTAGAAATTTTTAGAAAACTTGTTTTAAAGCGAAGTTGACAAATCAAAATGTGAAGAAAATTCATTTTGTCACAGGCGGCACAAAGGATTGTCTATGTTAATGGCTGAAATTCTAATGCCCGCGTGAGAGATGTGAATGTTCTACAACTTCGAGTATCTTCATCGAGGAGGAGTTAATCCATATAGGTTCTCTCTCTCTCTCTCTCTCTCTCTCTCTCTCTCTCTCTATCTCTCTCCGCTTAGAATCAATCATGCATTCTGATTTTAAGTCCATATTTTCATGGTCTCAACTAATGGTTCCACTTCTCTCCAACCGGCTAGAGATTGAGATATCTTTTTTTTTTTTTTAACTTTTCAAAATTTTTGTTTCACTAGTGTATGTCTCGCTAGATTAGGTGTGCATGTTGAATAGCATCACATGGATTCTAGGATGGCAATTTGATCCAAAAAAGCGGAACTCCGCCATACACATAATAGGAAAGGTTTGGGGGTCTAGTAAACAAGTTGGAAGCAATTTATAGGAGAAAGAATAAAACCTGAAATGGGTTTGGGGGTGGTGGGTAAGGGTTCAGGTGATCTTTATCCAAACCCGATTCGATTATGTACCAAAATGAGCATTTATAGAAAATAGGGTATTTTTGTATGTAAGAAAGCATTGTCTACCTCTTGTTATGTAGTCTAATTTTAATATTTCAAGAGAATGTAAGATTAGAAAAACACGGCTTATGTTCTAAATAAAAAATAAAAAATAAGCGGGTAAATCTAACTTGAACCAATTTGAATATAAACAAGTATGGTGTTGGAGGGATCAACCTGTAACGGGTACGAATCGGGATGTGGGAGAGGTAATTTCCATTAGGGTCGACATAGAGTTTAGACAAATTGGTCGTATGCCCACCTATTGCCATCATTGTGTTCTTTATTTCCGTATATATTTCATTTTGGTATATTTCCTTTTCATTAGCCCAATTTTACCCTTACACTAACAAAGTGTTCCTCTGTCAAGCTAAAGAATACCAGAAGGAAAGTAATGGTTAAGGCATATGCACAAGAGCACACTTACAAGCACCCGTGGGAGCGAGTAACCTCTGCATCTTGGCCCAAGTTTGCTGACCCTGAGAGCAAGCGGACACTGTCTCGGGAAGATTATATTATTATTTTTATCTGCATATACCATATATTAACACTTCTTACGTTGACTTACCTTTTTAGGATGGCAGATGCGATTTTGAGTCGACTGAGAGCTTGGCATGACAGTTATCCTCCGAATGAGTAGGATATCTTTCGACGGTTCTTCGGTCGGGTGACTTCACTCCTGTCGGTGCAGCTCATTCCAGGATTCATGGAGGTGGTGACTCCCTTTTGGCAGCCTAGCTTATCTCTTTTCCACTTTAGAGAGTGCGAGCTTGTCCCTACTTCACATGAGTACGGCTTCCTCCTAGGTCTTCGGGATGGTCCAGCTGACATTATGGGACCTAATTTTCCTGATGGCTGCGTCATGATTGTTTCTTCTCAGATTAAGCTCCGTTGTATGGCCTTTTCTTCTAATCTGCTGCCCCAGTTTCCTTATGTCCCAGTGAAGTTCTTGTTTTTCTCATTTTGAGTTTACGACGAATAGGGGATTGGCATATTTCTTAAGATTGGTCAGTCTCTCGCATGATGGCCCTGGCTTTGCTTTTCTTAAGATTTTGGGTGTTCTCCTCAAGGGAATGACGTGGTTGACTGTTGATTACGTGTACTGCTTGCCAGGATTCATTAAGGGCACTCATGTGCTCCTATAGTTGTGGAGGAGACATTCGTGAGCCTTAGTAGACTCCGTTAGGGGGCCAACGCATATTTTCAGGGATGTTCTTCACTATTTCAGTTTTGGGTAATCAGACACCTATTTGTTACTTATCTTTGTTAGCATACATGGTATTCCGAGTCGGAAGTCATTTGATTGGGGAGGTTGAGGGTGGGTCATTGCCCCATTTTCTGTTTCTTGTCAGCCATGGAAATCTGAGCTTTCTGAGACGTGTGTCGATGCTGGAGATGTTTGAGGGGTGACTTTAGGTCTTTTTTGTATTTTACCTCGTTCCCTATTTCCTATTTGAGAAATGGAGGAAGACATAGAGTTAGTTTTTCTTCTTTTTTTCCTTCTTTTTCCTTTATAAAAATAGTTTATTTGTGCCAATTCTAAAAATGCATAGGTAAATGGGTGAATACATGTTATACATTTATTTTCATTGGTTTTTTTAATTTTTAATTTTTAATTTTTAATTTTTTTATTTTTTGTGAATGCACATGGAGTTAGATGCATGACCTATTTTGCATATCCTACTTTTTATTATTATTATTATTATTTTTATGAATGCACAAGTTCATACAGGAATGGAATTTAATGCATGTTACACTTTTGAATGAATGCTCCTATAAGACTGTAATTAAATGCATGCCATGCTTTTTGATGAATGCATGAATAGATCCAAACTACATAGGAATTTAATAGATGTACAGGTTATACATGTCATGGATGCATTATGCTACATGTATATAAACTATTTACAAATAATGACCCAGGATTGTCCCAGTGCCCATACTCTCAGGATTCTGTTTCCCTTCTAGGATTCTATCCCATTCGATTTTGTCCCATTCTCATCGGGGTGTGATAGCATTTGCACCATTCTCTAGGGATCTTGACTTTTTGGTTTACTATCCTATCCCTACTCTTCTATAGGGTTGCTGTTTGGGGTTTTTCTAATCCCACTTGGTTTTT
Organism: Euryodendron excelsum; assembly: GCA_033060915.1. Classification (NCBI taxonomy): domain Eukaryota; kingdom Viridiplantae; phylum Streptophyta; class Magnoliopsida; order Ericales; family Pentaphylacaceae; genus Euryodendron; species Euryodendron excelsum. The sequence continues at coordinate 16,688,828 of CM065384.1, read as the reverse complement.
CTCTATTAGATCTCTAAAATGCCACCATGGCTAGAGCGACAACTCGCATACCCTTTGCAGAGCGATAAACAGCTAAGCCCCCAATCTGAGAAGACTTCTTTTAGGACCGTAATGTAGGCTGGGTTTAGGGGTTGTAAGAAATGAAGGAATATTTAGGCTCAAAGATTTTCTTTTAGTGGGTTGTTTAAACCAAAACCATCTAAGCACACTTTGGAATATGAGATTGCCCTTGCATTCCTCTCTGTTTCTCCTTTCTCATCCTAATTATCTTGGTATTGTTCAGGCTTATTTGGATTAAGTAATTCTTTTTGTTCAGAGAGGACTTTAATTTGGACCGTAATGTAGGCTAGGTTAAGGGGTTTATGAATGAAAAGGATACGCAGGTTCAAATTTGATGTAATTTCTAGTATAGTTTAGATCCACACCATCCGTGGTTGGTCCTCCTCTAGCTTCAGCAACACATCTGGCTCATTTAGATCAAGTAATTTTTTTTCAATCGGAGAGCACTTTAATAGGGTCATAATATAGGCCACGGTTTTAGGTTTTTACAAGAAAGGGTAAAGGCTCAAACCTGTTGCTTCTATTGGGCTTCTTTGTTACCTAGGATCTCCTTTGAATAACTGTATATTCTTCAAGGAGTTCAACTTTCTTGTAGCTTGATCCTTGACCTTCTAACGGAGTTGCCCCTTCATTTTCTTTTTTTTTTTTTTTTTATATTTCTTGACTTGCCCTGTGGTAGCTTTTCCTCTTTGCTTTTCTGTTTCTTCCCTTTCTTTTTGCTTTCTGCGAGACAAACATTTCCACAACTACTTTCTCTCAGATCTTTTCCTTAGCATTTCAATTTAATCCATTGTAGGCGGTGATCCCTAGGTTGGGGTTTTTTTGAAAGAAAAAGGTAACGGGCTTAATAAGTTTTGACAAGGGTTGCTTTTAACTGTATGGGAAATGAAATGAGAGGCTCTCTTTATTTTGAACGAGATTGCTTGATCCATAGAGCTTTCACGTTACTTCAGCTTGATGGTCGATGACATTCTCTGCCAGATCTTCTACTGCCTGTCTACCCTAGTTTGGGGGGGGGGGGGGGATGGTTTCGGATCGGGGTTGACAAAAAATCTTCTGCTTTTCGCGAGGCACTAGTGGGTTAAGCAAAGGGGATATTTTTGTGTATGGTAGTATAATTGAGGGCCTCTAATCATTTCAAATTAAATTGCTTAGTCCATAAAGCCATTGTACAAAATTTAGACAATATTCCTAGAGATGGTGTGTTTCAGCCAGTGAACCCCCTACATATTCTATCAAATCAACTATTCTGTGCTTACCCCAATGTGGGAGATGGTTTTTGGTTTGAGGATATCTGAAAAGAAATTATGTACAGCTCTAGTGGGCTGAGCAAAGGGTAGTATTTATTTGGGATAAATAGAATAATGGCTTCTCATCATTTTGGGGACTCAACTGCCCATCGCCTAGCCAGGATATCATGCAAGTGTCGTCTCTTCAATAAAATTTGCACTTCTTTGTTGAGATTGCCTTCCTCCTATCTCTCACTCTCTCTCTTAATCTCTCAAAGGTTTTAACCCCCTTTGAGTGGGTTGCCCATGCTATTTTATCCTTCAAATCAAGTCATTTTTGAATGGGAAAGAATCCTTAAACACAACAATCGTCCACAAGAGTATGAGACAAAAGGGATAAACTAGGAACTACCTATTTTTATTTAAAAATATGATTACATGGCATGCGGTGTTCATTTAAATAAGATCTACAAGAAATAGAAAGATAAAAAGGAAACAGATGAATTTTATGAAAACCTCCCTTTTCTTGTGGGCCTCTTGGTGAGAACCCTTAATAGGGTTTTGAAACTATGCCAACTGCTTTGGTATTTCATTCCCTAGGTGTACCACCAAACGACGAAGGGCGAATTGACAGATCTTTTGCGGTGTTTGGCATGCATTTGACAGTTAAGAGATTCTTTTATAGCATTGTTTGGGTCTGATAGGACTTTGCAAACGGTGAAGCCTCCTTTTGCATGGATGATGGTTGTTGTGGCATGATGTGGAGGTGACTTCTTGTTGATGGATGGTTAGTTCTTCTTGCTCCCTGATGTAGGTTCGGTCTCTTCTAACAACTAGGCTCATCCTTCCATGAGTTTGAATTTGGTGGGGTACTAGAGTGATTCCATGAATTCAATTGTGCTCTCTAACCTACAACAAGAAAAAGAAAAATAGAATGCAGTCAGCATGTGGAGTTGGAGGTTCTATGCGATGCATGTCCTATAAAGGTCCCTTCTTTGAGGGAATCTAGGCATGATGATAAGTCCATTTTGGAGGTGGGGTTTTGCCCCTATTATACAATACAATACCTCTTTGACATGGGCCAGTTGATGTTTCCTTATTTGGGCAATCCCGCCTCCATGGATTGAGAGAGATTTGGGTCTCTCTCGAGATATGGTTCTATATATGCCATGAATCCTTAGGAGTTTTGGTAGGTTCGATTAACATGAGATTGGATTGCTTCTTTCTCTCTACGGTTGATTAGATACATGAGAATGAAATGACTTCAGTTTCTTGAAACTCTTGTCATGGAATGGATATGAGTGCATGAGCATAAAAGAAGTGAACGTGTAAGCAATATGATGATAATAAGTGAGTGCTTTAGAAAACCCCCTCCTTGTCTTGCTTTTGCCTTCGATTCTTTTGGTATTTGGAGACGAGGAGGGGGAGGACAGAAAACAAGAAACAAAAGAGAAGTTAGTACGTTGATTTGAATATTTCTATGTAATGCATGTCCTAGGGGTGCCCCTACTTGAGAGAAACCAAACATGATGCATTTGCTCACTTTCGGAGATACCTTAACATCAAGTGGGAACCTTCATCCATTCATCCGTTTGTCCATCCATTCATTCGTGGAGAATGAAGAAGTACATTTAACTTTGGGTTTAAGATACAAAATAATTGAAATTCATTTCAATAGGGGCGAGGGGGAATATTTTCCTATGGATTTCCACCTATCTACTTTTACATTAGAAATTTTAAACTACTCATGAGTCTTCGGAATCGCCTTCATTGGATTTGATGTTGAGGAGGTCGCTATGAGACCTTGTTGATTGATTGTCTTTTGTCTTCTTGGCAACCCTATCTCCGTGAGCATAGAGGGATTGGGGCTCCTCTTATGGAATGGATTGACATGTATACCATGAGTCCTTAGGGTTACATGGGAACCCTTAGGGTTTGGGTATGTTTAATGCAAGGGAGAGTAAACTAAGTGTCACTCTCTTTGGGTTGATCATATACATGAGAATGCAGTGACTTGAGTTACTTTGGAATCTTGTCTTGACATGGGATATTGAATGCACGAATATGGATATGCAAAGAGTATAAGGAAAGAGAATGCAATGGTAAAGTAAACGTGCATGCATGAGCAGTTAGACAGGCATTATAACAGTAAGAATACAGTCATTATAACAACAGGAATAAACAGATATAAATGAAAGTAAGAGCAGTTGCCCTTTCCTCCATGGTTTTAAAAACGGTGCGCGTGTCTTAAATCCGACAGAGGTTCGGTTATGCAAGATATCTATATGAGCATAAGGTTGAGGGTTCACTAATGCGTCCTAAAAAGGCTCGGTCTCCGGATCTTCAAATCTAGACCCACTCCCCGAGGTAGCGCCACAATTGGTTAGTGATTCGAGCAGGGGAACCATCAAGAGGCCGTAGGCGAAGAAACTGACACAGCATCTTGCCCACAACCAATATACCGTTCCTTATTTCTAACTAGAAGGGTCATGTCAGGGTAAAATGCAAGTATGCAAAATACAAGTGTGCGTGCAATGTGTGTGTGATTTTTGAAAGTAGAGGAAAGAGCCCAATAACTCCTATCTATCCTGTCCATCACATTCATGCATAGCAATTAATTAAAACAGTAATGTAAACAAAAAGCGCACCTATAAAACAAAGATGCAAGAGTTAGCATATGGATGACAAACTTAATACAAGATAACATGAATGGGGTTAAATGCATGTTTTTGAAAATAACTTTGAAAATGGATAGATGTGGACAAGTTAATCGAAGACTCTACATGGGTGAAGGGTGAAAGACATGACTATGGCCAAACTCTCTACGCGTCCCCAGTGGAGTCGCCAATTGTTGCGTCCAGATTTTTCGCACTCGAGGAATACACACACAAGCGGAAAAAATACTGTACTCTCTCGTTAGAACTCATCCTCCTAGAAGAATGAGTGCGACTAGGTTTGAATTGAAAATTGATTTGAATAAAGGGTTTTTGAAAAAAGTTTGGAGTTACCACCTAACTTGATTAAGGTAAGTTAGGTCACCTAAAAACTAAGCACAATCCGAAGATTACACTTAGGGCTTTTGAAAAACGATTTTGAAAATACTTCCTCAAGATAGGGTTTGTAGGAAAATGGGTTATTTAGCAACCTTTGGAAAATATTTAAGCCCTTTTTTGAAAATAAACTCTATTTTGGTCTTTCAAAAATAGTGATCCTAGGTTTGGAGGTTGGTTACATATAGGGAAGACGCACTAAGCCATCACCCTACCCCGTCCTTGCGGTACCTACATGTCTATTCACCGTAGATTCACCTATGAGAGTCTTCAACTAACAAATGTCCAATCCTATCCACTTTAGAAAAGAATTTTTAAAAGAATGATGCATGATGTGTAAATGCAAGAGAAAGAGAGTTGGAAAATAGATTTGAAAAAGAAAAATCGAAGTTTGAAATTGGAAAGAAAGTTTACAAAAAAAAAATTGAGGATTGAAAATAGATTTTTAGAATTGGAAGCTGGAAATAGAATATAGAATTGGAAATTGGAAAGTAGTTATGGAATTAGAGATTTGAAAAAGGTTGTGACCGCACCCATAAAGGTTGCCTACGTATCCTTTTTGAGGAATAAGGTCAGTCGTAGTTCGGATAAAAGTCTGATAGAAATAGAAGGTTTTGATTTGAAAAAGAGATGTTGATTTGAAAAAGGATTGGATGATCAGGAAATCAGGATTAAACATAGACCTAGAATTGAACTTGAAGAAGGATTTGACCCTTGGAAGAGAACTTAGACTAGATTTGGAAAGATAAAATTTTGTGAAACCTAGACTTAGGAAAGATGAGATTTAGGAAAGACTTGAGGTTAAAGAAAGATTTGACTCGAATGTTTGACTTGGAAGATTTAGGAAAGATTGGATTTAGGAAAGACTCGGATTAGTAAAGGTTTCGTTTTAGGAAAGTTTCAAATTAGGAAAGTTATATTTTCAGAAAGATTTTGAATTAGGAGAGTTTCAAATTAGGAAAGTTTTGGAATTAAGAAGGATTTCATTTTAGGAAAGTTTTGATTTGGAAATATTTTGAAATAGGAAAGTTTTGAAAGTTGGGAAGTTTAGAATTTAGAAAATCTTAACCTAAGAAAGTTTTGGATTTAGAAAGTTTTGAAATCTAGAAAGTTTAGGATTTGGAAAGATTTGAAGGTTTAAAGTTTAAGGAAAGATTTAGAAGTTTAAGTTTTAGAAACTTAAGTTTTAGGAAAGTATGAGATTATGAAAGAATGGATTATGAATAGTTTAGGCTAGGAAGGATTGAGATTCTTGTTTCCTAAAACAAAGGATTGGATTTTGTTTCTAAAAAGAGGTGTTTTGATTTTGTTTCCAAAAATGGAGGATTAGATCTAGTTTCCTAAATGGGAGATTGGATTTGGTTTTCTAAAGAGAAGATTGGATTTGACATGAAGTTGGAAGGGGAAGTTTTAAAAATCCTAAATTTTGGAGGCTATAGTTTTGATGTAGAAATTAGGTTTTAGATATATATAGTTTAGATGTAAAGAAGGAGATTTTGGAAACCTAGGTTTTGAGGCAAGATTGGAAATTATATTTTAAGAAAGGAAATTAAGGTTTCTTAATTATTGGCTCTAGGATTTAACTTGGACTCTAAGAAAAGAGATTTTTGAAAAACGCATTTTTGGAAACGAAGATTTTTGGAAGGAGATCCTAAAAAGGAGTTTTTGGAAAGTGAACTTGAGAGGAGTTTTAGAAAGAAGATTTTGGAAGAAGGTTTTAGGAAAGAGCTTTTTGGAAGGATGTTTTTGGAAAGAGATTGTTGGAAAGAGTTTTTAGGAAAGAGATTTTAGGAAAGAGTTTTTAGAAAAGAGATTTTTGGAAAGAGTTTTTCTAGGAAGGAGTTTTGGAAAGAGTTGTTATGAAGGAAACTTAAAGAGCATTTTTAGAAGGTGAATTTTGAGGAAAGCATTTTCCAAAGGAGTTTAAAAAGAAGTTTTAGAAAATAGATTTTTGGAGGGAGTTTTCAGAAAATAATTTCGGATGAGAATTTTGAAAGGGAGATTGAAGAGGGTTTTTAGAAAGCATGTTAGAAAAGAGATTTTTAGAGGAAGAGATTTGAAAAGAGGGTTTTTAGAAAGTATATATAAAACATCTCACTTTCCTAAAGCGACTCCAACCATAAGAAGGTTAGAACCACTCTAAGATAGTGGTTTTGAAAACAACAAGGATTTTAAAAATATGAACCATATCGGTTACTTTAAATATAACACTTTCCTAAAGCAACCCTAGCCATAGAAAGGCTAGAATCACCTTAGGATTGTGATTTTGAAAACAAATTTTGAAAAAGAAGATATTGATGCAAGTTTTGAAAACGATTTTGATGTAAGTTTGTCTCACTCGAGGAATACTCACCCAAACGGGAAAAATGCTGTACTTTCTCGTTAGAACTCACTCTCCTAGAAGAATGAGTGCGACTAAGTTTGAATTGAAAATTGGTTTGAATAAAGGGCCTTTGAAAAAGATTCAGAGTCGCCACTTAACTTGATTAAGGTGAGTTAGGTCACCTAAAAACTAAGCATAGTCCAAAGACTACACTTAGGGTTTTTGGAAAACAATTTTTGAAAATATCTCCTCAAGAGAGGGTTTTTAAGAAAACAGGTTGTTTGGCAACCTTTGGAAAACATTCAGCCCTTTTTTGAAAAATAACTCCTTTTTGGTCTTTGAAATCAGTGATCTAGGTTCAGAGGTTGGTTACGTGTAGGGAAGACGCACTAAGCTATCACCCTACCCCGCCCTTTCGGTACCTACATGTCAATCTACCCTAGATTCCTATGAGAGTCTTCGACTAACAATAATTCAACCTTATTCACTTTGAAAAAGAATGTTTGAAAAGAAACTAACATGATGCATGATATGCGAGTGCAAGTTAAGAGAATTGGAAAATAGAAATTGATTTGAAAAGAAATTGATTTGATTTGAAAATAGATTTGAAAAGATGGAATTGAAATTGGAAACTTTGAAAACTTGGAAATAGGAATTTGAAAATAGAAATTTTGAGAATAGATTGGAATTTGAGATTTGAAAAATGTGGAGACCGAACCCATTAGGGTGGAATTGAAAGTTTGAAAAGTGTTGTGACTGCACCTATGAAGGTTGCCTACGTATCCCTTTGGGGGAATCAGGTCAGTCGTAGTTCAGACCGGAGTCCGATTGAAAATAGATTGATTTGAAGAGAGAGATTGGATTGGAAGAAAGAGATTGAATCGAAAATTGAGTTTGATTTGAGATTAGAAGAGGAGATTGGAATTTGAAATTTTGAAGATTAGACTTGCTTTGGAAAGACTTGGTTTTGGAAAGATGGAGGTTTAGAAAACCTAGACTTAGGAAAGGTAGGAGACCTAGGAAAGACTTGAGAGTTTAAGAAAGATTGGATTTAGGAAATGTTTGAATTAGGAAAAGTCCGATTTAGGAAAGTTTCGAATTAGGAAAGTTCCATTTTTGGAAAGTGTTCGAATTAGGAAAGTTTTGAATTAAGAAAGTTTTGAATTTAAGAAAGTTTGGAAATTGGAAAGTTTCGTTTTAGGAAAGGTTTGAAAAAGAAAAGTTTTCAATTTAGGAAATGTTTGAATTAAGAAAGTTTCAACTTAAGAAAGTCTTAAATTAAGAAAGTTTCGAGTTTAGAAAAGTCTTAGATTTGAAAAGATTTTGAAGTTTTAGAAAGTTTAGAATTTGGAAAGATTTAGGTTTAGAAAGATTTAACTTAAGAAAGTTTTGAACTTAGAAAGTTTTGAATTTAGAAAGATTTGAAATTTAGAAAGTTTAAGATTTAGAAAGTTTTAGAGTTTTAGTTTTAGAAAATCTTGAAATTAGGAAAGGTTTAAGTTTAGGAAGAGTTTGAAAACTTAGGTTTGAAAAGTTAAGGTTTGAAAAGAAGGTAGAATTAGGAAAGGGTTGAATTAGGAAAGATTTGAAAATTGAGTCTTAAAATTTAAAAAAGATTTTTATGTTCAAGTTTTAGAAACCTAAGATTTAGGAAAGTGGAGGATTAGGAAGGATTTGAATTAGGAAAGATTTGGATTTGGAAGGGATTGGACTTGGTTTCTAAAAGTAAAGGTTTGATTTTGTTTTCAAAAACGGAGGATGGGATCTAGTTTCCTAAACGGGGAGATTGGATTTGGTTTCCTAAAGGGAAGATAGGATTTGGAAAGGGAGATTCTAAAAACCGTAGATTTGGAAAATTATAGTTTTGACGTAGAAAAGAGGTTTTGGAAGCGTGTATCGTTTGGATGTGAAAACAAGAGATTTTGGAAACCTAGGTTTGGGGCAAAGTTTGAAAACCATGTTTTTCGGAAGAAAATTTAGGGTTTCCTGATTGTGGGTCCTAGGGCTTGACTTGGGCTCTAAGGAAAGAGTTTTTGGAAAGTGCGTTTTTGGAAACGAAGGTTTTCTAGAAAGGAAATCCTAGGGAGGAGTTTTTGGAAAGTGAATTTGGAGAGGGAGCTTTTGGAAAAAGATTTTAAAGAGGAGTTTTGGAAAGTGTGTTTTTAGAAATGCAGATTTTAGAAGGAAAATCCTAGAGGGGAATTTCTAGAAGGAAGATTTTGGAAAGAGAGTTTTTAGAAAGGTGAATCTAAGGAGTGTTTTTAGAAAGTGAATTTTGAGGAAAAGATTTTGGAGGGGAGTTGAAAAAGAAAATTTTGAAAAAATAGATTTTGAAAGGGAGTTTTTGAAAATAATTTTGAAAAGGAGAGTTTTAGGAAAGTATGTTGAAAAAGAGATTTTTATGAAGAGATTTTTAAAGAGAGTTTTTAGAAGGTATAAAAATATCTCACTTTCCTAAAGCAGTTCTAACCATAAGAGGGCTAGAACTACTTTAAGAAAGTGGTTTTGAAAACAAGGTTTGAAAATATAGACCAAAAGACCACTTTTAATATAACACTTTTCTAAAGCAACCCTAGCCATGGAAAGGCTAGAATCACCCTAGAATTGTGGTTTTGAAAACAAGTTTTCGAAAAAGAGATTTTGATGCAATTTTGAAAACAAGTTTAAAAACGTTTTGAAAAACAACTTTGAAAACGGTTTTTGGAAGATGCAAGACTATGATATGCACAATGCAATTTAGGGGTTGTGAACATACAAGGCTAAGGCTTCACCACATAATCAAGGGGGCCGGACCCACGTGGTCTTTGGTTAGACTAGAAGAAAGCCCCCGACACGGTGACTCTCCAATAGCCCAATCCTACACATGGACCGGGAATCCCCTTGTTTCAAGCATGCAAAGAAAGGGGGGGAAAGAGATGGGGGATTAAAATAGAGAAAACCCAAGTGGGTTGGAGAGAGAAGAGAGAGGGGGGAAGTGCAGAAAATTAAAGAGAAAACCTACCGTATGTCTTCTTTATTTTGCATGTCGCGCTGTCTTCGATCTTCGGTCTTTGTCTTGATCTTCACCTTCAGCCTTCAAGAGTTGTCTTCAAGCTTTGGATGACAGCTCTTCAAGTCTTCAAAGGATGGTTAAAGGCTAGTGTATGAGTGTATGGGGGAGTGTATGAGTGTATAGGAGACTAGGGTTTGTGCATAGTGGTTAGGGTTTGGGAAAACCTAGGGAGGCTAGGGTTTTTGGAGGTACTCGAGCTCTGTATATCGAATTGTGTGATTTCTAGGTTAAGTTTTCAGACCCCCTTTCACGTTGAATGAGGCTCTGTATTTATAGAAGGAGGACAAACCTGGCGCCTGTTGCAGTGGCGCAAGGGTAAACTTTACACTGGCGCCACTACTAGTGGCACCAGCCAATTAGGAAAGGTTTAAGGTCGGCAAGCAATGTATCTTTGACTAGATTTAGGCGCCTGTACTAGTGACTACCATGTAAATTTTAGCTTGGCTTCACTAGGAGTGACTTCGGAAAGTCTGGGAATGATTTGAAGGAGCCCGGGATGACTCGGAAGGCCGGAAAGGAACAGGAACGCTTAAAATAGTGTCCTAGAGGTTTTTGACTTAAAAAGTGAGGACAAAATGTGTCAGAAAGGTTGACCGTGCCTTTAGGGGCAAAACGGTCAATCGGACCGAAGAACTACCGGGACAGACTCGGACTGTCTCGGAAAAAGACTTGGGATCTGGAAACATTATTTAGAATGTTCCCAGAGGTTGCAAGTTTGATTCCCAGAGTCGGCGTGGTCAGAAAAGAAGACCGGCCCACTAGGGGCAAAACGGTCATTTTGTACCGGGTTTGTCGGAACTGACTCGGAATGGTCTGGAAAGGTAAAGGAAGGTTGAGAATACTATAAAAAGTATTCTTGGGACATTACCGGTTTGATACTCAAAGCCGGTATGGTCGAAGAACGAGACCGGCCCTCTAGGGGCAAAACGGTCATTTTGTACCGGGTTTGCCGAAACTGACTCGGAATGATCTGGAAAGGTAAGGGGAGGTTGAGAACACTATAAAAAATATTCTCAGGAGGTTACCGGTTTGATACCCAGAGTCGGTGTGGTTCACGGGGCATTCGGATGCTTAGGGGCAAAATGGTCATCTTGACCGAAAAGTCTCGGAAAAGGTCCTAAGGGTAGTCTGGTAATTTTTCACCGAAGTGAGCTAACAGTCACTGGTGTTGACCTGGGTTTTGAGTGTTTCCGCCACTCTGACGGTGCGAGTACTTCCGCTACTCGGACGGGGTTGATGATTTGTGAGTATTTCTGCTACTCGGACGGGGTTGATGATTTGTGAGTATTTTCGCTACTCGGACGGGGTTGAGTATTTCCGCTACTCTAATGGCTCTGTGAGTATTTCCGCTACTCTAACGGTTTTGTGAGTATTTCCGCTACTCTAACGGTTCTGTGAGTAGTTTTGCTACTCGGACCGTTTCGAGGAATAAACTGTCTCGAGAATGGGACTGGAAGCTGTCTTACCGTCTCCGGAGAGACGTGCCTAGATTGGAGCCGTCTCGAGGAATAAACTGTCTCGAGAGTGGGATTGGAAAGGGGTCTTACCGTCTCCAAAGAGACGTGCCTGGATTGTGAGTGTTTCTGCCACTCTAACGGTTTTGTGAGTATTTCCGCTACTCTAACGGTTTTGTGAGTGTTTCCGTCACTCTAACGGTTTTGTGAGTATTTCCGCCACTCTAACGGTTTTGTGAGTAGTTTTGCTACTCGGACCGTCTCGAGGAATAAACTGTCTCTAGAGAGGGATTGAAATTGGAATAAGAAAGGAAAATGCGCCTAAGGGCATTTTGGTCATTTTGCCTCCATTTGGGCCTAACAGGCCCGCGAAGCGATGGAAAGACGGAATTTGGATCTAGAGGATTGGTTTCGATTGGACTATGTCCACAATGACTTGAAAACAAGTCTAGACGGAGTGTAGACTGCCGAGCGGTCAAAAATAGGGTGCTTACAAAGTTTTGTAAACAAGTTTTGCAGGAATGCAAGATCATGATATGCACAATGCAAGTTAGGGTTGTGAACATATAAGGTTAAGGCTTATCACATAATCAAAGGGCCGAACACACGTGGTCTCCGGTTAGACTAAAAGAATGCCCCCGACACGGTGGCCTCCAATACCCTAATCCTACACATGGACCGGGAAGTCTATTGTTTCAAGCATGCAAAAAAGGGGAGAAAGAAGATGGGGGATTAAAATAGAAGAAAACCCAAGTGGGTTCGGAGGGAGAAGAGAGAGGGGGAGGATGCATATACTTAAATAGAGAGCCTACCTTGTATCTTCTTTATTTTGCTTTGCTTTGCTTTGCGCACTTTGTTTTTTTTTTTTTTTTGCTTGCTTTTCTTGCTTCGGTCCTTGCTTTGCTTCAGTCTTCAAGAACTTGTCTTCAATCTTCAGGAGCTTTGTAGTTGCAGCACTTTAAGTCTTCAATGGAGGCTTTGAGGCTAGTGTATAAGTGTATATGAGTGTATGTGAGTGTATAGGAGGCTAGGGTTTGGTGTATGGTGGCTAGGATTTGGAAAACCTAAAGGAGACTAGGGTTTAGAGAGGCTACGAGCTCCATATATCGAATAATAGGGTTTTTAGACTGAGTTTGTGGACCTCTTTCACGCTGGAGGAGGCTTTGTATTTATAGAGAGAAGAATGACCTGGCGCCTGTTGTAGTGGCGTTAGGCCAAAAATCCTTCTGGCGCCAGGCCAAAATTTGGCTTGGCGCCATTAGCAGGGGTGTTAGCCACTTAGGAAAGTTTTTAAGTTGGTAAGCAACATATCTTCAGAAGATTTGGGTGCCTATACTAGTGACTACCATGCAATTTTTAGCCTGGCTTCACTAGGAGTGACTCCGGAAGGTCCGGGAATGATTTGAAGGGGCCTGAAAGGGCCCGAAAGGCCAAAAAAGGGCAGGAACCCTTAGAATAGGGTCCCATGGGTAATGGACTTGAAAAAGGATGTCAAGGTTTGTTAGAGGGGTCGATCGGGCTATTAGGGGCAAAACGGTCAACCGGGTCGGAAAACTGCCACGACCGACTCAGAATGTCCCGGAAGAAGACTCGAGATTTGGAAACATTATTTAGAATGATCCCAAAAGATAATGAAAGGTCGGGAATACTATAAAGAGTATGCTCGGGAACTTACCGGTTTGATACCCAGAGTCGGTGTGGTTCCCAGGGCACTCGGATGCGTAGGGGCAAAATGGTCATCTTGACTGAAAAGTCTCGGAATTGGCCCGAAACTGACTAGAAGGCACCTAATGATGCCAGATTGCTTTTAAGACAATCTTGGAAAGGTGGACTTACCATTCTGAGGACTTAGGTACTTTCTCGAGAAATGTTCCAGAAATGGCTTAGGGGTAGTTTGGTTATTTTTCACTAGAGTGGGCTAGCAGGCATTGGTGTTGACCTGGGTTTTGAGTGTTTCCGCCACTCTGACGACGGTCCCGTGATACAGGGGTTTGTTGGCAATTCCCTATATCGACTTGTTTGCGAGAACTTTCGTTACTCTGACGGTTGTGATATTTACGAGTACTTCCACTACTCTGACGGTTCGCGATCATTCCTGATAATGCCTAATCTCAGGAAGCTGCTAAATAGAATTAGCGCCTGAGGAATCAACTTTTTTAAAAGGCGTGCCGAAATGGGCATTTTTGCATTGGCGGGCTAGCAGGCGCCAAAGGTGGACCGTTATACCATCTCGGGGACTTGGGGTCTCATCCTGATCAACGAGTTTAAAGGGACTTACCGTTCCGAAGAGTTCACTTGGAAACATGTTGGATTGGAGGGTCTTACTACTTTGAGGAATCAACTTTCTCGAAAGGTGTGCCGAATTTAATTGGAATTGGAATTGGAAATGGAATTGGAAAGGGAACTTACCGTCTTCAGAAAGACGTGCCTATTGGAATTAGACTGAAGAATGCCCCTAAGGGCGTTTTGGTCATTTTGCCTCTATTTGGGTCCCATGGGCCTGCGAAGCGGTTGATTGACGGGATTAGACTTGGAAAAGTTGATTTAGATTGGAATACGTCCATATTGACTTGAGTACAAGTCCGGATGGACTGAAGACTGCCGAACGGGCAAAAATGGAGTGCTTACAGCACACAAGATTCAACCTCAAACAAGCATGCACATCAATCTATTCATAATTGAATATTTGCCCCAATGATTATCCACATGTAGGAAAAACATTATCAAAAATCTTTTTGATTTTTCTGATTTCTTTTTTCAAAGATTTAATCATCACAGACTTGCTGATGTACGCTAATCTTCCTTTTAAGGGTGTAGCTACTTGCCGCTTAGCCAAAACGTCCTTCAAAAGTCACTCTTCGAATTTCAACGAGTTTATATGATTGATCCTTATTTCTCACCTTTCTGTATTTTCCCTTTCTCTAAACTTTTTACTTATCTCTCCCTTCTTTTCGGAGTTAGAGATTGTTTCTGTTGAAGATAGTGCTTGCACTATCTTATACTCTAAGTTGGGATAAAATATTTCAGAGAGAAACTCCTGGAGGAAAACATCATTCATGGAAAGCCTTGAGACAAATGATATAAACATGAGAACTTTTAACCTTTTTTTATTTAGATGATATCATTTTCATACTCAAATTTGAATTAAAGGCTGAAAGATAGGTTTGAAATGAATCCCCCTTTTTGAAACAAGCTTCTCAGAAGGGTTTATGAATCACACCATTTGCCGCATGCCTCATATGATTGCACAAGGATTGCTTCTAAAGCTTGAGGACAAGGTGGAATGGCAATATGGTGCCAAGACCCTGACTGAGATATGGAATTTTGTGGACAGATGGTCCATCTCTTCTTATGGATCATGTCTCCTAATTGGGCTCGTCCTTACATGAGTTATGAACGGGGTGGTACGCAGGAGGGTCCCATAGGTTTGGTTATACTTTTAGGCTTGGAAAAAGGAATAGAAAAACAAAATACAGCCAGCATATGGAGTTGGAGGTTTTGTGTGATACATGTCTTATGGAGGTCTCTCCTCTAAGGGAGTCTAAGCATGATGTTGTGTCCATCTTAGAGGCAAGTTTTTGCCCTTTATGCAATACAATACCTCTTCAGCATAGGCCGGTTGATGTTTCTTTGTTTGGGCAATCTCGCCTTTATGGACGGAGAGAGATTTGGGCCTCTCTTGAGATATGGTTCTGTGCATGCCATGAATCCTTAGGGTCGAAGGACCCTTACGAGTTTTGGCAGGTTCAATTAACATGAGATTGGATTGCTCTTTACTCTCTACGGTTGATTAAATGCATGATAATGCAATAACTTGAGTTTCTTAGAACTCTTGTCCCAAAATAGATATGGATGCATGAGCATAATGGAAGTGAACATGTTAGTAGTATGCTAACAGTAAATGAATGTTTAGCAAACCCGCTTCTTATCTTGCTTCTGCCTTCAATTTTCTTGGTACTTGGAGATGAGGAAGGGAGGATAGAAGACAAGAAACAAAAGAGAAGTTAGTGCCTTGATTTGAAATTTTTTATGCAATGCATGTCCTAGGAGTGCCCCTACTTTAAGAGTGGGACTAAGCATGATGAGTTGACTCATTTTTTGGAGATAGGGGGTCTACCCCTGTATGCAGATCATTTACCATTGATTGGAAACATCAATTCATTCATACATTAATTTGCATAAATTAGAAGAGTACATTGAACTTTGAGTTTGAATACAAAAAAATTGAAGTACATTTTAATAAGGGAGGGAAATATTTTCTTTAGGATTTTTACCTATCTACTTTTACATTTGAAATCCTAAACTACTCTTAAGTCTTTGGATTCCCATTCTTTGAGTTTGACATTGAGGACTCCATTGAGAGACCTTACTTTATGGTTGCCCCTTGTCTTCTTGGCAACCTTATCTTTGTGAGCATAGAAGGATTAGAGCCCCTCTTCATGGAATGACTTGAAATGTATATTATGAGTCCTTAGGGTTACATGGGAACCCTTAGGATTTTGATAGGTTTTATGTAAAGGAGAGTGATCTTGGTTTCACTCTCTATGGGTTGATCATATGCATGAAAATGTAGTGACTTGAGTTACTTTAGAACTCTTATTTTGAAATGGAGTATCCAATGCATATACATGTATGCAAAGAGTATAGGTAGAGAGAATGCAATTGTAAAGTAAATATGCATGCATAAGTATTACACAAGTATTATAATGGCAGGAATGGACAAGAATAAAGAAAAGTAAAGTAGTCACCCTTTCCTCTATGATTTTGAAATTGACGTGAATGTCTTCAATCCAGCAAAGGTTCGGCTATGCAAAGTTTCTATATAAGCATGAGGTTGAGGGTTTACTAATACTTCCTAAGAAGGCTCGGTTCCCAGATCTTCAAACTTAGGCTCACTCCCCGAGGTGGTGCCATTATCAATTGGTGATCTAAGCGGGGGGACATCATGAGGCTGTAGGCTAAGAAACTGACACAGCATCTGCCCACAACCAAAGTTTCATCCCCCCTTCTAAATAGAAGGGTTATCATTAGGTAAAATATGCAAATATGCAAATGCAAGTGTACGTGCAATGGGTGTGTGAGATTTTTGAAAAGTGAAGAAAAGGGCCCAACAACTCCCATCCATTCTGTCCATTCCATCCGGTCATTTATGGCAATTTATATAAACAATAAAAGTAAACGTGAACATGGGCCATCTACAAAATGAAATGCAAAAAGTTACTATTTTGATGACAAATTTAATGTATGACAAAATGATTGAATATGAATTGAATGCAAACAATGACATGTTTGAAAACGGTTTTCAAAAATTGATTTCAAAATTTAAGAGTGGATAGGATTGGACAAGTTATTGAAGATTCTAAACAAGTGAATGGTAAAGAGGAATGATAATGGCCTAACCCTCTAAGCATCCCCAGTGGAGTCGCCAACTGTCACGCCCTAATTTTTCCTCACTCGAGAATGGTAGGAAAAATGTTCGGTACTCTGTCGTTAGAACTTATTCTCCTAGAAAGACGAGTGCAACTAGGTTTGAATTAGAAATTGATTTGAATAAGGGCTTTTGGAAAAGATTTGGAGTCGCCACCTAACTTTGTTCAGGTGAGTTTTTTTTCACCTAAAACTAAGTGCAATCCAAAGATTAAACTTAAAGTTTTCAATAAAGGTTTTGAAAACTTCCTCAAGAGAGGGTTTTTTTGAAAACAAGTTGTTTGGTAACTTTTGGAAAGATTTAAGCCCTTTTTGAAAATGACTCTGGTTTTGGTCTTTCAAAAACATTGATCTATGGTCCGGGAGTTAGTTACGTATAGAGAAAATGCACTAAGCTATCACCCTTTCCCACCGTTGCAGTACCTATATGTCATTGTACCCTAGGTTAAATCAATTAGAATCTTCAATTATTTAATATCCAATTATATCCACTTTGAAAAGAATTTTGAAAGAAGGTTTGACATGACGCATGACACGTAAGTGGAAGAAAGGATTTGATTTTGAAAATGAGATTTGAAGTTTGAAAAATGTTGTAGAAATTGAAAACTTGAAAAAGTGGTGACCGCACCTATGAGGGTTGCCTACGTATCCTTTTGTTGGGAATCAGATCAATCGTAGTTTAGACTCGGGGTCCGATTAAAAATAGACACTTTGAGATTTTTGAAAAGTTTGACTTGAAAAGAGTTTGATTTAAAATTTGATTGGGAAATTGGAAATTGAACTTTGATTTGAAATCGAACTTGAGGTAGAACTTGAACTTACTTTGAAAAGATTGAATTAAACTTTGAAATTATCTTGACTTGAATTAGTGTTAGAAAACCATCTTGGTTTTAGAAAAGAGTTGAAGCTCCTTAAATTTAGGGTTTGGCCTCCTAGGGTTTATTCAACCTAGGGTTTAAATATGCGCTTGAAATAGAAAGGTTTGATTTGAACTTGAGAGGTTTGATTTTGGAAAGTTCCGATTTAGGAAAGTTTCAAATTAGGATAGTTCCATTTTATGAAAGTTTTGACTTTGAAAAGTTCCAGTTTTGGAAAGTTTTATTTTTGAAAAGTTACCATTTTAGAAAAGTCTTGATTTAAGAAATATTTGAACTTAGAAAACTTTGAAATTTGGAAATAAGATTTGAAAGTTTGAAATTAGGAAAGCTAGAATTTGGAAAAGATTTGAAAAGTTGAATTTAAAAAATTGAGTATGAAAAAGCTTGACCAAGGATTGAGATAACTTGAGATTTGACATCCTAAGACCTAGGGTTCATGCAAAGCACTTGAAAAGATTAGATTTCAATTGAAAAAGGAATGTTTTGAAAAATGAAGTTATGAAATTTAGACATATTGAAATTTGGAAAGATTTGATTTCTATTTCTAAAGCAAAAGATTAGATTTTATTTCTAAAAATAGAGGATTTGATTATTTTCTAAATTGGAAGATTTGATTTGACTTGAAATTAGAAAGCCTTAGTTTTGAAAATTTTAAATTTGGAAATCCATGATTTTATGTAGAAAAGGGTTTTGGAAAGTTGTGATTTGACACAAATCAAAAGTCATGATATTAACAAAGTAATTAGGGTTTCCTAATCATGGATTCTAGAGTTTTGACTTGGACTCGAAGAAAAAGAGTTTTTGGAAAGTAGATATTGAAAAAGAACATTTAGAAAGTGGATTTGCAAAAACTATTTTAGAAAGGTTTGAATATAGACTTTTACAACTCCGCTGAATATCTTGTTTTCCTAAAACAATTCTAACCATGAAAAGATTAGAACCATTCTAGAGTCATGATTTTAAAAATAATTAGGGTTTGAACCCAAACTTTGGACTTTGATGGTCACTTTAAATATATCACTTTTCTAAAATGACCCTAACCATCGAATGGCTAGAATCATGTTAGGATTTTGGTTTGAAAGAAGGAGGTTTTGAATACAAATTTTAAAAGAGAACTTTGATACAAGTTTGAAAACAACCTTGAATGCAATGCATGAACATGACAACTACAATGCAATAGGGTCATGAACATACAAGATTAGGCTTCAACATATAATCAAGGGGGTCAAACCCACGCCGTCTTAGGTTGAACTTGAAGAAAGCCCCCAACACGGTGACCTTCAACAATTCTTCCTAAGCATGAACCGAGAAGTCCATTGTTTCAAACATGCAAGAAAAGGGGATAGAAGATGGGGATAAAAATAACAAAAAAAACCTAAGTAGGTTAGGAGAAAGCAAAGGGGGGGGGGGGGGGGGGGGTGGAGTTAGGGGAATCACATAAACTAAATCGAAAACCTACCTTGTCACTTTTTGCTTTGATTGCTTTGCTTGCTTCATTTTGAGAGTTTTGAACACATAGTACTTGATCTTTAATGGATGCTTAGAAGCTTGTATTTAAGTGTATGAAGTGTATAGAGGCTAGGGTTTGTGTGTATGGAGTGTTGGGAGACTAGGGTTTGAAGGAAGCTTGAGAGAACTAGGGTTTCAAAGCTTGTTTTCAGTGAGGTAGCATTTATGGACTGAGTTTGCGAATCTTATTTATGCAGGAAGAGGTCTGTATTTATAGGCAATTGGAATAGGAACTGGTACATGTTGTAGTGGCGCTAATTGATTTTTAAGCTTGGCACCACTAGGAGTGGCGCTTAGCCATTTTTTGGCTTGGCACCACTACCAGTGGTCAGTCGCTTTGGAAATAGATCTTTTGACCCTTAGGACGTAAAGCAGAAGATTTGGGCACCTATCTTAGTGACTATCATGCAATTTTTAGTCTGGCTTCACTAAGAGTGACTCCGAAATGTTTGAAAATGATTTGGAAGGCCGAGTATGGACAGGAACCTTTAAAAGGGTGCCCCGAAGATAATCGATTTCATAACCAAAGCTGGTATGGTTGAAAAGGGTGATCGGCTTTCTAGGGGCAAAATGGTCATTTGAATAGTAAAACACAAAAACTAGTTTAGAGTCAACCAAGATAGGATTTGAAGGTTAGAAACACTATCAAGAACTCTTCAAAGGATTTTCGGTTTGATACCTAGAGCTGATATCGTTAGAAGAGGCAACCAGCCTATTAGGGGCAAAACGATCATTTCACATGGGATTTGTCGGAGTGGGCTCTGAATGGTTTGAAAAGGTACTTAAAGGTTGGGAATACTTTTAGAATTGTCCCTAGAAGGTAACCGGTTTGATTCCCAAAGCCGGTGTGATTCTTAGAGGCGTTCGAATACTTAGGGGCAAAATGGTCATTTTGATCGGATGGCCTGGGAATTGATCCGGAACCGACTGGAAGGCACTTGAACATGCTGGATTGTCTTTGGGATAATTTTGGAAAGGTGGACTTACCGCTCTAAGGACTTTGGTACTTTCTCGAGAAACGTTGGCTATATCAACGAACTATGGAACAGTTGCTTGAGAAAGTACTTAGATTTGGAAAAGATGTTCATCCAAAAAATACTCATTGATGGGGTGAGTATCTTTGGCTTCCCCATCAATAGGGAGCCGTGACAAATGGTCAGCAACTACATTCTCTACCCCTTTCTTATCTCGAATTTCAATATGGAACTCTTGTAACAAAAGAATCCAATGGATGAGGCATGTCTTTGCATTAGCCTTGGTAAGCAAGTACTTTAGTACAGAATGATCAGTATATATGATGACTAATGAGCCCATCAAGTACGATCGAAATTTATCTAATGCAAAAATGATAGAGTTCCTTTTCAATTGTGGTATAGTTGAATTGGGCTTCATTTAAGGTTTTGCTTACATAATAGATAACATAGGGTTTTTTGTCCACTCTCTACCCCAAAATTGCTCCTACAGCATAATCACTAGCATCACACATCAACTCAAAAGGTGATAACCAATCGAGTGACCGAACGATAGATGCAGTTGTCAATAGCTCTTTAAGCTTGTTGAAAGCTTCTTGGCATTCAAACATCTATTCAAATGAAATTTCTTTTGACAATAGATAACACATTGGATGAGAGATGGCACTAAATCTTGCTATGAATAGCCGGTAGAAACCAGCATGCCTAAGGAAATATGGAATGTCTCTCATAGTTCTAGGAGTAGGTAGTTTTTGAATCAGTTCAACTTTGGCTTTATCTACTTCAATCCCTTTACTAGACACGATGTGCCCAAGTATTATATCTTGTGTCACCATAAGTGGCACTTTTCCTAGTTTAGGACAAGGTTACTTTCCTCATATCTTTCTAACACCTTCTCGAGGTGTTCTAAAGAAGTCTTATAGGTATTTCCGTATAAAGAAAAATCATCCATGAAAACCTCCAAGAATCTCTCTACCATATCACTAAAGATACTCATCATGCACCTTTGAAAGGTGGCTGGTGCATTACACAAGCCAAAAGGCACTCTTTTGTAAGCATAAGTATCAAAAGGACATGTGAAAGTCATTTTATCTTGATCTTCTAGGGAAATTTCAATTTGACTGTACCCAGAGTACTTATCTAGAAAACAGTAAAAGGCCCGTCCTATCACTTGTTTTAAGACTTGATCTAAGAATGGGAGAGGGAAGTGGTCTTTTTTAGTAATAACATTTAGTCGATGGTAATCAATACACATGCGCCACCGAGTTTGAGTCCTAGTGGGTACTAGTTTATTTTTCTCATTTTGAACTACCGTGACTCCAAATTTCATAGGAACAACTTGGGTTGGACTAACCCACTTTGAATCAGAGATGGGGTATATGATACCTGCATCAAGAAGTTTTAGTACTTTTCCTCTCAAAACTTCTTTCATGTTGGGATCTAAATGCTTTTGCATTTGATGCACTAGTTTAGACTCTTTCTCAAAATATATGCGATGTGTACATACAAGAGAACTAATACCGTGGAAATTTGCAATGGTCCAACCTAATGTTTTTCTATGATACTTTAGCATTTTTACAAGGCTCTTCTCTTGGCCTTCAAACAGGCTAGAGGATATAACAATAAGATAAGACTCACATTCACCAAGTAATACATACTTCAATGTAGATGGTAAAGGTTTTCGTTCCAAAGTGGGTGCTTTTTGTTCAGAAGGGATAGGCATTGTGACACTAGGAATTAGAGGCTCAAATGATGGGGTCTAGTGATGCACTTGCATACATTGTTCTCCTTCTATCCTTCCAGGAATTGTGTCTTTAGACTTAACATGGTCATAATCTAAAAGGTCATGTGGCTTACTCGAAACAAGAGCCTTTTCAACAAGATCCTTGAAAAATTCACTCTCAAAGTACTCTTACACAATAGGCTTAATACAGTCTACTTTTTTTATGTTCTCATACTCTCTTGGTTGTTTTCCAACTGAAAAGATATTTATCTCGATAGTCATGTTCCCAAATGAAAACTTTAACAGTCCATTCCTACAATGGATTACGGCACTACATGTGGCTAGAAAATGGTCGTCCTAAGATAATAGGAATTTGCGAATGACCACTAATGCTCTCAACTGGTTGTGTATCTAACATAATGAAATCCACTAGATAGTAAAACTTATCTATTTGAATGAGAACATCCTCTACAATACCCCTAGGAACCTTAATACATCTGTCAGCTAGTTACAATGTAACACATGTAGGGCTCAACTCACCTAATTCGAGTTGTTGATAAACTGAATAAGGAAGTAGATTGACACTTGCTTTTATATCAAGAAGGGCTCGATCTATCTTGGTTTTCCCTATTGTACATGACATAATAGGACAGTCGGGGTTCTTATACTTCGGTGGGGACTTACTTTGCAAAATTGCACTCTGGCTCTCATTCATAAAAACTGTTTCTTTGATATGTAACGTCCTTTTTACAGTACACAAATCCTTCAAGAACTTGACATATGAGGGAATTTGCTTAATGGCATCTAAAATTGGAATTTTGACCTTGACTTGCTTAAAAACTTCATAAATTTCAGAATTCAGAAGCTCATGTTTTAGTTTAACCAATCTATAAGAAAACAGAGCGTATTTCACAACATCAATGCCTTCATTTTCAGATGCTCTATTTGGCTTTAAAATTGGCTCAATTTTCTTTTTCTCTTTCTCACTCTCATCTTTTTCTCTTTCTTGTTCTCTCACATCTCCATTCCCTTCACCACTAACCCTAAAAGTTTCCTTTCTAGGTGGAATGGTTTTATCAATGATTTTCTCACTCCTCATGGTTGTGTTGGATGGGACTTGTTCATGGCTGGAGTAAGGATTAGTCCTTGCTTCGGTTATGTTTACTTGCTTTATAGGATTTAGATTTCATTGCGGTTGAGATGAAAATCTCTCCGACACTTGTTGAGTTAAAGCTTGTGTCAAGTTAGATATTCACTTTGCTATGTCCTCTAACATCCTAATGTGTTGGTCTAACACCTTGTCCTGCCTATCCACCTTATTATTGAGTCCTCTCATATTATTTGTCAATTGATGAACATTATATTCTAAAGGTCTCCTATGATGGGGTAGATATGTATTAGGTTGGGGTTGGAAAGGCATAGATTGTTGAGCTTAAACAAGTTGGGATTAGAAAGATGGAGTGTTTTGAGGCCCTTCTTAGAATGGTTGAGGATTTGAAGGACCCTCATTTCTCTACCCAAACTTTAAGTGATTTTGTCATCTAGGGTTATATGTATTCAAGAAAGGTTTTTCCCAAATCGTTGGTCACTATATGTACTCCGATATTGGCCAACCGCATTTGTCACGCCCCATAACCCGGCCTATATGAATTTAGAGTACATGACCGGCTAGTAGCAAAGCTAGCCAAGGAGGCATTACATAAACTGGTTGATCACCTGTGTATAATCATTTAGATTGATACATGATTGCGGAAATAGAATTTTTGATAACTTGAAACATAATTTGTGTCATACATGGTAGATTTGTGCCTAATCCAAAACATAACATATAGACCTAATCGAGGTCTGCCAAGGTTATAACATTTATACCATTACAAAACAATGGGGTCCAGCACTCAAACATATAACAAAACATAGGCATGTGGGCTGTAGGTCAAAATCCACATATGGTCTCGCTCTAGGGCCTCTCAGATTGGCTATCTGAAATTCATTTGAGAAAACGTAAGCTAATGCTTAGTGAATAACAGCGATGCATGAGCATGAAATTACCATGGACTAGCAGTTATAGCTAACGTATAAATCAATAGATAAATGTTTATGCATATAGAGCATGAGCATCGGATTGAAACATTCTACCATTTCCAAAACATAATATCATAGAAGAGTGATGTGGCATATATAACTCATCATAAGCATTTAAGCATATCTTGGTTCTTGTTCTAAATCATAAGTATGCTACAACCCGACATATGAGCTAGGCTCCATAGTAACCTTGTAGGTCACGCTAAGGCTCTTTAGGCCAGAGACGTCTTCCAACACTGATAGTTTATTTCATGTCCCCTATCGTAGAACTATTAGGCTAGATTAAGGTCTTGCCACGAAAAGATCCGAGTTAGCACCATACATTGAAAACTTAGCATCTATTTCATTTAAACATTGTAGTCCATGGGATTTAATTCATAATATGAGTATAACATGCATGCATTTAAAAGTATGACATTTGTAATTGAACATAACATTAATGCACTGAAAGCATATGAAAAGCATTGTATGATATGGAGGTGAACTTAAAATATTTGGAAAAAATAATAGAGTCTTACTTATGGCCTATAATTACTCACTTCTATCCAAATGAACGAGTGCTAAACAAGGTATTCTTATACAAAATTCACATAGAATCATGAAAACATCAATATACGATTCTAAGGCAAAGCAATAACATATAACCGAGACTAAGCACATAAGTCCCTTAACCCCGACTCATCAACACCTCATTCTCACAATGGGAGAACGAGGTTAAACTCTACGACAAAGCCCCAATGTAAAATAAGGATATAAAGATTGAGGTTCAAACATGAAAGACGGAACATCGACTCCTTCATTGCATCCCAACCACATCTCAAAGATGAGTTCACACTCTAGGCTAGTTCCATTTGAAAATAGGCTTAAAGGCCTTTAATTTGATAGGTCATGGGTCAATAATGCACTTTGGGTGAAGAAGTTAGGTTTTATGAAAAACAGTCTAACATTTTGGAGAAACAAGGTTTTCGGTATAATTTTAAGTCAACTTCAAACTACAAAATCTCATAATCTGTAAGGAGTTAGGGTGTAAACTTTACATGAATGAAAAAGGTCTATGAGTCTACTATCCAATGCTTTAAACGGTGCTTAAAATTGAGTTTTCTAGAGCAAGTTATGCTCAAATTGCAAAAGAGGGTCAAAATGGTCCAACCGTTCAATGCCCAAATGGGCCGTTCAAACGCTAGGCCAAAAATGGCCAACCCAGAAAAACAACTCTCTGGTTGTTCGAATGCCCACCTGGGCCGTTTGAACGCCAAGGTTAAAAGGGGAATGGCTCCTCTCGAGCCATTCGACAGCCCAAATGGGCCATTCGAATGCTAGACCAAAAATAGGGTTCTTACCTATTAGCCATTCGAATGCCAAGGCACTCTACCTCCTGCCGTTCGAACACCTTGCTGCACAGCAGCAAAAATTCAAACTCAAAACCCTTCTAATCTTAACCAAAATGCAACCAAACTCTCCTAACCTCCCAAGGACTTGAAAATGCACTCAAGAACATCACAATAACTCAAAATGGGGAGGAATGAATGGTCAAAACAAAGGGATCTAGGATTTTAGGAACCCAAGCCCTAACTTGCATAAATTGAGAATTTCAACCCAAAACTCTTAAATCTTTCAATAGGCTTACAATACTCTAGATTCAATCAATTTGGGACTCAAAGGAGTCACCTATAACAACCCAACAACTTAACCCACAAAGATAGATACATACACATACACAATTTGTAAAGAAATGAAACCTTACCTTTCTTCAAGCTTGCCCAAGTCCTTCAATGGCTTCTCTTGGCTTGGGTTAAAGCTCTCCAAGCTCCTTCTCTTCCTTCAATCTTCTCCCTCTTCTTTCTCTTCTCCTCTTCTCCCTTCCTTCTCTTTCAACCGGTTGTGTGGGTATTTGTGTGTGTGTGTGTATACATGGGCATAAGGATGATACACATGAGTAATAATCCCATGTGTCTCACTCCTTAGACTTAAGTTACAACATAAACTCTTATTGGTCATTTTTTATCCAAAAGAAGTAATAACCAACATTAAACAATGCAAACACTAGAAATTCACATTAATATAAACAAATAAAGGCTCGGAATATTACAGCGTTGGCTTGGCCATGCAAGGCCTCCTTCAAATTTGGTATAATTGGACATGCAGCAGTTTCATACTCCATTATACCACACATTAAACAACTCTCTTCCCTGGGAGACTTACTGTTACGCCCAGATTTTTCGTACTCGAGGAATACTCACACAAGCGGACAAAACACTGTACTCTCTCGTTAGACCTCACCCTCCCAGAAGAATGAGTGCAACTAAGTTTGAATTGAAAATTGATTTGAATAAAGGGCTTTTGGAAAAGATTTGGAGTCGCCACTTAACTTGGTTAAGGTGAGTTAGGTCACCTAAAAACTAAGAATAATTCGAAGACTACACTTACGGTTTTGCAAAATAATTTTGAAAATATCTGCTCAAGAGAGGGTTTTCAAGAAAACATGTTGTTTGGCAACCTTTGGAAAACATTTAGCCCTTTTTTGAAAATAACTCCGTTTTGGTCTATGAAAATAGTGATTCATTTGCAGAAAATAAATAAATACATTTAACTTCGGGTTTAATATACAACAGAATCGAAACACATTTAAACAGGGGGAGGGGAACATTTTCCTTTGGACTTCCACCTAACTAGTTTTACAAAGGAAAAACCTAAACTACTCTTGAGTCTTTGGATTCGTCTTGTTGGATTTGTTGTTGATGAGGTCGCTGTGAGACCTTGTTGATCAATTACCCCTTGTCTTCTTGGCAATCCTATCTCCGTGAATATAGAGGGATTGCGGCCCCTCTTATGGAATGGATTGGTATGCATGCTATGAGTCCTTAGGGTTACGTGGGAACCCTTAGGGTTTAGGTAGGTTTAATGCAAGGGAGAGTGACGTTGGTGTCACTCTCAATGGGTTGATCATATGCATGAGAATGCAGTGGCTTGAGTTACTTGGAACTCTTGTCTTGACATGGGATATTGAATGCATAAACATGGATATCCAAGAGTATAAGGAGAGAAAATGCAAGAGCAGGGTAAACGTGAATGCATGAGCAGTTATACAGTTACTATAACAATAAAAATACAGTCATTATAACAACAGCCATCAGCAGGGACAAATGAAAGTAAGAGCAGTCACCCTTTCCTCCATGGTTTTGGAAAATAGTGCTCGTGTCTTAAATTCGGCAAAGGTTCGGCTATGCATGGTGTCTATATGAGCATGAGGTTGAGGGTTGACTAATGTGTCCTAAACAGGCTCGGTCCCCGGATCTTCAAACCTAGGCCCATTCCCCGAGGTGGTGTCATGATCGGTTGCTGATCCAAGCGGGTGAACCATCAAGAGGCCGTAGGGAAGAAACTGACACAGCATCTTGCCCACAACTAATATACCGTTCTCCCTTTCCAACTAGAAACGACATATTAGGGTAAATTGCAAGTATGCAGAATGCAGGTTCACATGCAGTGTGTGTGTGATTTTTAAAAGCAGAGGAAAGAGCCCAACAACTCCCAATCATCCTGTTCATCACATTCATGCATAGCAGTTAATTAAACTTAAACAAAATGTGTACCTACAAAATAAAGATGCAAGAGTTAGTAATGTGGATGGCAAACATAATACAAGATAATATGAATAAATGCATGTTTTTTTTTCTTTTTAAAACAATGCTGAAAACTTAATTTTGAAAATGTAAAGTGAATAGGATTGAGTAAGTTAATTAAAGACTCTACATGGGTGAAGAGTAAAAAGACATGACTTACGGTCTAACAGTCTAAGTGTCCCCAGCGAAGTCGCCAGCTATCGCGCCCAGATTTTTCGCATTTAAGGAATACTCATATAAGCGGAAAAAATACTGTACTCTCTCATTAGAACTCACCCTCCCAGAAGAATGAGTGCGACTAAGTTTGAATTAAAAATTGATTTGAATAAAGGGCTTTTGGAAAAGATTTGGAGTCACCACCTAACTTGGTTAAGGTGAGTTAGGTCACCTAAAAACTAAGAATAATCTGAAGACTACACCTAGGGTTTTGGAAAACAATTTTGAAAATATCTCCTCAAGAGAGCGTTTTTAAGAAAACAGGTTGTTTGACAACCTTTGGAAAATATTTAGTCCTTTTTTGAGAATAACTCTGTTTTGGTCTATAAAAACAGTGATTCTAGATTCGGAGGTTGGTTACGTGTAGGGAAGATGCACTAAGCCATCACCCTACCCCGCCCTTTCGATACCTACATGTCAATCTACCATATATTCACCTATGAGAGTCTTTAAGTAACTATTGTTTAATCCTATCCATTTTAGAAAGGAATTTTTGAAAAGAAACTAACACGATGTATGATATGCAAGTGCAAGAAAAGAGAATTGAAAAATAGATTTGGAAAGAAATTTGAAAAGAAATTCATTTGATTTGAAAAGAAAGAGATAGAAGTTTGAATTTGGAAAGAAGATTTTGGAAATTGAAAATAGAGACTTGAAAATAGAAATTTGGAATTGGACATTTGAAATTAGATTGGAGATTTGGAAATATTTTGTGGAAATAGAAACTTGAAAAATGTTGTGGAATTTGAAATTTGAAAGAAGTTATGTTCGCACCCATGAGGGTTGCCTACGTATCCTTTTGGAGGAATCAAGTCAGTCGTTGTTCGGACAAGATTCCGATTAAAAATAGAAGAGTTGATTTGGAAAAGAGTTGAAATTGGAATTTGGATTAGAAGATTGAGAGATTGAACTTTGATTGGAAGATTTGAAAAGATTTGATTTTAGAAAGCTTGGTTTTAGGAAACCTAGACTTAGGAAAGACGAGACTTAGAAAAGATTTGACTTGACTTTGAAGGATTTTAGAAAAGATTTGACTCAAACGTTGGGCTTGGAAGATTAGGAAACTTAGAATTAGGAAAGATTCAATTTAGGACAAGTTCGAATTAGGAAAGTGTCATTTTAGGAAAGTTTTGAAATTAGGAAAGTTTCAACTTGGGAAAGTTTTGGATTAAGAAAGTTCCAAGTTAGAGAAGTTTTAACTTAGGAAAGTTTTGACTAAGGAAAATTTTGAAAAAGGAAAGGTTTCACCTTAGGAAAATTTTCATTTAGGAAAGTTTTAGCTTAATAAAGTATCGAATTTAGAAAGTTTTCAAAATAGGAAAGTTTCGAATTTGGAATGTTTTGAAATAGGGAAGTTTTGAAAGTAAGAAAGTTTTGCGTTTAGAAAGTTTGAGATTT
This sequence comes from Euryodendron excelsum, assembly GCA_033060915.1. NCBI lineage: Eukaryota > Viridiplantae > Streptophyta > Magnoliopsida > Ericales > Pentaphylacaceae > Euryodendron > Euryodendron excelsum. The sequence continues at coordinate 16,659,833 of CM065384.1, read as the reverse complement.
AGAAAGATTCGAAGTTTAGGAAAGTTTAGAATTTAGAAAGGTTAGAGGTTTGAGTTTTAGAAATTCTTGAAATTAGGAAAGGTTTTGAGTTTAAGAAGGGTTTGAAAACTTAGAGTTGAAAAGTTAAGATTTGGAAAGGGATAGAATTAGGAAAGATTTTTATGTTCAAGTTTTGGAAACTTAAGATTTAGGAAAGGAGAAGATTAGGAAAGAGTTGAATTGGAAAAGATTTAGATTAGGAAATGTTAAGATTCCTATTTCCTAAAACAAGGGATACGGTTCGTTTCTAAAAGGGAAGGTTTGATTTTGTCAAGGATTTGGAAAGGGAAGTTTTAGAAACCCTAGATTTAGAAGTGTATAATTTTGACGTAGAAAATAGGTTTTGGAAATATGTATAGTTTTGATGTAGAAAACAAGAGGTTTTGGAAACCTAGGTTTTAAGGCAAGTTTGAAAACCATGTTTTTGGAAAGAAAATTAGGGTTTCCTAATTGTTAGCTCTAGGTCTTGACTTGGGCACCAAGAAAAGGGATTTTTGAAAAGTGCATTTCTGGAAACGAAGATTTTTAGAAAGGAATCCTAGAGAGGAGTTTCTAGAAGGAAGATTTTGGAAAGAATTTTAGGAAGGAAGTTTTTGGAAAGTAATATTTTGAGAGAGTTTTGGAAACAAGATTTTGGAAGGAGCTTTTTGGAACGAGTTTTTAAGAAAGTGAATTTTGAGGAGAGTGTTTTGGAAAGGAGTTGAAAAAGGGTGTTTCGAAAAATAGATTTTTGGAGGAAGTTTTTGAAAACAATTTAGGGAGGAAGAGTTTTTGGAAAGCATGTTGAAAGAGAGACTTTTGAAAATAGTGTTTTTTGGAAAGTATGAAAATCTCTCACTTTCCTAAAGCGATTCTATCCATAAGAAGGCTAGAACCACTTTAAGAAAGTGGTTTTGAAAACAACACGGAGTTGAAAACATGGACCATATTGGTCACTTTAAATATAGCACTTTTCTAAAGCAACCCTAGCCATGGAAAGGCTAGAATCACCCTAGGATTGTGATTTTAAAAACAAGTTTTGAAAAAGAAGATTTTGATACAATTTGAAAACAAGTTTGAAAATGATTTTGAAAACGACTTTTGGAAGAATGCAAAAATCATGGCATGCACAATGCAAATTTGAGGTCGTGAACATACAAGGTTAAAGCTTTATCACATAATCAAGTGGGCCGAACCCACGTGTTCTCTGGTTAGACTAAAAGAAAACCCCTGACACGGTGACTCTCCAATAGTCTAATCCTACACATAGACCAAGAGTCCCCTTGTTTCAAGCATGCAAAGAAAGGGGCAGAATGAGATGGGGGATTAAAATAGAAAAAACCCAAGTGGGTTTAGGAGAGACAAGAGAGGGGGGGGGGGGAAGTGCGGAAATTTAAATAGAAAGCCTACCTTGTCTTGTTTATTTCACTTTGCTTTGCGCGCCTTGCTTTTCTTGCTTTTTCTTCGGTCTTCGGTTCAGTCTTTGAGAGTTCGTCTTCAAGAGTTCGTCTTCAATCTTCAAACCTTTAGATTGCAGCCCTTCATGTCTTTAAAGGAGGGTTGGAGGCCAGTGTATAAGTGTATAGGGGTGTGTATGACTGTATAGGAGGCTAGGGTTTGTGTATGGTGGCTAGGGTTTGTGTATGGTGGCTAGGGTTTGGAAACCCAGAGAAGCTAGGGTTTAGGGGGAACTACGAGCACTGCATATTGAATATTAGGTTTTTTAGACTAAGTTTGCGGACCTCTTTCACGCAAGAAGAGGCTTTGTATTTATAGAGATGGGATAGACCTAGCGTCTGCTGCAGTGGCGCCAGGCAAAATTTCCTCTTGGCGCCAGGCTAGTTCTTGGCTTGGCGCCACTAGCAGTGGCGCCAACGAAACTTTGTAAGTCAGCAAGCAACGTATCTTGGGAAGATTTGGGTGCCTGTACTAGTGACTACCATGCAATTTTTAGCCAGGCTTTACTAGGAGTGACTCTAGAAAGTCCAGGGATGAATTGAAAAGGCCAGGATTGACCCGGAGAGCCAAAAAAGGGCAAGAACACTTAGAACAGCATCCTAGAGGTATTTGACTTAAAAAATGAGGATAGGATGTGTCGGAAGGATTGACTGGGCCGTTAAGGGGAAAACGGTCAATCAAGCCGGAAAGCTGCCGGGACGGACTCGGAATGTCCCGAAAAAAGACTCGAGATTTGGAAACATTATTTAGAATGTTCCCAAAGGCTTGCCGATTTGATACCCAGAGCCGGTGTGGTTGGAAAAGGCAATCGGCCCACCAGGGGCAAAACGGTCATTTTGTACTGGGTTTGCCATAACTGACTTAGAATAATCCAGAAAGATAAAGAGAGGTTGAGAATACTGTAGGAAGCACTCTCGAGAGGTTACCGGTTTGATACCCAGAGCTGGTGTGATTCCCGGGGCATTCGAATGCTTAGGGGCAAAATGGTCATCTTGAACGAAAAGTCTCGGAATTGGCCCGAAACTAACTAAAAGACATCTAATCATGCCAAATTGCCTTTAAAACAATCTTGGAAGGTTGGACTTACTGTTCTGAGGATTCAAATGTGTTCTCAAAAAATGTGCCAAAAAATGGCCCTAGGGACAGTTTGGTCATTTTTCACCAATGTGGGCTAGCAGGCACTGGTGTTGACATGAGTTTTGAGTGTTTCCGCCACTCTAACGACGGCCGTGTGATACAGGGGTTTGTACGCAATTCCCTTTATTGACTTGCTTGCGAGTATTTCCGCTACTCTAACGGTTGCGATGTTTGTAAGTATTTCCGTCACTCTAACGGTTCGCAATCATTCCCGAAACTGCCTGATCTCGGGAAGCAGCCAAAGGGACTTAGCGCCTAAGAATCAGCTTTCTCGAAAGACATGCCTAAACAGATATTTTTGTATTGGCGGGCTAGCAAGCGCCAAAGGTGGACCGTTCTACCATCTAGGGGAATTGGGGTCTCGTCCTAGTCGACAGGTTTAAAGCGACTTATCGTTTCGAAGAGATTTTCTTCAAAAAACATGCCGGACCGTCACAAGGAATCAACTGTCCTGAGAGAGGGATTGGAATTTGAATTGGAATTGGAAAGGGGACTTATTGTCTTCGAAAAGACGTGCCTGATTTGGAATTGGAAAGGGGACTTACTGTCTTCGGAAAGACGTGCCTAATTTGGAATTGGAAAGGGGACTTACCATCTTCAGAAAGACGTGCCTGATTTGGAAGGAGACCGAACAATGCCCCTAAGGGCATTTTGGTCCTTTTGCCTCAATTTGGGCCTGCCTGGACCCGCGAAGCGATGAATTGGCGGGATTAGACTTCGAAAGTTGATTTTGGATTGAAATATGCCCATAATGACCTGAACACAAGTTTGGACGGAGTGGAGACCGCCGAGCGGTCAAAAATGGGGTGCTTATAGCTGCCTCTCTTTTTCTGTCTTTGCTTGTCAAAGACAGAAAACGATATAGTAAGAGCCTCATGTTAGCCGTGAGGCGGTCGGAGGGACGGATTTGGAAATTTTTCTACCACGGGGGTTCGAAAATGGATATTGGGCCTAAAAGGCCTTCGAAAATGAGTCTTGGCTGGAAAAAGGGCAAAGCTGCCCAAAATTGAAAACTGGCGCCACTAGGAGTGGTGCCTTTGGCAAATCTGGCTTGGTGCCACTAGTAGTGGCGCCAGGCTTAGGATCAAAACTAGCAAACTGCTGGTTCGACACTGCTGCTGGATTTTAAGAGTTTGGGAGAATTTTAAACTTGATTGGAAAAGAAATTTTCTTAAATAACTGAATAAAAAAAAAAACTTAGAGATGGATGGAAGAAATTGAGATTTGATTTTGAAAATGATTTTTGACCTCGATTTTCGAAGTAAATTTGGGAAGGAAACATTTAACAACCTTAGAATTTGATTTTAAGCAATGATTTTAAAGATGAACTTTTGGAAGAGAGAATTAAAAAACCTTTGAAAATCGATTTTGGAAAGGAACTCCTAGAAGAAAGATTTTTTGGAAACTTTTGGAGGAAAATAATAGGAAACCCTTGGGAAATTGATTTTGAAAAAGAACTTTTGAAGGGAAGAAGTTAAGAAACTTTTTGAAAATTGTTTTTGGAAAAAGACTTTTTAAGATACCCTTGAGAGTTGATTTTGGAAAAGAACCTATGAATAAAAAGTTTAAGAAACCCTTTAAGTTGGTTTAACTAGAATTTATATGAAAGTTGTGTCATTCATTTTCATTTATATTTTATCTTTGGTTATTATCATTATTAATTTTTTTTTACGTTTATTTCTTATCTTTCGAATTGTATATACCATGTATTAATACCTCTTACCTTGACTCACCTTTTCAGGATGGCAAATGCGGGTAATGATGGTTCTGAGAGGAGACGTTGCTCTAGGAAGGCAGCTCGGACAGATTCTGTCAGCAACTCCAGTCGATCCGGGGTAGTCACAAATCAGCTAGCATTTTCTATCTAAAAGGGAAGGGGGAGTAGGCCTCCAGTCGACCCCTTCGCTCCAGTTGAACCAGCCTTCGAGGATGAGATGGACGTCGAGATTTCCCACTCTTGACTTTTAGGATGGCCGACACTATTTTGAGTTAACAACGGGTTTGGTATGACGGGTATCCTCCAGATGAGCAAGACATTTTTCATCGGTTCTTTGGTTGCATGGCTTCTCTCCTATTGGTGCAGCTTGTTTTCTAGCAGTGGTTCCCTTTTGGCCACTTGACCCGTCTTTCTTGGGGAATGTGAGCTTGCCCCTACTCCCCATGAGTATGGCTTCCTCCTAGGTCTTCGGGATGGTTTAGCTAACATTATGGGACCTACTTTTCCTAATAGCTACGTTAGGATTGTCTCTTCTAAGCTTGGGCTCTGTTGTGCAGCCTTTTCTTTTGATCCACTGCCCCAGTTTCCTCATGTCTCGGTGAAGTTCTTGTTTTTCTCATTTTGAGTTTGCGACAAATAGGGGACTGGCCTACTCCTCAAGATTGGTCCATTTCTCCATGGTAACCCTAGCTCTGCGTCTCCAAAACTTGTTGATGTTTCCATTGGGGGGAATGACTTGGTCGGCCGTTGATTGGGTGCGTTGCTCGCCAGGATTCGTGAAGGACACTCATATGCTCCTATGGTTGTGGGACAAACCTTTGTGAGCCTTACTAGACTTTGGCGGGGGGGCGATGCTCATTGTTGGGGATGTGCTTCATTATTCTAGCTTTGGGTGATCGGACACTTATTCACTACCCCTCTTTCGAAGTCGTTTGATTGGGGAGATCGAGGGTGGGTCATTGCCCCATTCTCTGTTTCTTGTTGGTCATGGAAATCTAAGCTTTTTGAGGTGTGAGCCGGTACTGGAGATATCTGAGGGGTGGCTTTAGCTCTTTTTAATGTTTTGCCTCGTTCATTGTTTCCTATTTGAGAGAGACAAAAAGACAACGAGTGATTTTTTGTGGAAAAATAGTTTAAAAATGCCCTGGTGAGGGGTGTTATCATTTTTTATGATGATTGCCCATGGGATTAAATGCATGATCTATTTTTTATGAATGCACATGTTTATATAAGAATTGAATCGAATGCGTATCCTACTTTTTTTTTATGAATGCACAGGTTCACATAGAAGTGAAAATGAATGCATGTTATATTTTTGGACAATGCACATACATGAATAGAATTAAATGCAATGCCCCCCTTTTTTGTGATAAATGCATAAATTTATGTAAAAATTGAATTAAATGCATGACCTACTTCCTTAGAAATGAATAGGTTCATACAGGAATGCAGTTGAATGCATGAATAGATGAGATGCAAACTACACAAGAATCGAAATGGATGTACAGGTTATATATGTCATGGATGCATCAGTACTACATGTATATAAGCTATTCACAAATAATGTCCCAGGATTGCCCTAGGGCCCATACTCTCAGGATTCTATTTCCTTCCTAGGATTCTACCCCATTCAATTTTGTCCTATTCTTATCGGGGTGTGATAGCATTTGCACCATCCTCCAGGGATCTTGACCTTTTGGTTTGCTATCCTATCCCTACTTTCTACTAGGTTGCTGTTTGGGATTTTTCTGATCTCACTTGGTTTTCTATTTCTGATTTTCAAAATGCCACCATGGCTAGAGGGACAACTCACATGCCCTTTGCAGAGCGATAAACAGTTAAGCCCTCAATCCGAGAAAACTTCTTTAAGGACCATAATGTGAGCTAGGTTTAGGAGTTGTAAGAAACGAAGGGATATTTAGGCTCAAAGATCTTCTTTTAATGGGTTGTTTAAACCAAAATCATCTGAGCACACCTTGGAGGAAGAGATTGCCCCTTGCATTCCCTTCCAGTTCTCCTTTCTCATCCTAGTTGTCTTGGTATTGTTCAGGCTTATTTGGACTAAGCAATTGTCTTTGATCAGAGAGAACTTTAATTTGTACTGTAACGTATGCTAGGTTAAGGGGTTTGTGAATGAACGGGATATGTAGGCTTAAATTTGATGTTGTTTCTAGTAGGGTTTAGATCGATACCATCCTTGATTTGTCTTCCTGTAGGGTTTGGTCCCCTAATTTCCCTCTTGAGCTTCGGCAACACATCTGCCTTATCTAGATCAAGCAATCGTTTTTTCAATCAGAGAGGACTTTAGTAGGGTTGTAATGTTAAGCCATGGTTTTTAGGTTTTTACAAGAAAGAGTAAAGGCTCAAACCCATTGCTTCTACTTGGTGGCTTTGCTACCTAGGATCTCCTTTGAATTTCCTCTTTTACAAAAAGGAGTTGAACTTTCTTGTAACTGTTGACCCTTTAAGTCTGACACTGGCCCCCCCTTTTTTCTAACTTCCAGCTTTCCTATATGCTTTTCAAGATAGAACAAACATTTTTTTCTTTTTTTTTTTTTTTGGCCTCTTGCCCCTTGGCAACTCTTTTCCCTTGTTTTTCCTTTTCATCTCTTTTATTTCTTTTTATGAAACCAACAATTCTACAACCATTTTTTTCTTAACAACTTAATTTAACACATTGTGGGCAGTGATCCCTAGGTTAGGGTTTCGTTCTAGAGAAAAAGGTAACTGGCTCAATAGGTTTGACAAGGGTTGCTTTTAACTGTATGGGAAATAAAATAAGGGCCTCTCTTCATTTTGAACAAGATTGCTCGAAAACATTTAAGCCCTTTTTTGAAAATAACTCCGTTTTGGTCTATGAAAACAGTGATTCATTTGCGGAAAATAAATAAATACATTTAACTTCGGGTTTAATATACAACAGAATCTAAATACATTTAAACAGGGGGAGGGGAACATTTTCCTTTGGACTTCCACCTATCTAGTTTTACAAAGGAAAAACCTAAACTACTCTTAAGTCTTTGGATTCGTCTTGTTGGATTTGATGTTGATGAGGTCGCTGTGAGACCTTCTTGAATGATTGCCCCTTGTCTTCTTGGCAATCTTATCTCCGTGAGCATAAAGGGATTAGGGCCCCTCTTATGGAATGGATTGGTATGCATGCTATGAGTCCTTACGGTTACGCGGGAACCCTTAGGGTTTAGGTAGGTTTAATGCAAGAGAGAGTGACGTTGGTGTCACTCTCAATGGGTTGATCATATGCATGAGAGTGTAGTGACTTGGGTTACTTGGAACTCTTATCTTGACATGGGATATTGAATGCATGAACATGGATATGCAAAGAGTATAAGAAGAGAAAATGTAAGAGCAAGGTAAACGTGTATGCATGAGCAGTTATACAGTTATTATAACAATAAGAATACAGTCATTATAACAACAGGAATAAGCAGGTACAAATGAAAGTAAGAGCAGTCTCCCTTTTCTCCATGGTTTTGGAAAACAGTGCTCGTGTCTTAAATTCGGCAGAGGTTCGGCTATGTATGGTGTCTATATGAGCATGAGATTGAGGGTTGACTAATGCGTCCTAAAAAGGCTCGGTCCCCGAATCTTCAAACCTAGGCCCACTCCCCGAGGTGGTGCCATGATCGGTTGGTGATCTGAGCGGGGGAACCATCAAGAGGCCATAGGCAAGAAACTGACACAGTATCTTACCCACAACCAATATACCGTTTCCCCTTTCCAACTAGAAACAACATATTAGGGTAAAATGCAAGTATGCAGAATGAAAGTGCACATGCAGTGTGTGTGTGATTTTTAAAAGCGGAGGAAAGAGCCCAACAACTCCCATTCATCCAATTCATCACATTCATGCATAGCAGTTAATAAAACTTAAACAAAATGTGTTCCTACAAAACAAATATGCAAGAGTTAGTAATGTGGATGACAAACATAATACAAGATAATATGAATAAATGTATGTTTTTTTTTTTCTTTTTAAAACAATGTTGAAAACTTGATTTTGAAAATTTAAAGTGAATAGGATTGAACAAGTTAATTAAAGACTCTACATGGGTGAAGGGTAAAAAGACATGACAAACGGTCTAACCGTCTAAGTGTCCCCAGCGAAGTCGCCAGCTGTTGCGCCCAAATTTTTCGCACTCAAGGAATACTCACACAAGCGGGAAAAATACTGTACTCTCTCATTAGAACTCACCCTCCCAAAAGAATGAGTGCGACTAAGTTTGAATTAAAAATTGATTTGAACAAAGGGCTTTTGGAAAAGATTTGGAGTCGCCACCTAACTTGGTTAAGGTGAGTTAGGTCACCTAAAAACTAAGAATAATCTGAAGACTACACTTAGGGTTTTGCAAAACAATTTTGAAAATATCTCCTCAAGAGAGGGTTTTTAAGAAAAACAAGTTGTTTGGCAACATTTGGAAAGCATTTAGCCCTTTTTTGAAAATAACTCTGTTTTGGTCTATGAAAACAGTGATTCTAGGTTTGGAGGTTGGTTACGTGTAGGGAAGATGCACTAAGCCATCACCCTACCCCGCCCTTTGGGTACCTACATGTCAATCTACCCTAGATTCACCTATGAGAGTCTTCAACTAACTATTGTTCAATCCTATCCATTTTAGAAAAGAATTTTTGAAAAGAAACTAATATGATATATGATATGTAAGTGCAAGAAAAGATAATTGAAAAATAGATTTGGAAAGAAATTTGAAAAGAAATTGATTTGATTTTAAAAGAAAGAGATAGAAGTTTGGATTTGGAAAGAAGATTTTGGAAATTGAAAATAGAGACTTGAAAATAGAAATTTAGAATTGGAAGTTTGAAATTAGATTGAAGATTTGGAAATATTTTGTGGAAATAGAAACTTGAAAAATGTTGTGGAATTTGAAATTTGAAAGAAGTTGTGACCGCACTCATGAGGGTTGCCTATGTATCCTTTTGGAGGAATTAGATCAGTCGTTGTTCGGACAAGAGTCCGATTGAAAATAGAAGAGTTGATTTGGAAAAGAGATGAAATTGGAATTTCGATTGGAAGATTAAGAGATTGAACTTTGATTGGAAAGTTCGAAAAGATTTGATTTAGAAAGCTTGGTTTTAGAAAACCTAGACTTAGGAAAGATGAGACTTAGAAAATATTTGACTTGACTTGGAAGGATTTTAGAAAAGATTTGACTCAAACGTTGGACTTGGAAGATTAGGAAACTTGGAATTAGGAAATATTCGATTTAGGAAAAGTTCGAATTAGGAAACTGTCATTTTAGGAAAGTTTTGGAATTAGGAAAGTTTCAACTTAGGAAAGTTTTGGATTAGGAAAGTTCTAACTTAGGAAAATTTTGAAAAAGGAAGGGTTTCACCTTAGGAAAATTTTGATTTAGGAAAGTTTTAGCTTAAGAAAGTTTCAAATTTAGAAAGTTTTCAAAATAGGAAAGTTTCGAATTTAGAATGTTTTGAAATAGGAAAGTTTTGAAAGTAAGAAAGTTTTGCGCTCAAAAAAGTTTTAGATTTAGAAAGATTCGAAATTTTGGAAAGTTTAGAATTTAGAAAGGTTAGAGGTTTGTGTTTTAGAAATTCTTGAAATTAGAAAAGGTTTTGAGTTTAAGAATGGTTTGATAACTTAGATTTGGAAAGTTAAGATTTGCAAAAGGATAGAATTAGGAAAGGGTTGAATTAGGAAAGATGTGAAAGTTGAGTCTTAAAATTTAGGAAAGATTTTTATGTTCAAGTTTTGGAAACTTAAGATTTAGGAAAAGAGAATATTAGGAAAGAGTTGAATTGGGAAATATTTAGATTAGGAAGGGTTGAGATTCCTATTTCCTAATACAAGGGATTGGGTTTCATTTCTAAAAGGGAAGGTTTGATTTTGTCAAGGATTTGGAAAGGGAAGTTTTAGAAACCCTAGATTTGAAAGTGTATAGTTTTGACGTAGAAAATAAGTTTTGAAAATTTGTATAGTTTTGATGTAGAAAACAAGAGGTTTTGGAAACCTAGGTTTTAAGGTAAGTTTGAAAACCATGTTTTTGGAAAGAAAATTAGAGTTTCCTAATTATTAGCTCTAGGGCTTGACTTGGGCACCAAGAAAAGGGATTTTTGAAAAGTGCGTTTTTGGAAACGAAGCTTTTTAGAAGTGAATCCTAGAGAGGAGTTTCTAGAAGGAAGATTTTGGAAAGAATTTTAGGAAGGAAGTTTTTGGAAAGTAAAACTTTAAGAGAGTTTTGGAAACAAGATTTTGGAAGGAGCTTTTTGGAAAGAGTTTTTAAGAAAGTGAATTTTGAGGAGAGTGTTTTGGAAAGGAGTTAAAAAAGGGAGTTTCGAAAAATAGATTTTTGGAGAGAGTTTTTGAAAACAATTTAGTGAGGAAGAGTTTTTGGAAAGCATGTTGAAAGAGAGACTTTTGAAAATAGAGTTTTTTGGAAAGTATGAAAATCTCTCACTTTCCTAAAGCGATTCTATCCATAAGAAGGCTAGAACCACTTTAAGAAAGTGGTTTTGAAAACAACACGGAGTTGAAAATATAGACCATGTTGTTCACTTTAAATATAGCATTTTCCTAAAGCAACCCTAGCCATGGAAATGCTAGAATCACCCTAGGATTGTGATTTTGAAAACAAGTTTCGAAAAAGAAGATTTTGATACAATTTTGAAAACAAGTTTGAAAATGATTTTGAAAACGACTTTGAAATCGACTTTTGGAAGAATGCAAGAATCATGACATGCACAATGCAAATTTAGGATCGTGAACATACAAGGTTAAAGCTTTACCACATAATCAAGTGGGCCGAACCCACGTGGTCTCTGGTTAGACTAAAAGAAAGCCCCTGACACGGTGACCCTCCAATAGTCTAATCCTACACATGGACCGGGAGTCCCCTTGTTTCAAGCATGCAAAAAAAGGGACGGAAAGAGATGAGGGATTAAAATAGAGAAAACCTTAGAGGGTTAGGAGAGAGAAGAGAGAGGGGGGGGGGGGGAGTGCGTAAATTTAAATAGAAAGCCTACCTTGTCTTGTTTATTTCACTTTGCTTTGCGCGCCTTGCTTTTCTTGCTTTTTCTTCGGTCTTCAATTCAGTCTTCAAGAGTTCGTCTTCAATCTTTAAACCTTCAGATTGCAGCCCTTCAAGTCTTCAAAGGAGGGTTAGAGGCTAGTGTATAAGTGTATAGGGTGTGTATGAGTGTATAGGAGGCTAGGGTTTGTGTATGGTGGCTAGGGTTTCGAAAACCTAGAGAAGCTAGGGTTTAGGGGGAACTACAAGCTCTATATATCTAATATTAGGTTTTTTAGACTGAGTTTGTAGACATCTTTCATGCAGGAAGAGGCTCTGTATTTATGGAGATGGGATAGACCTGGCGCTTGTTGTAGTGGCGCCAGGCCATTTCTTGGCTTGGCGCCACTGCTAGTGGCACCAGCCAATTAGGAAACTTTGTAAGTCGGCAATCAACGTATCTTGAGAAGATTTGGGCACCTGTACTAGTGAGTACCATGCAATTTTTAGCCTAGGTTCACTATGAGTGACTCCGAAAAGTCCGGGGATGAATTGAAGAGGCCAAGAATGATCCAGAGAGCCGAAAAAGGGCAGGAACACTTAGAATAGCGTCCTAGAGGTATTTGACTTGAAAAATAAGAATAGAATGTATTGGAAGGATTGACCGGGCCGTTAGGGGCAAAATGGTCAATCAAGCCGGAAAGCTGCTAGGACAGACCCGGAATGTCTCAGAAAAAGACTCGAGATTTGGAAACATTATTCAAAATGTTCCCAAAGGCTTGCTGGTTTGATACCCAAAGCCGGTGTGGTTGGAAAAGGCAACCGGCCCACCGTGGTCAAAACGGTCATTTTGTACTGGGTTTGCCGGAACTGACTCGAAAAGATCCGGAAAGGTAAAGAGAGGTTGAGAATACTATAGGAAGCATTCTCTGGAGGTTACCGGTTTGATACCCAGAGCCGGTGTGGTTGGAAAAGGCAACCGGCCCACCAGGGGCAAAACGGTCATTTCGTACCGGGTTTGCTGGAACTGACTCAGAATGATCCGGAAAGGTAAAGAGAGGTTGAGAATACTATAGAAAGCATTCTCGAAATATTACCAGCTTGATACCCAGAGCCAGTGTGGTTCTCGGGGCATTCGAATGCTTAGGGGCAAAATGGTCATCTTGATCGAAATGTCTCGGAATCGGTCCGAAATTGACTAGAAGGCACCTAATCATGGTGAATTGCCCTTAAGAAAATCTTGGAATGTTGGACTTACCATTTTGAGGATTCAAATATGTTCTCGAGAAACGTGCCGAAAAATGGCCCTAGGGGCAGTTTGGTCATTTTTCACCGATGTGGGCTATCAAGCATTAGTGTTGACTTGGGTTTTGAGTGTTTCCGCCACTCTGACGGTGGTTGCGTGATACAGGGATTTGTTGGCAATTCCCTTTATCGACCTATTTGAGAGTATTTTCACTACTCTGACAGTTGTAATGTTTGCGAGTATTTCCGCTACTCCGACAGTTCGCAATCATTCTCAAGACTGCCTGATCTTGGGAAGTTGCTAAAGGGACTTCGCGCCTGAGAATAAACTTTCCCAAAAGGCGTGCCTAAACGGACATTTCTATATTGGCGGGCTAGCAAGCGTCGAAGGTAGACCGTTCTACCATCTAGGGGACTTGGGGTCTCGTCCCGGTCAATAGGTTTAAAGGGACTTATCGTTTTGAAGATATTTTTTTCAAAAAACGTGCTGGATCGTCTCGAGGAATCAACTGTCTCGAGAGAGGGATTGGAATTGGAATTGGAAAGGGGACTTACCGTCTTCAGAAAGACGTGCTTGATTTAAAAGGAGACCGAACAATGCCCCGAAGGGCATTTTGGTCCTTCTGCCTCTATTTGGGCCTGGCGAGGCCCGCAAAGCAATGAATTGGTGGGATTAGACTTAGAAAATTGATTTTGGATTGAAATATGTCCATAATGACCTGAACACAATTCTGGACGGAGTGGAGACCGCCAAGCGGTCAAAAATGGGGTGCTTACACTCACTATTCACAATATTGCCCTTACTTATCTCCATGGCTTCTAACCTTTGGGTAAGTACAGCTATTCTAGCATTCAGATTATCCACTTGATTAAGCTGAAATCTTACCCTAGGCTTAGACTGATGATTTTATGTTCTAGTTGTGGCCCAATCTCTAGCCAAATTCGCTAAGTTATCAAAGAAGTCATATGCTTCAAATGGATCTTTGTCATACAAAGTCACTGCGCACATAGACTCAACAAATTACTTTAGTTGTAGAGTCAATGATGAATAGAAAGTATTTATGATATGCCAATTGGTGAAACCATGTTATGAACAAGCACTCAACAAATCTTCGAATCTCTCCAAACATTAGAAGAACGATTCACTAAACATAGGGGCAAATTGAGAGATTTGGTGATGAATCACCTCAGTTTTATACAAAGGGAAAAAAAATTTAAGAATTTTATCTGAAGATCTTGCCAAGAATGAATAGATCTAGGCCTTAATGAATTGAACCATGTCTTGGCCTTGTCTTTAAGAGAAAACGAGAAGAGTTTCAAAAGTACAACTTCCTTTGATAAGAATTATCGAAGAACATAGAGCATACATTCTTAAAAGCTTTTATATGTTGATATGGTTTTTTCGAATCCAAACCATGGAATGGATTTATTAGCTGGATCATTCCCAGCTTTAAGTCATCGATGAGTAATACGCAGGAAGAACGATACAAGAGGTAGGAGGTTGCCTAGCTGGATTCAGATAATCCCTAAGAGATTTATGGGAAAAACCTCCATGTACACTCCCACCTTCTGGTCCATTATTTGGATTTAGCGGGTTGGGATTCATAGGCGGTTAATGATCAAATTCTTCCACCATTGGGATAGAACTAGGATCTCAGTTAACTAACTGAATGTTTGGAATAAGAGTCCTAAATGGGGAAAGAGTACGGTAGGTGGGAGGAAAATCACTAGAAGAGTCAATGCTCACCAATCGTCCATGCACATCCCTAATGAAATATTTCATAAAAAATTTATATTCCCTATGAAGACATAGATTAACCATTCCCGAAACATCAATACAAAAAACACCAAAAAGAGAATAAAAAAGAGAAAACATAAAAATACCTGCATACAAAAATAACAAAACGAAAATAATGTTAAACAAATTGGTAACAACGTTATGGTAACCTTAGTGAGTGGCGCCGACTTAAATAGGCAGTGAATCAGCTCAAAATAAAGTTATCTACAATAATCAAATAATAAAATAATATATATATATATATATATGAAGCTATATGGTCACCATATCAAGGGGCGCCAACCTAAATAGGCGGTAAATCAACTCGAACAGTAAACCACAAAGAAAAAGAAAAAGATCTAAAATAAATTGCAAAAAATAAAATATTAGAATGGTAACCAACGTTGGTTATTCACTAAATAAAAAAAATATTAAATATTAGATGAGTTAGACGGGTTAGATGAAAAATGAAGACATAAAATATAGTAACCAACTTGACTGGCTTTGTCTAATAGTAGGCGAGTATGCCAACCAAAGAGGTTAACCAAAAAATAAAAAATAAAAAAGTAAAAGAACTAAATATATACAAATATACAAGTTAACAATGGAACAAAATAATAAGTGAGCATAGACCACTGATCAGTTGGTATACACATTCCGATTCCTTTATCAATTAGGGAAGCAATCAATTATCCTTAAATTCGTAAAAGTATTATTACTATTAATTTTTTTAATTTTTAATTTTAAAATTTTGAATTTTGAATTTTTTTGCATGATTTTATTAAAACCGTTCCCTAGCAACAACGCCAAAATATTTAACTATGCCTAGGACATGGCAATCTATTAACACCCAAGTGCAGGTACAACAAAGTAGTAAATAAATCTGGTAAGACTGGAGTCGATCAATAGGGAATAGTTATCAAAACATGCAAAGTTAGGTGTTAAAATTCACACATGGTAAAAAATTAGATACCGACTAAGTTACGCTAGACACTGTAATGTTACAATGACTTCAATTAGAATCTAAGCCAACCTATTTGAATTTCATCTTGAAAAGTACCAATGAAAATCAAACAATTATTATAGAAAATAGTAACCAAAGAAAAATAGTTTAATTTGTGAGAATTAATGGTTATAGAATGAGACTTTAATTAAATTAAATTCAATAGCCTTAGATCCAATTGATCCGATCACCTGATTCATCCAAAATTCGAATGGAGATTTTATAACTCAAATCATTGGCTTCGTCTTGTGCCTTTGATTCAAAAAATTAAGCTATTAGAACAAAAATTCAATAATAATTAAATCTAAAATAATAAAAATTAAAGCCATAAATTTATACCGTCGATTTGTGCAATAACTATATCAAACTAAGATTTGTGCATAGAAATTACTAAAATTAATTAAGAATCTAAGTTTTCTCAAAGATCTAGAATTTAATTATCAAAAATTGAAAGATTTTAAAGATAAAACAATGAAAGCTCAATCACCTCCATTGATATTGTAATATCCTGAGATGATCTTCACAATTAGCACTAAGAATAAAACTAGCTACTTATAGTATTGAAAAGAAAATATATGGCTTGAAAAATAACTTCATAAATAAAAAGGTTTATTACAACATAACAACGGCAAAAAGAAGACTAAAAAATTAACTAGCTGAACAGCTGCTAACAAACTAACTGACTGTTAAGATAGAATCAGCCTCTTCCCTTTTGCTCTCCTCTCCTCTGCTCTCTTCCTAACTCTGCAATTTATAAGCATAGTGGTTGTTATTATTGCAAGTGACAAATGCAAGTGGCTTTCTTCTTTTGTTTTGGTCAGCCACTCTTCTTTCGTTTTTTTGTTTTCCTTTTGTTTCATTGCAATAAATCATTGCTCCGCTTATACACCTATACAGAAACACACACACACACACACATATAATATGTAACAACATGATATACACATATTATATATATATATATTACACACATTTATAATGTATAAATACATACACACTACCTACACACACACGCACACACATATATATATAATACATTCACCTATATTATAATATAATGTGGGTCAAATAAACCCCGGCCCAATCCACTAGGGTAGGCCCAACTCGAATTAAAGTAGTCTGCTTAGGCTAAGGGCAGCCCAGCTCAACCAAGGTGAGCCCGACTTTAATTAAACAATCCATGCAGAATAATAAGACAAACCCAAATAGTGGAGAGCAGCTTAATCGCACAAGACTTATACAGCCCATAATATTGTGGCGATTATGAGGGATATTAGAGCATTTAATGCAAAGGAGATGCACCAGACACGCGCATGGCTCATGTTCGGTCAGTTGAACTCAAGCATGGAGATAAAGGTTAATCTCTGTTTGATCAGCCAATTTCAGCTGCCATAAGCCTATGAGATAGGTCATGATTACCGGAGTAGACTAGACAAAGAACACTATACTATAAACACTGAAGCCTTAAGGAGTAAGGTATAGACAATTGATTTCTAAATATTCACTGTCGGTATTTCCATTCGATTCTCAGTTACGATTGCTAACTTGACCGTCGGAGTGTGATCGGCCTAAAGAGGGTCGACTCATTCTAACTCTTTTGTCTCCTTGCAGTAAGTTGGGAGCTCATTGATATTGGTTCTAGTGATCGGCCAGGCCTTCTCAGAAATTCCACTTACAATTGGTGTCGTCTGTGGGAAAGTCCAAGTAAACATGAGTACCAGCTTCTTAGGGAGAAGAGAAGTCTATGCCACTGAACAAGGGAACGAAACTCCCTCTGGCAATGATGATACCAACTTGACTGGGCACCAAATCACTCTGGAAAGAAGCAACTAGGGTCGGATGAGGAGGTTGGAGACCAGGTCTCCTACTGGAAGCCATCGGGAAGCACCAAATGAGTTACGGACGGACCCATACTACGTTAGGGGACCAAACCTCCATAAGGATCATCACCAGGACCTAGGCCTTTCACTTTCCAGTGGACGTGTGTCTAGTGATCATTCATATCATGCTACTGAGAGGGAACTTCAGCGACGTGACGAAGAATGCCATGCTTACTTCCCAGGTCAAAGCAATGAGGGACGCAATATCCAAGAAGGATGACCGAGCTAGAGAAGGATCACCAGCCCATTGCAATGATAGAAGGAGTCAAAATCCCAGAAGCAAAAGCTCAATACCAGTGCTCATTGTTATGAGCCATGCCTCCAGTACCGGTCGCAACAGTGAAAGACGAGAAGATCGGCACCACAGGAGGAGCGAGACACCACATGATGGAGATCGGCTTAGAACCAGTCGACAACAGAAGTAATGAAAGAGGTGGCTAAACGAGAAGCTTGATAGTAGAGAGCAGCTCCCCAAAGCACGTATTGCCCAAGATATGGTCAGCAGATCCCTGAATCAGATAGCATCCACGCCTTTTATGGAGGAGATTGAGAGCCGCAAACCTCTAAGAAAGTTTGCCCCACCAAAGTTCACACCATATGACAGAAAGGCTGACCTAATCAGTCACATCCGGCACTACAAGCAAATAATGGCACTATGGAGTGAAGATCAATCCTTGATGTGTCGAGTTTTCCCATCCACTCTAGGAGAGGTGGTCCTGCGATGGTTCGACAAGTTACCGTCCAAATCAGTGTCAAACTGGAGGCAACTTGCCAAACTGTTCACTGCTTGCTTCATAGCCAACAGCAAGCAGCCTAGGGAGGTATACTTCCTACTCACCTTACAAAAGAATGATGGAGAATGATTACGGGTATATGCGCAACACTACTAGGAGGCATCCAATGAGATTGATGAGTGCAGCGAGCAGCTGGCTATAACTCAATTCAAAATCGGTTTGCCTAGAGAGCACCGCTTGCGACAGTCCTTAATGAAGAAGTCAACCCTCACAGTGCAAGAGTTAATGTCAGGAATCGAGCAATATGCTAGATTGGAAGAAGATGTACCACGGCTAGCCCCTGAGAAGGTTGACATTATCGTTGAAAAGAAGAATGGACGGGATGCAAAGAAGCTTCGGTGGGAAGACAACAAGAATCGAAGCAAGAAGGCAAACAATAGGGTCTACACTATCTTCAAGGACCCCATTTATAAATTCTTGCCCCATATCTACAACAAGCTGTTCTTCATTTGGCCCCTGAAGTTAGGAGGAGACCCTACAATCCGAGACCAATGGAAGTTTTGCTCCTATCACAAGGAGAAGGGGCATTAAACAGTGAATTACCGACATCTTAAAAATCACCTTGAAGATTTGGCGAAGTCTGGTCATTTTGATCAGTATATCAATAAAAAGAAGAGAAAACAGGAGGTCGAGTAGCCAAGGCTGGAGGCCCTAACGCAGAAAGAAGACAGAGCCGAACCGGTTCGGGTCATTAATGTGCTGCATGGATTAGCAGAATCAGAAGCTATTGACCGGCACAGATATTGGGTCGATATTCAAAAGGTCGTGCACTTAAGGGAGGTGATACAGATACGCCCTCCTCCCAAGAAAGTCAAGGTCGATAGTGATACCGCAGCCATAACCTTTACTGATGAAGATCTCGTGGGAGTTCGGACTCCCCACAATGATGCACTGGTCGTAACTTTATAAATGGTAAGTTGTGATGTGAAGAGGCTGCTCATTGACTAGGGAAGCTCCTTTGAGGTTACATACTGTAACCTATTCAAGAAGCTGGAGCTGAAGGATGCTGACCTCAAGCCCTCGCTCAATCTATTAATTGGGTTTAGCTTCGACCTAGTTTGGCCATTAGGGAAGGTAATTATCCCTATGACTGTGGGAGGGATTACTCTGCAGATAGAATTTCCGGTGGTCAACGTACTATTCCCATATAATGCAAGCATAGGCCGAGCATGGTTGCATCCCATGAAGGTTATCCCCTCTTCCTACCACCAACTGATTCAATTCCTATCCCCAGAGGGGGTGCAAGAGATAAGAGCGGACCAAGTGGCTGCTAAGCAATGTTTCCTTACAGCATGTGCAACAAAAGTAAAAGCAGGTAAAGTGTAGATGATGGAGCTTCACAAGGATACACCTACGATTGATGAATACCAGAGAAGAAAGCCATCGAAGACCTGAAGAAAATCCACATAGATCGGCAGAAGGAGAAGTACTTTGTGATCAATGCTTCCGTATCCAAGACTAAACAAAATTCATTAATCGAGCTCCTGTCGAGCTATATTGAAATCTTCGCTTGGACTCCTTATGACATGCTGTAAGCACCCCACTTTTGACCGCTCGGCATTCTATAGTCCGTCCAGACTTGTAGTCAAGTCAATATGGACGTATTTCAATCGAAATCAATTCTCTAAGTCCAATCATGTCTATTCATCGCTTCGCGGGCCCTGCAAGGCCCAAATAGAGGCAAAATGACCAAAATGCCCCTAGGGGCATTGTTCAATCTAGTTCCAACAGGTGCGTCTTTCTGAAGACGGTAAGTCCCCTTCCCAATTCCAAATCAAGCGCGTCTTACTAAAGACAATAAGTCCCCTTTCAATTCCAAATCAGGCACGTCTTTCTGAAGACGGTAAGTCCCATTTCCAATTCTAATTCCTAACCCTCTCTCGAGATAGATGATTCCTTGTGATGATAATTCTATCCAATCTGGCTCATTTTTCAAAGAAAATCTCTTCAAAACGGTATGTCCCTTTAAACCTGTCAACTGGGACGAGACCCCAAGTCCCCTAGATGGTAGAACGGTCCACCTTTGACGCCTGCTAGCCCACCAATGCAGAAATATTCGTTTAGGCACGCCTTCCGAGAAAGTTGATTCTCAGGCACTAAGTCCCTTTAGCAGCTTCCTGAGATCAGGCAGCCTCGAGAATGATCGCGAACTGTCAGAGTAGCAGAAATACTCGCAAACATCGTAACCGTCAGAGTAGCAGAAATACTCACAAACAGGTTGATATAGGAAATTGCCAACAAACCCCTGTATCATGGGACCGCAGTCCGAGTGGTGGAAATACTCAAAACCCAGGTCAACACCAGTGTCTGCTAGCCCACTCTAGTGAAAAATGACCAAACTGCCCCTAGGGTCATTTTTCGGCACGTTTCTCAAGAGCACACCTAAGTTCTCAGAATGGTAAGTCCACCCTTCCAAGATCGTCCCAGAAATGATCTGGCATGATTAGATGCCCTCCAGCCAGTTTCGGGTCAATTCCAAGACTTTTCGATCAAGATGACCATTTTGCCCCTAGGCATCCGAATGCCCCAAGAACCACATTGGCCCTAGGTATCAAACCGGTAACCTCCTGAGAATGCTTCCTATAGTATTCTTAACCTTCCTTTATCTTTCTGGATCATTCTGAGTCAATTCCGGCAAACTCGGTGCAAAATGACCGTTTGCCCCTAGTGGGCTGGTAACCTTTTCCAACCACACCGGCTCTGGGTATCAAACCGGCAACCTTTGGGAACATTCTGAATAATGTTTTCAAATCTCGAATCTTCTTTCGGGACGTTCCGAGTCCATCTTGGCAGCTTTCTAGCCCGGTTGACCGTTGTGCCCCTAATGGCCTAGTCAATCCTTCTAACACATCCTATTCCCATTTTTCAAGTCAAATACCTCCGGGACACTGTTCTAAGTGTTCCTGCCCTTTCCCGGCCTTCTAGGCCATTCCCGGTCCCTTAAATCATTCCCGGACCTTCCGAAGTCACTCCTAGTGAAGCCAGGCTAAAAATTACATGGTAGTTACTAGTACAGGCGCCCAAATCTTCCCAAGATACGTTGCTTGTCGACCTTAAAACTTTCCTCACTAGCCGACACCACTAGTAGTGGCGCCAAGCCAAGAAATGGCCTGGCGCTACTAGGAGAAAATTTGGCCTAGCTCCACTGCAACAGGCGCCAGGTCTATCCCATCTCTATAAATACAGAGCCTCTTCCAACGTGAAGGAGGTCTGCAAACTCAATCTGAAAACCCTAATATTCGATATACAGAGTTTGTAGCCTCCCTAGACCCTAGCTTATCTAGGCTTTCCAAATCCTAGCCACCATACACAAACCCTAGCCTCCTATACACTCTTATATACTTATACACTAGCCTCCAACCCTCCCTCGAAGGCTTGGATTGCTGCAACTACAAGCTTTGAAGATCAAAGGCAAGCCTTCGAAGACTGAAGTGAAGCGAAGATCGAAGAAAAGCAAGGCGCACAAAGCCAAGCGAAATAAACAAGACATACGGTAGGTTTTCTCTTTAAGTTTCTGCACTTCCCCCTCTCTCTTCTCCCTCCTAACCCACTTGGGTTTTCTCTATTTTAATCCCTCATCTTATTTCCCCCTTTCTTTGCATGCTTGAAACAAGGAGATTCCCAGCCCATGTGTAGGATTAGACTATTGGAGGGTCACCATGTCGAGGGCTTTCTTTTAGTCTAATTGGAGACCACGTGGGTTCGGCCCCCTTGATTATGTGGTGAAGCCTTAACCTTGTATGTTCACAACCCCCAATTTGCATTGTGCATATCATTATCTTGCTTTCTTCCAAAAATCGTTTTCAGACTCGTTTTTTACATTAAACTTGTTTTCAAGATTGCATCAAAATCTCCTTTTTCAAAATCACAATCCTAGGGTGATTCTGGCCTTTCCATGATTAGGATTGCTTTAGAAAAATGTTACATTTAAAGTGACCGATATGGTCTATATTTTCAATCCTTGTTGTTTTCAAAACCACTTTCTTAAAGTGGTTCTAACCTTCTTATGGTTAGAATCGATTTAGGAAAGTGAGACATTTATATACTCTCCAAAAAGCTCTCTTTTCAAAAGTCTCTTTTTCCAAAACTTCTCTTTTTAAACTTCTTTCCAAAACACTCTCCTCAAAATTCCTTTCCTAAAAATACTCATTAGGTTTCCTTCTTAGAAAACACTCCCTAAATCTCTTTCCTAAGAACTCTTTCTAACAATCTCCTTCCAAAATCTTGTTTCCAAAACTCTCTCAAAAGTTTTACTTTTCAAAAACTTCCTTCCTGAAATTCTTTTCAAAATGCACCTTCTAAAAACTCTTTCTCTAGATCTCCTTCTAAAAAAATCTTCCCCCTAAAACTCACTTTCCAAAAATTCCTTTTCTTGATGCCCAAGTGAAGCCCTAGAACTCACGATTAGGAAACCCTAGTTTTCTTTCCAAAAACATGGTTTTTGAACTTGTCTTAAAACCTAGGTTTTCAAAATCTCCCTTTTCACATACAAACTATACATTTTTCAAAAACCTATTTTTTATGTCAAAACTATAGTCTTCCAAATTCAGGGTTTCTAAAACTTTTCTTTCCAAATTCATGCCAAATCCAATCTTCCCTTTAGAAAACCAAATCCAATCTTCCCGTTTAGGAAACTAGATCCTATGCTCCGTTTTTTGAAACAAAATCAAAACCACTTATTCTTAGAAACAAATCCAAATCTTTCATAATTCAAATCCTTCCTAATTTTCTACTTTCCTAAATCTTAAGTTTCCAAAACTTGAACATAAAAATCTTTCCTAAAATTTTAAAACTCAACTTTCAAATCTTTCCTAATTCAACCCTTTCCTAATTTTATCCCTTTTCAAATCTTAACTTTCTAAATCTAAGTTTTCAAATCTTTCTTAGACTCAAACATTTCCTAATCTCAAGATTTTCTAAAATTCAAACTCTAAAACTTTCTAAGTCCTAAACTTTCTAAATTTCAAATCTTTCCAAATCCAAGGCTTTCTAAATTCAAAATTTTCTTAAGTTAAATCTTTCCCAAACTTCAAATCTTTCCAAATCTAAAACTTTCTAAATTTAAAACTTTCTTATTTTCAAAACTTCCTTATTTCAAAACATTCCAAATTCAAACTTTCCTAATTTTGAAAACTTTCTAAATTCAAAATTTTCTTAAGTCAAAACTTTCCTAAATTGAAAATTTCCTAAAGTGAAACCTTTCCTTTTTCAAAACCTTTCCTATTTCAAAACCTTTCTTAAAATGAAATTTTCTTAATTCAAAACTTTCCGAAGTTGAAATTTTCCTAATTTGAATCTTTCCTAAAATGACACTTTCCTAAAACGGAACTTTCCAAATTCGAACCCTTCCTAAATCCAAGCTTCCCTAATCTTCCGAGTCCAATATTCGAGTCAACTTTTTTCAAAAATCTTTTCAAGTTAAGTTCAATCTTTCTTTTCTAAGTCTCTAAGTCTAGGTTTCCTAAAATCAAGTCTTTTAGAACCAATCTTTTCAAATCTTCCAATCAAAGTCCAAATTTCTCATTCTTTCAATTCCAATTCGAATTCCAACTCCAACTCTTTTTCAAATCAACTCTTCCATTTTCTATCGGACTCTTGTTCGAACTACGACTGACCTGATTCCTCTAAAGGGATACGTAGGCAACCCTCATGGGTGCAATCTCCACATTTTTTCAAATTTCAAATTCCACAATATTTTTCAAAATTCTAATTTCACAACTTCTTTTGAATCTCCAATTCTACAATCTTCTTCAAGTTTCCAATTCTATGTTTTATTTCCAATTTCCAATTTCAAAAATATATTTTCAAATCTTAATTTCCAAATCCTAAAACTTTCCGATTTCAAATCTATCTTTTCAAATCTCTTTTTAAATCAAATCAATTTCTTTTCAAATCTTTTTCCAAGTCTATTTTCTAACTCTCTTTTCTTACACTTGCATATCATGCATCATACTTTTTAAACATTCTCTTTCAAGGTGGATAGGATTGGACAGTTCGTTAGTTAAAGACTCTCATAGGTGAATCTAGGGTAAATGGACATGTAGGTACCGCAAGGGTAGGGTAGGGTGATGGCTTAGTGCGTCTTCCCTACACATAACCAACCTCTGAACCTAGGATCACTGATTTCAAAGACCAAAAACGGAGTTATTTTTCAAAAAGGGCTTAAATGTTTTCCACCGAACAACCTATTTTCTTAAAAACCCTCTCTTGAGGAGGTATTTTCAAAATCGTTTTCAAAAACCCTAAGTGTAGTCTTTAAGTTCAAACCTAGTCGCACTCGTCTTTCTAGGAGGATGAGTTCTAAAGACAGAATTCTGCGCTTTTTCCCGAGTTAACAGGACTTGGTTAAAAGCTGAGGCACAACAGAATTGCTGGTGGCCATGTAAATTGAAAAAACCAAAAATTGGTCTGGCATTTGAACGCCCCATCTTGGTGTTTGAACATCCCGTGGGCATGTATTATGTTTTTGCCTTGGCGTTTGAACGCCCAGATGGAGCGTTCAAATAGCCCGAGAAGGTGTAATTCCAAATTTGCCTTGGCATTTGAAGCCCAATTTGCCGTTCAAAGGCCAAGCTTCGAAGAGCCCCTATTTTATGCCTAGTGTTCGAACGCCCAGCTTGGCGTTTGAATGCCAAGTGAAAATTTTGACTTAAATGAGGCTTGTCCTAGGGTGTTTTGTTTCATTTTATTTTGACTCCAAGTCGAGAGAGCCTAGAGATAAGAGAGAAAAAGGGAGAAAGAGAGGGATCAAAGAGAGAACCTTGGCATTGCATTTCCTCGTCGACTTGAGGCTTCCTAGGCATTTGTGGGCACACCTTTCTCCTCTCCTAGCATTCACAATGGTAAGCTTTCAAAGTTTCATTGTTTTTTGCCCTAAATTCATAAATTTTTCCCATTGCATACACCTAGGTTTTTCTTGATATTAATTAGGGCTTTGCACTTCACTTGCACAGGGGTGCATGGGTGTTTACTTGAGTAGTTGAATCCCTAAAAAAACCATGTCCTAGACACACTGGAAAATGGTGCCCACCAAGTGTTCGATAAAATGCCCCTTTGAAGTTTTCACGTAGAATTAGAGTGCAATTGAGTTTCATTGGATCCCAAATGCCCTTTAACCTTTATTACAACATTGGGCCAGTTCTTACCTTAGAAAATTTTACTTGATTGAACCCCACCAACACTTATGCACACCAAGTGTTTGGCAAAATGCTTGGGTGGCCAAGATGGCATAATTTGATAGAGGTGGCCACTTCTTAGGGCATATAGGATATCGTGGGCAATTTCTAGGCACAATGACCACCTAATTGAACCCGTTAGGCATTAGGCGCGCACCTCTCATTACATGCTCATTTTGTTAAACATTATTGTGATTGGGTGTCATGTGTTATTTGTGTTTTGTTTGCAGGTTTCTAGGGTGTTGTTGGATTGGAATAATGAGTAACTAACCTAGTAAGAGTTCGGGCAAGTCCAAGACTTTGGCCAAAACTCCAACCAAGTCTAAAGAGGCTAAAGGAAAGGCTCCAGCTACGAGTTCTTCGAAAGAGGTGTATGACGCCTCTAGATTTTTGGAGGTCCATAAGGATAAATCATATAGGAAAGTGTGGATCCAAAATGGGGCAGTGATTGAGAGAGAGATAAGGCTTTAGTGCTTTTGGGTGGGAGAAAGAATTCACCAATAGATGTTGGTTAGGGTCGGCCTCGTATAAGGGGCATTGCATATTAACCTTATGTCCAGATTAAGTCTTGGGTCCAGGGGAAGGAGATCATTCTAGAACCCGATACTTTTGCTAGATACTTAGGGCACAAGTGGGTAGTAAATCCTAAGTTCGAGTACCGCAATATAGGTGCCCCTCCATTGTTAGTCCTTTTGCGAAGAATTGCTTAAGCAAGGAGAAACGTGGGATGGGGAAGTTTAGTGCGATAAGTTAAAGTTGATGCCTAAATAGCTCATCCTATTTTTATTTTCCAGCGATTGTTTGTTGTCACTAAAGAGAACTGTGGACATGAGCCTTAACCGAGCATAGTTGCTATGGGCCATTAGGATGGGGAAGACCATTGACTTGCCTTAATACATGTTCATACAGTTCTACCATGCCTATACACATCCTAATCCCCATGGATCGATTCCCTTTGCTTGCATACTGATGGAGTTGATGAGGGACTCAAAAGTAAAGATTCCCTGGGATCTTATCACTCAGGATCAGGATAGCCCCATTGAAGATAACACTCTGAGCCGTTCTGAGGGCCAGAAGAAGAGGCAGAGAGAGATGGAGGAGTTGAAGAAGAAAGTGAAGGCTGGGGGAGTGCCGGGGAAAGGAAAGAGTTCGGGGCCCAATATGCTTGTTTGCAAGCTGTCGTGGAGCAGCATGGGCAGAAGTTGGATGCCTTGATTACTTTAACCGACACCCAGTTGAAGAATATTGAGGATCATATAGAGAGGCATACTGCTATCCTCTAGGAGATGCTCGCAATGATGATAAGGGGGCAGCGCCGGATGGAGGTGATGATGATGATGATGATGAGGATGACCAGTAGGAGTTTAGACTATGTCATTAGTTGATGTATTTACTTTACAGTCTAAAACTCTTGTTCTTTTGTTTTCTTAGGATATTGGGTTGTTTTTGGAGGATTATGGCTTATAATTTTTTGAATTGGATGGATACAATTTTTGCTTCAAATGTTTTGATATAATTTATGCATATTATCGATTGGATTTAATGAGTTATTGAGGCAGGTGATTATCTATCCAATTCACGTTGAATTCATCCAAAACAGGTCAGTTTTGTGGTTCCTTTGTAACGTCATTTGGCTCTTCGCATTCTAAAGTTAAGTACATACATTTTGTAATACGGATGTATTGAGATTTTCTTGAGAATTGAGACCATATCAAAAACTTTATATGTTGTAATTTAAAGTCTGAGACAACTAGTGACCGTTGCATTGCATTGTTGAGCGGATTATCATGTTGATTCAACAAACTAGCATATATTAATATATGACTGTCTGTATTATATTGAAAGAGAGATGATAGCTTGCATTGTGCATGGGTCGTGTCATTGAAGTAAAATTATTACAATTTCATGAAATTTCATCCAAGAAGTGGAGATTGAACCTTGTAAGCTTTAAAGCCTAATAATCACCTTTATGACTAATTTACAATTACTCAAGAAAATAATTATTGATTTTCATTCATTGAATAGCTTCATTATGCTTGATTTTGGGTTACATGTCGAGTATTAGGTGGAGTTATTGACACTTTATACACTCTTGAATTTTTGATTTGATGTATTTTTCGGATTATAAAAGTATAGGCCATTTCATTTCATTGAGCCATTTATGTTTATATTTCTTTCTTGATATTCATATACACTTAAGCTTAAAAATTTGACAATGCGAAATTTCGAAGATGGTACATTGCTTGTTTTGTTTGTGTAGTTAAAAGTGTATGGAGTTGAAAAGCAAAGAAAAGAAAAGAAAAGAAAATGATAAAAAGGAGTTGAAAAGAAAACAAAAATATTCAAATGAAAAAGAAGTGAAGATGAAAAAGTTCGAATGTTATTCAAAAGTTCGAAGTTTGAAAGTGAATGTTCATCGATCATCATATGTAATGCGCATGCACATGTTGAAATCTATTACTGCTTTCTATCCTCTTACATGGCTCTCCTTTCATTCACCATCCATATGGCCACAATGTCTGAAATTACAAGAATCTTTAATTCAATTGCATATAAGTCATCAATGTCAATTCTCTACTTGTTGCTTCGACTGTAAACATTCTTTCATGAAGTTATGCCAAGTCGCTACACTACATTTCTAGTGATTTTTGATGTTTTGGAATGGCTTTATTGTATGTGCTTTACATTCACTTGTAAAACAAGCATTCCACTAAGAGAGCCTGTGTGTTCAAATATTTTTGAGTGTATGACTGGAGAGATTTGAGTCAAAACTGTAGGATGAGATTATTGAGAGCGTAATGATTGATTTTTAGCAACACGATGGTATTCAGGCACTTGAGTCTCTCAAGCTCGTTTCACTTGACAATTTTGTAATCTATATGTTGAGCAAGGGTGTCGCCCCCCGATTTTTTGCACCCGAAAAAGACAAGTGAGAGAAACACAATGCTCTCTCGTTAGAACTCATCCTCCTAAAAGGACGAGTGCGACTAGGTTTGAATTGAAAATTTGATTTGATTAAGGGCTTTTAAAAAAAATTTGGAGTCACCACCTAACTTGATTAAGGTGAGTTAGGTCACCAAAAACTAAGCATAATCCGAAGATTACACTTAGGGTTTTTAAAAGGATTTTGAAAACTTCCTCAAGAGAGGGTTTTTAAGAAAATAGGTTGTTTGGCAACCTTTGAAAATATTTATGCCCTTTTTTGAAAATAACTCCATTTGGTCTTTAAAAACAGTGATTTAGGTTTAGAGGTTGGTTACGTGTAGGGAAGACACACTAAGCCACCACCCTATTGTCGCGCCCAGATTTTTTGCACTCAAGGAATACACACAAGTAGAAAAAATATTGTACTCTCTCGTTAGAACTCATCCTCCTAGAAGAATAAATGTGACTAGGTTTGAAATGAAAATTGGTTTGAATAAAGGGTTTTTGAAAAATAATTCAGAGCCGCCACCTAACTTGATTAAGGTGAGTTAGGTTATCTAAAAACTAAGTACAATCCGAAGACTACACTTAGGGTTTTTGAAAACAATTTTGAAAAAACTTTCTGAAGAGAGGGTTTTTAAGAAAGCAGGTTGTTTGGCAACCTTTGAAAAACTTTTAAGCCCTTTTTTGAAAATAAACTCCATTTTGGTCTTTGAAAATAGTGATCCTAAGTTCGGAGGTTGATTACGTGTAGAAAGACGCACTAAGCCATCACCCTACCCTGCCCTTGTGGTATCTACATGTCTATTCACCCTAAATTCACCTGTGAGAGTCTTCAACTAACAAATGTCCAAAACTATCCACTTTAGAAAAAGAATGTTTAAAAGAATGATGCATGATATGCAAGTGCGAGAGAAGAGAGTTTGAAAATAGATTTGAAAAGAACTTGATTTGATTTAAAAAGAAATTTGAAGTGATAGATTTGATTTTGAAAGAAAGTTTTGGAGATTGGAAAGGAAATAGAAACTTGGAAGTTTGAAATAGATCATGGAATTGGAAGTTGAAAAAAAGTTGTGGAAATAAAAGCTTGAAAAAGGTTGTGGCTGCACCCATGAGGGTTGCCTACGTATCTTTTTAGAGGAATCAGGTCAGTCGTAGTTCGGACAAGAGTCCGATAGAAAATAGAGAGTTTTGATTTGAAAAAGAGTTTCATTAGAAAAAAAAAAAAAAAGAGTTTGATTTGAACTAAGAATAGAAGATTGGAAATTGGAATTTGGAATTGAAAAGATTAGACTTTGATTTAGAAAGATTGAGGTTTAGGAAATCTAGACTTAGGAAAGGTAGGTTTTAGAAAAGATTTGAGATTTAGAAAGATTTGACTCGAATGCTGGACTTGGAAGATTAGGGAAATTGAAATTTTGGAAAGATTCAAATTAGAAAAGTTTCGGAATAGGAAAGTGTCATTTTAGGAAAGTTCCGATTTAGGAAAGTTTTCATTTTAAGAAAGGTTTTGAAATAGGAAAGGCTTCATTTTAGGGAAGTTTCGAATTAGGGAAAAACTAAAACTGGAAAGTTTTGAAAATGAAAAGTTTGGAATTTAGAAAGTTTGGACTCAAGAAAGTTTTGAAATTTACAAAGTTTAGAATTTAGAAAGTTTAGGATTTGGAAAGATTTAAAATTTGAGTTTTAGAAATACTTGAGATTAGGAATGGTTCGAGTTTAAGAAAGATTTGAAAATTTGAATTTGGAAAGTTAAAATTTGGAAAGGTATAGAATTAGGAAAGGCTTAGACTAAGAAGGATTTGGAAGTTTAAAGTTTAAAGAAAGATTTAAATGTTTAAGTTTTGGAAACTTAAAGTTTAGGAAAGTATGAGATTAGGAAGAATTCGAATTAGGACAGATTTAGATCGGGAAGGATTGAGATTCCTATTTCCTAAAACAAATGATTGGATTTGTTTATGAAAAAAGAGGTGTTTTGATTTTGTTTCTAAAAACGGGAGATTGTATCTAGTTTCCTAAACGGGAGATTGAATTTGGTTTCCTAAAGAGAAGATTGGACTTGGCATGGATTTGGAAGGTGAAGTTTCGGAAATCCTAGATTTTAAAGACTATGATTTGATGTGGGAAATAGATTTTTGGAAATTTATGATTTAAATATAAAAAAGGAGATTTTGGAAACCTAGGCTTTAAGGCAAGATTAAAAATCATGTTTTAGGAAAGAAAATTAGGATTTCCTAATCGTTGGCTCTAGGGTTTAACTTGGACTCTAAGAAAAGAGATTTTGGAAAGTAAGCTTTAAAGAAAGAAGATTTTTGTAAGGAAATTCCTAGAAAGGAGTTTTTGGAAAGTGAATTTTGAAAAGAAAGTTTTTCGAAAGAGATTTTGGAAAGTAAAACTTTGAGAGAGTTTTTGAAAAGAGAGGTTTTGAAAAGAGAGTTTTTTTTAGGAAAGGGATTTTCGGAAAGAGTTTTAGGAGAGAGTTGCTAGGAAGGAAACTTAGGGAGCATTTTTAGAAAGTGAATTTCAAAGAGAGCATTTTGGAAAGGAGTTTTTAGGAAAATGAGTTTTGCAAAGGAGATTGGAGAGAGTTCTCAAAAAGTGTATTGGAAAAGAGATTTGAAAAGAGAGTTTTTGGAATGTTTATAAAAATATCTCACTTTCCTAAAACGATTCTAACTATAAGAAGGTTAGAACCATTCTAAGATACTGGTTTTGAAAACAACAATGATTTGAAAATATGGACCATATTGGTCACTTTAAATGTAACACTTTCCTAAAGCAACCATAGCCATGGAAAGGCTAGAATCATTTTAGAATTGTGATTTTGAAAACAAGTTTTGAAGAAAAAGATTTAACGCAAGTTTTGAAAACGGTTTTGATGCAAGTTTTGAAAACAAGTTGGAAAACGAATTTTAGAGGAATGCAAGATCATGATATGCACAATGCAAGTTAGGGTCGTGAAAATACAAGGTTAAGGCTTCACCACATGATTAAGAGGGCCAAACCCAAATGGTCTCCAGTTAGACTAAGAGAAAGCCCCCGACACGGTGCCTCTCAATAGTCTAATTCTACACATAGACCGGGAAGTCCCTTGTTTCAAGCATGCAAGAAAGGGGAGAAAGAAGATGGGGGATTAAAATAAAAGAAAACCCAAGTGGGTTTGGAGGGAGAAGAGAGAGGGGGAAGATGCGTAAACTTAAATAGGGAGCCTACCTTGCGTCTTCTTTATTTTGCTTTGCTTTGTGCGCTTTGTTTTTCTTGCTTTGCTTCAGTGTTCGCTTTAGTCTTTGTCTTGATCTTCGAGAGCATTAGTTTGCAGCACTTCGAGTCTTCAATGGAGGCTTTGGAGGTGATCGCTCCTGAATAGTACAATTTATATCCACCAGTGTGCGGTTGCGATGCAGTAATAATATCTCGGTAAGTCTGAGGTCGATCCACAGGGAACACAAGAAATAAACTTAATCTGGCAAGGTCTACAATCAGAATAAAATAATAACGAGCTCAGAGTCAATTAAAATCACAGGAAACCTTCCAAAAAGAAAATAAAAATCAATTATTGGAGATGATTGATCTAAGTTATTAGACAATAAAATTAAACTAATTTTTAGGGATGTATTCAAATATTATAAAAAGATCTTGGCAGGGTTGATCCAGTAATAGGCCTACAGGTAATTTCCCAAGATAGTTGTGAGTAAAAGATCTCAAGATTTGATTACCTTCTTAACGTTGATATTAAGTTATTTACTAGTGTTCATACCAGGGTCTCATTCATACTTGTCCTAGTTTATAAACCTGTCTATAAAGTATGTTTGAAACTTAATCAAGAATAGTAGATTTCTAAAATACTCTTTGTAGGAATATATATGCAATTGTAATCAGTATCCTTATCAGAAATTCTAGGTATACGTATCTCTGCTTACAAATTAGTCTATACATACATGCTAGATATGATCAAGAATACTGTTTTGGAAGATATTCATGGGCAAGAAAATGAATCTTGATCCAAGTTCTTGAAACCTTGGAAAATAAATAACTATTTTGAATTTCTACCTGTAAGCTAGTTACTTTCTCAACCCATACAAAGAATGGATTTAGCTACTAAAATGCATTATAAATATTGCAAGAATGGAAATAATGATTAAAGAAATAAAGCGCTGTATTAAAGAAATATAATCTAGAATTCACAATAAGAACAAGAAAGAAAACTAAAGATTAAAGATGTTCCCTTAAAAGATGAAAAGATTCGTAGCCTCCAAAAGATTGGATGATTCCTCCTTCCAAACCCTAGAAAAACCCTAGAATTCTTCTCTTTTTTCAGAACATAGAACTCCTAAACCTATTCTACTACCTACTAATCTATATCTAACTAAAAGGTGAATTAATCTATATATCTCGTCGTTAGTTGTACGGACGACTTTTACTGAGTGCTCAGATGGGCTAGGTCACTTCACGACAGTTGTAGGTCTCGAAACGTTATATGAAATCGATATATTATGGGCCTAAATAGCCTTTTTGGTTGGCGAGATATGAGCTTCCAAAGTTTCAACTCTACGTGTTTCAGCAGCTTGTACCACAGCTTCAGCAGCTTGTACCTTGACAGCAACCTCTTGAAACCTACGATTAATTTGCATTCGAAATCATTCCATTTAAGCTCAAAACCTACATAAAGCATTATAAACTCAATTAATATCAAAACATAACTAAAAAGACATATATAATCATAAACTAATGCTAACAAAGTACTAATTAAGGCCTTATAATTGCACTTTTGAAGCACAATCACACCCCCCAACTAGATTTTTGCTAGTCCCTAGCATAATACTAAAAACCAAAAACATAATCTTCACTTTTGTAGAAGTCACGAATGCATTTAGCCTATGCATCAAGGCTTTAAACCCCTAGGTTACCTCTAGTGGACGAGTGATATCTCGTGAGGGCTTACAGTGATGATACTCACAAATATCTGTTCATTTCAAATAATCAATAATAGAGAAAACAATTAAGGCATATGAGAACTCACTCAACGTAATTCTCAACTCAACTTCCAACATGAGTCATGCAAGGTTAAGACATGAAAGTAACAAGAAAGATGCGCATTGTAATGCACTAACAATGCAATATAACCCAAGTGTGTCAATATCATGCACAAACATCCTTCACGCTTTGATACAAACTCTCACAAGGCATACACTCACAAAAATATGAACACATGGGTCTCTCAATGGAAGGCTCATCATAAGAGTAATTGTATAAATTATGTAATAAGAGCAATCTAATAACAAAAACCGTCAAAACGTAAGTGTATAGGACTTGACATAGCCTTATGAAAGAATATTCACAGTCAAAGTAATAATCAAGAAATTAACAAAGATACTTGTTCTTAAAAGAATTTTTAACTCATGTATATTTCGGATCAACTACACCCATCTGTATGAAGAAGAAAAATATATGAAGAGAGAAAGAATAAACTACTCAAAACATTTATGCTCAAGGCATCCAATGATCACTAACAACATGCTTTCATCTCCTAATTCATATGATAATGCTTCTCATTTATTTTTATTTCTTTTTTTTTCCTTTTTTTCACGATTTTTCATATCTCCTTTCTTCTTCTTTTTTTTTTTTCTTTTTTCATCACATCACAAATACATCATCCCCTTCTTTTCAAGTTCTTTACTAGCACCAAGATCACATCTCTTTTATAGGAACCATTTCAACAATGATTTGGCTCTATCAAGGATGATATATACAAGGCTCAAGAGACAGAATCTAGAAATTATGTGTCCAAGAAGAATAGAATGACCTAAAAACATATCCGAAGTATATTAAGTTTGAAATTCAAAAGAGTATAAATGTCAATAACCTCAATTACTGCCTAACTTATGAATCAAAATCAAGTATAAGGAAGCTATTGAAAGAATAGAAAATGAAAGAAATATCCTTGAGTAAATGTAAATCCTCTCTGAAAAGAAGATAAATTGGCCCTAAACTTCACAAGGTATAATCTCCACTATTTAAGGATGAAAAATGCACAAAATTATCAACACAAGAAGTCATATAACATGACAATGCATCATAATGTAGTCTTTTGCTTGGAATGTTTTCATGGCAAAAACTTGTAATTCATCATCGTAAGAAGTTAACTCGACAATTAAGCTCAAGTTTAGTCCAATGAATGCCCCCAATCATTCTCAATTCAAAGATTGTATTGACATGAACATAAATATGGTTCTAAAGAAAAACATTTTCAACACTCCTAACATAAATACAACTAGGCAATAAACATAAATGGAAGTGTTGAAGATACCGACTATGACCGACGAACCATATGCTAGTCAGCTCTTACCAACTCAGTTCTGGTCTCCAAAGTTGAATCAAAGTGAGCACACTTGTAACTGGTCAACAAGGCATAATAAAGTATTTTTTTTCATTTTTTTTTATTTTTTTTATTTCTTTATTTCTTTCTTTTTTTTTTTAAAAAAAAATAGTGTACCCAAAGAAAATAGAAATAAAGAAAAAGAAAAAGACAAAATATCCTCAAAGAAAATAAAATACTACTAATTGTACAATTTCTAAATCAAGTTTTCTCAAGAACCCTAAGACAAATGGGTAGGACCATGCTCCGAAACCACCGAAGTCGAGGCCATTGAAGTGTGACTCTTCAGCGAGTCCACCTCCGCTTTCAACTCGAAAATTTACCTTTGCAAGAATTCAATAGTTGCGAATGGAGTGGACATGGCAAGCTATTGCTGTCGTGGAATCAAGGTGGGTAGGTCACTCTGCTGAAGCACTCGGGTACTCACAGCATCCAAACCGGATAACTGATGACCCGAATGTGCAATGGTGTCTGAAGGTAAGGTAGGCACTCCAGCCTGCTCCAAAAGTTAGGTAGTGAACAACCCATAGGGTAACCCGCTAGATGAATAGTGTGCTTACCTCATAATAGTTAGCATCATAGTAGGCAGATTAATCGTATACCCTTTACCGATAATGTACAACCAAAAACACCTATAGTGATCTACTACAACACCCGAATCCACTTTAGGGAGAATATTTGAGAAAAAAATCAAATTCAATAGCCAGTACTCCCTTTTTAAAGACGACACGGGTATGATGAAATGATGACCCATTGATGGTATTTTTTGTAGTTTCGCACAAAGCACATCAATAGGAGGTGAATTTCCTTTAAATAGCTTAAAATCAGGCCTCGGAACCCGTGGCAAAGTTAGAAGTTCACAAATATCATCCGCTGCAATAGTGATCACATGTCCCCTTACTTTGGATTGAATGGAGAGCTCGGGTGTCTCAGACACGCTTGAATAGGCATAAAATTCTCGCATTATGTCAACGTTCACCGGGCCTTCTCTCCTTAACATCCGAAGCCAACCCCTCTGTATGAATGTAGATTTCAAAAACCCATCAGCAAAATTTGAAAGTTGCACTCGACGTTCAATCAACACTTGCAGCCCTTGAAACGAGTTCAGGTACATATCCCTCTCTCGAGAGTTAGCGAACTGTTTGATTCCCTGTTGTGATTTGTTTTTACTCCTTTTGAGTGACATGATTATCAAGATTGCTTTATTTGTCCTGTACTTAAAGAAAACTTATAATAATAAATAAACAAAATACAATAAATAAAAGGAATGACATAACATAAATTAAGATAAACAGTACTCCATTAACATAAAAAAAACAAACACAAATAGTTCTAACTAAAATAGATAGAGTTTTAGACCGCTACAACGTGACGCATAATCTAAACTCATAAATACAAACATAATATCTAAACATGTAATAATAAGAGTTTTAGATCAATTATACAATAATCTTGAATGCACATGATCTAAACTCAAGCGAACACTATTCATTACATATCAGTGGATGGATCCCACACTGAAAGGGATATCTCTCTCTGTAGCTCCTCAATAGCCTGGCTATGCCGCTTCTGCTCCTTGTCAATCCTATCAAATTGGCCATAAGCCTCCATCTAAAAAGTCCCAAAGGCGTTGGCTTGAGCCTCCAAAAGCTGGGTGTGGTGTTGCTGCGTCAGTGCCTGCAACTCCAACATCTCTACTATCTTATCCAACGAAGACTGCCCAGTACGACCACTTCCCTCAGCCGATGGTCCTCCTTCCCCCTCTTCTTCATTATTCTCGGCCCTCTTTTTATTGTGACTCCTATACTGTGCTTCTGACTTGTGAATAAAAGTCATATTGATGGCACCCATGAAAGATTTTTTTGAAAAAAATGAAGGTGGGTAGACTCCAGACTCAAGGATCAGGGAGGTAAGCATACACACAAACGGAATGTTGTCACCTTGGGTGATATTAGCGGCGTCATGATAGAGCTAAAGGAACATATACCTCGGCAAGAGGCCTGGGGTAACAAACTATGGCATGAGAAAAGGAATAATGGAAGGTTCCTTAGTTTTAAAAACTTTTTTTCACATTGGGTCTTTCCCTCAACTCAGGATTGATCATCTTCTAGAATCTCTCATGCCATCTTAGTGAGGCTCGGAGTCCCAACCCCATGGCAAAACTAGGCATTAGGCTCACGCCTTAGCCCATAATGACGACAAAAAGTGGCCGGGGTAATCACTATGTCTCTCCCTCTCACCCAAGTCACCAGCCTCTCTTGACCCTCAGTTTTGTCCACCACTCGGATATTAGTCATAAGTTCCGCACAAAGGGTTAAAATGTATTTCCCCCTATAGGCGGCTAGGTCATTCCCCGCCCCCCCCCTGCCTTTCAAATTTGGCTTCTAAAGTAAACTTACCCCCAAAATTCCATAGTTCTATGTTTCACTCTACGGCCGCGACTTTAGTCGCCCAAGTTTTCCTAAAGTCTAAAAAGGCTTGACGACCGATGAAAATTTTTGATTCATACTCTGAAGAATAATCGGGTTCAAAGGGTTCTATGGCCAAAGACTTTTTAGCAGATTTTTTACTCCCTTTCGGTGCCATCAAAACAACTTCTTAAAATAAGTCGCAACACACACCACCACATAATCACAATTATAGCACTATCCCAATCCTAACTAAGCATAAATATCAAAGAAAACGATTCGAAAAGGAATATGAGAGGTTGCGTAGTTACCTTGGAAGACGAAAAGGTAGGAATTTGAAGGGTCATGACTCTTCAAATTGGTAGGACTTAGTTGCCTCGTTCAGATGCTCTCTCTCTCTCTAAAACAGGAATTTTGTGGGTGTGCGAATGAGACAAAAAGGAGAAAATTAGAGCTTTTATAAAACCGTAGCGTGTTCGGAAGGCCCCAGGAGGGCGTCCGGATTGGGGTCCAAAACGGTGCCGTTCGACTTAAAATAGGTGTCCAGACTGTCGCGCCCAGATTTTTTGCACTCGAGGAATACTCACACAAGCGGAAAAAATGTTGTACTCTCTCGTTAGAACTCACCCTCCTAGAAGAATGAGTGCGACTAGGTTTGAATTGAAAATAGGTTTGAATAAAGGGCTTTTGAAAAAGATTCGGAGTCGCCACCTAACTTGATTAAGGTGAGTTAGGTCACCTAAAAACTAAGAATAATCCGAGGACTACACTTAGGGTTTCTGGAAAACAATTTTGAAAATATCTCCTCGAGAGAGGGTTTTTAAGAAAATAGGTTGTTTGGCAACCTTTGAAAAATATTTAGTCCTTTTTAGAAAAATAACTCCCTTTTGGTCTTTGAAATCAGTGATTCTAGGTTCGGAGGTTGGTTACATGTAGGGAAGATGCACTAAACTGTCACCCTACCCCGCCCTTTCGGTACCTACATGTCAATCTACCCTATTTTCACCTATAAGAGTCTTCAACTAACTATTGACCAATCCTATCCACTTTGAAAAACAATGTTTATAAATTATCATGATGCATGATATGCAAGTGCAAGAAAAGAGACTTGAAAAATAGATTTGAAAAGAGATTTGAAGAGATAGAATTGAAATTGAAAAGTTTAAAAATTTGGAAATAGAAATTTGAAAACAGAAATTTTGAAATTGAAATTTTGAAAATAGATTGGAATTTGAGATTTGGAAAGATTTTGGAAACCGCACCCATGAGGGTGGAATTGAAAGTTTGAAAAGTGTTGTAACTGCACCTATGAAGGTTGCCTACGTATCCCTTTGGGGGAATCAGGTCAGTCGTAGTTCGGACAAGAGTCCGATTGAAAAGAGATTGATTTGAAGAGAGAGATTGGATTGGAAGAAAAAGATTGAATTGGAAATTGAATTGGATTTGAAATTAGAAGAGGAGATTGGAAATTGAAATTGAGAAGATTGGACTTGCTTTGGAAAGATTGATTTTGGAAAGACTTGGTTTTAGGAAACCAAGACTTAGGAAAGATTTGACTCGACTTGGAAGGTTTAGGAGATTTAGGAAATGTTAGATTTAGTAAATGTTTGAATTAGGAAAGGTCTGGTTTAGGAAAGTTTCAAATTAGGAAAGTTTCACTTTTGGAAAGTTTCGAATTAGGAAAGTTTGGAATTTAGGAAAGTTTGGAAATTGGAAAGCTTTGAATTTAGAAGGTTTTGAGATAGGGAAGTTTCAACTTAGGAAAGTTTGAATTTGGAAAGGTTTGAAAAAGGAAAGTTTTCGATTTAGGAAATATTTGAATTAAGAAAGCTTTGAGTTTAGAAAAGTCTTAGATTTGGAAAGATGTTGAAGTTTTGAAAAATTTAGAATTTAGAAAGTTTGGAAGTTTAGAAAGATTTATCTTAAGAAAGTTTTGAATTTAGAACACATTGAATTTGGAAAGATTTGAAATTTAGAAAGTTTTAGGGTTTTAGAAAATCTTAAGAGTAGGAAAGGTTTGAGTTTAGGAAAGATTTGAAAACTTGGATTTGGAAAGTTAAGATTTGGAAAGGGATAGAATTAGGAAAGAGTTGAATTTGGAAAGGGTTGGATTAGGAAGGGATTGGATTTGGTTTCTAAAAGAAAAGGTTGGATTTTATTTCTAAAAACGGAGGATTGGATTTGGTTTCCTAAACGGGGAGATTGGATTTGGTTTCCTAAAGGGAAGATTGGATTTGGTAAGGATTTGGAAAGGGAAATTTCTAGAAACCCTAGATTTGGAAAACTATTGTTTGGACGTAAAAAATAGGTTTTGGAAACATGTATAGTTTGGATGTGAAAACAAGAGGTTTCGAAAACCTAGGTTTGGGGCAACGTTTGAAAACCATGTTTTTGGGAAGAAAACTAGGGTTTCCTAATTGTGGGTTCTAGGGCTTGACTTGGGCTCTAAGGAAAGAGGATTTTTGGAAAGTGCGTTTTTGAAAACGAAGGTTTACTAGAAAGGAATTCTAGGGAGGAGTTTTTTGGAAAGTGAATTTGAAGATAGAGTTTTTGGAAAAAGATTTTAAAGAGAAGGAGTTTTGGAAAAGCATGTTTTTGGAAACGTAGATTTTAGAAAGAAAATCCTATAGGGAAATTTCTAAAAGGAAGATTTTGAGTAGAGAGTTTTTAGGAAGATTTTTGGAGAGAGTTTTTCTAGGAAAGAGACCTAGGGAATGTTTTTGAAAAGTGGACTTTGGGGAGAGGATTTTGGAAAGGAGTTGAAAAAGAGGGTTTTGAAAAATAGATTTTGGGAGAGAGTTTTTGAAAACAATTTTGGAGAGGAGAGTTTTAGGAAAGTATGTTGAAAAAGACTTTTTGAAAAGAGAGTTTTTAGAAGGTGTAAAAACATCTCACTTTCCTAAAGCGATTCTAACCATAAGAGGGCTAGAACCACTTTAGGAAAGCGGTTTTGAAAACAATAAGATTTGAAAATATGGACTGTATTGGTCACTTTAAATGTAACACTTTCCTAAAACAATCCTAGCCATGGAAAAGCTAGAATCACCCTAGGATTGTGATTTTGAAAACATGTTTTGAAAAAGAGATTTTGATGCAATGTTGAAAACTAGTTTGAAAACGATTTTGAAGACGAGTTCGAAAACGAATTTTGGAAGATGCAAGACTATGATATGCACAATTCAATTTGGGATCGTGAACATACAAGGCTAAGGCTTCACCACATAATCAAGGGGGCCGGACCCACGTGGTCTCTGGTTAGACTAGAAGAAAGCACCCGACAAGGTGATTCTCCAATAGCCCAGTCCTACACATGGACCGGGAATCCCCTTGTTTCAAGCATGCAAAGAAAGGGGGGAAAAGAGATGGGGGATTAAAATAGAGAAAACCCAAATGGGTTAGGAGAGAGAAGAGAGAGGGGGAAAGTGCGAAAATTTAAATAGAAAGCCTACTGTATGTCTTATTTATTTTGCGCGCCTTGCTTGTCTTCAATTTTCGGTCTTCGTCTTGATCTTCTTCTTCAACCTTCAAGGGTTATCTTCAAGCTTTAGATAACAGCTCTTCAAGTCTTCAAAGGATGGTTGAAGGCTAGTGTATGAGTGTATAGGAGGCTAGGGTTTAGTGTATGGTGGCTAGGGTTTGGAAAACCTAAGGAGGCTAGAGTTTAGGAGGTGCTCTATATATCGAATTATATAATTTTTAGGTTGAATTTTTGGATCCCTTTCATGTTGAATGAGGCTCTGTATTTATAGAGGTTGGACAATACCGGCGCCTGTTGCAGTGGCGCCAAGCCAAAGTTTACACTGGTGCCACTAGGAGTGGGGCCAGGCCAATTTTTGGCTTGGCACCACTACTAGTGGTGCCAGCCACTTAGGAAACATTTAAGGTCGGCAACCAACGTATCTTTGACTAGATTTGGGTGCCTGTACTAGTGATTACCATGTAATTTTTAGCCTGGCTTCACTAGGAGTGGCTCCGGAAAGTCTGGGAATGATTTGAAGGAGCCGGGAATGACCCGGAAGGCCGGAAAGGAGCAGGAACACTTAAAATAGTGTCCTGGAGGTATTTGACTTGAAAAGTGAGGATAAGATGTGTCGAAAAGGTTGACCGAGCCTTTAGGGGCAAAACGGTCAATCGGACCGGGAAACTGCCAGGACAAACTCGGACTATCCTGGAAGAAGACTTGGGATCTGAAAACATTATTCAAAATGTTCCCAGAGGTTGCCGGTTTGATTTCCAGAGCCGGCGTGGTTGGAAAAGGAGACCGGCCCACCAGGGGTAAAACGGTCATTTAGCACCGAGTTGCCCGGAACTAACTCGGAAAGATCCGAAAAGGTAAAAGGAGGTTGAGAACACTATAAAAAGTAGTCTTAGGAGGTTACCGGTTTGATACCCAGAGCCGGTGTGGTCGAAAAAGGAGACCGGCCCACTAGAGGCAAAACGGTCACTTTGTACCGGGTTGGCCGGAACTGACTCGGAATGATTTGGAAAGGTAAAGGAAGGTTGAGAATACTATAAAAAGTATCCTCGGGAAATTACCGGTTTGATACCCAGAGCCGGTGTGGTTCTCGGGGCGTTTAGATGCCTAACGGCAAAATGGTCATCTTGATCGGAAAGTCTCGGAAAAGATCCAAAGGACAGTTTGGTCATTTTTTACCAAAGTGGGCTAACAGACACTGGTGTTAACCTGGGTTTTGGGTGTTTCTGCCACTCTAATGGCGGTCGTCGTGACACAGGGGTTTGTTGGCAATTCCCTATATCGACCTACTTGTGAGTATTTTCGCTACTCTAACGGTTTTGTGAGTAGTTTAGCTACTCGGACCGTCTCGAGGAATAAACTGTCTCGAGAGAGGGATTGGAAAGGGGTCTTACCATCTCCGAAGAGACATGCCTGGATTGGAATCGTCTCGAGAAATAAACTG
Organism: Euryodendron excelsum; assembly: GCA_033060915.1. NCBI lineage: Eukaryota > Viridiplantae > Streptophyta > Magnoliopsida > Ericales > Pentaphylacaceae > Euryodendron > Euryodendron excelsum. The sequence continues at coordinate 16,618,006 of CM065384.1, read as the reverse complement.
TCTTGAGAGTGGGATTGGAAAGGGGTCTTCTCGTCTTCGAAGAGACGCACCTGGATTGGAACCGCCTCGAGGAATAAATTGTCTTGAGACAGGGATTGGAAAGGGGTCTTACCGTCTCCGAAGAGACGCACCTGGATTGGAACCGTCTCGAGGAATAAACTATCTCAAGAGACGGATTGGAAAGGGGTTTTATCGTCTCCGAAGAGACGCTCTTGGATTGGAATCGTCTCAAGGAATAAATTGTCTCGAGAGAGGGATTGGAAAGGGGTCTTATCGTCTCTGAAGAGACGCGCCTGGATTGGAACCGTCTCGAGGAATAAACGGTCTCTAGAGAGGGATTGGAAAGGGGTCTTATTGTCTCCGAAGAGACGCGCCTGGATTGGAACCGTCTCGAGAAAGAAACTATCTTGAGAGAAGGATTGGAAAGGGGTCTTATCGTCTCCGAAGAGATGTGCCTGGATTGGAACTGTCTAGAGGAATAAACTGTCTCGAGAGAGGGATTGGAATTAGAAGGGAAAGGATAATGCCCCTAAGGGCATTTTGGTCATGTTGCCTCTATTTGGGCTTGGTGGGCCCGCAAGGCGATGGACAAACGGGATTTGGACTTAGAAAATCGGTTTCGATTGGAATACGCCCACAATGACTTGAAAACAAGTCTGGACGGAGTGTGGACTGCTGAGCGGTCAAAAATGGGGTGCTTACAGCTGCCCCTCTTTTTTTGTCTTTGCTTGTCAAAGATAGAAAACGATAAGAGTAAGAGTCCCATGTTGACCGCGAGGCAGTTGGAGGGACGGACATTGAAAATCTTTCGACAACGGGGGTCGAAAACGGATAACGGGCCAAAAAGGCCTTCGAAAACGAGTTTTGGCGGGAACAAGGGCAAAACTGCCCAAAATTTGCAACTGGCGCCACTAGCAGTGGCGCCTTTGGCAGAAATTGCTTGGCGCCTCTACTAGTGGCGCTAGGTTTGAAGTTAAAACCAGAAAATTCTGGTTCAAACGCTTACGGGATTTTGGAGAGTTTTCGCAAATTTGTGAGGCATTGCGAGGAATCCGTCTTGGACATTGAAGGAGCACTCCTTGGGGACTATAGGTGATTGCCGGAAGGAGACCACGTCGCCAGAAAAGTCGCCGGAAGAGAAGATTTCGCCGGAGAACTTCCAAAAGGTGAGTTTTTAAATTCTGTTGAGTTTGATGTATAGAACTTCGTTTGAATCATGTGAATAGTGGAAATTAATGTTTTGATATGTTTTGAACACTTTGGTGATGTTATTTTTGCATTTTGATGGTTGTTTGATTGAATTTGAATGATTTTTCATGATTATGCAAAGAGGGTTTTCTGCAGGAATAGGAAATTTGTTCCTACATGCATGGGTATTGGGTTTTCTGGCTATGTTTTTGTGCAATGTGCCTTGGAAAAATGTGTTTAACAACCGTATGAAGTTTCGTGATTTTTTGAAAACTCGGTGAATTTTTGATTTTTTGAAAAATAGAAAAATATTTAGAAAATTTAAGAAATTGATGAAATTTTTAAAGTTTGAAATTTGGAAAAAAATTGGAATATTTTTGAAAACATTTGAGGTGACTTTGAAAAAAATTCGGAAGTCTTTTGAAAACCATTGATTTATTTGAAAAATGAAACATGTGTTTTGAAAATTTTGAAAAATTGAAAAGTGTGCACGGGTGCCATTGTCATGTGATTGTGGCGTTAGAAGGTGCATATTTCGTATTTTGTGTTGATGTCATGGGTGTTGTAGGGGTCATTTTTAAACAGGACTCTGCCGAAATTTTTAGAAATTATGGAAAGAGTTGGTTAAAGTTTTAGAGATAAAATCTTTTTGAAGGGAAAAGGCAGAGAACCTTTGAGATCCGATTTGGAGTTGGAAGAATCCAGAAGTGTGGAAATTTTGTTTTTGATTTGTTATTCGAAATCCTTTATTTGTTTTGTTTGTGTTATTTGTTTGTTTTATTTTCCTGTTATTTAAACTGCATGGATGGTATATTAATATCACTTATCTTGACTTACTTTTTCAGGATGGCAGATGGAGTTTTAAGTCGGCTGAGAGCCTGGCACAGTAGTTACCCTCCGGATGAGCAGGATATCTTTCGTCGGTCCTTTGGTCGGGTGGCTTCACTTTTATCAGTGCGGCTTATTCCCAGACTCATGGAGGCAGTGATCCCTTTCTGGCAGCTGGACTTGTCTCTTTTTCGCTTTGGGGAGTGTGAGCTTACCCCTACTCCTCACGAGTATGGGTTCCTTCTTGGTTTCCAAGATGTTTCTGCTGACATTGTGGGACCCTTCTTTCCGGATGGTTGTATTACAGTGGTTTCGTCCCAGCTCAGATTCAGACACGCAATTCTTTTGTCTTCTTCTTTGCCCCAATTTCCCTATGTCCTAGCAGAGTTCCTCTTTTCCCGTTTTGAGTTTTCTACGGGTATGCGAGTTTATTCAGGTGAGTGGCACACCTCCCAGGATTGGGCTGTTTCTCGTATGGTTGCCTTAGCCTTGCTTCTACTGAACTTCTTGGTGTTTCCCAGAGAAGATGATTTAGTAGACTATCGACTCTGTGCACCGCTGGCCTTGATCCGTAAGGGGCATTCCTATACTCCTATGATTGTAGGGGAGACCTTCGTGAGTCTTATGAGATTCCAGCAGACCCTTGACGCTCGTTTCCGCGGATGCGCTACTCTTTTCCAACTCTGGGCAATTAGTCATTTGTTTGTTACACCTTTGTTTCAGCACACGTGGTATCCTGAGCTCGATCATGTACATTCCCTGGCGAGATCTCAGGGTGTCATGGCAGATGAGGGGAGATTTCCATAGACCGCTGCATCCTGGGCTGACTATCTTCAGAGCATGAGGTCAGGCACGGTCAGGTGGTATTCAGGGCTGGTTGGTAAGTATTGCTTGAGAGTTCGGCCTTCCGGGAGAGCTTTCGTTGCCCTAGCAGGCCTGCGGGGCATTGCCCCTTTCTTCGGGATTCGAGTTCTACGACAGCTTGGTAGGAGTCAGGATATCCCTTTTTTAGCTTCTGCAGCCGAGTTTACTCTTATCTTTGAGGCGTTGATTCCTAGAGCATTGGTGGAGAAAGTTATGGATATATGGAGATCTTTGCTTCCTCACGTTGATGATGATGGTCCCTTCTCTGACATGCCCCCTGCAACCGAGGCCTATCATTATTGGCTTCGATGCTACGTGATGGGTCCTAGTAGACTTGGGGATCTTCTCATTGAGACTCCTTTACCTCCCGTAGGGTATACCGACTTCTTGACTGCTATGATTGTTCAGGGGCGTCGTCACAGACGGGAAAACCGTCGTCTGATACGGATGTTGCATGACCGGTTGAGGATGAGAGACGCTGAGATAGTTTTACTGGAGAGGCACTTAGCAGCAGCCAAATCGACACATGATGACCCACCTTTGGGTGCTGCGAGGGTCCGTAGGGGGCCACGAGGCGTTCTAGGCAATTCTCCTTCCCTGGAGGGTGATGTGATGGATGGCCCGTCCTTGCAGGAGACTGTGGAGTCCCTTACTCGAGAAAGGGACATGCTTCTGGCTAGATGTGCGGACTATGAGCGAGGTAAGCCTGGGTCTTCTGCTGCTGGTACTTCTTTGAGTGCTCCTCTTGTGACCGGCAAGCCAGTGGATCCCTGCATAGCTGATTCCTCCTCTAATGACGACGGGGAGCGATATATTTTTGCCCACTCGCTCTTAGATTTGCTGATTTCTGCATTTGTAGAAAAACATACTTTGTTTAGTGTTATGCCTCTTTTATCTTATGAATTCATGACCTCCCGTGCTGTTGGTATAATTTCCCTGCATGATTAGTATAGTAACAAATTTGGGAAAAATTAAATGAGAATTGCAGTTAAATGAAAAATAACTCCCCTTTGTTTGATTCTTTGATTCACTGACTGTTCCGCGAAAGGGACCTCTACTTCCTTTAACCCTAACTGGGCTAACCCGGAGAATGCCTTTCAAGACACCTTTTGACTTTTACACTGTGGCTTTCATACCTTAACTTCTGGGGAATGTAGTAGCTCGAGCTATTTCTTATATCTAAATCTCTTGCTCCCCCCCCCCCTTTTTTTTTTGTTGCTATTTTTGCTACTAGTGCCCCTGAGGGTTTTCACCAGTCCTAGCTTTGTCATTTTTGCACCAAGGAGCCTTTGCAGATTTTCGCCAGGGTCGACAATTTTGTATCTTGCCACATCCCTACCTTTTTACCTACGGCGCCCTTCCGGGTTTTCACCGCATCCTCGGAAAGCACTTAACTTTTCTCTCTTCTTTCTCTCTCTTTCCTCAGCTTGGTCTCGGGTTTCTGTTGAGAAGCTCCTAAACGCTACTTACATCATTCTCCAGCCAATGGCATATTTAGTAAGTTCATTTGGACTAATCAATTTAACTCCAATTTGAGAGGACTTTTAGGGGTTATGGTGTTGGTTTTTACTTTCGAAAGAAAAGGAAAAGGCTCAAGCCTACCACTCTACTAGTGATCACCTTTGATAGTTTTTGGTTCAATGACACTTTTTCTGCGTATTCCCATCTTTCCTTGGGTATCTCATTGCACGCCTTTTTTTTTTTTTTTTTTGCCAATGACGTTAATACCGATATTTGTGCGAACTTAAAGTAGTACTTCAAGGCTTTTTTTTTTTTTTTTTGCTATTCTCAGTGCCTCTACTTAACATGATCACTTTATTGGGGAATGTTCCTGAAAGAAAGTAACCAGCTCTAAAGGTTTGACAAAGGTTATATATATGCATTTCAATTGGACAAAAAATGAAATAAGGGCCCCTCGTCATCTTGGAATTAGATCGTTTAGTCCATAGAGCTTTAACCTTAAAACACTACCTTATTGATTAATGGAGAATGAGGAGAGTAGGTTTTATTGCTTCTTCACAGAAACCAAAGGTCTAGCTTTCAGAATCATATGTAGTAGTGTTTGACAGCATTCGAATTCAATGGGCTAGGAAATTCTTGGCCATCTATTTCCTCCAAAACGAGAGCTCCTCCAGACAAGACTTTCTTTACCATGAATGGCCCTTCGTAGTTTGAAGCAAATTTTCCCTGTGTTGCCTCCTGATGGGGAAACACCTTCTTGAGCACCAAATCTCCCAGCTGGAATGATCGAGGTCGTACCTTCTTATCAAATGTTCTGGCCATTCGCCTTCTGTAACATTGAGCATGATAAACTGCAGCTAGCCGCTTCTCATCCAGCAAACAGAGTTGGGCATATCGGTTTCTACTCCATCCTGCTTCATCTAACTTGGTTTCTGATAAGATTTGTAATGAAGGAATCTCAATCTTAACAGGGATGACTGCCTCGGTGCCGTAAACTAGCTCAAAAGGGGTGCTTCCGGTGGAGACCCTCATAGTAGTTCGATAAGCCATCAATGCAAACGAAAGTTTCTCATGCCAATCTTTGTAATTATTAATAATTTTTTGGAGTATTCTCTTAATGTTCTTGTTGGCTGCTTCCACTGCCCCATTTATTTGGGGCCGGTTGTAAGCACCCCATTTTTTACCGCTCGGCAGTCTACACTCCGTCCAGACTTGTTTTCAAGTCATTGTGGGCATATTCCTATCGAAACCAATTCTCTAGGTCCAAATCTCGTCTATCCATCGCTTCACGGGCCTGTCAGGCCCAAATAGAGGCAAAATGACCAAAATGCCCTTGGGAGCATTGTCCTTTCCTTTCCATTTCCAATCCCTCTCTCGAGATAGTTTATTCCTCAAGACGGTTCCAATCCAGGCACGTCTCCTCGGAGACGATAAGTCTCCTTTCCAATCCCACTCTCGAGACAGTTTATTCCTCGAGACGGTTCCAATCCAGGCACGTCTCTTTAGAGACGGTAAGACCCCTTTCCAATCCCACTCTCGAGATAGTTTATTCCTTGAGACGGTTCCAATCCAGGCACGTCTCTTCAGAGACGGTAAGACCCCTTTCCAATCCCACTCTCGAGACAGTTTATTCCTCGAGACGGTTCCAATTCAGGCACGTCTCTTCGGAGACGGTAACACCCCTTTCCAATCCCTCTCTCGAGACAGTTTATTCCTCGAGACGGTCCGAGTAGCGAAACTACTCACAAAATTGTTAGAGTAGCGGAAATACTCATAAATAGGTCGATATAGGGAATTAGCAACAAACCCCTGTGTCACGATGACCGCCGTTAGAGTGGCGGAAACACTCAAAACCCAGGTCAACACCAGTGTTTGTTAACCCACTTTGGTGAAAAATGACCAAATTGTCCCTCGAACCTTTTCCGAGACTTTCCGGTCAAGATGACCATTTTGCCCCTAAGCATCTGAATGCCCCGGGAACCACACCGGCTCTAGGTATCAAACCGGTAATGTCCCGAGAATACTTTTTATAGTATTCTCAACCTTCCTTTACCTTTCCGGATCATTCCGAGTCAGCTCCAGCCAACCCAGTACAAAATGACCGTTTTGCCCCTAGAGGGCCGGTCTCCTTCTTCGACCACACCGGCTTTGGGTATCAAACCGGTAACCTCCGGAGACTACTTTTTATAGTGTTCTCAACCTTCCTTTACCTTTTCGGATCATTCTGAGTCAGTTCCGGCAAACCCGATACAAAATGACTGTTTTGCCCCTGGTGGGCCGGTCTCCTTTTCCGACCACACCGGCTCTGGGAATCAAACCGGCAACCTCTGGGAACATTCTAAATAATGTTTCCAGATCCCAAGTCTTCTTCCGGGATAGTCCGAATTTGTCTCGGCAGTTTTCCGGTCCGATTAACCGTTTTGCCCCTAAAGGCCCGGTCAACATTTCCGACACATCTTATCCTCACTTTTCAAGTCAAATACCTCCATGACACTATTTTAAGTGTTCCTGCTCCTTTCCGGCCTTCCGGGTCATTCCCGGCTCCTTCAAATCATTCCCGGACTTTCTGGAGTCACTCCTAGTGAAGCCAGGCTAAAGATTACATGGTAGTCACTAGTTCAGGCGCCCAAATCTAGTCAAAGATACGTTGCTTGCCGACTTATAAAGTTTCCTAACTGGTTGGCGCCACTCCTAGTGGCGCCAAGAGAAATTTTGCCCTGGCGCCACTGCAACAGGCGCCAGGTTTGTCCAACCTCTATAAATACCGAGCCTCATTCAACGTGAGAGGGGTCTGCAAACATAACCTAAGAATCATATATTTCGATATACAGAGCTTGAGCACCTCCAAAACCCTAGTTTCCTTAGGTTCTCCAAACCCTAGCCACCCTACACAAACCCTAGCCTCCTATACACTTATACACTCCCCCATACACTCATACGCTAGCCTTCAACCATCGTTTGAAGACTTGAAGAGCTGCAATCCAAAGCTTGAAGACAACTCTTGAAGACTAAAGGTGAAGATCAAGACAAAGACCGAAGATCAAAGATTGAAGACAAGCAAGGAGTGCAAAATAAAGAAGACATACGGTAGGTTTTCTATTTAAATTTTTGCACTTCCCCCCTCTCTCTTCTCTTTCCTAACCCACTTGGGTTTTCTCTATTTTAATCCCCCATCTCTTTCCCCCCCTTTCTTTGCATGCTTGAAACAAGGGGATTTCCGGTCCATGTGTAGGATTGGGCTATTGGAGAGTTACCGTGTCGGGGGCTTTCTTTTAGTCTGACCAAAGACCACGTGGGTCCGGCCCCCTTGATTTTGTGGTGAAGCCTTAGCCTTGTATGTTCACGACCCCAAATTGCATTGTGCATATCATAGTCTTGCACCTTCCAAAATTCGTTTTCAAACTCGTTTTCAAAATTGTTTTCAAACTTGTTTTCAAAATTGCATCAAAATCTCTTTTTCAAAAACTTGTTTTCAAAACCACAATTCTAGGGTGATTCTAGCCTTTCCATGGCTAGGGTTGCTTTAGGAAAGTGTTACATTACAAGTGACCTTTTTGGTCTATATTTTCAAACCTTTGTTTTCCAAAACCACTTTCTTAAAGTGGTTCTAGCCCTCTTATGGTTAGAATCGCTTTAGGAAAGTGAGACGTTTTCATACTTTTCTAAAACTCTCCTCTTCAAAATTGTTTTCAAAGACTCCCTTCCAAAATCTATTTTTCAAAACTCCCTCTTTCTACTCCTTTCCAAAAACTCTTTCTCCTCAAAATTCACTTTCTACAGACACTTCTTAAATTCACTTTCCTAAAAAACTCTCTCCAACAATCTCCTTCCAAAAACCTTTCTAAAAAACTCTCTTTCCAAAATCTTCCTTCTAGAAATTTCCTCTCTAGGATTTTCCTTTTAAAATCTACGTTTCTAAAAACACACTTTCCAAAACTCCTCTTTAAAATCTTTTTCCAAAAACTCTATCTTCAAATTCACTTTCCAAAAAATCCTCCCTAGGATTCCCTTCTAGAAAAACCTTCGTTTCCAAAAAGGCACTTTCCAAAAACTTTTTCCTTAGAGCCCAAGTCAAGCCCTAGAACCCACAATTAGGAAACCCTAATTTTCTTTCCAAAAACATGATTTTCAAACTTTGCCCCAGACCTAGGTTTCCAAAATCTCTTGTTTTCACATCCAAACTATACATGTTTCCAAAACCTCTTTTCTATGTCAAAACTATAATTTTTCAAAACTAGGGTTTCTAGAATCTTCTTTTCCAAATCCTTGCCAAATCCAATCTTCCCTTTAGGAAACCAAATAAAATATTCCCGTTGAGGAAACTAGATCCCACACTCCGTTTTTTGAAACAAAATCAAATCTTTTTTTTTAGAAACCAAATCCAATCCCTTTCTAATCCAAACCTTTCTTAATTCAATTCCTTCCTAAACCATAAGTTTCTTAAACCTAAACCTTACATCTTTCCTTAAATTTCAAAATTCAAATATTTCCTAATTCAACCCTTTCCCAATTCTACCCTCCTTTCAAATTTTAACTTTCCAAATTCAAGTTTTCAAACTTTTCCTAACCTCAAACCTTTTCTAATCTCAAAATTTTCTAAAACTCTAAAACTTTCTAAATCCTAAACTTTCTAAAATTCGAATCTTTCCAAATTTAAAGTTTCCTAAATTCAAAATTTTCTCAAGTTAAATCTTTCTAAACCTAAATCTTTCCGAATTTTAAATTTTCCAAAACTTCAACATCTTTCCAAATCTTAGACTTTTCTAAACTCAAAACTTTCTTAATTCGAACATTTCCTAAACTGAAAACTTTCCTTTTCAAACCTTTCCCAAAATGAAACTTTCTTATTTTCAAAACTTCCTTGTTTTCAAAACTTTCCAAACTCAAAACTTCCCTATTTCAAAACATTCTAAATTCTAAACTTTCCAACTTTCTAAACTTCCTTATTTCAAAACCTTTCTTAAAACTAAACTTTCCAATTCCAAAACTTTCCTAATTTGAAACTTTTCAAAAATGAAACTTTCCTAATTCAAAGCTTTCCTAATTTGGAACTCTCCTAATTTGAATATTTCCTAAATCCAATTCTTCCTAATTTCCTAAATCTTCAAAGCCGAGTCAAATCTTTCCTAAGTCTCTTCTCTTTCCTAAGTCTAGGTTTCCTAAACCTTCATCTTTTCAAAATAAGTCTAAATCTCTCTCTTCCAAATTCGATCTTTTCAAATCAAAATTCAATCTTTTCAATTCCGAAATTCCAAATTCCAATTTTCAATCCTCCATTCAAAGTTCAATCTCTCAATCTTCTACTTTCAATTTCCAATTCAATCTCCTTCTTCAAATCAACTCTTCCATTTTCAATCGAACTCCAGTCTGAACTACGACTGACTTGATTCCCCCAAAGGGATACGTAGGCAACCTTCATAGGTGTGGTCACAATACTTTTCAAACTTTTAATTCCACCCTCATGGGTGCGGTTTCCAAAATTTTTTCAAATCTGAAATTCTAATCTATTTTCAAAATTTCAATTTCAAAATTTCTATTTTCAAATTTTTACTTCCAATTTTCAAACTTTCCAATTTCAATTTCATCTCTTCAAATCTATTTTCAAATCATATTCTTTTCAAATTTATTTCCAAATCTATTTTTCAATTTTCTTAACTTGCACTTGCATATCAGGCATCATGTTAGTTTCCTTTCAAACATTATTTTTCAAAGTGAATAGGATTGGCTATTAGTTAGTTGAAGACTCTCATAGGTAAATCTAGGGTAGATTGACATGTAGGTACCGAAAGGGCGGACTAGGGTGATAGCTTAGTGCGTCTTCCCTACACGTAACCAACCTCCGAACCTAGATCACTAATTTCAAAGACCAAAAAGGAGTTATTTTTTCTAAAAATGGCTAAATATTTTCCAAAGGTTGCCAAACAATCTGTTTTCCTAAAAAACCCTTTCTTGAGGAGATATTTTCAAATCGTTTTCCAAAACGCTAAGTGTAGTCTTTTGATTATTCTTAGTTTTTAGGTGACCTAACTCACCTTAATCAAGTTAGGTGGTGACTCCAAATCTTTTTCAAAAGCCCTTTATTCAAATTTATTTTCAATTTAAACCTAGTCGCACTCATTCTTCTAGGAGGGTGAGTTCTAACGAGAGAGTACAACATTTTTTCCACTTGTGTGAGTATTCCTCGAGTGCGAAAAATCTAGGCGCGACACCGGTAAGTGACCGAATTCCGGTGAGCAATGCGAAATGTTTGGCATAGCTTTGATATCAATCCGTTGTTCAGATTGGAAGCATTATCAGTAATGAGTGACTCGAGAATCCCATACCAGCAGATGATGTAATTTTTTATGAACCTTTCTACGACCTTCTTGGTGACATGGACTTAAGAGACGGCCTCCACCCATTTAGTGAAATAATCAATGGCGACCAGGATGAAGCGATGGCCGTTGGAAGCTTTAGGAGTGATGGGACCAATCGTATCTATCCCCCATATAGAAAAAGGCCATGGGGCTGACATAGAATGGAGCTCAGTCGGTGGTGCTTTGATCTTATCCCCATGTATCTAACATTTGTGACACCGGAAAACGTATCTAATGCAATCTGACTCCATTGTTGACCAGTAATACCCTATCCGGAGAATCTTCTTTGCAAGCGTGTGGCCATTCATGTGGGGGCCACAAACTCCCTCGTGCACTTCCTCCATGATAACTTTGGCTTCAGCGGTATTGACACATCTTAGAGGTCCTAACCATGATCTCCTGAAAAGCTCATTTCCAGCCATGAAATAGTGTCTCGCCAAACGACAAATGGTCTTCCTATCGCGTTGTGTTGCCACATCGGGGAACGTCCTTGCTTGAATATACCTTTGGATGTCATAAAACCATGGTTTCTCGTGAGGTTCAATGGTTGTATGCAGACAATAAGAGGGGACATCCCTGGTGAAGATCTGTAGAGGGGTATTTCAGTGCCACTGTCGATCTTGATTACTGCGGCTAATGTAGCCAAGGCATCAGCGAAGCTGTTCTCTGTTCAGGGCACGTGACGAAAATCCACGCTATTGAATAGCTGACACAAGTCCTTGACCTATTAATGATACGGGGAGAGTTTGGCATCTCGAGTTTGGTACACGTCCTTGGATTGCTGAATGACCAAATCTGAATCACCAAGAACAACCAATTCATCAATCCTCATTTCTAATGCCAATTTTAACCCCAAGATGTAAGCCTCATATTCGGCGATGTTATTAGTACAGAGTTCAAGTTGTAGCTTAACTACGATGGGATAATGACTGTCGGTTCTTAACACTACTACTGCCCCAATGCCGGCTCCCCTTTTGTTAGCAGCGCCGTCGAAAAACATCTTCCACCCGGCTGGTTCTTGCTCTTCAGATGTACCATCAACGCATAGTATATTTTCATCAGAAAATTGGGGCTCCATGGATTGATAATCATCAATGAGGTTCTCAGCCAGATAATTAGCTATCACCTGCCCTTTTACTGCTTTACGGGTAGTGAACACAATGTCGAATTCTGACAGGATCATGTGCCATCGAGCAATTCTACTGGACATGGTTGGTTTCTCAAATATATACTTGAGGGGATCCATTTGAGAGATGAGGAAGGTGGTATGATAGAGCATGTAGTGTCGAAGCCTGTGAGCTGCCCAGGCTAATGCGCAACAGGTTTTCTCGAGATAGGAATACTTCGCTTCATATGGCAGAAATTTCTTACTGATGTAGTAAATAGCTTGCTCTTTTCTCCCCGTTTCATCATGCTGCCCCAGGACGCATCCCATAGAAGTATTTAACACTGTCATGTACATCAGCAAAGGATGCCCCGGGGTTGGTGCCACTAGGCTAGGGGGATTTCGAAGATATTCTTTAATTTTCTTAAACACCATTTGACAGTTATCATCCCACTCCTTTGGAACGTCTTTCTTAAGGAGCTTGAAAATAGGTTCGCACAGGTGGGTCATTTGAGCAATGAACCTGCTAATAAAGTTCAACTTTCCTAGAAAAGACCGAACCTCCTTTTCCCCTTTTGGTGTAAGCATTTCAACAATGGACTTTACCTTGGCAGGATCAACCTCTATCCCCGTTTCATTGACTATAAATCCCAACAATTTCCCTGAAGATACTCTGAATGTGCATTTGGCCGGATTTAGCTTAAGCTGATATCTACGGAGGTGATCAAACACCTTCCGCAAGTTGAATAAGTGGTCCTTCCGTTGCTTGGACTTGACGATCATGTCATCCATATAGATCTGTACTTCCTGATGCATCATGTCATGGAATAAAGTTACCATGACTTTTTAGTAGGTTGCCCCTGCGTTGCGAAGCCCGAATGGCATGACCTTATAACAGTATACTCCCCAAGGGGTAATGAAAGCAGTCTTCTCCCGATCTTCTTCAGCCAGCTTGATCTGATTATATCCCGAAAAACCATCTATAAAAGAAAACATTCCATGACCGGCCGTGTTGTCAACAAGCAAGTCTATGAGGGAAAGAGGAAAATCATCCTTTGGACTGGCCCTATTGAGATCCCGAAAGTCAATGCCCATCCGCACCTTGCTATCTTTCTTAGGTACCGGGACAATATTAGCAATGCCATTGGGGATATTCTACCACTTGCAGAAACCCTGCCTAAAATTGTTTAATCACCTCCTCCTTGATTTTCAGGCTCCATTCGAGTTTCAATCTTCTTAACTTCTACTTAAAGGGTTTCATCTGCGGGTCCAAAGGTAGTCTATGTTCCACAATGGATTCATCTAATCCGAGCATATCTTGATAAGACCATGCGAAAACATCCAAGTATGCACGTAGAAGTTCCAATAATTCTTTGCGCTGCCATTGATCTAGGCCTGTACCGATTCTAAGCTCTTTCGGATCCCCTTTATTTCCTAAATTAATGGCTTCCGCTTCCTCAATGTTTGGGGTATTACTATTCTCATGTCTTTCTATTTGTTCCCGAATTTCATCTGGCACCTCCTCTGTAAAATTTACATCTTCTTCAATTCCCAGTTGTTGGTAATCAAACTCGGTGTTCAAGTCATCATTTATCAAGATTGGCATTCCCTAGATTAACTGAGTAGGATATCGGATGCAAGGGTCCCTGGCATGGAAAATAGTGTATAATAAATCAAACAAGAAAGGGATATTATTTTATTCATTGATAACTTGATTTTAAAAAGTTAAGACAAATAAATTTAAAAGGACAAAGTTTATGGCAAATCAGTTGCTCTAGGGTCTCGCTCTAACGGGCTTTGTACCGAAACTTGCGAGCACGGATGATGTCTTTGCTGGCCCAATTATGCAACTTTTCGCCTGGCAACATTGCTCAAATGGATCCATCTTGGGTTACTCCGATGCTGGTCGTCATGACGGGCGCTTCTCCTTGGACTTTTCTCTTCTTATTACTTAATACAGGTGTTCCTTTCCTCATGTCTAACTGCTTGAATTGGTCCGAGAGTTCCATGACAGCTTTCTTATCAGCCCTTCCCTTTTGCGTTGCTTCTATTCTTTCTCTTTTTGTGGGTTCATATCCCAACCCAAAGGTGGGTTCAGTTGACGGTATTTCTACGATATCTGGTCTTCCTTGTAAACATCTCCCTAAGCCTTTACCCAGATAGAAACCATTTTCTTTAAAGTACCGCACTACCATCTGAGACTTCTTAGAATAATTTGGCTTCAGCTGATCTTCCTTCTGCATGACAGTGATATATTCGAACGATTGAAAACAAGAGGGCAGTTCAGTGTCAGATGCAATGATGTCAGCTTTGTATACAGCGAGCTCTTTTTCAGCGAAAATAGTAATTAGCTTCGAGCCCACGATGAAATTGACTTTCTAATGAAGACTAGAAGGAACCACGCCTGCCGAATGAATCCAAGGCCTTCCTAACAGCAAGTTATAGACAACCGGAATGTGTAAAACCTGAAATTTAATTGTGAAGGTTACTGGTCCTATCTTAACAGGCATTTCAATTTCCCCCATGGCTTCCCTCCGAGATCCATCAAAGGCACGGATGATCATACCACTATTTTTCAAGTAAGTTTGGTCCATTCCCAGCCTTTCCAAAGTAGAATACGGGCACACGTTCAATGCCGACCCATTATCTATCAATACTTTGGCTACCATTCTTCCTCTTGTTCTTACGGCGATATGCAAAGCCCGGGTATAACCTGTTCCATCAGCCGGAATCTCGTCATCAGAGAAAGTGATGATGTTTGGGGCCATAATGAGACTGACCAAGTCATGTAGATTATTTGGTGTGAAGCTCTCGGGCACATGAGCATCCTTGAGGATCTTTATTAAAGCATTCCGGTGCACCTCAGAAGTGAGCAACAAACCCAACATCGAAATATGGGCTAGGGCTTTCCTAAGCTATTCCATGATATCGTAATCAACCTTTCGTAAAGCTTTGGTGAATTCTGACATCTCCTGATCTGTTGGTTGGTTGGAGCACTCTCCTTCTTTATCCTTCCCCTTCCTTTTTCTTTCCACTTCAACAGAGGTATAAAGGCGCCCTGACCGAGTCATCCCCCCTATTTCTGTTACGGGCTTTCCGATGCCCTTATCAGGTGGGTAATTCCATAGGACGTTATGAAGACTGGGTATTGGTGTTTGGGTTATGGTGGGAAGAGTTATCCTTGGGTTTACGAGCAAAGGGATTTCTACAGGTGAAGGGTTGGTGAGGACGGGTAGAGTGGTGGGCACATTCGGCTTCTTTGGCAAGACTAAAGCTAGCTTAGGTTGTGTGTTTCCTTGGTTGTTGGTTTGAGGTTCAGGTCGAGCCATAGCGATCATGGGCTCAGGTTCAAACAAGTAGTAAGGACAAGGGGATAATGGGAAGGGTCTAGTAAGGCTCCTATGGTTAAGTTCATGTCAGGTTGATGAGATTGCATGGTTAGGAAGGAAGGATTTTGGTATTCGGGCTCCTCCAAGGCAGGAATTTTCCTTGCTGAGATTACGGTAAGTGTGTTGCTAGCATTCCCGCTTTCCAATGGTATGTTCTCCTTAAGCTTGTAACCCATGGCCTTCACTATTATAGAGGAACTTGGACTAGTATTCATTACCTCTAACAATGACGACAACAATTACAAATTAGAGTTTGGTTCCTGGAGAAATCTATGCAATGCATGTCTTAGGGTGCCCCTATTTAAGAGGGAAACTAGCCATGATGTATTGGCTCACTTTTGGAGATAGGGGGTTTGCCCCTGTATGCAGACACCTTAACGTCAGGGAGGAACCCTTGGCCATTCATGCATTCATTCATAAAATAAAGGAGTACATTAAATTTTGGGTTTAAGATACAAAAGAATTGAAATACATTTTAATAGGGGGAGGGGTAACATTTTCCTTTGGACTTCCACCTATCTACTTTTACAAAAGGGAAAACCTAACCTACTCTTGAGTCTTCGGATTCGCCTTCCTTGGATTTGATATCGAGGAGGTCGCTGAGAGACCTTGTTGATTGATTGCCCCTTGTCTTCTTGGCAACCCTATCTCCGTGAGCATAGAGGGATTGGGGCCCCTCTTATGGAACGAATCGAGATGCATGCAATGAGTCCTTAGGGTTACGCGGGAACTCTTAGGGTTTGGGTAGGTTCAATGCAAGGGAGAGTGACGTTGGTGTCACTCTCAATGGGTTGATCATATGCATGAGAATGCAGTGACTCGAGTTACTTGGAACTCTTGTCTTGACATGGGATATTGAATGCATGAACATGAATATGCAAAAAGTATAAGGAGAGAAGGTACAATTGAAGTAAACATGCATGCATGAACAATTAGACAAACATTATAACAGTATAAATACAAGCATTATAACAGCAGGTATAAATGAAAGTAAGAGCAGTCGCCCTTTCCTCCGTGGTTTTGAAAACGGTGCTCGTGTCCTAAATCCGGCAGAGGTTTGGCTAGGCATGGTGTCTATATGAGTATGAGGTTGAGGGTTAACTAATGCGTCCTAAAAAGGCTCAGTCCCCAGATCTTCAAACCTAGGCCCACTCCCCGAGGTGGTGCCATGATCGGTTGGTGATCCGAGCGGAGGAACCATCAAGAGGCCGTAGGCGAAGAAACTGACACAGCATCTTGCCTACAACCAATATGCCGTTCCCCCTTTCTAACTAGAAAGGACATATCAGGGTATGCAAGTATGCAGAATGTAAGTGCACATGCAGTGTGTGTGTGATTTTTAAAAGTGGAGGAAGGGCCCAACAACTCCCATTCATCCTGTACATCACATTCATGCAAAGCAATTACTAAAACTTAAGCAAAAAGCGCACCTACAAAATAAAGATGCAAGTGTTAGTATGTGGATGACAAACAGAATACAAGAT
Organism: Euryodendron excelsum; assembly: GCA_033060915.1. Lineage (NCBI taxonomy): Eukaryota > Viridiplantae > Streptophyta > Magnoliopsida > Ericales > Pentaphylacaceae > Euryodendron > Euryodendron excelsum. The sequence continues at coordinate 16,601,331 of CM065384.1, read as the reverse complement.
AATATGAATAAATGCATTTTTTTTTTTTTTGAAAACAGTTTTCAAAATTTAAAGTGAATAGGATTGAACCAAGTTAATTGAAGACTCTACATGGGTGAAGGGTAAAGAGATATGACTATGGCCTAACCCTCTAAGTATCCCCAGTGGAGTCACCAGCTGTCGCGCCCAGATTTTTCGCACTTGAGGAATACTCACACAAGTGGAAAAAATGATGTACTTTCTCGTTAGAACTCACCCTCCTAGAAGAATGAGTGCGACTAGGTTTGAATTGAAAATAGGTTTGAATAAAGGGCTTTTGAAAAAGATTCGGAGTCGCCACCTAACTTGATTAAGGTGAGTTAGGTCACCTAAAAACTAAGAATAATCCGAGGACTACACTTAGGGTTTTTGGAAAACGATTTTGAAAATATCTCCTCGAGAGAGGGTTTTTAAGAAAATAGGTTGTTTGGCAACCTTTGGAAAATATTTAGCCCTTTTTAGAAAAATAACTCCTTTTTGGTTTTTGAAATCAGTGATTCTAGGTTCGGAGGTTGGTTACGTGTAGGGAAGACGCACTAAGCTGTCACCCTACCCCGCCCTTTCAGTACCTACATGTCAATCTACCCTAGATTCACCTATGAGAGTCTTCAACTAACTATTAACCAATCCTATCCGCTTTGAAAAACAATGTTTATAAATTATCATGATGCATGATATGCAAGTGCAAGAAAAGAGACTTGAAAAATAGATTTGAAAAGAGATTTGACGAGATAGAATTGAAATTGAAAAGTTTGAAAATTTGGAAACAGAAATTTGAAAACAGAAATTTTGAAATTGGAATTTTGAAAATAGATTGGAATTTGAGATTTGGAAAGATTTTGGAAACCGCACTCATGAGGGTGGAATTGAAAGTTTGAAAAGTGTTGTGACCGCACCTATGAAGGTTGCCTACCTATCCCTTTGGGGGAATCAGTCAGTCGTTGTTCGGACAAGAGTCCGATTGAAAAGAGATTGATTTGAAGAGAGAGATTGGATTGGAAGAAAAAGATTGAATTGGATTTGAAATTAGAAGAGGAGATTGGAAATTGAAATTGAGAAGATTGGACTTGCTTTGGAAAGATTGATTTTGGAAAGACTTGGTTTTAGGAAACCTAGACTTAGAAAAGATTTGACTCGACTTGGAAGGTTTAGGAGATTTAGGAAAGGTTGGATTTAGGAAATGTTTGAATTAGGAAAGGTTTGGTTTAGGAAAGTTTCAAATTAGGAAAGTTTCACTTTTGGAAAGTTTCGAATTAGGAAAGTTTGGAATTTAGGAAAGTTTGGAAATTGGAAAGCTTTGAATTTAGAAGCTTTTGAGATAGGAAAGTTTCAACTTAGGAAAGTTTGAATTTGGAAAGGTTTGAAAAAGGAAAGTTTTCGATTTAGGAAATGTTTGAATTAAGAAAGCTTTGAGTTTAGAAAAGTCTTAGATTTGGAAAGATGTTGAAGTTTTGAAAAATTTAGAATTTAGAAAGTTTGGAAGTTTAGAAAGATTTATCTTAAGAAAGTTTTGAATTTAGAAAACATTAAATTTGGAAAGATTTGAAATTTAGAAAGTTTTAGGGTTTTAGAAAATCTTAAGAGTAGGAAAGGTTTGAGTTTAGGAAAGATTTGAAAACTTGAATTTGGAAAGTTAAGATTTGGAAAGGGATAGAATTAGGAAAGGGTTGAATTTGGAAAAGGTTGGATTAGGAAGGGATTGGATTTGGTTTCTAAAAGAAAAGGTTGGATTTTATTTCCAAAAGCGGAGGATTGGATTTGGTTTCCTAAACGGGGAGATTGGATTTGGTTTCCTAAAGGGAAGATTGGATTTGGTAAGGATTTGGAAAGGGAGATTTATAGAAACGCTAGATTTGGAAAACTATTGTTTGGACATAAAAAATAGGTTTTGGAAATATGTATAGTTTGGATGTGAAAACAAGAGGTTTTGAAAACCTAGGTTTGGGGTAAAGTTTGAAAACCATGTTTTTGGGAAGAAAACTAGGGTTTCCTAATTGTGAGTTCTAGGGCTTGACTTGGGCTCTAAGGAAAGAGGATTTTTGGAAAGTGCGTTTTTGAAAACGAAGGTTTACTAGAAAGGAATCCTAGGGAGGAGTTTTTTGGAAAGTGAATTTGAAGATAGAGTTTTTGGAAAAAGATTTTAGAGAGAAGGAGTTTTTGGAAAGCATGTTTTTGAAAATGTAGATTTTAGAAAGAAAATCTTATAGGGAAATTTCTAGAAGGAAGATTTTGGGAAGAGAGCTTTTAGGAAGATTTTTAGAGAGAGTTTTTCTAGGAAAGAGACCTAGGGAACGTTTTTGGAAAGTGGACTTTGGGGAGAGGATTTTGGAAAGGAGTTGAAAAAGAGGGTTTTGAAAAATAGATTTTGAGAGAGAGTTTTTGAAAACAATTTTGGAGAGGAGAGTTTTAGGAAAGTATGTTGAAAAAGACTTTTTGAAAAGAGAGTTTTTAGAAGGTGTAAAAACATCTCACTTTCCTAAAGCGATTCTAACCATAAGAGGGCTAGAACCACTTTAGGAAAGCAGTTTTGAAAACAATAAGATTTGAAAATATGGACCGTATTGGTCACTTTAAATGTAACACTTTCCTAAAGCAACCCTAGCCATGGAAAAGCTAGAATCACCCTAGGATTGTGATTTTGAAAACATGTTTTGAAAAAGAGATTTTGATGCAATGTTGAAAACTAGTTTGAAAATGATTTTGAAGACGTGTTCGAAAACGAATTTTGGAAGATGCAAGACTATGATATGCACAATGCAATTTGGGGTCGTGAACATACAAGGCTAAGGCTTCACCACATAATCAAGGGGGCCGGACCCACGTGGTCTCTCGTTAGACTAGAAGAAAGCCCCCGACACGGTGACTCTCCAATAGCCCAATCCTACACATGGACTGGGAATCCCCTTGTTTCAAGCATGCAATGAAAGGGGGGAAAAGAGATGGGGGATTAAAATAGAGAAAACCCAAGTGGGTTAGGAGAGAGAAGAGAGAGGGGGGAAGTGCGAAAATTTAAATAGAAAGCCTACCGTATGTCTTCTTTATTTTGCGCGCCTTGCTTGTCTTCAATCTTCGGTCTTTGTCTTGATCTTCTTCTTTAACCTCCAAGGGTTGTCTTCAAGCTTTAGATGGCAGCTCTTCAAGTCTTCAAAGGATAGTTGAAGGCTAGTGTATGAGTGTATGGGGGTGTGTATGAGTGTATAGGAGGCTAGGGTTTAGTGTATGGTGGCTAGGGTTTGGAAAACCTAAGGAGGCTAGGGTTTAGGAGGTGCTTGAACTCTGTATATCGAATTATATGATTTTTAGGTTGAATTTGCGGATCCCTTTCACGTTGAATGAGGCTCTGTATTTATAGAGGTTGGACAATACCGGCGCCTGTTGCAGTGGTGCCATGTAAGCACCCCATTTTTGACCGCTCGGCAGTCTACACTCTGTATAGACTTGTTTTCAAGTCATTGTGGACGTATTCCAATTGAAATTAATCCTTTAGGTCCAAATTCCGTCTTCCCATCGCTTCGCGGGCCCGTTAGGCCCAAATAGAGGCAAAATGACCAAAATGCCCTTAGGGGCATTGTCCTTTCTTATTCCAATTCCAATTCCTCTCTCGAGACAGTTTATTCCTCGAGACGGTCCGAGTAGCAAAACTACTCACAAAACTGTCAGAGTGGCAGAAACACTCACAAAACCGTCAGAGTGGCGGAAACACTCACAAAGCCGTTAGAGTGGCGGAAACACTCACACCGTTAGAGTGGCGGAAACACTCAAAACCCAGGCACATCTCTTCGGAGTCAGTAAGACCCCTTTCCAATCCCTCTCTCGAGACAGTTTATTCCTCGAGACGGTCCGAGTAGCAAAACTACTCACACAACCGTTAGAGTAGTGGAAATACTCACAGAGCCGTCCGAGTAGCGGAAATACTCAACCGTTAGAGTAGCGGAAATACTCACAGAGCCGTTAGAGTAGCGGAAATATTCACAGAACCGTTAGAGTAGCGGAAATACTCAACCGTTAGAGTAGCGGAAATACTCACAGAACCGTTAGAGTAGCGAAAATACTCACAAAGCCATTAGAGTAGCGGAAATACTCACAAATCATCAACCCTGTCCGAGTAACGGAAATACTCAACCCCGTCAGAGTAGCAGAAATACTCAACCCCGTCCGAGTAGCGGAAATACTCAACCCCGTCCAAGTGGCGGAAACACTCAAAACCTAGGTTAATACCCATGTTTGTTAGCTCACTTCGGTGAAAAATGACCAGACTACCCTTAGGACCTTTTTCGAGACTTTTCGGTCAAGATGACCATTTTGCCCCTAGGCATCTGAACACCCCGGGAACCATACTGGCTCTGGGTATCAAACCGGTAATGTCCCGAGAATACTTTTTATAGTGTTCTCAACCTCCCTTTACCTTTCCGGACCATTCCGAGTTTGTTCCGGCCAACCCGGTGCAAAATGACCGTTTTGCCCCTAGAGGGCCGGTCTCCTTCTTCGACCACACTGGCTCTGGGTATCAAACCGGTAATGTCCCGAGAATACTTTTTATAGTGTTCTCGACCTTCCTTTACCTTTCCGGACCATTCCAAGTCAGTTCTGGCAAACTCGGTACAAAATGACCGTTTTGCCCCTGGTGGGCCGGTCTCCATTTCCGACCACGCCGGCCCTGGGAATGAAACCGGCAACCTCTGGGAACATTCTAAATAATGTTTCCAGATCCCAAGTCTTTTTCCGGGACAATCCGGGTTCGCCCCGGCAGTTTCCTAGTCCGATTGACCGTTTTTGCCCCTAAAGGCCCGGTCAACCTTTCCGACTCACCTTATCTTCATTTTTCAAGTCAAATACCTCCAGGACACTATTTTGAGTGTTCCTGCTCCCTTCCGGCCTTCCGGGTCATTCCTGACTCCTTCAAATCATTCCCGGACTTTCCGGAGTCAATCCTAGTGAAGCCAGGCTAAAGTTTACATGGTAGTCAGTAGTACAGGCGCCCAAATCTAGTCAAAGATACGTTGCTTGCCGACCTTAATTGTTTCCTAAATGGCTGGCGCGACTAGTAGTGGCGCCAAGCCAAAAAATGGCCTGGCGCCACTGTAACAAGCGCCAAGTTCGTCTTCCCTCTATAAATATAGAGCCTCGTTCAACGTGAAAGGAGTCTGCAAACTTAACCTAAGAATCTCATATTTCGATATACAGAGCTCGAGCACCTCCAAAACCCTAGCCTCCCTAGGTTTTCCCAAACCCTAGCCACTATACACAAACCCTAGCCTCCTATACACTCATACACTCCCCCATACACTCATACACTAGCCTTCAACCACCCTTCGAAGACTTGAAGAGCTGCCATCCAAAGCTTGAAGACAACTCTTGAAAATTGAAGGTGAAGATCAAGACAAAGACCGAAGACTGAAGACCGCACGGCGCGCAAAATAAACAAGATACAAGGTAGGCTCCCTATTTAATTTTCTGCACTTCCCCCCTCTCTCTTCTCTCTCCAACCCACTTGGGTTTTCTCTATTTTAATCCCCCATCTCTTTCCCCCCCTTTCTTTGCATGCTTGAAACAAGGGGATTCTCGGTCCATGTGTAGGATTGGACTATGGGAGAGTCACCATGTCGGGGGCTTTCTTCTAGTCTAACCAAAGACCTCGTGGGTCCGGCCCCCTTGATTATGTGGTGAAGTCTTAACCTTGTATGTTCACGACCCCAAATTGCATTGTGCATATCATAGTCATGCATCTTCCAAAAGTTGTTTTCAAAAATCGTTTTCAAACTTGTTTTCAAAATTGCATCAAAATCTCTTTTTCAAAAACTTGTTTTCAAAACCACAATTCTAGGGTGATTCTAGCCTTTCCATGGCTAGGGTTGCTTTAGGAAAGTGTTATATTAAAAGTGGCCTTTTGGTCTATATTTTCAAACCTTTGTTTTCAAAACCACTTTCTTAAAGTGGTTCTAGCCCTCTTATGGCTAGAATTGCTTTAGGAAAGTGAGACGTTTTTAATTCTTCTAAAAACTCTCTTTTCAAAAATCTCTTCCTAAAAATCTCTTTTTCAACATACTTTTCTAAAACTCTCCTCTCCGAAATTATTTTCAAAAACTCCCCTCCCAAAACCTATTTTTCAAAACTCCCTTTTCCAATCCCTTTCCAAAACTCTCTCTCCTCAAAATTCACTTTCTAAAAACGCTCTCTAGAAATCTTTCTAAAAAAACTCTCTTTCCAAAATCTTCCTTCGAGAAATTTTCTCTCTAGGATTTCCTTCCAAAATCTATGTTTCCAAAAACACACTTTACAAAAACTCCTCCCTAGGATCCCCTTCTAGAAAACCTTCGTTTCTAAAAACGCACTTTTCAAAAATCTTCTTTTCTTAGAGCCTAAATCAAACCCTAGAACCCACAATTAGGAAACCCTAATTTTTCTTTCCAAAAACATGGTTTTCAAACCTTGCCCCAAACCTAGGTTTCCAAAATCTCTCTTTTTTTACATCAAAACTATACGTGTTTCCAAAACCTATTTTCTACGCCTAAACTATAGTTTTCCAAAACTAGGGTTTCTAGAATCTCCCTTTCCAAATCCTTGCCAAATCCTATCTTCCCTTTAGGAAACCAAATCCAATCTCCTCGTTTTGGAAACTAGATCCTATCCTCCGTTTTTGGAGACAAAAACCAACCTTTCTCTTTTAGAAACAAAATCCAAATCTTCCGTAATTCGAATCTTTCCTAATCTTTCACTTTCCTAAACCATAAGTTTCGTAAACTTAAACATTAAACCTTTCCTTAGGTTTCAAAATCCAACCCTTTTCTAATTCAAATCCTTCCCAAAATTCCGTTTTCCTAAATCTTAAGTTTCCAAAACTTGAACATAAAAATCTTTCCTAAACTTTAAAACTCAACCTTCAAATCTTTCCTAGTTCAACCCTTTCCTAATTCTACCCCTTTCAAACATCTTTTTCAAATCCAAGCTTTCAAATCTTTCCCAAACTCAAACCTTTCCTAATCTCAAGATTTTCTAAAACTCTAAAACTTTCTAAATCTTAAACTTTCTAAATTTCGAATCTTTCCAAATTCAAAACTTTCTAAATTTGCAACCTTCTTAAGTTAAATCATTCTAAACCTAAAAACTTTCTAAATTCTAAACTTTCCAAAACTTCAAAATCTTTTCAAATCTAAAACTTTTCTAAACTCAAAACGTTCTTAATTTAAGATTTTCTTAAGTTGAAACTTTCTTAATTCAAACATTTCCTAAACTGAAAACTTTCCTTTTTCAAACCTTTCCCAAAACGAAACTTTCTTATTTTCAAAACTTCCTTGTTTTCAAAACTTTTCAAAATCAAAACTTCCCTTTTTCAAACATTTCTAAATTCGAAACTCTCCTAATTTGAAAACTTTTCTAGTTTCAAAACTTTCCTAATTTTAAACTTTCCTAAATTCAAAACTTTCCAAAAATGAAACTTTCCTAAATCGAACTTTTCCTAATTCAAACATTTCCTAAATCCAATCTTTTCTAAATTTCCAAACCTTCCAAGTCAAGTCAAATCTTTCCTAAGTCTCCTCTCTTTCCTAAGTTTAGGTTTCTTAAACCTTCTCTTTCCAAAACAAGTCCAAATCTATCTTTTCAAATCAAAGTCCAATTTTCTCAATTTCAATTTCCAATCTCCTCTTCCAATTCCAAATCGAATTCAATTTCCAATTCAATCTCCTTCTTCAAATCCACTCTTCTACTTTCAATCGGACTCCGGTCCGAACTACGACTGACCTGATTCCCCCAAAGGAATACGTAGGCAACCTTCATAGATGCGGTCACCATACTTTTCAAACTTTCAATTCCACCCTCATGGGTGCGGTTTTCAAAATCTTTTCAAATCTCAAATTTCAATCAATTTTCAAAATCCCAATTTCAAAATTTCTATTTTCAAATTTGTATTTCCAAATTTTTAAACTTTCCAATTTCAATTCTATCTCTTCAAATCTCTTTTCAAATCTATTTTTCAATTCTCTCTTCTTTTGCACTTGCATATCATGCATCATATTTTTCAAACATAGTTTTTCTAAAAGTGAATAGGGTTGAACCATTAGTTAGTCGAAGACTCTCATAGGTAAATCTAGGGTAGATTGACATGTAGGTACCGAAAGGGCAGGGTAGGGTGATACCTTAGTGCGTCTTCCCTACACGTAACCAACCTCCGAACCTAGATCACTGATTTCAAAGACCAAAAAGGAGTTATTTTTCTAAAAAGGGCTAAATGTTTTCCAAAGGTTGCCAAACAACCTGTTTTTCCTAAAAACCCTCTCTTGAGGAGATATTTTTAAAATTGTTTTTCAAAAACCCTAAGTGTAGTCTTCGGATTACTCTTAGTTTTTTAGGTGACCTAACTCACCTTAATCAAGTTAGGTGGCGACTCCAAATCTTTTTCAAAAGCCCTTTATTCAAACCTATTTTCAATTCAAACCTAGTCGCACTCATTCTTCTAGGAGGGTGAGTTCTAACGAGAGAGTACAGCATTTTTCCCGCTTGTGTGAGTATTCCTCGAGTGCGAAAAATCTGGGCGCGATAGCTGGCGACTCCGCTGGGGACACTTAGAGGGTTAGGCCGTAGTCATGTCTCTTTACCCTTTACCCATGTAGAGTCTTCAATTAACTTGGTTCAATCCTATTCACTTTAAATTTTCAAAACTAAATTTCTAAAATTGTTTTCATGAAAAAAAAACATGGATTTATTCATATTATCTTGTATTATGTTTGTCATCCACATACTGACACTTGCATCTTTGTTTTGTAGGTGTGCTTTATGTTTAAATTTTATTAACTGTTTTACATGAATGTGATGTACAGGATGAATGGGAGTTGTTGGGCTCTTTCCTCCACTTTTAAAAATCACACACACACACTGCATGTGCACTTGCATTCTGCATTCTTGCATACCCTGATATGTCCTTTCTAGTTAGAAAGGGGGAACGGTATATTGGTTGTGGGCAAGATGCTGTGTCAGTTTCTTCGCCTACGGCCTCTTGATGGTTCCCCCGCTCGGATCACCAACCGATCATGGCACCACCTCGGGGAGTGGGCCTAGGTTTGAAGATCCGGGGACCGAGCCTTTTTGGGACGCATTAGTCAACCCTCAACCTCATACTCATATAGACACCATACATAGCCGAACCTCTGTCGGATTTAGGACACGAGCACCATTTTCAAAATCACGGAGGAAATGGCGACTGCTCTTACTTTCATCTATTCCTGCTGTTATCATGCTTGTATTTATACTGTTATAATGCATGTCTAACTGTTCATGCATGCATGTTTACTTCAATTGTACTTTCTCTCCTTATACTTTTTGCATATTCATATTCATGCATTCAATATTCCATGTCAAGACAAGAGTTCCAAGTAACTCAAGTCACTGCATTCTCATGCATATGGTCAACTCATTGAGAGTGACACCAACATCACTCTCCCTTGCATTAAACCTACCTAAACCCTAAGGGTTCCCACGTAACCCTAAGGACTCATTGCATGCATCTCGATTCATTCCATAAGAGGGGCCCCAATCCCTCTATGCTCATGGAGATAGGGTTGCCAAGAAGACAAGGGGCAATCAATCAACAAGGTCTCTCAGCGACCTCCTCGACATCAAATCCAAGGAAGGCGAATCCGAAGACTCAAGAGTAGTTTAGGGTTTCCCTTTGTAAAAGTAGATAGGTGGAAGTCCAAAGGAAAATGTTCCCCCTCCCCCTATTAAAATGTATTTCAATGTAAAGTTCAATGTACTTCTTTATTTTTGTGAATGAATGGATAAATGATTGTATGAATGGATGAAGGTTCCCACTCAATAGTAAGGTACCTGCATACAGGGGCAAACCCCCTATCTCCAAAAGTGAGCCAATACATCATGTTTAGTCCCCCTCTTAAGTAGGGGCACCCCTAGGACATGCATTGCATAAAAAAAATTTTCAGATCAAGGCACTAACTTCTCTTTTGTTTTTGTCTTCTATCCTCCCCCTCCTCATTTCCAAGTACCAAGAGAACCGAAGACAGAAGCAAGACAAGAAAGGGGGTTTTTCTAAACCATTCATTTATTGTTATCATACTGCTCGCACATTCACTTCTTTTATGCTCATGCACTCATATCCATTGCAAGACAAGAGTTCCAAGAAACTCGAGTCATTTCGTTCTCATGCATCTAATCAACCGTAGAGAGAAAGGAGCAATCCGATCTCATGTTAATCGAACCTACCAAGCTTCCTACGGGTTCTTAAACCCTAAGGATTCATGGCATGTATAGAACCATATCTTGAGAGAGGCCCAAATCTCTCTCAGTCTATGGAGGCAGGATTGCCCACATAGGAAATCATTAACCGGCCCACGTCGAAGAGGTATTGTATTGCATAATAAGGGCAAAACCCTACCTCCAAAATGGACTTGTCATCATTCCTAGACTCCCTCAAAGAAGGGACCTCCATAGGACATGCATTGCATAGAACCCCCAACTCCACATGCTAACTATGTTTTGTTTTTCTTTTCTTTTTTAGGTCAAAGAGCACAATCGAACTCATAGAAACCCCTCTAGTATCATGCCTAATTCAAACTCATGCAAGGATGAGCCAGGCTAATGAAGGAGGCCGAACCTACGTGAAGGAATAATTAACCATCCATCCGCAAGACATTACCTCTATGCAACTACCCTCGTGCCATGCCAAGACAATCACTATCCATGCAGAAGAGGACCTCACCATTTGCGAAGTCTTGTCAGACCCGTGTATTGCAACAACACATCCTCTAACTTCCAAATGCATGACAAATATCGTGAACTCGCCCTCCATTGATACACCTGATGAATGAAGCACCAAGAGGTTGATGTAGTCCCCAAACCCTATTAAGGATTCTCACCAAAAGGCCCTCAAGAAAAGGGAGGTTTTCATAAAACTCATCTGTTTCCTTTTTGCCTGTCTATTTTCTTGCATATATTATTTAAAATAAACACACATGCCATGCATTCATGATTTGAAATGAAAAAGATGAAGTTTCCAGTTTATCCCCTTTTGTCTCGTACTCTTGTGGAGGATTGTTGCGTTTAAGGATTCTTTCCCATTTAGTGATGACTCGACTTGAAGGATGGGATAGCATAGGCCACCCATTTAAAAGGGGTTAAGACCTTTGAGAGACAAAGCGAGAGTGAGAGATAGGAGGAAGGCAATCTCAACAAAAAAGTGCGAATTTTATTGAAAAGGCGACACTTGCATGATATCCTAGCTAGGCGATGGGTAGCCGAGTTTTCAAAATGATGAGGAGCCATTGTTCTATTTATCCCAAATAAACATTATCCTTTGCTTAGCCCATTAGAGCCGACAGTGATCTTTTTTTCAGGTATCCCCAAACCTATAACCATCCCCCACACTGGGGTAAGCACAAAGTAGTTGATTCAGCATAAACACACCATTTTTTTTTTTTTTTTTAGAAACATTGTCTAAATTTTGTATAAAGGCTTTATGGACTGAGCAATTTAATTTGAAGTGATGAAAGGCCCTCATTTCTTCTACCATACACAAAAATATCCCCTTTGCTTAACCCACTAGTGCCTCGCAGAAAGCGGAAAATTCTTTGTCAACCTCGATCCGAAACCATCCTCCCACACTGGGGCAGACATGTAGCAGAAGATCTGGCAGATAATATCATCAACCATCAAGCTGAAGTAACGTGAAGGCTCTATGGATCAAGCAATCGTGTTCAAAATGAAGGGAGACCCTCATTTCACTTCCCATACAGTTAAAAGTAACCTTGTCGAACCTATTGAGCCGGTTATCTTTCTTTTCCAAAACACACCCCAACCTAAGGATCACCGTTCATAATCGGTTAAATGAAAATGTTAAGGAAAGGATTTGAGAGAAAGAAGTTGTAGAAATGTTCTTCTTGTCAAAGGCAACAAAAAAAAAAAAAAGCATATCAGTAGAAAGACCGAAAAAGAGTCATGTTGTGCTATCTTTAAAAAAAAAAAGCATATAAAGCCAAAAGTCAGGAAAAAGGGGCAAATGTCAGACTAAGAAGGTCAAAAGTTACAAGAAAGGTCAACTCCTCTTGTAAAAGAGAAAATTCGAAGGTGATCCAAGGTAACAAAGCCACCAAGTAGAAGCTATAGGCTTAGGCCTTTACCCTTTCTTGTTAAACCCCAAACCATGGCCTACATTACAACCCTACTAAAGTCCACTCTGATTGAGAAGGATTGCTTGATCTAAATGAGCCAAATATGTTTCTGAAGCTAGAAGAGGATATTAGGGGATGAAACCCCACTGGAAGACCAACCAAGGATGGTGCGCGGGGGGGGGGGGGGGGGGGGGGAGGATGGTGCGGATCTAAACCCTACTGGAAGCAACATCAAATTTGAGCCTACATATCCCGTTCATTCATAAACCCCCTTAACCTAGCCTACGTTACGGTCCAAATTAAAGTCCTCTCTGATCAAAGAAAATTGCTTAGTCCAAATAAGCCTAAACAATACTAAGACAAGTAGGGTGAGAAAGGAGAATTGGAAGGGAATGCAAGGGACAATCTCATGCTCCAAGATGTGCTTAGATGGTTTCGGTTTAAACAACCCACTAAAAGAAGATCTTTGAGCCTAAATATCCCTTTATTTCTTACAACCCCTAAACCCAGCCTACATTACGGTCCTAAAAGAAGTCTTCTCAGATTGAGGGCTTAGCTGTTCATCGCTCTGCAAAGGGTATGCGAGTTGTCACTCGAGCCATGGTGGCATTTTAGAGATCTGAGAGAGAAACCCAAGTGAGCTCAAAAACACCCCAAATAGTAACCCTGTAGAAAGTAGGGATAGGATAGCAACCCTAAAGGTTAAAGATCCTTGGAGAATGAAGCAAATGCTATCACACCCCGATGAGAATGGGACAAAACTAAATGGGGCAGAATCCTAAAAAGGAACAGAATCTTGATAGTATGGGCCCAAGGGGCAATCCTGGAGTTTTCTTTGTAAATAGTTTGTATACATATAGTACTGATGCATCCATGACATGTATAACCTGTAAATCCATTTAGACTCCTGTGAAGTTTGTATCTATTCATGCATTCAACTGCATTCTTGTATGAACCTGTTCATTTGTAAGGAAGTAGGTCACACATTTAACTCAATTCTTACATAAATCTGTGCATTCATCACAAAAAATAGGGGACGTTGCATTTAAGTCTATTCCTATATGTGCATTATCCGAAACTATAACATGCATTCATTTCCACTTTTGCGTGAACCTGTGCATTCATAAAATAAAAAAAGTAGTATATGCATTCGATTCAATTCTTATATAAACATGTGCATTCATAAAAAATAGATCATGTATTTAATCCTATGTGCAATCATCATAAAAAATGATGGCACCCTTTACTGAGGCATTTTTAAACTATTTTTGTACAAAAACTCACTTTTTGTCTTTCTGTCTCTCTCAAATAGGAAACAATGAACAAGGTAAAACATAAAAAGGAGCTAAAGCCACCCCTCAGATATCTCCAGTACCGGCTCACACCTCAGAAAGCTCAAATTTCCATGACCAACAAGAAACAGAGAATAGGGCAATGACCCACCCTCGACCTTCCCAATCAAACGACTTCGAAAGAGGGGTAGTGAATAAGTGTATGATCACCCAAAGTTGGAATAATGAAGCACACCCCTAACAATGAGCATCGCCCCCCCTGCCAAAGTCTAGTAAGGCTTATGAAGGTCTGTCCTACAACCATAGGAGCATAGGAGTCTCCTTCCCGAATCCTGGCGAGCAATGCATGCAATCAACAGCCGACCAAGTCACCCCCTCATGGAGACATCAACAAGTTCAAGAGAAACAGAGCTAGGACTATCATGGAGAAATGGACCAATCTTGAGAAGTATGTCAATCCCCTGAACGAGCTCTCCTATGCGTCGCAAACTCATAATGTGAGAACAAGAGCTTCATTGGGACATAAGAAAACTAGGGGCAGGAAATCAGAAGAAAAGGCCGCACATTGGAGCCCAAGCTAAGAAGAGACAATCGCGACGCAGTTATTAGGAAAAGTAGGTCCCACAATGTCAGTTGGACCATCCCGAAGACCTAGGAGGAAGTCATAGTTATGGGGAGTAGGGGTAGGCTCACATTCCTCAAGAAAGACGAGTTAGGTGGCCAAAAGGGAACCACTGCCAGAAAACAAGCTACGCCAATAAGAGAGAAGCCATGCAACCAAGGAACCGGTGAAAAATGTCTTGCTCATCTTGAGGATACCCGTCATACCAAACCCGTAGTCAGCTCAAAATAGCGTCGGCCATCCCAAAAGTCAAAAGTGGGAAACCTCAACGTCCATCACATCCTTGAAAGCTGTTTCAACTGGAGCGAAGGGGTCGACTGGAGGCCTACTTCCCCCTTTTCATTTTGGCTAGAAGATGCCATGCTAGTTGATTTGCGATTACCCTCAAAGCGACTGGAGCTGCCAACAAGAATTTGTTCGGGCCATCTTCCTCGAGCAGCGTTTCCTCTCAAAGCCATCATCACCCTCATCTGCCATCCTGAAAGGTGAGTCAAGGTAAGAAGTACTAATACATGGTATATGCAGTTCAAAAGATAGGAAATAAAAGTAAGAAAAAATATATATAATAATAACCAAAGATAAAAATGAAAATGAATGACACAACTTTCATGTAAATTCTACTCAAACCAACTTAAAGGATTTCTCAAACTTTTCAGTCAAAGGTTCTTTTCTAAAATCAACTCTCAAAGATTTCCTAAAAAGTTATCCTTTCCCAAAACAACTCTCGAAAACTTTCTTAACTCCTTCCCTTCAAAAGTTTCTTTTTCAAAATCAGTTTCCCAGGGGTTTCCTATTATTTTCCTCTAAAAGTTTTCAAAAAATCTTTCTTCTAAAAGTTTCTTTCCAAAATCGATTTTCAAAAGGTTTCATAATTCTTTCTTCTAAAAGTTCATCTTCAAAATCACTTCTTAAAATCAAATTCTAAGGTTGCAAAATGTTTCCTTCCCAAATCTACTTCCAAAATCGAGGTCAAAAATCATTTTCAAAATCAAGTCTCAAATTTTTTCAATCCATCTCCAAGTTTTTCTAATTCAGTTCTTTAAGAAAATTCCTTTTCCAAATCCTTGCCCCCAAACTTTTCTTTCAAAAGAGTCTTAGGCAAAATAAATCCTTAAAAACTTTCAAGGCTTCACTCAAAAACTCTTCCTTTCAAAGTTTCTATCAAGTTTCACAGTTTTCCATCCTAAATCCTTTTCAATCTCAAAAATTTTCAAATCCAAAAGAGTTTTAAAATTCTTACCTCCAAAATGTCTCCTAAAATGCTATTTTCCAAAATCTTTCCAAGTTTTCGATCCAACAAGATTCCAAAATTCAAGTCTTAGATCAAAGTGAATTCCCTACACATTCTGGGCAGTTTTGCCCTTTTCCAGCCAAAACTCGTTTTCGAGGGCCTCTTTGGCTCGTTATCCGTTTTCGACCCTCGTTGTCGAAAGAATCTCAGTGTCCGTCCCTCCGAATGCCTCGCGGTCAACATGAGACTCTTACTCTTATCGTTTTCTGTCTTTGACAAGCAAAGACAGAAAAAGAGGGGCAGCTGTAAGCACCCCATTTTTGACCGCTCGGCAGTCTACACTCCGTCCAGACTTGTTTTCAAGTCATTGTGGACATATTCCAATCGAAATTAATCCTCTAGGTCCAAATTCCGTCTTTCCATCGCTTCGCGGGCCCGTTAGGCCCAAATAGAGGCAAAATGACCAAAATGCCCTTAAGGGCATTGTCCTTTCTTATTCCAATTCCAATCCCTCTCTCGAGATAGTTTATTCCTCGAGACGGTCCGAGTAGCAAAACTACTCACAAAACCGTCAGAGTGGCGGAAACACTCACAAAGCCGTCAGAGTGGCAGAAACACTCATAACGTTAGAGTGGCGGAAACACTCAAAACCCAGGCACGTCTCTTCGGAGTCGGTAAGACCCCTTTCCAATCCCTCTCTCGAGACAGTTTATTCCTCGAGACGGTTCCAATCCAGGCACGTCTCTTCGGAGACGGTAAGACCCCTTTCCAATCCCTCTCTCGAGACAGTTTATTCCTCGAGACGGTCCGAGTAGCAAAACTACTCACACAACTGTTAGAGTAGCGAAAATACTCACAGAGCTGTCCGAGTAGCGAAAATACTCAATCGTTAGCGGAAATACTCACAGACCCGTTAGAGTAGCGGAAATACTCACAGACCCGTTAGAGTAGCGAAAATACTCAACCGTTAGAGTAGCGGAAATACTGGAAATACTCACAGAACCGTTAGAGTAGCGGAAATACTCACAAAGCCGTTAGAGTAGCGGAAATACTCAACCCCGTCCGAGTGGCGGAAATACTCAACCCCGTCTGAGTGGCGGAAACACTCAAAACCTAGGTCAATACCCATGTTTGTTAGCTCACTTCGGTGAAAAATGACCAAACTACCCTTAGGACCTTTTTCGAGACTTTTCGGTCAAGATGACCATTTTGCCCCTAGGCATCCGAACGCCCTGGGAACCACACCGGCTCTAGGTATCAAACCGGTAATGTCTCGAGAATACTTTTTATAGTGTTCTAAACCTCCCTTTACCTTTCTGGACCATTCCAAGTTCGTTCCGGCCAACCCGGTGCAAAATGACCGTTTTGCCCCTAGAGGGCCGGTCTCCTTCTTCAACCACACCGGCTCTGGGTATCAAACCGGTAATGTCCCGAGAATACTTTTTATAGTGTTCTCAACCTTCCTTTACCTTTCCGAACCATTCCGAGTCAGTTCCGGCAAACTCGGTACAAAATGACCGTTTTGCCCCTGGTGGGCCGGTCTCCATTTCCGACCACGCTGGCCCTAGGAATCAAACCGGCAACCTCTGGGAACATTCTAAATAATTTTTCCAGATCCCAAGTATTTTTCCGGGACAATCCGGGTTCGCCCCGGCAGTTTCCTAGTCCAATTGACCGTTTTGCCCCTAAAGGCCCAGTCAAACTTTCTGACTCACCTTATCTTCATTTTTCAAGTCAAATACCTCCAGGACACTATTTTGAGTGTTCCTGCTCCTTTCCGGCCTTCCGGGTCATTCCCGACTCCTTCAAATCATTCCCGGACTTTTCGGAGTCACTCCTAGTGAAGCCAGGCTAAAGTTTACATGGTAGTCACTAGTACAGGCGCCCAAATCTAGTCAAAGATACGTTGCTTGCCGACCTTAATTGTTTCCTAAATGTCTGGCGCCACTGCAACAGGCACCAAGTTCGTCTTCCCTCTATAAATATAGAGCCTCGTTCAATGTGAAAGGGGTCTGCAAACTTAACCTAAGAATCTCATATTTCGATATACAGAGCTCGAGCACCTCCAAAACCCTAGCCTCCCTAGGTTTTCCCAAACCCTAGCCACTATACACAAACCCTAGCCTCCTATACACTTATACACTAGCCTTCAACCACCCTTCGAAGACTTGAAGAACTGCCATCCAAAGCTTGAAGACAACTCTTGAAAATTGAAGGTGAAGATCAAGACAAAGACCGAAGACCGAAGACCGCGCGGCGCGCAAAATAAACAAGATACAAGGTAGGCTCCCTATTTAATTTTCTGCACTTCCCCCCTCTCTCTTCTCTCTCCAACCCACTTGGGTTTTCTCTATTTTAATCCCCCATCTCTTTCCCCCCCTTTCTTTGCATGCTTGAAACAAGGGGATTCCCGGTCCATGTGTAGGATTGGACTATGGGAGAGTCACCGTGTCGGGGGCTTTCTTCTAGTCTAACCAAAGACCACGTGGGTCCGGCCCCCTTGATTATGTGGTGAAGCCTTAACCTTGTATGTTCACGACCCCAAATTGCATTGTGCATATCATAGTCTTGCATCTTCCAAAATTCCTTTTCAAAAAGTTCTTTTCAAAAATCGTTTTCAAACTTGTTTTTAAAATTGCATCAAAATCTCTTTTTCAAAAACTTGTTTTCAAAACCACAATTCTAGGGTGATTCTAGCCTTTCCATGGCTAGGGTTGCTTTAGGAAAGTGTTATATTAAAAGTGGCCTTTTGGTCTATATTTTCAAACCTTTGTTTTCAAAACCACTTTCTTAAAGTGGTTCTAGCCCTCTTATGGCTAGAATTGCTTTAGGAAAGTGAGACGTTTTTAATTCTTCTAAAAACTCTCTTTTCAAAAATCTCTTCCTAAAAATCTCTTTTTCAACATACTTTTCTAAAACTCTCCTCTCCGAAATTATTTTCAAAAACTCCCCACCCAAAACCTATTTTTCAAAACTCCATTTTCCAATCCCTTTCCAAAACTCTCTCTCCTCAAAATTCACTTTCTAAAAACGCTCTCTAGAAATCTTTCTAAAAAAACTCTCTTTCCAAAATATTCCTTCTAGAAATTTCCTCTCTAGGATTTCCTTCCAAAATCTATGTTTCCAAGAACACACTTTCCAAAAACTCCTCCCTAGGATCCCCTTCTAGAAAACCTTCGTTTTCAAAAACGCACTTTTCAAAAATCTTCTTTTCTTAGAGCCTAAATCAAACCCTAGAACCCACAATTAGGAAACCCTAATTTTTCTTTCCAAAAACATGGTTTCCAAACCTTGCCCCAAACCTAGGTTTCCAAAATCTCTCTTTTTTTACATCAAAACTATACGTGTTTCCAAAACCTATTTTCTACGCCTAAACTATAGTTTTCCAAAACTAGGGTTTCTAGAATCTCCCTTTCCAAATCCTTGCCAAATCCTATCTTCCCTTTAGGAAACCAAATCCAATCTCCTCGTTTAGGAAACTAGATCCTATCCTCCGTTTTTGAAAACAAAATCCAACCTTTCTCTTTTAGAAACAAAATCCAAATCTTCCCTAATTCGAATCTTTCCTAATCTTTCACTTTCCTAAACCATAAGTTTCGTAAACTTAAACTTTAAACCTTTCCTTAAGTTTCAAAATCCAACACTTTCCTAATTCAAATCCTTCCCAAACTTCCGTTTTCCTAAATCTTAAGTTTCCAAAACTTGAACATAAAAATCTTTCCTAAACATTAAAACTCAACCTTCAAATCTTTCCTAGTTCAACCCTTTCCTAATTCTACCCCTTTCAAACATCTTTTTCAAATCCAAGCTTCCAAATCTTTTCCAAACTCAAACCTTTCCTAATCTCAAGATTTTCTAAAACTCTAAAACTTTCTAAATCTTAAACTTTCTAAATTTCGAATCTTTCCAAATTCAAAACTTTCTAAATTTGAAACCTTCTTAAGTTGAATCTTTCTAAACCTAAAAACTTTCTAAATTCTAAACTTTCCAAAACTTCAAAATCTTTTCAAATCTAAAACTTTTCTAAACTCAAAACGTTCTTAATTTAAGATTTTCTTAAGTTGAAACTTTCTTAATTCAAACATTTCCTAAACTGAAAACTTTCCTTTTTCAAACCTTTCCCAAAACGAAACTTTCTTATTTTCAAAACTTCCTTGTTTTCAAAACTTTCCGAAATCAAAACTTCCCTTTTCCAAACATTTCTAAATTCGAAACTCTCCTAATTTGAAAACTTTCCTAGTTTCAAAACTTTCCTAATTTCAAACTTTCCTAAATTCAAAACTTTCCAAAAATGAAACTTTCCTAAATCGAACTTTTCCTAATTCAAACATTTCCTAAATCCAATCTTTTCTAAATTTCCAAACCTTCCAAGTCAAGTCAAATCTTTCCTAAGTCTCCTCTCTTTCCTAAGTTTAGGTTTCTTAAACCTTCTCTTTCCAAAACAAGTACAAATCTATCTTTTCAAATCAAAGTCCAATTTTCTCAATTTCAATTTCCAATCTCCTCTTCCAATTCCAAATCGAATTCAATTTCCAATTCAATCTCCTTCTTCAAATCCACTCTTCTATTTTCAATCGGACTCCGGTCCGAACTACGACTAACCTGATTCCCCCAAAGGGATACGTAGGCAACCTCCATAGGTGCGGTCACCATACTTTTCAAACTTTCAATTCCACCCTCATGGCTGCGGTTTTCAAAATCTTTTCAAATCTCAAATTCCAATCAATTTTCAAAATCCCAATTTCAAAATTTCTATTTTCAAATTTGTATTTCCAAATTTTCAAACTTTCCAATTTTAATTCTATCTCTTCAAATCTCTTTTCAAATCTATTTTTAATTCTCTCTTCTTTTGCACTTGCATATCATGCATCATATTTTTCAAACATAGTTTTTCTAAAAGTGAATAGGGTTGAACCATTAGTTAGTCAAAGACTCTCATAGGTAAATCTAGGGTAGATTGACATGTAGGTACCGAAAGGGCAGGGTAGGGTGATACCTTAGTGCGTCTTCCCTACACGTAACCAACCTCCGAACCTAGATCACTGATTTCAAAGACCAAAAAGGAGTTATTTTTCTAAAAAGGGCTAAATGTTTTCCAAAGGTTGCCAAACAACCTGTTTTCCTAAAAACCCTCTCTTGAAGAGATATTTTTAAAATTATTTTTCAAAAACCCTAAGTGTAGTCTTCGGATTACTCTTAGTTTTTTAGGTGACCTAACTCACCTTAATCAAGTTAGGTGGCGACTCCAAATCTTTTTCAAAAGCCCTTTATTCAAACCTATTTTCAATTCAAACCTAGTCGCACTCATTCTTCTAGGAGGGTGAGTTCTAACGAGAGAGTACAACATTTTTCCCGCTTGTGTGAGTATTCCTCGAGTGCGAAAAATCTGGGCGCGGCACGCCAAGCCAAAGTTTACACTAGCGCCACGAGGAGTGGCGCCAGGCCACTTAGGAAACATTTAAGGTCGGCAAGCAACGTATCTTTGACTAGATTTGGGCACCTGTACTAGTGACTACCATACAATTTTTAGCCAGGCTTCACTAGGAGTGGCTCCGGATAGTCCGGGAATGATTTGAATGAGCTGGGAATGACCCGGAAGGCCGGAAAGGAGCAGGAACAATTAAAATAGTATCCTGGAGGTATTTGACTTGAAAAGTGAGGATAAGATGTGTCGGAAAGGTTGACCGAGCCTTTAGGGGAAAAAATGTCAATCGGACCGGGAAACTGCCAGGACGAACTCGGACTGTCCAGGAAGAAGACTTGGGATCTGAAAACATTATTTAGAATGTTCCTAGAGGTTGCCGGTTTGATTTCTAGAGCTGGCGTGGTCGGAAAAGGAGATCGGCCCACTAGGGGCAAAACGGTCATTTCGCACCGGGTTGGCTGGAACTGACTCGGAAAGATCTGGAAAGGTAAAAGGAGGTCGAGAACACTATAAAAATTAGTCTCAGGAGGTCACCGGTTTGATATCCAAGGCCGGTGTGGTCGAAAAAGAAGACCGGCCCACTAGGGGCAAAACGATCACTTTGTACCGGGTTGGCCGGAACTGACTCGGAATGATCCGGAAAGGTAAAGGAAGGTTGAGAACACTATAAAAAGTATCCTCGGGAAATTACCGGTTTGATACCCAGAGCTGGTGTGGTTCCCGGGGCGTTCGGATGCCTAAGGGCAAAATAGTCATCTTGACCGAAAAGTCTCGAAAAAGGTCCAAAGGATAGTTTGGTCATTTTTCACCAAAGTGGGCTAACAGATACTGGTGTTGACCTGGGTTTTGAGTGTTTCTGCCACTCTAACGGTGGTCATCGTGACACAGAGGTTTGTTGGCAATTCCCTATATCGACCTACTTGTGAGTATTTCCGCTACTCTTACGGTTTTGTGAGTAGTTTCGCTACTCGGACCATCTCGAGGAAAAAACTGTCTCGAGAGGGGGATTGGAAAGGGGTCTTACCGTCTCCGAAGAGACATGCCTAGATTGGAAAGGTCTCGAGGAGTAAACTGTCTCGAGAGAGGGATTGGAAAGGGGTCTTACCGTCTCCGAAGAGACGCGCTTGGATTGGAACCGTCTCGAGGAATAAACTGTCTCGAGAGTGGGATTGGAAAAGGGTCTTATCGTCTCCAAAGAGACGCACCTGGATTGGAATCGTCTCGAGGAATAAACTGTCTTGAGAGAGGGATTGGAAAGGGGTCTTACCGTCTCCGAAGAGACGCGCCTGGATTGGAACCATTTCGAGGAATAAACTGTCTCGAGAGAGGGATTGGAAAGGGGTCTTATCATCTCCGAAGAGACGTGCCTGGATTGGAACCGTCTCGAGAAATAAACTGTGTCGAGAGAGGGATTGGAAAGGGGTCTTATTGTCTCCGAAGAGATGCACCTGGATTGGAACCGTCTCGAGGAATAAACTTTCTTGAGAGATGGATTGGAAAGGGGTCTTATCATCTCCGAAGAGACACGCCTGGATTGGAACTGTCTCAAGGAATAAACTGTCTTTAGAGAGGGATTGGAAAGGGGTCTTATCGTCTCCGAAGAGACGCGCCTGGATTGGATCCGTCTCGAGGAATAAACTGTCTCAAGAGAGGGATTGGAATTGGAAAGGAAAGGAAAATGCCTCTAAGGGCATTTTGGTCATTTTGCCTCTATTTGGACCTGGTGGGCCTGCGAGGCGATGGACAAACGGGATTTGGACTTAGAAAATCGGTTTCGATTGGAATACGCCCACAATGACTTGAAAACAAGTCTGGACGGAG
This sequence comes from Euryodendron excelsum, assembly GCA_033060915.1. Taxonomy (NCBI): domain Eukaryota; kingdom Viridiplantae; phylum Streptophyta; class Magnoliopsida; order Ericales; family Pentaphylacaceae; genus Euryodendron; species Euryodendron excelsum. The sequence goes on along the minus strand of CM065384.1, from coordinate 16,578,803 downwards.
TGTAGACTGCCGAGCGGTCAAAAATGGGGTGCTTACACGGACGGGCAAATACGGGTGTCCGGACGGGGAGCATGCGTCTGGACGGTCCCTCATGGGCGTTTGGACGGGGCGTCCGGACGGCCAGTGAGCTTGGCACAACCAACTTAAAAAAATTTTTAAGGCACGAAGGGCATCCGGATGGCCAGTAGCCTTACAACTTGAACTCAAAATTTTTTTCTAAGTGTAGGGCGGAATCCGAACGGCCAGTGGCGTTGCACAGACTTTTCAAAAAAATTTTCTAAGTGTGAAATGCCATCCAGACGGGCCCGAGGGTCGTCCGGACGGCCAGTGCCCGTGTTTCTGGACTACAATAAAAAATTCTAAGTGTAAAAAGGTGTCCGGGCGGGCCCTGTGAGGCGTTCGGACGGCCAATATTTTCAATTTTTTTTCTTTTTTTCTTTTTTTTTTTTACTAAACGTGCAGTTTATCACAAGATTGATCTCTCTTCCCCAACTTAGTTTGCACATTGCCCTCAATGCACGCAAGAGGAAAGAGAAGGACACAAACTTAGTGATGAAAGGCACACTAGTCATTAGAAAAAAATAAAAATAAATAAAACAACACTATTATACACAATTACCCCTATGGATATTACTTTAATAGAAGAGGATCTTCGAGACGTAATGTCTCTATTTCTACCACAAAATTCTCAACATAATGTTTTAGACGATGACCGTTGACTGTGAATTGATTGTCATTTGTGGGGTTTTGAATTTCAATGACCCCATTCTCTTGGACTTTCTTCACTATATAGGGTCCCGACCATTTACTACGCAACTTTTCGGGAAACAAATGTAACCGGGTGTTGTACAAAAGGACTTTTTGATCAACGTCAAAAGATTTTTGAGAAATGTGTTGGTCGTGAAGAATTTTCATCTTTGCCTTAGAAATTCATGCATTTTCATACGCGTCATTACGTATTTCATCCAACTCTGAGAGTTGAAGTTTCGATGATGTCCAACATCGTCGGGGTTTGCATTTATTTGCCTAATGGCCCAATAAGCTTTGTGTTGAACCTCAATGGGTAAATGGCAAGCTTTGCCATAAATGAGCGGATAGGGTAACATGTCTAACTATGTTTTGTATGCAATCCGATACGCCCAAAGTGCATCCACCAACCTTAAGGACCAATCCTTGCAGTTGGGGTTCACATTTTTTTCTAAAATATGTTTTATTTCCCTATTAGCGAGTTCGACTTGGCCACTGGTTTGTGGGTGGTAGGCGTTCCAACTTTGTGGAGCACTCCATATCTGTTCATCAGGACCCTAACGGGTCTATTATGGAAGTGGGTTCCACCATCACTTATAATCGCACGCGGCATCCCAAATCTTGAAAAGATGTTTTATTTTAGAAATTTAATCACCGCTGAGTGATCATTTATACGGAATGTCACTGCCTCTACCCACTTAGATATATAATCAATACCCACTAAAATGTATAAATGCCAGAAAAAACTAGGAAACGGCCCCATAAAGTCGATGCCCCAACAATCAAATATTTCTATGATAGTTATGGGATTCAAGGGCACCATATTTCTTCTAGTGAGACTACCTAGTCTTTGACATCTATCACAAGCAGTACAAAAAGTATGGACATCTTTAAACATAGTGGGCTAATAAAATCCACATTGGAGGACTTTGGCAATTATTTTCTTGGTGGAGAAATGTCCACTACAACCATATGAGTGGCAAAAACTAATTATGGATTGAAATTCATTATCTGGTACACAACGTTGAATCACCTTATTAAAGCAATACTTATAAAGGTATGGGTCACCCCACATGAAAACTCTAACATTTTGAAAAAATTTCTTTTTATCATTGGATAACCATTGAGATGGAATCTTACCTGAAGCCAAATAATTAGCTATATCCGCAAACCAAGGGGTACTAGTATGAGTAATAGACTGGATGGAGAAAAATTGTTCATCAGGAAAGTGTTCCAAATAGGAGATTTGTCTTGGTCTCGACCATCAACAAGAAGGCGAGACAAGTGATCATCTACCATGTTTTCTACCCCCTTTTTGTCCCGAATTTCTATATGAAACTCCTGAAGAAGTAGAATCCACCGAATTAGTCATGGCTTAACGCCTAGCTTAGTGAGCAAGTACTTAAGTGCGGTATGATCAATATAAACTATGACGAGTGAGCCGACTAAGTAGGATCTAAACTTATCAAGTGCAAAGACCACATCAAGAAGCTCTTTCTTGGTAGTAGTGTAGTTCATTTGTGCATCATTTAAAGTTTTACTAGCATAATAGATGGCATATGGTTTCTTGTCCTTTCTTTGACCAAGCACTTCCCCTATAGCGAAATCACTCGCGTCACACCTGAGTTCGAAAGGTAGCAACCAATCAGGGGCTTGCATGATGAGTGCAGTGGTCAAGAGCCCTTTTAGCTTGTCAAAAGTTTGTTGGCAAAGGGATGTCCATTCGAATGGAACATCCGTGGATAACAAATGACACATAGGACGAGAAATAGCAATAAAACCTGGAATGAATCACCGATAAAACCCGGTGTGCCCTAAAAATGAACGGACATCTTTAACATTTGTAGGGGGTGGAACATTATGAATAAGGTCGATCTTAGCTTCGTCAACTTTTAGCCCCTTATTTGAAATTATATATCCTAGCACTATCCCTTGTGTCACCATAAAGTAACACTTCTCCCAATTAGGGACCAAATTGGCCTCCTTACATCTTTGCAAAACATTTTCCAAATTTTCTAGGCATTGGTCATAGGTGTTCCCATAGACAGAAAAATCGTCCATAAAGACTTCCAAAATTCTTTCTACCATGTCACTGAATAGGCTCATCATGCATTTTTGGAAAGTGGCCGGTGCATTGCACAGGCCAAAAGGCATTCTTCTATAAGCATATGTGCCAAAAAGACAAGTAAAGGTAGTTTATCTTGATCTTCTGGGGCTATTTTAACTTGATTGTAGCCCAAGAAACCATTCAAAAAAAAATAATAAGCTCTACCCGACACCTACTCTATGACTTGATCAAGGAATGGTAATGGGAAGTGGTCTTTGATGGTGACGGCGTTAAGACGTCTATAGTTGATGCACATGCACCATCTTGTCTGGATCCTGGTTGGTACTAATTCATCTTTGTCATTTTTCACCACTATTACTCTAGACTTTTTAGGGAGCACTTGGGTAGGGCTCACCCACCTAGAGTCTACTATTGGGTAAATAATATCCGCATTGAGAAGTTTCAAGACTTCTCCTCTAACTAATTCTTTCATATTAGGGTTCAATCGACTTTGCATTTGGCGAACAGGTTTAGCCTCTTCCTCTAAGTATATACGATGTATGCAAACTAATGGGCTAATACCATGTAAATCAGCACTTGACCACCCTATGGCTTTACGATGCTTTAAAAGCGCATTCTTCAATTGATCCTCTTAGCCTTGAGACATGCTAGAAGATATCACTATTGGGTAAGATTCACCATTGCCTAAAAAAATATATTTAAAAGTAGATGGCAATGGCTTTCGCTCCAGAATAGGAGCTTCCACTTCTGATGGTTCAGGTTTACAAGCATTGAGCCCTAATGGCTCAACACATTGGGTCCAATGACTCACAGATATAGCAGGAATGCACTCTATTGCTTCCTCATTTATCACCATTTCTTCTAAACACTCTATTTGCTTATTCTAAATTAAGGCTCTATCAAGTGGATTTGTCAAGAATTCTCTATTAAAATGTTCTTGTACTAGAATATCTGTCATGCTAATCCCCCTGATGTCTTCACACTCTCCCAGTTTCTTACCCGTATGGAAGATGTTCATATCTATAGTCATATTTCCAAAGCATAAGTTTAACTCCCCACCCCTACAACGAATAATAGCATTAGATGTTGCTAGGAAGGGACAACCTAAAATGACAGAGATAGGAGAATGATCATTTGAGTTCCCCACGGTGTCTAGCACTACAAAATCAACTGGGAAGTAGAATTTGTCCACTTGGATAAGCACATCTTCCACCATGCCCCTAGGAATCTTAATCAAACAAGCGGCTAATTGAAGGGTGATTCTAGTAGGTTTCAACTCTCCTAACCCTAACTGTTGATAAATAGAAAAGGGTAGCAGGTTCACACTAGATCCTAGATCTAGCAAAGCATTATCCACCCTATGATCTCCAATTATGCATGGAATGGTCGGACTCCCCAGGTCCTTGTATTTTGGTGGAAGATTTACTTGTAGAACCTCTCTAGCTTCTTGGTTCAAAAAAGAGGCTTCTCTCACAGTGAGCCATCTCTTAATGGTGCACAAGTCCTTTAAGAACTTTGTATATGATGGGATCTGCTTAATGGCATCTAGGAATGGAATATTGATTTTCACTTGCTTGAATACCTCATAAATTTCAGAATTTATTAGTTCTTGCTTCGTGTTTGGCTAATCTATGAGGAAATGGAACACATGACAAATCATCTACCTCAATATCCGCAGATTTATCCCTAGACTCATCGTCCCTAGGCTTCTTTCCTAACTCCTCCACTACCTCTTTAGGATTGCATCTATCCTCTTCTGATGTTTTTTCTACTCTCGCTAATATCCTCCCTAGGTGGAGACTCTTTACTTGGAATAGTTTTATATATGGCTTTTCTGCTCCTTAAGGTGGTTACCGCTTGAACTTGCTCATGATTTGGCGAATTTGGATTTATCTCTACGCCATGAGCTTGCCTATTAGGGTTAGGTAATGGTTGAGCAGGGAATGTGCCTTTCTCTTTAGTCAATGATTGAGCAAACAACGTCTTTAACTCTTTTATGAATTTATCAAGTCTAGCATTAGTTGCTTGTTGTACTTGTATGAATTGGGTCAAAGGATCCTCTACAGGTTTTAGAGGAGGTGGTCTGTACACGTTTGTTGTTGGTGTTGAAAATTGTTGACCTTGTGCTTGGTATTGATTAGGGGGCCATTAAATTGCTGTGGGTGTTGAAATTGTTGGGGTGCTGAGTTACCATCATTCTTCCAACTGTAGTTAGGATGGTTCCTCCACCTTGGGTCATATGTAGGTGTATATGGGTTTCCTTGTCCTTGTGGGGACTGTGGTGGTTTACTATAAGGAGCAATAGCATTTACTTGACCATGCAACACTTCCCTAAAGGCTGAAATTGTGGGACAAAGATCTGTCCTATGCTCAGTACTATCGCACACATTATAATTAACTTGGGTTTCACTCTCAACTGCTGCAATTTTTTTCATTTCTAGGGCCTTTAATCGCTTAGTCAATGTGGCTATCTTTGAATTATCCTCATCTAAATGCCTTAATGGATATATGGTGCATGTCCTTAAGTTGTTTCTAATTTCAGGATTTTTAGTCCCTGTGGTGTCCCAATCTCTCACGTTTTCAGCTAGAAAGTCAAAGAAGTCATAAGCTTCTTCTGGAGATTTATCATAGAAAGAACTGTTGCACATTGTCTCCATAAACCTTTTGAGTTTGGGAGTCAAGGCCGAAAAGAAAGTACTAACCAACCTACACGGGTCTTGTCCATGATGAGGACACGAATTTAAAAGTTCTTTATATCTGTCTTAACTATGATAAAATGTTTCATTTTCAGAAAGAGTGAACTGTAAAATTTGGCGACGAATTGCCTCTGTGCGATGCTCAGGAAAGAAATTTTTTAAAAACTCGGCCTGAAGGACATCCCATGATGGAATAGACCTCGGCCTTAAAGAATTTAACCAAATTTTAGCTTTGTCCTTTAATGAGAATGGAAACAATTTGAGACGGATGGTCTCGACAGAGCACGTATTATCAAAACACATGTTATAGACCTCTTCAAACGCTTTAAGATGGGTATATGGATTTTCAGAATCCATCCCATAAAAATGTGTGATTAGTTGCATGAGACCTGACTTAAGATGAAATGCATTTTGGTCAGGAGGTAGTATAATGTAAGAGTTTGGAGTCTGTCTTTGTGGGTTTAGATAATCTCTCATAGCTCTCTGTGGTGGTGCAGGTACTTGAGGTTGTGGGGGTTGCATGTTATTACCCCCATCTATATTCCCATCATCACCCAGTAAATGGACTATGTCAAAGTCTATAGGTATTGGTGTAGTATCAGAAAAAACTCTAGACCGAGTGGCATAAACAAGTGGGGTTGTCCTCAAAAGTCTATGTGTACTGTCCCTTCGCCAAACTGACATGCAATGCAATACACATAAATGCACCAATCTACCACAACAGTGAAATTGAGATAAACAAGATTTAATTTAAATTTCCAATGGAACCAGCAACTCCATATAAAATATCCACCAATTTGCAATTAAACCCTAAACCTCCACTAAACAAATATATAATTTATCTAAAAGAAACTAGTAAAATAAAGAAAAAAAATCTAATATGCTCACAGATAGTAGGGATGGAAGGAGGTTACTCAATTGGCGATTGAATTTTCTCGTTGCTGTAGTTTGATGGTGAAGCTATTTTTGCATGAATCAATTCCTTGCGAGTTCGTTTGCTTTGTTTTTGATCTTGTATATTTTTATTTTTGCCTTGTTTGTTTTTTTTTACCTTAGCTTATTTGCTTTGTAATGTCCCCGGCAACGATGCCAAAAACTTATCGCTCCTGAATAGTGCAATTTATATCCGCCAGTGTGCAGTTGCGATGTAGTAATAATATCTCAGTAAGTCCGAGGTCGATCCATAGGGAACATAAGAAATAAACTTAATCTGGCAAGGTCTACAATCAGAACAAAATAATAACGAGCTTAGAGTCAATTAAAATCACAAGAAAGCTTCCAAAAAGAAAATAAAAATCAATTGTTGGAGATGATTGATCTAAGTTATCAGACAATAAAATTAAACTAATTTTTAGGGATGTATTCAAATATTATAAAAAGGACTTGGCAGGGTTGATCCAGTAATAGGCCTACAGGTAAGTTCCCAAGATAATTGTGAGTAAAGGATCTCAAGATTCGATTACCCTCTTAAAGTTGATATTCAGTTATTTACTAGTATTCATACCAAGGTCCCATTCATACTTGTTCAAGTTTAGAAACCTGTCTACAAAGTATGTTTGAAGCTAAATCAAGAACAGTAGATTTCTAAAATATTCTTAATAGGAATATACATGCAATTGTAATCAGTATCCTTATCAGAAATTCTAGGTATACGTATCCCTGCTTACAAATCAGTCTATACATACATGCTAGATATGATCAAGAATGCTGTTTTCAAATATATTCATGGGCAAGAAAATGAATCTTGATCCAAGTTCTTGAACCTTGGAAAATAAATAACTATCTTGAATATTTGCCTATAACCTAGTTACTTTCTCAACCAATACCAAGAATGGATTCAGCTACTAAAATGCATTATAAAGATTGCAAGAATGGAAATAATGATTAAAGGAATAAAACGCTGCTTTAAAGAAATATAATCTGGAATTCACAATAAGAATAAGAAAGAAAACTAAAGATAAAAACTAAAGATTAATGATGCTCCCTTAAAAGATGAAAAGATTCGTAGCCTCCAAAGGATTGGATGATTCCTCCTTCCAAACCCTAGAAAAACCCTAGAATTCTTCCCCTCCTTCAGAACATAGAACTCCTAAACCTATTCTACTACCAACTAATCTATATCTAACTAAAAAGTGAATTAATCGATATATCCCGTCGTCAGTCATACGGACGACTTCTACCAAGTGCTCAGATGGCTGGGTCACTTCACGACAGTTGTAGGTCTCAAAAAGTTATATGAAATCGATATATAATGGGCCTGAATAGCCTTTCTGGTTCGCGAATTATGGGCTTCCAAAGTTTCAACTCTGCGTGCTTCAGCAGCTTGTACCACAGCTTCAGCAGCTTGTACCTTGACAGCAATCTCTTAAAACCTATGATTAAATTGCATTCGAAATCATTCCATTTAAGCTCAAAACCTACATAAAGCATTATAAACTCAATTAATATCAAAACATAAATAAAAAGACATATATAATCATAAACTAATGCAAACAAAGTATTAATTAAGGCCTTATAATTGCACTTTTGAAGCACAATCAGGAGGCTAGTGTATGAGTATAGGAAAGTGTGTATGAGTGTATAGGAGGCTAGGGTTTGTGTATGGGGGCTAGAGCTTGGAAAACTTAAAGAAAACTAGGGTTTAGGGAGGCTACGAGCTATGTATATTGAAGAATAGGGTTTTTAGACTGAGTTTGTGGACCTCCTTCATATTGGAAGAGGTTCTGTATTTATGGAGAGAAGAACAACCTAGCGCCTATTGCAGTGGCGCCAGGAAAAATTTCCTTCTAGCGGCACTAGGAGTGGCGCCAGGCCAAATTTTGGCTTGGTGCCACGTAGTGGTGTCAGCCACTTTGGAAAGTTTTTAAGTCAGCAAGCAACATATCTTCAGAAGATTTGGGCGCCTGTACTAGTGACTACCATGCAATTTTTAGCCTAGCTTTACTAGGAGTGACTCTAGAAGGTTCGGGAAAGATTTGAAAGGGCCGGGAATGTTCCGGAAAGTTGGAAAAGGACAAGAACCCTTAGGAAGGGTTGACCGGGCTATTAAGCGCAAAACGGTCAACCGAGTCGGAAAGCTATCAGGATGGACTCAGAATGTCCCGAAAAAAGACTCGAGACTTGGAAAAATTATTTAGAATGTCTCAAGAGGTTACCGGTTTGACATCCAAAGCCAGTGTGGTTGGAAAAGGCGACTGGCCTACCAGGGGCAAAATGGTCATTTTACACCAGATTTACCATAATTAACTTAGAATGATCCGGAGAGATAAGGAAAGGTCGGGAATACTACAAAAAGCATTCTTGTGAGGCTACTGGTTTGATACCCAGAGCTAGTGTGGTTCCCAGGGCGTTCAGATACCTAGGGGCAAAATGGTCATCTTCACCAAAATGTCTCGGAATTAGCCCGAAACTGACTAAAAGGCACCTAATCATGCCGAAATGTCTTTAAGAAAATCTTGGAAAGGTGGATTTACCATTCTGAGGACTTAGGTACTTTATCGAGAAATGTGCTAGAAATGGCCCTAGGGGCAGTTTAGTCATTTTTCACCGGAGTGGTCTAGCAGGCACGGGTGTTGACCTGGGTTTTCAGTATTTCTGTCACTCTGATGGCGGTCCTATGATATAGGGGTTTGTTGGCAATTCCCTATATCGACTTGTTTACGAGTGTTTTCATCATTTTGACTGTTGTGATGTTTACGAGTATTTTCGTTACTCTAACGGGTCACGATCATTCCAACTACTAGGTGGACTTAGCGTCTGAGGAATTAACTTTCTCGAAAGACATGCCAAAACGAACATTGCTTTATTGGCGGACTAGCAGCCCCCAAAGGTGGACCGTTCTACCATCTTGGGGACTTGGGGTCTCGTCCTGGTCAACGGGTTTGAAGGGACTTACCATTCTGAAGAGTTTTTTTGGAAACGTGCCGGACAGGATGGACTTACTGCCTTGAGGAATCAACTTTCTCGAGTGTGCCGGATTTAATTGGAATTGGAATTTGACTAGAATTGGATTGGAATTGGATTTGAAAAGGGGACTTATCGTCTTCGAGAAGACGTGCCTGTTGGAGTTGGACCGATCAATGCCCCCAAGGGCATTTTGGTCATTTTGCCTCTATTTGGGCCCAAAGGGCCCGCGAAGCGATCGATTGATGGGATTAGACTTGGAAAGTTGATTTAGATTGAAATATGTCCATATTGACTTGAATACAAATCTGGACAGACTGGAGATTGCCCATCGGGCAAAAATGGGGTGCTTATAGATGCTCCTCTTTTTCTGTCTTTGCTTGTTAAAGGTAGAAAATGATAGAGTAAGAGTCCCATGTTGACCATGAGACGGTCGGAGGGATGGACTTTGGAAATTTTCGAAAACGGGAGCTTGGAAATGGATATTGGGCCCCAAAAGGCCTTTGAAATCGAGTTTTGGTGTGAAAAAGGGCAAAGCTTCCCGGAATTTGGAACTAGCACCACTAGCAGTGGCTCCTTTGGTAATTTGGCTTGGCACCATTGCTAGTGACGCTAGGCTTGTGATCAAAACTAGAAAAATTTCTAGTTCGAACACTTGCGGGATTGTGAAGAATTTTGGAAAATTGAGAGCCTTAGCAAGGAAACTGACCTAGACATTGAAGGAGTGTTTCTTGGAGACTACGGGGGATTGTTGGAAGCAGACCACGTCACCAGAAGAGAAGATTTCGCCGGAGAACTTCAAAAGGTGAGTTTTTTATTTTGTGTCTATTTGGACGTGTAGAATTTCGTTTAAGTCATGTGAGCAGTGAAAATTGATGTTTTGATATGTTTTGAACATTGTGGTGAAGTTATTTTTACGTTTTAATACTTGTTTGATTGAATTTGAGTTATTTTTTGTAATTATGTGAAGGGGATTTCTGCTGAAATTGAGGGTTTCTTCCTACAGTCTTGGGTATTGAGTTTTTTGGCTACATTTTTGCAGCATGTGTGCCTTAGAAAAATGTGTTTAACAGCCGTGTGAACTTTCGTGATTTTTTGAAAATTTTTTATTTTTTGATTTTTTGAAAAATAGAAAAAGGCTTAGAAAAATAGGAAAAATGGAGAAAATCAGAGTTTAAGGTTTAGAAACATTTGGGGATATTTTAGAAAATATTTGAAATGATTTTGAGGAATTTTGGGATAATTTTGAAAATCATTGATTTGTTGAAAGATAAAACAAGTTTTTGAAAAATTTGAAAATTTGAAAAGTGGGCACGAGTGTTAGTGCTATGTGATTGTGACATTGTGCGGTGCATAGTTTGTGTTTTGTGTTGATGTTGTAGGTGTTGTAGGGATTGTTTTTAAACGAAACTTTGTCGAAATTTTTAGAAATTCAAAAAAGGGGTTGGTGAAATTTTGGAATACAATTTTTTTGAAGGAAAAAGATATAAAACCATTGAGGATGAGGCCTTTTTGGCGGAGAAGACCCCGAGAAAGTCAGAGGCCTTAAAAATATTGGAAGAAAATTTTGAGAAAGGGACATGTTTTGAGAACAGATTTTGACTTTGGAAAACTCGGGATTTTGATAAGAATTTTGAAAGATTGAAAATTTGAGAATTGAGTTTGAAGAAAACTTTTTGGAGGAAGAAAATTTTTTTTTTTAGAAGATCTTGATTAGGATAGAAAAATCTTGGAATAAATTTTGACTGGAAGATTCTGAGATTTTAACTTAGGACTCATTTGAAATTTTCGGACAAAATGTATAGAAAATTCGTTTTGACTCGGAAGGGGAAGTTTAAAATCAAAATGTGTAGGAAATTCATTTTAACTTAACACGGAAAATTTAAAATCAAAATGTGTAGAAAATTCATTTTGACTTAGAATTGGATTTAAAATCAAAATGTGTAGAAAATTCATTTTGACTTAGAATTGGATTTTAAAGATCAAAATGTGTAGGAAATTCATTTTGACTTGGAATTAGATTTAAAATCAAAATGTATATTAAATTCATTTTGACTTAGAATTGAATTTAAAATCAAAATGTGTGGAAAATTCATTTTGACTTAGAATTGAATTTAAAATCAAAATGTGTGGAAAATTCATTTTGACTTATTATTTGAAAATTTTTTTATGTTATTTTATTATTTTTTGTTTGTTTTGATTATTTATTTATTTATTATCATTTTTATCTACATATACCGTATATTACCACTTCTTACGTTGGCTTACCTTTTAAGGATGGCAGATGTGGGTGATGATGGTTTCGAGAGGAGACGCCGCTCTAGGAAGGTGGCGTGGATAGATTCCGCCAGTAGTTCCAGTTGATCTAGAGGTAGCCGATGATCTATTGAATATGCGTCGTCTAGTCAGAGTGGACGGGGGAGTAGGCCACCTGTCGACCCCTTTCCTCTAGTTGAGCAAGCCTTTGCGAAGGAGATTGGTGCTGAGGAGGAGATACCGGGTCTTGGAGATCAGGTGACTTGTTATGGGAGAGCCTCCTTTAGACATAGACACATAGATGCTGATTTGGGCGACCTGGAGATATTATACATCCCACCACTTGAGGATCTTGCTAATCACCTCAGTGTACACTCTAGACAACATTTTCCCCCTCCGCGGGTACACACAACTTTTAGAAGGGCTATTCACCAAGTCTTAATGACCATGCAGCGGGCTATTCCATCATATCGCGCTTTCTTGGCTGAGATTGGGTTTGGAGCTTTCATGGGATTACAGGCTAACCGCCTAAACAGACACCTTGTACTAGCGCTGATCGAGAGGTGGTTTGGAGAGACTAGGACCTTTCATTTTGTTGGCTTTGAGTTAGGTCCTACCCCCTTGGACTGGGCCATCATCACCGGTCTTTCCTTCGTTGGTCGGATGATCACCTTGCAGTCGGTTAATAGAGACGATGCGTGCATTCTATTGGACTTGCCCCCACCCAAGCGTTCTGCTTTTCTAATTTCCTGGCTCAGTCGAGATGACAGTACCTTTGCTATTGAGCCATCCCTTGCTCGACGCAACATCATGAGGCGGTGACTTGTTTTGTATATCATTTTCAGCTACTTCTGCAACAACAACAAGTCGCTTGTGCCTTTTCGGTTAGTGAGCATAGTAGCTGATCTTGAGGCTTTATTTGAGCTGGATCGGGGGTCCTTCTCCTTTGGCTGCTTCCTTCGATCGATACGGGTCTGGACTTCTTCTCGTTGGGGCAGCATGACTAGTTTCTGACCCTTTCTTATCTGGTGAAGCTACGAGTACCTGTAAGTTCATCGTCATGCAGTTATCGAGGATGACCTTTATCCTCGTGCTTTGAGGTGGGCTCGTGACCGGGTAGCCTAGTGATTAGAGATCACTAATTTTGTGACGCTCTAGGCTAACCTGGAGCTCATTGAGGCGAGGGACGTGACCTAGCGACCCTTCATTGGACCAGTTCATTATAAGACAGTGTGGTACTTGGTTCCGTTGTCCATGTCGAGTGCTACTTTTCTTAGGGACGATACTTGGGAGTCCTATTTAGGAGAGCGACACTGGCGGCAGTTTCATAAGGAGTTTCGATCAGCAGGAGTTTCGCTAGAGTATATGTTTGGAGCTTTGGTGGCGGGAGTGTCTATCCCCTATCAGGAGCTGCAGCTAGGTGTCGAGTTCTTGTTTCCTCTGGATATTGACTACGCCGCACACTTCTAGGCTCACACTGTGGGTGCCTTCACTCGGTTCGAGGTAGTAGTTGTCGGATATGCCGTCAGCTAGGAAGTGGTTGACCTGTGGCGCTGTGCCTGGGGATACATGCCCCGGGCTGAGTTTACTACTGTGAGGGATCAGAGAGATCGGTACCAGATGGAGCGAGATCAGTACCAAGTAGAGGTGGCTTCCTTGACAGCTCAATTAGCCCAGATGGGAGGTGATGGGGTATGCCGTCTTTTCTCTCCTTCTTCTCGCTCTGCTGTTATTTAGTTCTTCTTTCATGTGGCTGATTTTGGCTCTATCTTCTTTGCAGGATGCTGGTGCTTCAAGTAACTATCCGCCTCCTCCAGATCCGGGATTGGGGACTTCGATCCCGAGGACATTGATTTCGACCTTTGACAGATGCCCTTTGCTGTAGACCCTGATATTCCTTTGCCCATATTCCTGAGATGTATTTATGTTAGACAGTTTTATTTTGATAGATATTTATGATATTTAGATGCATGAATAGGCAGAGACATTTATGATTTTTTTCTTCAACTAAGTATACGATCAAATGCATGTGTAGAAATGATAATGATGTATATTTATTATATGAGTTGATATTAAACTATGTTGGTGACTTTTGTTTCTACATGGAGTTATATCCTATGTATGCAAAGCTCATGCCAATTTTATTTTTTTTAATTGTATGCACATATTAGAAATATATTAGTTAACAGAATGACAAGGGGTGCTATCAAACTTGTTATCTTCGGAATAGTAACTCCTTCCCTTTCGGGGGTCTAGCCTCTCCTCTAGCTCAAGCCTACCTTGACTGGATGATAGCACTTCACACCTTTCTCAACCTTTTGACCGCTTCTGATTATCTGCCTCGGGATTAGTGTATATGATTATTGGCCTTAAACTCTAAACTCTCGGTGTTTTAGCAACAGCTTACCTGACCTTTAGCAGAGCGATAAGTGGCCAGTCATGCAATCTAAGGAGACTTTGCTTTAGGACCGTAATATAGGCTAGGTTATAGGGTTTTTGAAGCAATGGGATATGTAGGCTCAAATTCAATGTTGTTTTCAACAGGGTTTAGATCCATACCATCCTTAACAATTTTTCTTCCAGTAGGGTTAGCATCCATTCTTGGCTTCGGCAGCGTATTCAACTTATTTAGATCAAACAATCTGTTTTCAATTAGAGTGGACTTTAGTAGGGTTGTAATGTAGGCCATGGTTTTAGGGTTTTGCAAGAAAGGGTAAAGGCTCGAACCTATTGTTTCTAATGGGTTTCTTCGTAACCTAGGATCACCTTTAAATTTTCTCCTTACTTTTACTATATACTTCTTAGGGTGAGAATGACTCTTTCCTTTTGATCTATGCTTTTTGAGATAAACATGATTCTCCTCTCTTTCGGTCTTCTTATTATGACTTACAAGATGGCACAATCATGGTTTTCTTCAGGCCTTTTCTTAAATATCATTTTTTTTTTGGCCTCTTGCCCTTTGGCAATTCTTTTCCTTCACTTCTTTCTTTTTATCTCTTTTTCTATCCTTTTATGAAACGAATAATTCTTCAACCCTTTTTCCTTAGACGTTTTCCCAATATGGGCGATGATCCCTAGGTTGGGGTTTTCTCAAAAAAGATAAATGACTCAACGGGTTTGGGAGGGGTTGCTTCTGACTGTATGGGAAATGAAATGAGGGCCTCTCTTCACTTTAAGCTAGATTGCTTAATCCATAGAGCCTTCAATGCTGCCCTAGCACGATAGAGGATGGATACTATTCCTAAAGTCCTCAACTATTGTCTGCCCCAGTGTGGGGGGGACAGTCTTGGATCGGGGTTGCCAAAGAAAACTTCGTTTGATGCGAGGCACTAGGGGCTAAGCAAAGGGAATGTAAACACATTTATTTTTATATGGGAAAATGAAAGATGGCTCCTTTTCATTTTGATAATCTGGCCACTCATTACCTAGCTTCGGTGTCTTACAAGTGTTGCCTTTGGGTAGTTTCCTCACTCATCCTTATACTCTCTCTCTTCAGCAAGCTGATAAGTTGGCGAGTGGTTAATTCATGCTATCATCCCTTCAAGTTAAATCATTCCATAAGATAGACCATGCCCCTTTGCATAGGAAGTAGTCACCATTCATAAGAGAAAATAAGATAACAACAATGAATAAAAAGACTTAATCATTTTATTTTGTCAATGAAAAGCATATAGTTCTATCTTAAAGAAACAAAAATGCAGATATTAAGTACGAAATGTAAAGGGATAGAAAGAAAGTGAGTGAAAACACCCCTCTCTTGTACGCTTTTGAAGAAAACCCATTTTAGTAAGGTCTTGGGACAATGCCCACATCTTCGATACTTTATTTGTGATTAGCTTCATTAATCTCCTTCTTGTTCTTTGTAGCAGGTTCTTCTGTAAACAGGGTGGCTAATTCAACCCCTTCTAACTCGAACGGCTCCATCTATGCTCTTAGCTCTTCTAGCCCCCAGCCTATGCCTTCATAGTTGTACTCGGTCGTGGGCCCAGGGTTCTCCAACAAGTGACGTTCAGTTGCTGCATACTTCAGGTGTAGAAACTCAGCACCCCATCCATCAGCAGTTATGCTCTCGATATGCTCTTCCTTCGGGAACATTGGCTCCTCAATGGGCCAGTCAGAAGTATCAGGCACTTTATCAGGGTTATAGAGATAAATCAAGCACAATGGGAGATCCTCCTCCTAGTCATCCTCTTCATAGGTCTTCTAACCGTCCTTATAACTTTCGACCCCAGAATCGTCGAACTCTCCCTTGCCTTCCATTTCTACTAGCATCATGTTGACAGTGTGGTCTGATAGAGGGTTGGTGGTCATGTTGGGAGTTGGAGCAGGCTTTATCGGTTACAGATCAATGGTCTTATTGTCTATCAGGTCCTGAATTTTGTGCTTAAGGGGGAAGCTGCTCTCGATGTCATGCCCTTGGCCACCCGAATGGTTTCACAAGTAAGGGTGGCATTAAAGGTTGGGGGTAGAGGGATTGGCAATGGACAAGCAGGTATGGGCTTCAAAATATTGTTCTTCAGAAGATTGTGGTAAGCCTTGGTTTGGGTGCAAGCTAAGGTATCAAAGGCACGGGTGCATCGGGCAAGCCTGTTAAAGTTAGGTCGTGCCCCAGTAGGGCCATAGTTAGGGGTTGGAGTAGGCTTGCTTAAAGTGGGTAAGGGCAGGACAGGGGGTGATTATGGTGGCAGTCGGTATTGGGGTAATTGGCCAGGCAGGACGGTATATTGGGGTGATTGGCCAGACAGAATGACAGACATTTCACTTTCTTTCTTGATTGTTTCCCTTGTAGTAGCCACCTTCTTGGCTATGTTGGCGGTACATTCTCCAGTCTTAGCATAGGGGTCTGTAATCCTCCCTGTCTTGAGATCATTTTCTATCTTCTTCCCTTGCATGATGAGCTCAGAGAAGCTTTTCCCTATACTTGTGCAGAGCTTCTCGTAGTATATACCTTGAAAAGTGTGCACAAATAGTTGTACATTTTCCTTTTCTTTCAGCGGCGGATTGACTTGTGCAGCGGCCTCCCTCCATCTTATGGCATATCCTTTAAAGCTTTCCTTCTCACCTTCACTCATCGTCATCAGGGACCATCGATTGGAAGTAAGGTCGATGTTGTGACGGTATTAGGCTTTGAATGTATTGACTAACTCAATCCAAGTGGTGATCTTCCTTAGGTCCAAACGGGTGAACCATTGCAGAGCAAATCTAGTGAGACTGTGTTGAAACAATTGCATGAGGAGATTCAGATCGTTGCCGTGACCGCTCAGCGCTCCAACATAAAGGCGACGATGAGCAATGGGGTTACTGTAAGTACCCCATTTTTGCCCGTTCGGCAGTCTCCAGCCCATCCAGACTTGTACTCAAGTCAATATGGACATATTCTAATCGAAATCAACTTTCCCAAGTGTAATCCCATCATTCCATCACTTCGCAGGCCCGCAAGGCCCAAATAGAGGCAAAATGACTAAAATGCCCTTGGGGGCATTGTTTCGGTCCAATTCCAAATCAGGCACGTCTTCTCGAAGACAGTAAGTCCCCTTTTCAATTCCAATTTTAATTCCAATTAAATGCCGCGCATCTTTTGAGAAAGTTGATTCCTCAAGGTGGTAAGACCCTCCAATCTGGCACGTTTCTGAGTGAACTCTTCGGAACGATAAGTCCTTTCAAACCTGTCGACTGGGACGAGACCCCAAGTCCCCTAGATGGTAGAACGGTCCACCTTTGGCACTTGCTAGCCCGCCAATGCAGAAATGTCCATTTCGACATGCCTTTTGAGAAAGTTGATTCCTCAAGCGTTAAGTCTATTTAGTGGCTTCCCGAGATCAGGCAGTCCTGGGAATGATCGCGAACCGTCAGAGTAGCAGAAGTACTCGTAAACATTGCAACCGTCAGAGTAGTGAAAGTACTCGCAAACAGGCTGATATATGGAATTGCCAACAAACCTCTGTATCAGGGGACCGCAGTCAGAGTGGCGGAAACACTCAAAATCCAGGACAACACCGGTGTCTGCTAGCCCACTTCGGTGAAAAATGACCAAACTGCCCCTAGGGCCATTTTTCGGCACGTTTCTTGAGAAAGTACCTAAATCCTCAGAACAATAAGTCCACCCTTCCAAGATTGTCCTAGAGACGATCCGGCATGATTAGGTGCCTTCTAGTTAGTTTCGGCATAATTCCAAGACTTTCCGATCAAGATGACCATTTTGCCCCTAGGCATCCGAACGCCCTGGGGACCACACCGGCTTTGGGTATCAAGCTAGTAACCTCCCGAGAATGCTTCTTATAGTATTCCCGACCTTTCATTATCTTTCTGGATTATTCCGAATCAATTTCGGCAAACCCGGTGCAAAATGATCGTTTTGCCCCTAGTGGGCCAGTCACCTTTTCCGACCACACCGGCTCTGGGCATCAAACTGTTAGCCTTTGGGAACATTCTAAATAATGTTTCCAAATCTTAAGTCTTTTTCCAGGACATTCTAAATCCGTTCTGGCAGTTTTCTAGCCTGGTTGACCGTTTTACCCCTAATGGCCCGACCAACCCTTCCGACAAATCTTGTTATCCATTTTCAAGTCCATTACCCCCAGGACCCTATTCTAAGGGTTCCTGTCCCTTTTCGGCTTTCCGGGCTATCCCTGATCCCTTAAATCCTTCTCGGACCTTTCGAAGCCACTCCTAGTGAAGCCAGGCTAAAAATTGCATGCTAGTCACTAGTACAGGTGCCCAAATCTTCTGAAGATACGTTGCTTGCCGAGCTTAAAACTTTCCTAAATGGCTGGCGCCACTAGTAGTGGCTAGTGGAGCCAAGCCAATATTTAGCCTGGCACCACTTCTAGTGGCACCAGAAGGAATTTTGGCCAGGCGCCACTGCAACAAACGCTAGGTCAATCCTCTGTCTATAAATACAAAGCCTCTTCCAGCATGAAAAAGGTCCGCAAACTCAGTCTAAAACCCTACTCTTTGATATACAGAGCTCGTAGCCTCTCTAAAACCTAGTCTCCTTTAGGTTTTTTGAACCCTAGCTACCATACACAAACCTTAGCCTCCGATACACTCATACACACTCTCATACACTCATACACTAGCCTCCATTGAAGACTTGAAGTGCTGCAACCCGAAGCTCTCGAAGATCAAGACAAGTTCCCGAAGATCAAGACGAATGTTGAAGCGAAGATCGAAGCAAAGCAAGAAAAACAAAGTGCGTAAAGCAAAGCAAAGTAAAGAAGACACAAGGTAGGCTCTCTATTCAAGTTTACGCATCTCCCCCCTCTCTCTTCTCTCTCTGAACCCACTTGGATTTTCTTTTATTTTAATCCCCCATCTTCCACTCCCCCTTTCTTGCAAGCTTGAAATAAGGGACTTCCCGGTCAAATCCTCTTTTAGGCTATTGGAAGGTCACCGTGTCGGGAGCTTTCTTTTAGTCTAACCAGAGACCACGTGGGTTCCGCCCCTTGATGATGTGGTGAAGCTTTAACCTTGGATATTCACGACCCCAACTTGCATTGTGCATATCATGATCTTGCATTCCTCTAAAGTTTGTTTTAAACTTGTTTTCAAAAGCTTGCATCAAAATTGTTTTCAAAACTTGCATCAAAATCTTCTTTTTTAAAACTTGTTTTCAAAATCACAATCCTAAGGTGATTCTAGCCTTTCCATGGCTAGGGTTGCTCTAGGAAAGTGTTACATTTAAAAAGACCAATATGGTCCATATTTTTAAATCCTTGATGTTTTCAAAACCACTATCTTAGAGTGGTTCTAACCTTTTTATGGTTAGAATCACTTTAGGAAAGCGAGATATTTTATGTACGTTCTAAAAACCTTCTTTTGAAATCTCTCCCTCTAAAATCTCTTTTCTAACATACTTTCTAAAACTCTCTCCAATCTCCTTTCCAAAATTGTTTTTAAAAACTTCCTCCAAAAATCTAATTTTCAAACTCATTCCCAAAACGCTCTCCTCAAAGTTCACTTTCTAAAAACGCTCCTTAAGTTTCCTTCCTAAACAACTCTTTCCCAAAATCTCTTTCCAAAAACTCTCTCAAAGTGTTGCTTTCCAAAAAAATCTTTCCAAAAACTCTCTCTTCAAAACTCACTTTCTAAAAATTCCTCTCTAGGATTTCCTTCTAAAAATCTTCCTTTTTAAAAGCTTACTTTTCAAAATCTCTTTTCTTGAAGCCCAAGTCAAACCCTAGAGCTAACGATTAGGAAACCCTAACTTTTTTTCTTAAAACATGTTTTCCAATCTTGCCTTAAAACCTAGGTTTTCAAAATCTATTTTCTACGTCAAAACTATAGTCTTCCAAATCTAGGGTTTCTAAAACTTCCCTTTCCCATTCCATGTCAAATCCTATCTTCTCTTTAGGAAACCAAATCCAATCTCCCCCATTTAGGAAACTAGATCCAATCCTCCGTTTTTTGAAATAAAATAAAATCATCTCTTTTTAGAAATAAAATCCAATCTTTTATTTTAAGAAATAGGAATCTTAACCCTTCCTAGTCTAAATCTTTCCTAACCCACTCCTTCCTAATCTCATACTTTCCTAAACCTTAAGCTTCCCTAAACTTTAAACTTTCAAATCTTTCCTAATTCCAACATCTCCTAATTCCATCTTTTTCCAAATCTTAACTTTTCAAATCTAAATCTTCAAATCTTTCTTAAAGTTAAACATTTCCTAAATTCTAAAATTCAAATTTTAAATCTTTCCAAAACTCTAAACTTTCTTAAATTCAAATCTTTCTAAAATTCTAAACTTCTTAAATTTCAGATCTTTTTAAATCCAAAACTTTCTAAATTCGAAACTTTCTTAAATTAAAACTTTCTAAATCCTAAACTTTCTAAATTCCAAATCTTTCTTACTTTTAAAACTTCCCTGTTTCAAAATATTCATAATTCAAAACTTTTCAATTTCAAAACGTTTCCTATCTTAAAATTTCCTAATTCGAAATCCTTCATAAAATGTAACTTTCCTAAATCAAAACTTTCCTAAAATGTAACTTTCCTAAATTGAAACCTTCCTAAAATGACACTTTCCTAAAACGAAACTTTTCTAATTCGAACCTTTCCTAATTCGAACACTTCCTAAATCCAATTTTTTCCTAATCTTTCAAGTCAAACATTTGAGTCAAATCTTTCTTAAACCCTAAGTCTTTCCTAAATCTCATTTTTCCTAAGTCTAGGTTTCCCAAGGTTCTATCTTTCCAAATATAGTCCAAGTTCTCTTCCAAGGGTCAAATACTCTTTCAAGTTCAATTCTAGGTCTAAGTTCAATCCTGATTTTCTAATCTTCCAATTCGAATTCCAAATCAAAATTTTTTTCTTCCAATCAAAATCTTCTATTTTCTATCGGACTCTTGTCCGAACTACAACTGACTTGATTCCTCAAAAAGGATATGTAGGCAACCCTCATGGGTGTAGTCACAATATTTTTCAAGCTTCTATTTTCATAACTCTTTTCAAATCTCTAATTCCATAATCTATTTTAAGTTTCAAATTCCAAAAGACTGTTTTCAAATTTTTATTTCCAATTTTAAATCTATCTTTTCGAATCTCTTTTCTAAAATCAAATCAAGTTCCTTTCAAATCTATTTCCAAATTTATTTTCTAACTCTCTTTTTCTTGCACTTAGATATCATGCATCATGTCTTTTTAAACATTCTTTTTCTAAAGTAGATAGGATTGGATATTTGTTAGTTAAAGACTCTCATAGGTGAATCTAGGGTGAATAGACATGTAGGTACCGCAAGGGCGGGGTAGGGTGATGGCTTAGTGCGTCTTTCCTACACATAACCAACCTCCGAACCTAGGATCATTATTTTTGAAAGACCAAAATGGAGTAATTTTTCTAAAAAGGGCTTAAATGTTTTTCAAAGGTTGCCAAACAATCTGTTTTTTTAAAAGTCCTCTCTTAAGGAAATATTTTCAAAATCGTTTTCAAAAACCCTAGGTGTAGTCTTCGGATTATGCTTAGTTTTTAGGTGACCTAACTCACCTTAATCAAGTTAGGTGGCGACTCCAAATTGTTTTCCAAAAGCCCTTTATTCAAACCAATTTTCAATTCAAATCTAGTCGCACTCATTCTTCTAGGAGGATGAATTTTAACAAGAGAGGACAGTCTTTTTCCTACTTGTGTGTTTATTTCTCGAGTGTGAAAAATCTGGGCGCGATAGCTGGTAACTCGACTGGGGACACTTAGAGGGTTAGGCCGTAGTCATGTCTGTTTACCCTTCACCCATGTAGAGTCTTCAATTAACTTGTTCAATCCTATTCACTTTAAAATTTCAAAATTGTTTTTAAAAAAAAACATGCATTTATTCATATTATCTTGTATTAAGTTTGTCATCCACATACTAACTCTTGCATATTTGTTTTGTAGGTGCGCTTTGTATTTACAATATTATTTTATTAACTATTATGCATGACTGTGATGAATAGGATGGATGGAAGTTGTTGGGCTCTTTCCTCTACTTTCAAAAATCACACACACACTGCATATGCACCTGCATTTTGCATACTTGTATTTTTACCCTGATATGACCCTTCTAGTTAAAAAGGGGGAACGGTATATTGGTTATGGGCAAGATGCTGTGTCAGTTTCTTCGCCTACGCCCTCTTGATGGTTCTCCCACTCGGATCATCAACCGATCATGGCACCACCTCAGGGAGTGGGCCTAGCTTTGAAGATCCAGGGACTGGGCCTTTTTAGGATGCATTAGTCAACCCTTAACCTCATGCTCATATAGACACCTTGCATAGCCGAACCTCTGCTGGATTTAAGACACGCGAACCATTTTCAAAACCATGGAGGAAAGGGCGACTGCTCTTACTTTTATTTATACCTATTTATTCTTGTTGTTATAATGACTGTACTCTTACAGTTATAATGCCTGTCTAACTGCTCATACTTGCATATTTACTTCAACTGTATTCTCTTTCCTTATACTCTATGCATCCACTTTCATGCATTCTATATTCCATGTTAAGACGAGAATTCCAAGTAACTTAAGTCACTACATTCTCATGCATATGATCAACCCAAAGAGAGTGACACCTAGTTCACTCTCCCTTGCATTAAACCTACCCAAACCTTGAGGGTTCCTATATAACCCTAAGGACTCATGGCATGCACATCAATCCATTCCATAAGAGGGGCCCCATTCCCTCTATGATCACGGAGATATGGTTGCTAAGAAGATAAGGGGCAATCAGTCAACAAGGTCTCTCAACGACTTCATCGACACCGAATCCAGAGAAGGTGAATCCGAAGACTCAAGAGTAGTTTATGATTTCTTTTGTAAAATTAGATAGGTGACAGTCCAAATAAACATGTTCCCCTCCCCTTGTTAAAGTGTACTGTATCTCTTTTGTTTTAAACCCAGAAGTTCAATGCACCTCTTTTCCACAAACGAATAAATGTAAGGATGAGTATAGCTTGCCGGATCGATGGCAAAGTATCTGCATACAGGGGCAGAAACCCCTATCTCCAAAAGTGAGCCAATACATCATAATTAGTTTCCCCCTCGAGTAGGGGCATCCTTAGGGCGTGCATGGCATAAAGGCTTGTCAAAATAAGACACTAACTTTTTCCTTTGTTGGTTTCAAGGTACCTTTCCTCGTCCCCCCATCGTTACAGGCCAAAAGCTAAGAAACGCGCATGGAATTACTCACTCTCGATACCTTAAATCTACTATTAGCGGAGGCAAGGGGAGTCAGACATAGGAAGACTAAAATGGAAGGCATACTCTCTTCAGTCTTATCACATGCAAACCATGAGCAAGTATAGTCCTCGCAAGCCCAAACCCATGATGGACAAAAAAGAATAAAGAAGGAAGACCAAAACTATACCCCAACCATTGCTTACCAACAACCTCCCCATGCCAAGGGCCTTACTCCGATGCCTTCCAAACCAACCTCTAACCAAACCCCTGGATTATATAATCTCTCCTATGGATACCAGCCCAACCCATTTGGCCCTGACACCAAAAATCATCCCATTTTGAAACATAAAACCCAAAGTCCTTTCAATTCTCGAACCATCAGCCCGGTTGTGACCTCACCTAAACTCGGTTCCCAATCTTTAAAAACATCTGCAACACCTCCTCAGCCTAGGTGAACAAGTGGGAAAAAATGGACATTTATTAAACTCGCGTGTTCACAGACCACGGCCTATTTTGGTCTCTTAGCAGCCGGATATCTAAAGCCTATACCTGCTTGACCCCAGTCCAATCCTCTGCCTCATTACTTTGAATCTGCAGTAAGCTATAAGTATCATTCGGGCGGCCAAGGACATGACACTGAAGATTGTTTGACCCTCAAGCATAAGTTTCAAGACCTGATAGATAACAAGATCATTGGTATACGACCAGCAAATCCTCCTCCGAATGCCACTACAGACCCTTCGCTAGACCACACCATTAACATCATTACAAAATTTGGTAATGACAAGGTTTGTTTCACTACATGCCAAGAGATATATTATAAGGATGGGGAAGAAATGGAATGTGGAGATGAAGAACAGTGTCAGCCCTAGTCATGGTGCAACCCCGATAAAGTGCCGGTCCCCGAAGATGAACTAGTAGATGAATCTACCGAGAAGATTGACCAGGAGCCATTCAAGCTTAGTAACAAGAACCCGCCGTTATGCATGCCTAAAGAACACTGGCGCACGACCAAATGCCAGAACAGAAAACCTCGAGCTTGGGTCAAGTCTATTAAGCCAGAAGAAGAAAAGCTATCGAATTGGTTTACTAGAGAAACTAAGGAACTAGTAAAGGAAGGCAAGACAGTCAAGGAAGTAGACGATCACATCATTACTGTCAAGTCACTTGGAACTCTGGGAGAAACCTCTATTTATCCTGCCATGGCCAAAGATCCCAATCGTGGATGGAATGAAAATGTGGGCATTGTCCCGAGGCCTTACTGAAATGGGTTTCCTTCAAAAGCGTACAGGAGAGGGGTGTTTTTACCCACTTTCTTTCTATCCCTTTTATTTCCTACCTTTAAATTGATGTTTACATCTTCTTACTGCTTAAGAACTCTATGCTTTTCATAAAAAATGATGATAATAATAATCAAATGATAGTTCTCTTATTCACTGCTGCTATCTTATATGTCTCTTGTGGAGGGTGGTTACTTCTACGCAATGGGGCATGGTTTATCTTATGGAATGGTTGAACTTGAAGGGATGACAGCATGAGTTAACCACTCACCAAATGATCAATTTTCTGAAGAAATAGAGGATAAGGATGAGTGAGGAAACTACCTAAAGGCAACACTTGCAAGACATTGAAGCTAAGCTATATGTGGCCGGATTATCAAAATGAAGAGGAGCTATCTTTCATGTTCCCATAGAAATTCCCTTTGCTTAACCCCTAGTACCTCGCAGAAAGAGAAAATTTTCTTTGTCAACCCCGATCCAAGACTGTCCTCCCCACACTGGGGCAAACAATATTTGAGAACTCTAGGAATGGTATCCACCCCCACTGTGCTAAAGCAGTATTGAAGGCTCTATAGATCAAGCAATCTAGTTCAAAGTGAAAAGAGGCCCTCATTTCATTTTCCATACAGTCAGTAGCAACTCCTTGCCAAACCCGTTGAGCCATTTATCTTTTTTGAGAAAACCCCATCCTAGGGATCACCGCCCATATTGGGTTAGGTTGGATTGCTAAGGAAAAGGTCTAAAAAAAAACGGATGGTAGAATTACTCGTTTCATAAAAAGAAAAAAGATAAAAAGGACAAAGCGAAGGAAAAGAGTTGCCAAGGGGCAAGAGGCCAAAAAAAAGAAAAAAAAATCTAAAGAAAGGCCTGAAGAAAACCATGATTGAGTCATCTTCAAGTGCATAATAAGAAGATCGAAAGAGAAGAGAGTCATGTTTATCTTAAAAAGCATATAAAAAGGGTGAAAGAAAAAAGTCATTTTCACCCTGAGAAGTATATAGTAAAAAGCAAGAAGGAAATTTAAAGGTGATCCTAGGTTACAAAGAAACCCAGTAGAGACAATAAGTTCGCGCCTTTACCCTTTCTTGCAAAACCCTAAAACCATAGCCTACATTACAACCTTACTAAAGTCCACTCTAATTGAAAACAAATTGTTTGATCTAAATGAGCTAGATACGCTGCCGAAGCTAAAGAAGGATGCTAGCCCTACTGAGAAAGAGAGTCAAGGATGGTACAGATCTAAACCCTGCTGAAAACACCATCGAATTTGAGCTTACACATCCCATCATTTCGAAAACCCCATAACCTAACCTACATTATGGTCCTAAAGCAAAGTCTTCTCGGATTGAAAGATTGGCCGCTTATCGATTTGCCAAAGGTAAGGTAAGTTGTTGCTAAAACCCTGAGAGTTGAGAGTTTCAGCCCACGAACCCTATACACTAACCCCAAGGCAGAGAGTTGGAGGTGATCAAAAGGTTGAGAAATGTACGAAATGCTATCATCCAGTCAAGGTAAGGTCGAGCCAAAGGAGAGGCCAGGCCCCACGAAAAGGAAGGAGTTACCATCTTGAAGATAACAAGTTCGACAGTACCCCTTGTCATTCTGTTAGCTAATATATTCTAAAACAAAAAAAAAAAGATATCGTATAAGCTTCGCATACATAGGACATAACTCCTTGTAAAAATAGAAGCCACCAACATCAACTCATGTAATAGATACACAACATTATCATCCATCACATGCATCTGATAATATGCCTAGCTGTAAATATCATAACTGTCTCTATCTATCCATGCATCT
The DNA here is from genome assembly GCA_033060915.1 of Euryodendron excelsum. Lineage (NCBI taxonomy): Eukaryota > Viridiplantae > Streptophyta > Magnoliopsida > Ericales > Pentaphylacaceae > Euryodendron > Euryodendron excelsum. Next base: position 16,552,407 of record CM065384.1, on the reverse strand, counting down.
AAATATCATAAATATCCATCAAAATAAAGCTGTCTAACATAAATACATCTCAGGAATATGGGCAAAGGAAGATGAAGGTCTACGACAAGGGGCATCTATCAAAGGTCAAAATCAATGTCCTTGGGATCAAAGTCCTCAAAACCTGGATCCAAAGGAGGTGGATAACTAATCGAAGCACCAGCATTCTGCAGAGAAGATAGAACCAAAATTAGCCACATGAAAGAAGAACTAAACAATAGCAGAGCAAGAAGAAGGAGAGAAAAGATGACATACCCCGCCACCTCCCATCTGAGTTATTTGAGCCATCAAGGAAGCCACTTCTGCCTGATACTGATATCGCTCCATCTGGTATCGGTCCCTTTGATCCCTCATAGTAACAAACTCAGACTAAGGCACATATCTCAAGGCACGGTGCCGCAAGTCAACTACCTCCTAGCCCACATCGTATTCGCTAACTACTACCTCAAATCGGGTGAAAGCACCGACAGAATGAGCCCCGAAGTGTGCAAGGTAGTCTGTATCTGGAGGAAGCAAGAACTCGGCACCCGGCTGCCGCTCCTGATAGGGGATATGCACTCCCGCCACCAAGGCTCCAAATATATACTCCGGCGAAGCTCCTGCTGATCGAAACTCCTCATGAAACTGTCGCCAGTGTCGCTCTCCAAGATAGGACTCCCAAGTATCATCACTGAGAAGAGCAGCCCTCGACAGGGATAACTGGACTAAGTACCGGACCGTCTCATAATGAACTGACCCGATAAAGGGCCGCCAAGTCACATCTCTCGCCTCAATCAACTCCAAGTTTGCCTATAGCATCACGAAGTCAGTAATCTCTGATCGTTGAGCTACCCAATCACGAGCCCACCTCAAAGCACGAGGATAAAGGTCATCCTCAATAACCGTGGGGCAACGAATAGGCAGGTACTCATAACTCCACCAGATAAGAAAAGGCCAGAAGCTAGTCATGCTGCCCCAACGAGAAAAAGTCCGGACCCACATTGATCGAAGGAAACAGCTAAAGGAGAAAGACGCCCAATCCAACTCAGATAAAGCCCCAAGATCAGATACTATGCTCACTAGATGAAAAGGCATGAGCGACTTGTTGTTGTTGTAGAAGTAGTTGAAGATGATGTACAGAACAAGTCGTCACCTCATGATGTCGCGTTGAGCAGGGGATGGCTCAACAGCAAAGGTACTATCATCCCAACTGAGCCATGAAACTGGGAAAGCAAAAAGCTCGGGAGGGGGAAAGTCCAATAGAATACATGTATCGTCCCTGCTGACCGGCTGCAAGGTGATCCGCCAACCAAAGAAAGGAAACTCCCGTGACGATCGCCCAGTCTAAGGGGGTGGGACCCAACTCAAAGCGAACAAAATGGAAAGTCCCAGTCTCTCTAAACCATATCTCGATAAGCGCTAGCACCAGATGTCGGTTCAGGCAATTAGCCTGTAATCCCATGAAAGCTCTGAGTCCAATCTCAGCCAAAAAAACACGATATGATGGAGCAGTCCGCTGCATGGTCACGAAGACCTGATGAACAGCCCCTCTAAAAGCTGTGTGTACTCGCGGAGGGGGCAAATACTGTCTGGAATATACACTAGGGTGATAAGAGAAATCCTCGAGCGGTGGGATGTCCGGTACCTCCATGTGACCCAAATCAGCATCCGTCTACCTATGTCTAGAGGAGGCTCTCCCATAACCAGTCACCTGGTCACCAAGACCTGGTACCTCCTTCTCAGCACCAATATCCTCTGCAAATACCTGCTCAACCGGAGGAAAGGGGTCGACAAGTGGTCTACTCCCCCATCCGCTCTGACTGGAAGAGGCCCATCCAGTAGATTGATAACTACCTCTAGAACGATTGGAGCCACTAACAGAATCTATCCCAGCTGTCTTCCCGGAGCGGCGTCTCCTCTCAGAACCATTGTCGCCCACATCTGCCATCCTGGAAAGGTAAGTAAGATAAGAGGTGTTAATATACGGTACATGCAGTTAAAAATAATAATAAAATAAAATAAATAAATAACCAAAAAAACCAAAAGAAAAAAAAGATTTCAAATGATAAGTCAAAGTGAATTTTCTATACATTTTGATTTTTAAAATTCCACTTCTAAGTCAAAATGAATTTCCTACACATTTTGATTTTAAATCCAATTCTAAGTCAAAATGAATTTCTTACACATTTTGATTTTAAAATTCAAATTCTAAGTCAAAATGAATTTCCTACACATTTTGATTTTAAAATTTCAATTCTAAGTCAAAATGAATTTCCCACACATTTTGATTTTAAAGTTCCATTTCTAAGTCAAAATGAATTTTCTACACATTTTGATTTAAAAGGTCAAGTTTCGAGTCAAAATGAATTTCCTACACATTTTGATTTGTCAATTTCAAGTCAAAACAAGTTTTCTAAAATTTCTAGGGTTTTCTGTCTTTTTCCTTCAAAAAATTTTTATTCAAAACCTTTTCCAACTCAGTTCCAAATTGTAAAAATTTCGGCAGAGTTTTGTTTAAAAATGGTCCCTACAACACTCACCACATTCACATAAAACACAAGCCATGAACTCTACAAACACCACCATCACATACCACCAACACCTGCACACACTTTTAAAATTTTCAAACTTCCCAAAAGACTCGTTTCATTTTCCAATAAATCAATGGTGTTCAAAGATATCCTTAAATTTTTCAAAATCATTTCAAAAGTTTTCTAAAATATTCCAACATTTTCTAAATTTTAAACTCCCTTAATTCATCACTTTCTCAATTTTCTCTATTTTTCCTACTTTTCTAAGTTTTTTTTTCTATTTTTCAAAAAATCAAAAATTCAAAAGTTTTCAAAAAATCACGAAATTTTATACGGCTGTTAAACACATTTTTCTAAGGCACATAGTATAAAAATACAGCCAAAAAACTCAATATCTAAGCTTGTAGGAATAAACACCCAATTCCTGCAGAAGCTCCCTTCACATAATCACACAAAATCACTTAAATTCAATCAAACAAGCACTAAAATGCAAAAATAGCTTCACCACGGTGTTCAAAATATATCAAAACATTAATTTTCACTATTCACACAACTTAAATGGAATTCTACACATCAAAATCAACATAAACTCAAAAACTCACCTCTTGGAGGTCTCCGGCGAAAACTTCTCTTCTGGCTACTTTTCCAGCGACGTGGTCTACTTTTGGCAATCTCCCGGGGTCCCTAAGAGGTGTTCCTTCAATGTTCAAGTCGGTTTTCTCACAATGCCTCTCAGTTTTGCAAAAATTTTTCAAAAACACGTAAGTGCTCGAACTAGAAATGTTTCTGGTTTTGATCCCAGGGCTGGCGCCACTAGCACAGGCGCCAAGCCATTTCTTCCAAAGGTGCCACTGCTAGTGGCGCCAATTGCCAATTCTAGGCAGCTTTGCCCTTTTTCTCCTCACAAGTCAATTTCAAAGGCCTTTTGGTCCCAATATTTCGTTTCTATAATCCCGTCTTTCAAAATTTTCAAAGTCCATCCTTCCGACCGCCTCACGGTCAACATGGGACTCTTACTCTATTGTTTTTTATCTTCGACAAGCAAAGACAAAAAAAGAGAGGCAGCTGTAAGCACTCCATTTTTGCCCGTTCGGCAGTCTCTAGTCCATCCAGATTTGTACTCAAGTCAATATGGACGTATTTCAATCGAAATCAACTTTCCCAAGTCTAATCCTGTCAATCCATCGCTTCACGGGCCCGCATGGCCCAAATAGAGGCAAAATGACTAAAATGCCCTTGGGGGCACTGTTTTGGTCCAATTCCAAATCAGGCATGTCTTCTCGAAGATAGTAAGTCCCCTTTTTCAATTCCAATTCTAATTCCAATTGAATCCCGCACACCTTTCGAGAAAGTTGATTCCTCAAGGTGGCACGTTTCCGAGTGAACTCTTTGGAATGGTAAGTCTTTTCAAACCCGTCGACCGGGGCGCGACCCTAAGTCCCCTAGATGGTAGAACGGTCCACTTTTGGCTCCTGCTAGCCCTCCAATGCAGAAATGTCCGTTTCGGTACGCCTTTTGAGAAAGTTGATTCCTTAGGCGTTAAGTCCATTTAGCAGCATCCTGATATCAGGTAGTCTCGGGAATGATCGCGAACCGTCAGAGTAGCTGAAATACTCGTAAACATCGTAACCGTTAGAGTAGCGAAAGTACTTGCAAACAGGTCGATATAGGGAATTACCAACAAACCCCTGTATCATGGGACCGCCGTCAGAGTGGCAGAAACACTCAAAACCCAGTTCAACACCAGTGCCTGCCATCCCACTTCGGTGAAAAATGACCAAACAGCCCCTAGGGCTATTTTCCAGCACGTTTCTTGAGAAAGTACCTAAGTCCTCAGAACGATAAGTCCACCCTTCCAAGATCATCCTAGAGACGATCCGACATGATTAGGTGCCTTCTTGTTAGTTTTGGGCCAATTTCGAGACTTTCTGGTCAAGATGATCATTTTGCCCTTATGCATCCAAACGCCTCGAGGACAACACCAGCTCTGGGTATTAAACCGGTAATCTCCCGAGAATACTTCTTATAGTATTCTCGACCTTTCATTATCTTTTTGGATTATTCCAAGTTAATTCTGGCAAACCCAGAGTAAAATGATCGTTTTGCCCCCTAGTGGGCCGGTCGCCTTTTCTGACCACATCGGCTTTGGGCATCAAACTGGTAGCCTTTGGGAATATTCTAAATAATGTTTCGAAATCTCGAGTCTTCTTCCAGGACATTGTGAGTCCGTCCTGACAGCTTTTCAGCCTGGTTGACCGTTTTGCCCCTAATGTCCCGGTCTGCCCTTCCGACAAATCATGTCATCCTTTTTCAAGTCCATTACCCCTAGGACCCTATTCTAAGGGTTCCTGTCCATTTTCAGCTTTTCGAGCCATTCCCGGTCCCTTAAATCCTTCCCAAACCTTCCGGAGCCACTCCTAGTGAAGCCAGGTTAAAAATTGCATGGTAGTCACTAGTATAGGTGCCAAAATCTTTTGAAGATACGTTGCTTGCTGACCTTAAAACTTTCCTAAGTGGCTGGCGCCACTAGTAGTGGCAAGTGGTGCCAAGCCAATATTTGGCCTTGCGCCACTCCTAGTGGCGCCAGAACTAATTTTGGCCTGGTGCTTCTACAACAGGCACCAGGTTAATCCTCTGTCTATGAATACAGAGCCTCTTCCAGCGTGAAAGTGGTGCGCAAACTCAGTCTAAAAACCTTACTCTTTGATATACAAAGCTCGTAGCCTCTCTAAACCCCAGTCTCCTTTAGATTTTCCAAACCCTAGCTACCATACACAAACCCTAGCCTCCGATACACTCATACACTAGCTTCCAAAGCCTCCATTGAAGAATTGAAGTGCTGCAACCTAAAGCTCTCGAAGATCAAGACAAGTTCTCAAAGATCATGACGAATGCTGAGGTGAAGATCGAAGCAAAGCAAGAAAAACAAAGCGCGCAAAGCAAAGCAAAGTAAAGAAGACACAAGGTAGGCTCTCTATTTAAGTTTACGCATCTCCCCCCCGCCCCCTCTCTCATCTCTCTTAACCCACTTAGGTTTTCTTCTATTTTAATCTCCCGTCTTCTTCCCCCTCTTTCTTGCATGCTTGAAACAAGGGACTTCCCGGTCCATGTGTAGAATTAGGTTATTGGAAGGTCACCGTGTCAGGGGCTTTCTTTTACTCTAACCGGTGACCATGTGGGTTTGGCCCCCTTGATTATGTCGTGAAGCCTTAACCTTGTATGTTCACGACCCCAACTTACATTATATCATGATCTTGTATTCTTCCAAAGTTTGTTTTAAACTTGTTTTCAAAAGCTTGCATCAAATTTTTTTTAAAAACTTGCATCAAAAACTTCTTTTTCAAAACTTGTTTTCAAAATCACAATCCTAAGGTGATTCTAGCATTTCCATAGTTAGGGTTACTTTAGAAAAGTGTTATATTTAAAGTAACCAACATGGTCCATTTTTTCAAATCCTTGTTTTTTTCAAAACCACTACTTTAGAGTGGTTCTAACCATCTTATGGTTAAAATCACTTTAGGAAAGTGAGATATTTTATGTACGTTCTAAAAACCCTCTTTTCAAATCTCTCCCTCTAAAAATCTCTTTTCTAACATACTTTCTAAAAACTCTCTCCAATCTGCTTTCCAAAATTGTTTTCAAAAACTCCTTTCAAAAATCTATTTTTTGAAAACTCTTTTTCAAGCTCATTCCCAAAACGCTCTCCTCAGAGTTCACTTTCTAAAAACACTCATTAAGTTTCCTTCCGAAACAACTCTTTCCAAAAATCTCTTTATCAAAATCTCTTTCCAAAAACTATCTCAAAGTGTTACTTTTCAAAAAATCTTTTCCAAAACTCTCTCTTCAGAACTCACTTTCTAAAAACTCCTCTCTAGGATTTCCTTCCAAAAATCTTCCTTTCTAAAAACTTACTTTCCAAAATCTCTTTTCTTGAAGCCCAAGTCAAACCCTATAACTGACGATTAGGAAACCCTAACTTCTTTTCTTAAAACATGTTTTCCAATCTTGCCTTAAAACCTAGGTTTCCAAAATCTATTTTCTACGTCAAAACAATAGTCTTCCAAATCTAGAGTTTCTAAAACTTCCCTTTCTCATTCCATGTCAAATCCTATCTTCTCTTTAGGAAACCAAATCCAATCTCCCCTATTTAGGAAACTAGATTCAATCCTTCGTTTTTGGAAACAAAATCAAATTATCTCTTTTTAGAAACAAAATCCAATCCTTTGTTTTAGGAAATAGGAATCTTAACCCTTCTTAGTCTAAATCTTTCCTAATCCACTCCTTCCTGATCTCATACTTTCCTAAACCTTAAGCTTCCCTAAACTTTAAACTTTCAAATCTTTCCTAATTCCTACCTCTCCTAATTCCATCTTTTTCCAAATCTTAACTTTCCGAATCTAAATCTTCAAATCTTTCTTAAATTTAAATATTTCCGAAATTCTAAAACTCAAATTTCAAATCTTTCCAAAACTCTAAACTTTCTTAAATTCAAATCTTTCTAAAATTCTAAATTTCTTAAATTTTAAATCTTTCCAAATCCAAAACTTTCTAAATTCGAAACTTTCTTAAGTTAAAACTTTCTAAATCCTAAACTTTCTAAATTTTAAATCTTTCTTACTTTAAACTTTCCTAGTTCAAATCTTTCCAAGAATCTTAAACTTTCTTACTTTCAGAACTTTTCTATTTCAAAACATTCCTAATTCAAAACTTTCCAATTTCAAAAGCTTTCCTATCTTAAACTTTCCTAATTCGAAATCCTTCATAAAATGTAACTTTCCTAAATCGAAACTTTCCTAAATTGAAACCTTTCTAAAATGACACTTTCCTAAAACGAAACTTTCCTAATACGAACCCTTCCTAAATCCAATCTTTCCCTAATCTTCCAAGTCAAATATTCGAGTCAAATCTTTCTTAAACCCCAAGTCTTTCCTAAATCTCATCTTTCTTAAGTCTAGGCTTCCCAAGGTTCTATCTTTTCAAATCTAGTCCAAGTTCTCTTTCAAGGGTCAAATCCTCTTTCAAGTTCAATTCTAGGTCTAAGTTTAATCCTGATTTCCTAATCTTCCAATTCGAATTTCAAATTGAAATTTGTTTCTTCCAATCAAAATCTTCTATTTTCTATCGGACTCTTGTCCGAACTTCAACTGACCTGATTCCTTAAAAATGATACGTAGGCAACCCTCATAGGTGTAGTCACAATCTTTTTCAAGCTTCTATTTCCATAACTCTTTTCAAATCTCCAATTCCATAATCTATTTCAAGTTTTCAATTCCAAAAGACTGTTTTCAAATTTTTATTTTCAATTTCTAAAACTTTTTAATTTCAAATCTATTTTTTCGAATCTCTTTTCTAAAATCAATCAAGTTCCTTTCAAATCTATTTCTAAATTTATTTTCCAATTCTCTTTTTCTTGCACTTACATATTATGCATCATGTCTTTTTAAACATTCTTTTTCTAAAGTAGATAGGATTGGACATTTATTAGTTGAAGACTCTCATAGGTGAATCTAGAATAAATAGACATGTAGGTACCACAAGGGCGGGGTAGGGTGATAGCTTAGTGCGTCTTCCCTACACATAACCAACCTCCGAACCTAGGATCACTGTTTTCGAAAGACCAAAATGAGTTATTTTTCTAAAAAGGGCTTAAATGTTTTCCAAAGGTTACTAAACAACCTGTTTTCTTAAAAACCCTCTCTTGAGGAAGTATTTTCAAAATCGTTTTCAAAAATCCTAGGTGTAATTTTTAGATTGTGCTTAGTTTTTAGGTGACCTAACTTACCTTAATCAAGTTAGGTGGTAACTCCAAATCATTTTCCAAAAGCCCTTTATTCAAACCAATTTTCAATTCAAACCTAGTCGCACTCATTCTTCTAGGAGGATGAGTTTTAACGAGAGAGTATAGTATTTTTTCCGCTTGTGTGTGTATTCCTCGAGTGCGAAAAATCTGGGCGCGACAGTTACCAGTGCCGTCATACTTCTAAAAGTCAGGCATTTTGAACCTAGCAGGTCTTGGGTGGTCAAGAAAGAAACAGAGCTCATCGTAGGAAGTGAAACCGTAGGCGTCATGGCCGTGGAGACTTCGCGGCGAGTCCTCTAGCCCTTGGATTTTCAAACTGAGAGAGTCTAAGGGAGTCCTTTTTATGGCATGTGAAAGCAATATGGTTTCCTCCTCTTCAATGTTGATCTCTTTGGCCTCCTCCTTGTTCCTCCCAGCATTGTAAGATCGAAGCACGATCCTTAGGTTAACGGGTTCAGGGTCCTTGGACGAAGTCATGGACAATTATGGGACTGCAGCAATATCTTTCATGGTCATGATTTGAATGAGTTTGAGCATTTCATCCATCTTGGCCCTCATTTCGTTTACCTCTTCTCGAGAGACCTGAGATGATTCTTCAGGGTTGGCAGCCATCAGTGAGGCTTTATGTCGGGTGATAATGGGGTCCCTATGTGGATGTTGCCTCTTCTTGGGAGCAATGTTGACTCAGTGCCAGGTGATCTCTATAAATGAAAAAGAAAGAGATAAAAACACAAATTGTAAGTTAGTTTCTAGCTTTTAGAGAGCTCTATGCAATGCATATCCTAGGGTGTCCCTATTTTAGAGGGAGACTAAATGTGATGGTTTTGACTCATTTTTGGAGATAGGAGATTTGTCACTGTATGCAGATACCTTACCGTCAAGTGGGGAACTTCATCCATTCATATATTCATCCATCCATTCGTTCGAGGAAAATAAAAAGATACATTCAACTTTGGTTTTAAGATACAAAAGAATTGAAATATATTTTAATAGGGGGAGGGGGAACATTTTCCTTTGGGGGTTCCACCTATCTAGTTTTACATAAGAAGTCCTAAACTACTCTTAAGTCATCGGATTCGCCTTATTTGGATTCAATGTCGAGGAGGTCGCTAAGAAACCTTATTGATCGATTGCCCATTGTCTTCTTGGCAACTTTATCTCCGTGAGCATAGAGGGATTAGGGCCTCTCTTATGGAATGAATTGGTGTGCATGCCATGAGTCCTTAGGATTACATGGCAACCCTTACAGCTTGGATAGGTTTGATGCAAGGGAGAGTGAACTAGGTGTCACTCTCTTTCGGTTGATCATATACATGAGAATGCAGTGACTTGAGTTACTTGGTACTCTTGTCTTGACATAGAATATGGAATGCATGAAAATGGATGCATAGAGTATAAGGAGAGAGAATACAGTTAAAGTAAACATGCATGCATGAGCAGTTAGATAGTCATTATAACAATAGGAATAAACATGTATAAATAAAAGTAAGAGCAGTCGCCTTTTCCTCCATGGTTTTGAAAATGGTGCGCGTGTCTTAAATCCGGCAGATGTTCGGCTATGCAAGGTGTCTATATGAGCATGAGGGTGAGAGTTGACTAATGTGTCCTAAAAAGGCTCGATCCTTGGATCTTCAAACCTAGGCCCACTCCCCGAGTTGGTGTTATGATCGATTGGTGATCTGAGCAGGGGAACCATCAAGAGGCCGTAGGTGAAGAAACTGACACAACATCTTGCCCACAACCAATATAGCGTTCCCTCTTTCTAACTAGAAGGGTCATATCAGGGTAAAAATGCAATTATGTAATATGCAAGCGCACGTGCAGTGTGTGTGTGTGATTTTCAAAAGTAGAGGAAAGAGCCCAACAACTCCCATCCGTCCTATTCATCACATTCATGCATAGCAGTTAATAAAATGTAAACAAAATGTGCACCTACAAAATAAAGATGCAAGAATTAGTATGTAGATGGCAAACTTAATACAAGATAATATGAATGGAGTTAAATGCATGTTTTTGAAAAATAAATTTGAAAATTTGATTTTAAAAATGGAAAGTGGATAGAAGTGGACAAGTTAATTAAAGACTTTACATGGGTCCCCAGTGGAGTCGCCAGCTGTCGCGCCTAGATTTTTCGCAATCGAGAAATACACACACAAGCGGGAAAAATACTGTACTCTCTCATTAGAACTCATCCTCCTAGAAGAATAAGTGTAACTAGTTTGAATTGAAAATTGGTTTGGAGAAACGGCTTTTGGAAAACAATTCGAAGTTGCCACCTAACTTGATTAAGGTGAGTTAGGTCAGTTAAACACTAAGCACAATCCAAAGACTACACTTAGGGTTTTTGAAAATGATTTTGAAAATACTTTCTCAAGATAGAGTTTTTAAGAAAACAGGTTGTTTGACAACCTTTGAAAATATTTTAAGCCCCTTTTTGAAAACAAACTCCATTTTGGTATTTGAAAATAGTGATCCTAAGTTCGGAGGTTGATTGCGTGTAGGGAAGACGCACTAAGCTATCACCCTACCCTGCCCTTGCAGTACCTACATGTCTATTCATCCTAAATTCACCTATGAGAGTCTTCAACTAACAAATGTCCAAAACTATTCACTTTAGAAAAAGAATGTTTAAAAGAATTGTCACGACCCGACTTCACCTTCACTAGGCTGCGACAGTGTAGTGTCTAAGGTTAGATTTACCGTTAGGTGATAGGTGTCGTGCGCAGATTTTTTGCACTCGAGGAATACACACACAAGCGGGAAAAACACTATACTCTCTCATTAGAACTCACCCTCCTAGAGGAATGAATGTGACTATGTTTAAATTGAAAATCGATTTGAATAAAGGGCTTTTGGAAAACATTTGGAGTTGCCACCTAACTTGATTAAGGTGAGTTAAGTCACCTAAAAACTAAGCATAATCCGAAGACTACACTTAGGGTTTTTGAAAACGATTTTGAAAATACTTTATCAAAAGAGGGTTTTTAGGAAAACAAGTTGTTTGGCTACTTTTGGAAAATAACTAAGCCTTTTTTGAAAATAAACTCCATTTTGGTCTTTGAAAACAGTGATTCTAGGTTCGGAAGTTGGTTACGTGTAGGAAAGATGTACTAAGCCATCACCCTACCCCGCCTTTGTGGTACCTACATGTCTACTTACCCTAAATTCACCTATGAGAGTCTTCAACTAACAAATGTTTAATCCTATTTACTTTAGAAAAGAAATGTTTAAAAAGAAACTAGCATGATGCATGATGTGCAAGTGCAAGAAAAGAGAGTTGGAAAATAGATTTGGAAATAAATTAATTTTAAAGAAATTTGAAAAGATAAATTTGAAATTGGAAATAGAAATTTGGAATTGGGAGTTTGAAATAGATTATGGAGTTGGAGATTTGAAAAAGGTTGTGGAATTGAAAATTTGAAAAAGGTTGTGACCGCTCCCATGAGGGTTTCCTGCGTATCCTTTTGGATGAATCAAGTTAGTCATAGTTCGGGCAAGAGTCCGATAGAAAATAGAAGGTTTGATTGAAAAAAGAAATTGAATTGGAATTTCGATTTGATTTGAATTTAGAATAGAAGATTGGAATTTGAAATGGAAGAATAGAGACCCTAGACCTAGGAAGATAAGATTTAAAAAGGAGTTGAGATTAAGAAAGACTTGACTCGAATGTTGGACTTGAAAAAGATTGGATTTAGGAAGGGTTCGAATTAGGAAAGGTTCGATTTAGGAAAGCTTCAAAATAGGAAAGGCTCCATTTTAGGAAAGTTTTGGTTTAGGAAAGTTTCATTTTGGGAAAGGTTTCGAATTAGGAAAGTTTCATCTTAGGAAAGGTTCCGAATTAGGAAAGTTTTCGAAATAGGAAAGTTTTGAATTTAGGAAGTTAAGAAATTAGGAAGTTTCGATTTGAAAATATTTTGAAATAGGAAAGTTTTGAAAGTTAGAAAGATTTGGAAGTTAGATTTGGAGAGTTAAGATTTGGGAAATGGATGGAACTAGGAAAGGTTTGAAAGCTTAAAGTTTAAAGAAAGATTTAAAAGTTTAAGTTTAGGAAACTTAAGGTTTAGAAAAGTACTAGATTCGGAAGGAGTTGAATTAGAAAATATTTGGGTTTGGAAGGATTGCGATTCTTATTTCCTAAAGCAAGGGATTGGATTTTGTTTCTAAGAAGAGATGTTTTGATTTTGTTTCCAAAAATGGAGGATAGGACCTAGTTTCCTAAAGGAAATATTGGGTTTGGTTTCCTAAAGGGAAGATTGGATTTGACATGGATTTGGAAAGGGAAGTTCTAGAAACCCTAGATTTTGGAGACTATAGTTTTGACGTAGAAAAGAGGTTCTGGAAATATATATAATTTTGATGTAGAAAACAAGAGGTTTTGGAAACCTAGGTTTTGAGGCCAAAATAAGAGATTGGAAATCATGTTTTTGGGAAGGAAAATTAGGGTTTCCTAAATGTTGGCTATAAGGTTTAACTTGGACTCTAAGGAAAGAGTTTTTGGAAAGTGAGTTTTTAGAAAGAGGAATTTTTGGAAGGAAATCCTAGAGAGGAGTTTCTAAAAAGTGAATTTGAGAAGAGTTTTAGAAAGAGAACTTTGGAAGAAGCTTTTAGGAAAGAGTTTTTAGGAAAGAGAATTAGGGAGAGAGTTTTCTAAGAAGGAAACCTAGGGAGTGTTTTTAAGAAAGGAATTTTGAAGAGAGTGTTTTGGAAAGGAGTCAAAAAAGAGTTTTTGAAAACAATTTTTGGAGGGAGCTTTTGAAAAATAATTTTGGAAAGAAGATTGGAGAGAGTTTATGGAAAGCATGTTGGAAAAGAAATTTTTAGAAGGAGATTTTTTAGAAGAGCTTTTTAGAAAGTATATAAAATACCTCACTTTCCTAAAGTGATTCTAACCATAAGAAGGTTAGAACCACTTTAAGATAGTTGTTTTGAAAACAACGATGTTTTGAAAATATGGACCATATTAGTCACTTTAATTGTAACACTTTCCTAAAGCAACCCTAGCCATGAAAAGGCTAGAATCACCTTAGGATTGTGGTTTTGAAAACAAGTTTTGAAAAAAAAGATTTGGATGTAAGTTTTTGAAAACAAGTTTAATGCAAGCTTTTGAAAACAAGTTTAAAACAAATTTTGAAGGAATGCAAGATCATGATATGCACAATGCAAATTGGGGTCGTGAACATGTAAGGTTAAAGGCTTCATCACATAATCAAGGGGGCCAAACCCACGTGGTCTTCTGTTAGATTAAAAGAAAGCCCCGATACGGTGACTCTCTAATAGCCTAATCTTACACATGGACCGGGAATTCCCTTGTTTGAAGCATGCAAGAAGAGGGGGGGGGGGTCGCGCCTTTGTTCACTCACTAGAATAACCGGTTACCATTGTCCACTTAATATCCACTTTAAAACTTTGAAAAAGAGGTTTAGTCATCACTTTTTGGATGAATAATGCATGATGCAAGTTTTGGAAGAAGTTTGAAAATAATGGGGGTTTTGAAAGAGTTTGGAATAGAAACTTTGAATTGATTAGAATTTTTGAAAAAGGGATTGGAGTTGAAATAAAAGTTATGACCGCACCATTTTAGTTTGCCTGCGTATCTCATTTGGCGAGAATCAGGTCATTCGTAGTTTGGGCAAGAGCTTGATGGAAAATAGGCACATTAGGGCCTTTGGAAGGTTTGAAGACACTTTGGGGTCTTTGAAAAAGTTTAAGACACTTTTAGGTCTTTGAAAAAGTTTAAGACACTTTGAGGTCTTTGGAAGTTGAAGAAACTTTGTGGTCATGGAAGTTTTGACTTGAAATTGGATGGTGGCGTGTTTTGAACATGTTTTTAGATCAACTTGAGGGAGTTTTGAAAAAATGCTTTGGCATGACTCAACAGAACTTGAAAGTGTTTTTGAAGTCTTGTTTTGAAAACCTTGGAGGCATGTTTTGATGAATTAGTTTTTGAATGTGGTTTTTGAAAATGGCTAAGGGTTTGGAATCCTCATATGGACAACCTTAGAGGTTGTTCTTGATTTATCATTTGTCCTTGGAATCCCTAACCATGAGGGGACTAGGACACCTTAGGTTTGTGACCTTTTGAAAGCATTTTTTAGAAATGTCTTGAAGATGGAGTGTAAGGACATTTGAAGAGTTTATGGAGTTGTTTTTTTTTTTTTTTTGAAATTATGAGAGTAGGAGGTTTTGGAAAAATAGGTTATGAGAATAGTTTACAATTGAATAATCAAAAAAAGGGTTCAAGTGTTTGGAACCTTGAAGTGTATTAACCTAAATAGGGTTGGCCTAGGGTTAGGGGTAACCTAAGTTTAACTAACTTGGGTTAGGATAACCTAGGGTTAAGATGACCTATGATTAACTAACTTGGGTTAGGTTAACCTTAGGTTAAGATGGCCTATGGTTAACTAATCGAGGTTAGGTTAACCTAGGATTAAGGTGACCTAGGGTTAAGTAACTAGGATAGGGTTAACCTAAGGTTAGGATGACTTAGGGTTAGGTTAACCTAAGGTGGGTGGACTAGGGTCAAGTTAACCTAGGGTAAGACTACTAGGGTCAAGTTAACCTAGGGTTAGGTAACTAGGGTCAAGTTAACCTAAGGTTGGGCAACTAAGGTCAAGTTAACCTAGGGTTAGATTGGAGAATGGTTTTGAAAGTTGTTTTGATGCATTCTTGGAAAGAGTTTTGAAAACAAAACATGTTATGCAATGGACTTTGGTTTGCAATCTTTTTGAAGATCATTTCCATGAAAATTTTGACTCTAGTCAAGAGTATGGTTTATGTGGTTGGTGTTTGGAGACCATTCCAAGGAAGGTTTCCTCATGACCATTATGACTATTATCTTGACAAGAGTATGGATTTTAAGAATCAATACAATGGTGATAACCTTTGAAAAACTACTTTTAATACAAAGATGGAGAGAATAAACTCTTGAAAACCATTTTTAAGAGGGAGACTTTGAAAATCATTTTTAAAGGAAACTATTCTAGCAAGTTAACATTCATATGGCCTATGTAAGGGATACCTCTCAAGTGAGGGTTTCATAGGGCTATTCCAACCACTAAACTTGAGAGAATAGAAACCATAGAAATCAAAGAGTTTGAATATCATTCTTAGGCAAGCATAAAGAGAAAAGGAACCATTCTAACAATTTAGGGCTCCTATGACCAATGTAAAGGGAGACCACTCAAAAGAGGGTTCCATGGGCCCATTTTAACCACCAAATTTGAGAGAATGGAAACCTTGGAAATTAGAGAGTTTGAAAGCAACTTTTATGCAAGTTGAAATGCAATAGTGCAAAAGTGTGAATTAGAGGGTAGTGGGGGATTTTCTAAGGCATGACTCCTAAGGTCTCATCCTAAACTTCAAGGAACCAACTCTTGGAACGATTTTTAAAAGGAGTATAGAGCTTGGAAATTGTATGAAAACAAAAGCAATGTAAGCATTGTAAATCATGACAATAAGCATAAAATGAAGTCAAGCATGCAAAACATGATCAAAATAGTAATATGCAAGGGGTCATGATCACATACAAGGCTTATAGGCTACACCACATAAACAAGGGGCTCTTAGGCCATACCATCTTAAAGTAGGCTAGTGAGAGGTCCCCCTACACGGTGGCTCTCACTTGCTTTCCTCTAGGCATGATCTAAGAGCCATCTTGGCTCAAGCATGCAAGAATGGGGGGTTGAAGATGGGGATTAAAATAGAGAATAGCCTAAGTAGGCTAGGAGGGAGGAGAGAAGAGTGGGGGAAGACACAAATGTAAAAGGGATACCACCTTTTGCCTTCAACACACTTGTAGTCTTCAAAGGATGCTTTGATGGGAGCTTGAATGACTTCAAGAAGGCTTAGAGGGCTGGTAGGGAGTGTTTGATGGTGTATAAGGCTTTATATGTGAAGTATATAGGCTTAGGGATGATGAAATCTAAGCTAAGTGTTGGAGGGATGAAGTGTGTATAGAGATTCACAGTTTTGGAGTGACTTCAGCAGGGCTTCGCATCAGAAATTGGAGTTAGAATATGCAAATGGTGCTCTGGTATTTATAGAGATCCTGGAACAGGCCTGGCGCATGTACTATATGCGCCTATCCAAAATTTGACTTTGCGCATGTCTTACATGCGCAGGTACTGTTCCATTGCCAAAATGACACGTGGCACCCCATGTGTTGGATAAATCTTGACTGTTGATCGAAAGTTGGTTGATCTGATCAAAATTTGAGCGCATGTAGCATATGCCCCATCACCGAGAAGGTTTGTCCAAACTTTGCCTCGATAATTGAGTCAACCGGGAAGGTTTCGGGGGAATCAGTCGCACTCGAGTGTTCTCCCAGGGCTTCCGGTGAATTTTCATATTTTTAGAAAATTTGAATTATGTTTGGAAGTGTGAGATATCGTTTTGGGAAATGTGCGTAAAAGGACAATTTTATAGAGCGTCTGTGATACACTTTGAGGGTGTTCGAAAGTAGCTATTTTGTATCGCACGATCAAGGCCTTCGAGAAGCGATCTCTTCGATCGGACCGTACTGATGGAAAGTATTCTGAAAATACTTTCGGGAATTCCCAGATTTACACATTTCTCAAGTCATTTGATAGTGCATTTTGATTAGGGAATCGGAGAAAAAGTCAACATTGGCGGAGCGTCTGCGAGACGCTCCAAGGGTTGTCAAAAGTAGCCATGTTTGAGCCATACGATGAAGGGCTTCGGGAAGCAATCTATCCAATCAAGCTGTATTGATGGAAAGATCTATGAATGAGCTTTCAAAAATTTCTTGATTTACGCATTTCTTAAGTCAGTTGACGGTGCGTTATAACCGGGAAATCGGGAGAAAAGACAATTTAGGCGAAGCGTCTGCGAGACGCTCCAAGGAACTTTTATCGAGTCATGTGAGTTTAGTGTCGTAGGGCCCTCCTCAGGTTAAATAAGGGTGTATGGTGAAACCCTTTGCTCAAAATCCCAAGGCTGGTGCTGTATTGGGGCAGATTTGGGTTTCCAGGGGCAAAATGGTCATTCTGACCAAGATTGGCTGGAAATGGTCAAGAATGGTTTGGTGTGTTGTGTTAAGTGTGTAGGGTTGTTCATGGATGGTTTTAGGAGAGTCTTTTACCATTCGGCAGGGTTTGCGCAGTGTTGAGGTGGTTAGGGGCAAAATGGTCATTTTGGCTGGAGTGATCCAGAATAGGACCGAATTCGGGCTAAATGGCGTGCGGGGGATGCCTAATGGTTTAACAACATTTTGGAAGGATGGACTTATCATTTTGAGGGATTTTGAACTTTCCCAAAACGTGCCTGGAGGTCCAAAGGGCAGGTTTGGTAATTTTTCACCGAGTCGGGCTAGCAGGCACCGGTGTTGACCTAGGTGTTGGTTCTCGAGACCGCCCGGTCTCGGAAAACTACCTGTGCGGTGTTGGTCTCTAAGAGCGCCAGGTTCTTATAGAACTACCTATAGGGGTGGTGTTGGTTCCTGAGAATGTCTGGTCCTAGAAAGCTACCTGGAAGGGTGGCGTTGGTCTTTGAGAACGCCCGGTCTCGGAGAACTACGAAATGATGGACATTCTACATTGGCGGGCAAGCAGACGCCAGAAGTGAATCTTCTGGAATTTGATGAGGTGTTGGTCCCCAAGATCGCCCGATCTCGGGAAGCTATCTGGATGACGTTGGTTTCCGGGACTGCTCGGTCTGAAAAGCTGCCTGGAATAATGGTGCTTAAGGCTCCAGCGGGTCCCTGTGGACCTAAGAAGCGACCAGTTGGTTGGATGGGAGATTATAAGGCTCATCCCACACTTGCATGTATTGTGATGTTGGAAACCAAACCCGGTCGGGCTAGAGATTGCTGAGCGGGCAAAAATGGGGTGCTTACAGGGGAAAGAAGATGGAGGATTAAAATAGAAGAAAACCCAAGTGGGTTAGGAGAGAGAAGAGAGGGGAAAAATGCGTAAACTTAAAGAGAAAGCCTACCTTTTGTCTTCTTTATTTTGCTTAGCTTTGCGAGCTTTACTTTGCTTGTCTTGCTTCGGTATTCACTTCAATCTTCAAGAGCTTCAATCTTCAAACCTTCAGATTGTAGCACTTCAAGTCTTCAAAGGAGGCTTTGGAGGCTAGTGTATGAGTGTATAGAAGTGTATGTGAGTGTATAGGAGGCTAGGGTTTGTGTATGGAGGCTAGGGTTTGGAAAACCTAAGGAGACTAGGGTTTTAGGAGGCTACGAGCTCTGTATATCGAAAAGTAAGGTTTTTAGACTAAGTTTGCGGATCTCCTTCACGTTGGAGGAGGCTTTGTATTTATAGACAAGGGAATGACCTGGCTCCTGTTGCAGTGGCACCAGGGCAAATTTCCTCTTGGCGCGCCTTTCGATAAAGTTGACTTATCAGGCGCTAAGTCCCTTTAGCAACTTCTCGAGATTAGGCAGTCTCGAAAATGATCGCAAATCGTCAGAGTAGCGGAAGTACTAGTAAACATTGCAACCGTTAGAGTAATGGAAATACTCGCAAACATGTTGATATAGGGAATTACCAATAAATCCCTGTATCATGAGACTGCTATTAGAGTGGCGGAAACACTCAAAACCCAGGTCAACACCAGTGCTTGCTAGCCCACTTCGGTGAAAAATGACTAAACTACCCCTAGGGCTATTTTCTGGCACACCTTAGTCCTCAAAATGGTAAGTCCACCCTTCCAAGATCATCTTAGAGATGATTTGGCATGATTAGGTGCCTTCTAGTCAGTTTCAAACCAATTTCAAGACTTTTTCATCAAGATGACCATTTTGCCCCTAGGCATTCGAACGCCCCGGGGACCACACCGACTCTGGGTATCAAATTGGTAATCTCCAGAGAATGCTTCTTATAGTGTTCTCAACCTTCTATTATATTTTCGGATCATTTCGAGTCAGTTCCGATAAACCCGGTGCAAAATGACCGTTTTTTCCGTAGTGGGCCGGTCACTTTTTTCAACCATACTAGCTCTAGGTATCAAACCATTAGCCTTTAGGAACATTCTAAATAATTTTTCTAACTCTCGAGTCTTGTTCCGGGATGTTCTGAGTTCGTCCCGACAGCTTTCCAGCCCGGTTGACCGTTCTTCTAATACATTTTGTCATCCTTTTTCAAGTCAAATACCTCCGAGACACTGTTTTGAGTGTTCTTGTCCTTTTCCGGCCTTCCTGGCCATTCCCGGTCCTTCAAGTCCTTCCTGGACTTTCCGAAGTTACTCTTAGTAAAACCAGGCTAAAAATTGCATGGTAATCACTAGTACAGGAGCCCAAATCTTCCAAACATATGTTGCTTGCCAACCTAATGAACTTTCCTAAGTTGTTGGCGCCACTAGTAGTGGTGCAAAGCCAAAAAATGGTCTGGCACCACCAAGAGGAAATTTGCCCTAGTGCCACTGCAACAGGCACCAGGTGATTCTATTCTCTATAAATACAGAACCTCCTCTAGCGTGAAAGTGGTCCTCAAACTCAATGTAAAAATCTTACTTTTTGATATACAGAGCTAGTAGCCTCTCTAAACCCTAGTCTCCTTAGGTTTTCCAAACCCTATCCTCCATACACAAACCCTAACCTCCTATACACTCACATACACTTCTATACACTCATACACTAGCCTCCAACCCTTTTTTGAAGACTTGAAGTGCTGCAATTTGAAGATTTGAAGATTGAAGACAAACTCTTGAAGACTAAAGTGAAGACCGAAGCAAGACATGCAAAGTAAAGCGCGCAATGCTAAGCAAAATAAAGAAGACACAAGGTAGGCTTTCTTTACGTTTACGCAACTTCCCCCCTCTCTTCTCTCTCTTAACCCACTTGGGTTTTCTTCTATTTTAATTCCCTATCTTCTTCCCCCCCTTCTTGCATACTTGAAACAAGGGAATTCTCAGTCCATGTGTAGGATTAGGCTATTGGAGGGTCACCATGTTGGGGGCTTTCTTTTAGTCTAAGCGAAGACCATGTGGGTTCGGCCCCCTTGATTATGTGGTAAAGCCTTTAACCTTGTATGTTCACGACCCCAATTTGCATTGTGCATATCATAGTCTTGCATTCCTCTAAAATTCGTTTTCAAACTCATTTTCAAAGCTTGCATTAACATCGTTTTCAAAATTGTATCAAAATCTTATTTTTCAAAACTTGTTTTCAAAATCACAATCCTAGGGTGATTCTAGCCTTTTCATGGCTAGGGTTGCTTTAGGAAAGTGTTACATTTAAAGTGACCAATATGGTCTATATTTTCAAAACATTGTTGTTTTCAAAACCACTATCTTAAAGTGGTTCTAACCTTCTTATGGTTAGAATCGCTTTAGGAAAGTGAGATATTTTGTATACTTTCTAAAAACTCTCTTTTCAAATCTCTCCTTCTAAAAACCTCTCTTTTAACATACTTTCTAAAAACACTCTCCAATCTCCTTCTTCAAATTCCTTTTCAAAATTGCTTTCCAAAAACGCCCTCCAAAAATCTATTTTCAAAACTTCATTTTCAACTCCTTTGCAAAACACCCTTTTCAAAATTCCTTTCCTAAAAACACTTCCTAGGTTTCCTTCTTAGAAAACTCTCTCCAATCTCTTTTCCAAAATTGTTTTTAAAAACTCCTTTCCAACAATCTCTTTTCAAAAACATCTTTCCTAAAAGCTCCTTTCCAAAAAACGCTTTCCTCAAAGTTCACTCTTCAAAAACACTTCTTACGTTACCTTCCTTAAATAACTCTTCCTAAAAAAACTCTTTCCTAAAGCTTCTTCCAAAATTTTTTTCCTAAAACTCCTTTCAAGTTTACTTTCCAAAAACTCCTCTCTAGGATTTCTTTCCAAAAATATCCCTTTTTAAAAACTCCTCTCTAGGATTTCCTTCTAAAAATCTTTGTTTCCAAAAATGCATTTTTCCAAAAACTCTTTCCTTAGAGTCCAAGTCAAGCCCTAAAGCTAACAATTAAGAAACCCTAATTTTCTTTCCAAAAACATAATTTTCAAACTTGCCTTAAAACCTAGGTTTTCAAAATTTCCCTTTTTACATCAAAATCATAGGCTTCCAAAACCTATTTTCTACATCAAAACTCTAGTCTTCCAAATCTAGAATTTCCAAAACTCCATCTTTCCAAATTCATCCAATCTTCCCTTTAGGAAACCAAACCCAATCTTCCTGTTTAGAAAACTAGATCCTATCCTCTGTTTTTGGAAACAAAATCAAAACATCTCTTTTTAGAAACAAAATCCAATTCCTTGTTTTTGGAAATAGGAATCTCAATCCTTCTTAGTCTAAACCTTTCCTAATTCAACTCCTTCCTAATCTTCTACTTTCCTAAATCTTAAGTGTCTAAAACTTGAGCATAAAAATCTTTCCAAAATTTTAAAACTCAACTTCCACATCTTTTCTTATTCAACCCTTTCCTAATTTTATCCCTTTCCAAATCTAAGTTTTCAAATCTTTCTTAAAACTCAAACATTTCCTAATTTCAAGAATTTCTAAAACTCAAACTTTGAATCTTTCTAAATTCAAAACTTTCCTAATTCAAAACTTTTTGAAAATGAAACTTTCCTAATTCGAACATTTCCTAATTCGAACTCTTCCTAAATCCAATCTTTCCTAATCTTCCAAGTTCAACACTCGAATCGAATCTTTCCTAAGTCTCAAGTCTTTCTTAAGTCTAGGTTTCCTAAAACTAAGCTTTCCAAAATCAAATCTTTTCAAATCTTCCAATCAAAGTTCAATTTTTTAATCTTCCAATCCAAATTCCAAATCAATCTCTTTCTTGCAATCATATATTTTATTTTCTATCGAACTCTTGTCCGAACTACGATTGACTTGATTCCTCCAAAAGGATACGTAGGCAACCCTCATGGGTGCGGTCACAACATTTTTCAAATTTCTATTCCTACAACTTCTTTCAAATCTCCAATTCCACAACCTTTTTTAAACTTCTATTTTCACAACCTTTTTCAAGTCTCCAATTTCCTAAATTTCTTCCAAGTTTCCAATTCCAAATTTCTATTTCGAAATCTCTATTTCCAATTTCTAAAACTTTCTAATATATCTTTTTGAATCCCCTTTCTAGAATCAAATCAATTTCTTTTCAAATCTATTTTCCAACTCTCTTTTTCTATTGCATTTACATATCATGCATCATTTTTTTTAAAAACATTATTTTTCTATAGTAGATAGAATTGAACATTTGTTAGTTGAAGACTCTCCTAGGTGAATCTAGGGTAAATAGACATGTAGGTACCGCAAGGGCGAGGTAGGGTGATGGCTTAGTACGTCTTCCTTACACGTAACCAACCTCCAAACCTAGAATCACTGTTTTCGAAGACCAAAATGGAGTTTATTTTCAAAAAAGGGCTTAGTTATTTTTTAAAGGTTGCCAAACAACCTGTTTTCCTAAAAACTCTCTCTTGAGGTAGTATTTTCAAAATCGTTTTCAAAAACCCTAAGTGTAGTCTTTAGATTGTGCTTAGTTTTTAGGTGACCTAACTCACCTTAATCAAGTTAGGTGGCGACTCCAAATGTTTTTCAAAAGCCCTTTATTCAAACCAATTTTCAATTCAAACATAGTCGCACTCATTCTTCTAGGAGGGTGAGTTCTAACGAGAGAGTATAATGTTTTTCCCGTTTGTGTGTATTCCTCGAGTGCGAAAAATCTGGGCGCAACAGCTGGCGACTCGACTGGGGACACTTAGAGAGTTAGGCTGTAGTCATGTCTCTTTACCCTTCACCCATGTAGAGTCTTCAATTAACTTGTTCAATCCTATTCACCTTACATTTTCAAAACTAAATTTTCAAAATTGTTTTCAAAAAAACATGCATTTATTCATATTATCTTGTATTAAGTTTGTCATCTACATACTAACTCATGCATCTTTGTTTTGTAGGTGTGCTTTTTGTTTAAATTTTAATTAACTGCCATGCATGAATGTGATGAACAGGATGAATGGGAGTTGTTGGGCTCTTTCCTCTGCTTTCAAAAATCACACACACACTGCATGTGCACCTGCATTCTGCATACTTGTATTTTACCCTGATATGTCCTTTCTAGTTAGAAAGGGGGAACGGTATATTGGTTGTGGGCAAGATGCTGTGTCACTTTTTTCGCCTACGTCCTCTTGATGGTTCCCCCGCTCGGATCACCAACTGATCATGGCACCATCTCGGGGAGTGGGCCTAGGTTCGAAGATCCGGGGATCGAGCATTTTTAGGATACATTAGTCAACCCTCAACCTTATACTCATATAGACACCTCGCATAGCCGAACCTCTACCGGGTTTAAGATACGCACACCGTTTTCAAAACCATGGAGGAAAGGGCGATTGCTCTTACTTTCATTTATACCTATCGATCCCTATTGTTATAATGACTGTATTCCTATTGTTATAATGACTGTCTAACTGCTCATACATGCATATGTACTTTAACTGTACTCTCTTTCCTTATACTGTATGCGTCCATTTTCATGCATCTCGTATTCCTTGTCAAGACAAGAGTTCCAAGTAACTCAAGTCACTGCATTCTCATGTATATAATCAACCCAAAGAGAGTGACACCTAGATCACTCTCCCTTGCATTAAACCTACCTAAACCCTAAAGGTTCCCATGTAATCTTAAGGACTCATGGCATGCACATCAGCTCATTCCATAAGAGGGGCCCCAATCCCTCTATGCTTATGGAGATAGCATTGCTAAAAAAACAAGGGACAATCGATCAACAAGGTCTCTCAGTGACCTCCTTAACATTAAATCCAACGAAGACGAATCTGTAGACTCAAGAGTAGTTTAGGTTTTTCCTTTGTAAAACTAGATAGGTGGACGTCCAAAGGAAAAATGTTCCCCCTTCCCCCTGTTAAAATGCATTTCAATTCTCTTGTATCTTAAACTCAAAGTTCATTGTACTTCGTTATTTTTGCGAATGAATTGAGGGATGATTGTATGAATGGATGAAGGTTCCCGCTTGACAGTAAGGTATCTACATACAGGGGCAAATCCCCTATCTCCAAGAGTGAGCCAATTCACCATGCTTAGTTTCCCTCCTAAAGAGGGGCACCCTAGAGCATGCATTGCACAGAACTCTCCAAGAACCTAACTCTAACTTGAAATTGTTATCCTTATTGTTATAGGCAAGGGAAATGAATACTAGTCCAATATCTTCCCGTGATAGTGAAGGCCATGGTTCACAAGGTTTGGGAAAACATAACATTGGAAAGTAGGAATGTTAGCAGAGGCACCTTGCGTAACCCACTTGTCGTCACTCTAGAAGGGACAACTTATACCCTAGAAGAACTCGAAAACCAAGACCACTCCTTCCTAACCATGCAATCTCACCAAACCGACATGAACCTAACCATAGAACCCCACCTAATCCCCCCCCCCCCTAATTATCACCTTATCCTCACTTCATTGTTTGAACCTGAACCTATGGTCGTTGTGGCTAAGCCTGAACCTCAAACCAACATCTAAGGAGTCGTACGACCTAAGCTACCCTTAATCTTGCCAAAGAAACCAATTGTGCCCATCACCTTACCCGTCCTCACCAACCCTTCACCTATGGTAATCCCTTTGCCCATAAACCCAAGGGTAACTCTTCCCATTGTAACCCAACCACCAATACTCAGTCTTCATAGTGTCTCATGGAACTACCCACCTGATAGGGGCACCAGAGAGCCTGTAACAGAAATAGGAGGGATAACTCAGTCAAAGTGACTCTACACCTCTGCGGAAGTGGAAAGAAAAATAAAAGGGAAGGATAAAGAGGGAGAATGCTCCAACCAACAGATAGATCAAGAGATGTCAGAATTCACCAAAGCTCTAGGAAAGGTCGACTACAACATTATGGAACAACTAAGAAAAGCCCCAGCCCATATTTCGATGTTGGGTTTGTTGCTCACTACTGAAGTGCACCGGGATGCTTTGATGAAGATCCTCAAGGATGCTCATGTGCTTAAGAGTTTCACACTAGATAACCTATATAACATGGTGAGCCTCATTATGGCCCCAAACATCATTACCTTCTCCGATGACGAGATTCCTGCTGATAGAACAGGCCATACCCGGGCTCTGCATATTGCTGTAAGAATAAGAGAAAAAATGGTAGCCAAAGTATTGATAGATAATGGGTCGGCTTTGAATGTGTGCCCCTATTCTACCCTAGAAAGGCTTGGAATGGACCAAACTTACTTGAAAAATAGTGGTATGATCATTCGTGCCTTTGATGGTTCTCGAAGGGAAGCTACAGGGGAAATTGAAAAGCCTATTGAGATAGAACCAGTCACCTTCACAATTAAGTTCTAGGTCTTGCAAATTCTGGCTATCTACAATTTACTGTTAGGACGGCCCTGGATTCATTCGGCGGGTGCAATTCCTTCTAGCCTTCATCAGAAAGGCAAGTTTATCGTGGGCTTCAAGCTAATCTCTATTTTCGCTAAAAAAGAATTTACTGTATACAAGGCTGATATCGTTGCATCTGACATTGAACTGCCCTCCTGCTTTCAGTCATTTGAATATATCACTGTTATGCAGAAAGAAGATTAAGTGGAGCCGAAATATTCCCAATACTCTTAGATGATAGTGCGTTACTTTAAAGCAAATGGTTTTCATCTGGGGAAAGGCTTAGGGAGATGCTTACAAGGAAGGCATGAGGTCGTAAAAATATTATCGGCTGAACCCACCTTTGGGCTGGGGTATAAACCCACGAGAAAGGAGAAAATAGAAGCAGCGCGGAAGAAGAGGGCTGATAGGAAAGCTATCATGGAACTCTCAGTTCAATTTAAGCAGTTGGACATGGATAAAGGAATGTCTACATTACATAAGAATAAGAGAAAAGTCCAAGAAGAAGCACCCGTCATGACAACCGACACTGGAATAACTCAAGGTGGATCTATTCGAGCATGCTGCTAGGTGAAAATTTGCATAATTGGGCCAGCAAAGACATCATCCGTGCTCGCAAGTTTCAGTACAAAGCTCACTAGAACGAGACCCCGGAGTAACTGATTTTCCACAAACAAACTTTGTGCTTTTAATTTACTTGTCTTAACTTTTTAAATCAAATTATTAATGGAAAAATACTCCTTGTTGTTTGATTCATTACACCTTATTTTTCATGCCAGGGACCCTTGCATCCAACGCCTTACTCAACTAATCCAGAGAATGTCAATCCTGACAAATGATGACTTTAACACCGAGTTTGACTACTAACAATTGGGAATTACAGAAGATGTAAATTATTTGGAGGAGGTGCCAGAGGAAATTCGGGATCAAATAGAAAGACATGAGAACCGTAATACCCCAAACATTGAGGAAATATAAGCCGTTAATTCGGGGAACGAAGGGGATCCAAAAGAGCTTAGAATCGGTATAGGCATGGATCAATGGCAGCGCAGAGAACTATTGGAATTATTGCTGGCATACCTGGATATTTTTGCTTGGTCCTATCAGGACATGCCCGAGTTAGATGAATCTATTGTTGAGCATAGATTACCCTTAGACCTGCAAATGAAATCCTTTAAGCAAAAATTAAGAAGATTAAAGCCTGAGTGTAGCCTGAAGATCAAGGAAGAAGTGATTAAACAGTTCCAGGTAGGATTCCTGCAAGTAGTAAAGTATCCCCAATGGCTGGCTAATATTATCTCAGTACCCAAGAAAGACGACAAGGTGTGGATGTGTATTAACTTTTGGGACCTCAACAGGGCCAGTCCAAAGGACGACTGTCCTCTCCCACATATAGACTTGCTTGTTGACAATACGGCCGGTCACGAAATGTTTTCTTCCATGGATGGTTTTTCGGGATACAATAAGATCAAGCTAGCTGAAGAGGATCGAGAGAAGACTGCTTTTCTCACCCCTTGGGGAGTGTATTGTTATAAAGTCATGCCATTTGGACTTCGCAACGCAGGGGCAACTTACCAAAAGGCCATGGTAATTTTATTTCATGATATGATGCATCAAGAAGTAGAAATTTATGTGGATGACATGATCGTCAAGTCCAAACGGCGGGAAGACCACCTATTCAACCTGCGAAAGGTGTGTGACCATCTCCGTAAGTATCAGCTTAAGCTAAATCCTTTCAAGTGTACCTTTGGAGTATCTTCAGGGAAGTTGTTGGGGTTTATAGTCAATGAAAATGGGATAGAGGTTGATCCTATCAAAGTTAAGTCCATTGTGGAAATGCCAGCACCGAAGGGGGAAAAGGAGGTCCAATCCTTTCTGGGAAAGTTAAACTCTATCAGCAGATTCATAGCCCAAATGACCCATCTGTGCGAACCTATTTTCAAGCTCCTTAAGAAAGATATACCAAAAGAGTGGGATGATAACTGTCAAATAGTTTTTGAGAAAATCAAAGGATACCTACGTAATCCTCTTGTCCTGGTGGCACCAACCTCGGGGCTTCCTTTGTTGATGTACATGTCAGTGTTAGATACTTCCATGGGGTGTGTTTTGGGACAACATGATGAAACGGGAAGAAAAGATCAGGTTATGTACTACCTTAGTAAGAAATTCCTGCCATACGAGATAAAGTATTCGGATCTCGAGAAAACCTGTTACGCGTTAGCCTGGGCAACTCACAAGCTTCGACATTACATGTTCTATCATTCCACCTTTCTCATCTCTCAAATGGATCCCCTTAAGTATATATTTGAGAAACCAACCCTGTTCGGCAGAATTGCCTGATGGCACATGATCCTGTTAGAATTCAACATCGTGTTCACTACCCGTAAAGTAGTCAAGGGGCAGGTGATAGCTTATTATCTGGCTGAGAACCCTATTGTTGATTATCAATCCATGGAACCCCAATTTCCTGATGAAAATATACTATGCGTTGATGACACATCTGAAGAGCAAGCGAGAGCTGAGTGGAAGATGTATTTCGACAGGGCTGGAGGCATCGAGGCAGTAGTAGTGTCAAGAACAGGCAGTCACTATCCTATTGTGGTTAAGATACAACTTGAACCATGCACGAATAACATCGCCGAATATGAGGCTTGCATCCTAGGACTAAGGCTAGCATTAGAAATGAAAATTGACGAACTAGTTATTTTCGGTGATTCAGATTTGGTTATTCAGCAATCCAAGGACGTATACCAAACTCGAGATGCAAACTCTCCCCATATAATCAACAGGTCAAAGATTTGTGTCAACTATTCAGAAGCGTGGATTTTCATCATGTGCCCCGAGCAGAGAACAGTTTCACCGATGTCTTAGCTACATTAGCTGTAGCAATCAAGGTCGACAGGGATATCGAGATACCCCCTCTACAGATTTTTACCAGGGATATCCTTTCTTAATGCCTGCACACAAACGTTAAGCCCGACGAGCAACCATGGTTCTATGACATCTAGAGGTATATCCAATTCAAGACATTCCTCGATGAAGCATCACAACGGGATAGGAAGACCATTTTGTCGTTTGGCGGGAGATTATTTCATGGTTGGAAATGAGCTTTTCAAGAGATCATGGTTCGAACCTCTAAGATGTGTCAATGCCACCGAAGCCAAGGTTATCATGGAGAAAGTGCACGAAGGAGTTTGCGGTCCCCACATGAATGGCCACACACTTGCAAAGAAGAGTCTCCGGACAGGGTATTACTGGTCAACCATGGAGTCAGATTGTATTAGATATGTTCTTCGGTGTCACAAGTACTAGATATATGGGGATAAGATTAAAGCACCGCCTACTGAGCTCCATTCCATGTCAACCCCGTGGCCTTTTTCTATGTGGGGGATAGATATGATTGGTCCTTTCACTCTTAAAGCCTCCAACGGCCATCGCTTCATCCTTGTTGCCATCCATTATTTCACTAAATGGATGGAAGCCGTCTCCTATGTTCACGTTACCAAGAAGGTCGTGGATAGGTTCATAAAAAATCATATCATTTGCCGGTATGGGATTCCCGAGTCACTCATTACTGACAATGCTTCCAATCTGAATAATAATTGATATCAAAGCTATGCCAAACATTTCACATTATGCACCGAATTCGGTCACCTATCGGCCTCAGATGAATGGAGCAGTGGAAGCAGCCAACAAAAACATTAAGAGAATACTCCGAAAGATGATTGACAACTACAGAGATTGGCATGAGAAACTTCCTTATGCATTGATGGCTTACCGAACTACTATGAGGGTCTCCACTGGAAGCACCCCCTTCGAGTTGATCCTTCCCTAAGGATCTTAACAGAAACCAAACTGGATGAAGTAGAATGGATCAAAGACCGGTATGCCCAACTCTACCTGTTAGATGAGAAGCGGCTAGACACGGTTTATCACGCTCAATGCTACAGAAGACGAATGGCTAGGGCTTTTGATAAGAAGGTACGACCTCGATCGTTCCAACCGAGAGATTTGGTGCTCAAAAAGATGTTCCCCCATCAGGAGGCAGCACAGGGGAAATTTGCTCCAAACTATGAAAGGCCATTCGTGATAAAAAAAAAAAAAAAAAAAGGTCCTGTTTGGAGGAGCTCTCGTTTTGGAGGAAATGGATGGTCAAGAATTCCCTAGTTTGTTGAATTTAGATGCTGTCAAACACTACTATATATGATTCCGAAAGTTAGACCTTTGGTTTCTGTGCAAAAGCAATAAAATCTACTCACCTCATTCTCCACTAATCAATAGGGTAGTGTTTCAGTGGTAAAGCTCTATTGACTAAACAATTTAATTCTGAGATGACGAGAGGCCCTCGTTTCATTTTCTATACAATTAAAATATATATATATATATATATATAAAACCTTTGTCAAACCCTTAGAGCCGGTTACTTTCCTTCAGGAACATTCCCTAACAAAGTGATCACGCTAGGTCAAATTAGAAGTACTGGAGATATGCATAAAAAAAAAAAGAAAAAAGAAAAAGAGGGTGATGAGATACCTAAAGAAAGATAAGAATACGCAGAAAAAGTGCTATTAGACCAAAAATCATTGACGGTGATCACTAGTAGAATGGTAGGTTTAAGCCTTTTCCTTTTCTATCAAAAGTAAAAAAATCCACACCACAAACCCTAAAAGTCCTCTCAAATCAGAGTTGAATTGATTAGTCCAAATGAGCTTACTAAAATATGCTATCGGCTGGGGGATGGCATAAGTAGTATTTAGGAGCTTCTCAATAGAAACCAGAGACCAAGCTAAGGAAAGAGAGAGAAAGAAGAGAAAAAATTAAGGGCATTCCCAAGGATGCAGTGAAAACTCGAAAAGGCACCGTAGGTAAAAAAAGTAGGGATGTGGCAAGATACAAAACTGTCGACCCTGTGAAAACCTGCAAAGGCGCCTTGGTACAAAAATGATAGAGTTGGGACTGGTGAAACCCCTCATGGGCGCTAGTAGTAAAAATAGCAAAACAAAAAAAAGGGCCCCGGGGGGCCGCGGGGGGGGGGGGGGGGGGGGGTTGGGAAGAGATTTAGATGTAAGAAATAACCCAAGCTACAACATTCCCTAGAAATTATATGTATGAAAGCAATAGTGTGAAAGTCAAAAGGCATCTCGAAAGGCATTCTCCTGCTTAGCCCAATTAAGGTTAAAGGAAGCAGGGGTTCCTTTCGCGAGACAATCAGTTAGTCAGAGTATCAAACAAAAGGGAGTTATTTTTCATTAAGCTGCGACTTTCATTCAAATTTCCTCAAGTTTGTTGCTATACTAACCATGCAGGAAAATCATATCAAAAGTACGAGAGACCATGAGTTCATAAGACAAAAAGGGGTACAATACTAAACAAAGTATGTTTTTCTAAGAATGCAAGAATCAATAAATCTAAAAGCGAAGGGCAAAAATATATCGCTCCCCATCGTCATCAGAGGAGGAATCCGCTAGGCAAGGATCAGCTGGCTCGCCAACCCCAAGAGGAGCACTCGAAGAAGTACCAGTTGTAGAAGATCCAAGCCGGGCTCGCTCGTAGTCTGTACACCTGGCCAGAAGCGTATCCCTCTCTCAGGTAAGGGACTCCACAGCCTCCCACAAAGACTGACTATCCGTCAGACCATCCTCTAGGGAAGTGGAACGGTCCAGAGTGCCTCGTGGTCGCCTATGTCCCCTCGAGATACTCAATGGTGGGCGATCATGTGTCGATCTGGCCGCTGCTAGCTATATCTCCAAAGAAGCTACCTTAGCGTCCCTCACTCTCAGCTGATCATGCAATATCCGTATCAACTAGCGGTTTTGCCGCCTATGACGATACCCCTGAACAATCGTAGTTGTCAAGAAGTCGGTATACCCTACCGGAGGTAGAGGAGTCTCAATGAGAACATCCCCAAGTCTGCTAGGACCCAGCACATGGCGCCAAATCCAATAGTGATATGTCTCAGTCTCAAGGGACATGACAGAGAATGGATCGTCATCATCTATGTGAGGAAGCAAAGATATCCATGTATCCATAACCCTCTCCACCAGTGCTCTCAGGATCAATGCCCCAAAAACAAAAGTGAACTCAGCTACAGATGCTGAATAAGGGATGTCCTGACTCCTACCAAGCTGTTACAGAACCCGAATCCCGAAGACGGGTGCAATGCCTCGCAGCCCTGCTAGTGGCATGAAGGCCCTCTTGGAAGGTCGAACTCTCAAGCAATACCTACCAACTAGTCCTAAATACCATCGGATCGTGCCTGACCTCATGCTCCGGAGGTAGTCAGCCCAAGCCGCAATGGTTTGCGGAAGCCTCCCGTCATCTACCATGACTCTCTGAGATCTCGCCAGAGAATGTATATAGTCAAACTCGGGATACCATGTATGCTAGAATAAAAGAGTAACAAACAAGTGCCCAATCACCCAGAGCTAGAAGAGAGCAACGCATCCCTGAAAATGAGCATCAGCAGTCTGTTGGAATCTTGTAAGACTCACAAAGGTCTCTCCTACAATCATGGGAGCATACGAATACCCCGTACGAATCAGGGCCAGCAGTGCACATAGTCGACTGTCCACTAAATCATCTCCTCGTGGGAACACCAAGTAGTTTAGCAAAAGCAAGGCCAGAGCAACCATACGAGAAACAGCCCAATCTTGGGAAGTGTGCCAATCACTTGAATGGACTAGCATGCCCATGGGAAACTCAAAGCAAGAAAAGAGGAACTCTGCTAGGACGTAAGGAAACTGGGACAAAGAAGAAGATGAAAGAACTGCGCGTCTCAGTCCGAGCTGGGACGAGACCACTGTAATACAACCATCCGGAAAGAGGGGTCCTACAATGTCAGTAGAAGCATCTCGGAAACCAAGAAGAAACCCGCACTCGTGAGGGGTAGGGGTAAGCTCGCACTCCCCAAAATGGAAAAGAGATAAGCCAGGCTGCCAAAAGGGAATCACTGCCTCCATGAACCCGGAAATAAGCTGCACTGATAGAAGTGAAGCCACCTGACCAAAGGACCAGCGGAAGATATCCTGCTCATCTGGAGGGTAACTGTCATGCCAAGCTCTCAGTCGACTCAAAACTGCATCTGCCATCATGAAAAGGTAAGCCAAGGTAAAAGGTGTTAATATACCATGCATGCAAATAAATAATAACATAATAAAATAAAACAAAATAAACAACAAACAATAAAAAAAATAATAAAAAGATTTCAAATGATAAGTCAAAACGAAATTCCTACAAATTTTGATTTTCCAACTTCAAATCAAATCTCAAGAGTTTTATCTCTTTTTCTTTCAAAAAGATTTTATTTCTAAACCTTTTTCAACTCTTTACCTAATTTCTAAAAATTTGGATAGAGTTTTGTTTTAAAATGGTCCCTACAACACCCACAGCATCAATACAAAACACAAACCGTGCACTTCACAACGTTACAATCACACAACATCAGCACCCGCACACTTTTTAATTTTTCAAAATTTTAAAAACACATATTTTATTTTTTCAATAAATCAATAGTTTTCAATGTTATCCTAAAATTTCTTAAAATCATTTCAAATGTTTTCTAAAATATTCCTACATTTTTCAAAATTTTAAACTCTAAAAATTTCATCAATTTCTTGAGTTTTCCCATTTTCCTAATTTTCTAAGTATTTTTCTATTTTTCAAAAAATTAAAAATTCACCAAGTTTTCAAAAAATTACGAAACTTCACACGGTTGTTAAACCCATTTTTCTAAGGCACTTTGCAAAAAAAATCTATCCAGAAAACCCAATGCCCAAGCCTGTAGGAACAAAGTCCCAATTCCTACAAAAAACCCTCTTCACATAATCATGTAAAATCACTCAAATTTAATCAAACAAGCACCAAAATGCAAAAATAACATCACCATAATGTTGATAACATATCAAAACATCAATTTCTACTGTTCACATGATTCAAACGAAGTTCTACATATCAAAATCAATAAAAATTTGAAAGCTCACTTTTTGAAGTTGTCCGGTGAAATCTTCTCTTCCGGTGACTTTTTCAGCGACGTGGTCTCCTTTCGTCAATCACCCGTGATCCCCCAAGAAGCACCCCTTCAAGGTTTAAGTCGATTTCCACATAAAGACTCTCGATTCTCCAAAAACTCTTCAAAACCCGCAGTAGTGTCGAACCAGAATGTTTATGGTTTTATTTCTAAACCTGGTGCCACTAGCAAAGGCACCAAGCCTTTTCTACCAAAGGCGCCACTCCTAGTGGCGCCAGTTTCCAAAACCTAGGTAGCTTTGCCCATTTTCCTACCAAAATTCATTTTCGAAGGCCTTTTGGGCCCAATATCCATTTTTGAACCCCCGTTGTCAAAAAATTTCCAAAGTTCGTCCCTCCGACCGCCTCACGGTCAACATGAGACTCTTACTTTATCGTTTTCTATCTTCAACAAGCAAAGATAGAAAAAGAGGGGCAGCTGTAAGCACCCCATTTTTGACCGCTCGGCAATCTACAGTTCGTCCAGATTTGTACTTAAGTCAATATGGATGTATTCCAATCGAAATCAACTCTCTAAAGTCTAAATCCTGTCTATTCATCGCTTCGTGGGCCCACCAAGCCCAAATAGGAGCAAAATGACCAAAATGCCCTTAGAGGGCATTGTTCGGTCCAAATCTAAATTAGGCATGTCTTTCCGAAGATGGTAAGTGCCCTTTCCAATTCCAAATTAGGCACGACTTTCCAAAGATGGTAAGTCCACTTTTTAATTCCAAATCAGGCACGTCTTTTCGAAGATGGTAAGTCCCCTTTCAATATTCCAATAGGCGCGTCTTTCCGAAGACGGTAAGTCCTCTTTAAACTTGTCGACCGGGATGAGACCCCAAGTCCCCTAGATGGTAGAATGGTCCACCTTTGGCGCCTGCTAGCCCTCCAATGCAGAAATGTCCGTTTCAGTCTGCCTTCCGAGAAAGTTGACTTCATAGGCGCTAAGTTCCTTTAGCAGCTTCCTGAGATTAGGCAGTCTCGGGAATGATCGCGAACTGTCAGAGTAGCGGAAGTACTCGTAAATATCGCAACCGTTAGAGTAGCAGAAATACTCACAAAAAATTTGATATAAGAATTGCCAACAAACCCCTGTATCATGAGACCGCCATCAGAGTGGCGGAAACACTCAAAACCCAAGTCAACACCGGTGCCTGCTAGCCTACTTCGGTGAAAAATGACCAAACTGCCCCTAGGGCTATTTTCCAGCACGTTTCTTGAGAACACACCTGAGTCCTCAGAATGGTAAGTCCACCCTTCCAAGATCATCTTAGAGATGATCCGGTATGATTAGGTGCCTTCTAGTCAGTTTCGGGCCAATTTCGAGACTTTTCGGTTAAAATGACCATTTTGTCCCTAGGCATCCGAACGCCCTAGGGACCATACTGGCTCTAGGTATCAAACCGGTAATCTCTCGAGAATGCTTCTTATAGTGTTCTCAACCTTCTATTATCTTTCTGGATCATTCCGAGTCAGTTCCGGTAAACCCGGTGCAAAATGACCATTTTGCCCCTGGTGGGCCGATCGCTTTTTCCAACCACACCGGTTCTAGGTATCAAACCGTTAACCTTTGGGAACATTCTAAATAATGTTTTCAAATCACGAGTCTTCTTCCAGGAAGTTCTGAGTCCGTCTCGGCAACTTTCCAGCCCGGTTGACCGTTTTGCCCCTAATGACCCGGTCAACCCTTCCAATACATTTTGTCATCCTTTTTCAAGTCAAATACCTCTGAGACATTGTTTTAAGTATTCCTGTCCTTTTTCAGCATTTTGGGTCATTCCCGGTCCTTTAAGTCCTTCCCGGGCTTTCTGAAGTCACTCCTAGTGAAGCCAGGCTAAAAATTGTATGGTAAGCCACTAGTACAGACGCCCAAATCTTCCAAAGATACGTTGCTTGCCGAATTAATGAACTTTCCTAAGTTACTGGCGCCACTAGTAGTGGTGCCAAGCTAAAAAATGGCCTAGCGCCACTCCTAGTGGCGCCAAGAGGAAATTTGCCCTAGTGCCACTGCAACAAGCGCCAGGTGATTTTGTTCTCTATAAATACAGAGCCTCCTTCAGCGTGAAAGAGGTCCGCAAACTCAATGTAAAAACTCTACTTTTCGATATACAAAGCTCGTAGCCTCTCTAAACCCTAGTCTCCTTAGGTTTTCCAAACCCTAGCCTCCTATACACTTACATACACTTCTATACACTCATACACTAGCCTCCAACCCTCCTTTGAAGACTTGAAGTGTTGCAATCTGAAGCTTTGAAGATTGAAGACACTCTCTTGAAGACTGAAGTGAAGACTGAAGCAAGAAAAGCAAAGTAAAGCGCGCAAAGCTAAGCAAAATAAAGAAGACACAAGTTAGGCTTTGTTTACGTTTACACATCTTCCCCCCTCTCTTCTCTCTCCTAAACCACTTGGGTTTTCTTCTATTTTAATCCCCCATCTTCTTCCCCCCTTTCTTGCATGCTTGAAACAAGGGAATTCCCGGTCCATGTGTAGGATTAGGCTATTGGAGAGTCACCGTGTTGAGGGCTTTTTTTAAGTCTAATCGGAGACCATGTGGGTTTGGCCTCCTTGATTATATGGTGAAAGCTTTAACCTTGTATGTTCACAACCCCAATTTGCATTGTGCGTATCATGATCTTGCATTCCTCCAAAATTCATTTTCAAACTCGTTTTCAAAGCTTGCATTAACATCGTTTTCAAAATTGCAACAAAATCTTCTTTTTCAAAACTTGTTTTCAAAATCACAATCCTAGGGTGATTCTAGCCTTTTCATGGCTAGGGTTGTTTTAGGAAAGTGTTACATTTAAAGTGACCAATATGGTCTATATTTTCAAAACAATGTTGTTTTCAAAACCACTATCTTAAAGTGGTTCTAACCTTCATATGGTTAGAATCGCTTTAAGAAAGTGAGATATTTTGTATATTTTCTAAAAAATCTCTTTTCAAATCTCTCCTTCTAAAAACCTCTCTTTCAACATACTTTCTAAAAACACTCTCCAATCTCCTTCTTCAAATTCCTTTCCAAAATTGTTTTCCAAAAAACGCCCTCCAAAAATCTATTTTCAAAACTTCATTTGCAACTCCTTTCCAAAACACCCTCTTCAAAATTCCTTTCCTAAAAACACTCCCTAGGTTTCCTTCTTAGAAAACTCTCTCTAATCTCCTTTCCAAAATTGTTTTTAAAAACTCATTTCCAACAATCTCTTTCCAAAAACATCTTTCCTAAAAGCTCCTTTCCAAAAAACGTTTTCCTCAAAGTTCACTCTTCAAAAACGCTCCTTACGTTACCTTCCTAAAACAACTCTTCCTAAAAAACGTTTTCCTAAAAGCTTCTTGCAAAATCTTTGTCCTAAAACTCCTCTCTAGGATTTCTTTCCAAAAATATCCCTTTTTAAAAACTCCTCTCTAGGATTTCCTTCTAAAAATCTTTGTTTCCAAAAATGCATTTTTCCAAAAACTCTTTCCTTAGAGTCCAAGTCAAGCCATAGAGCTAACAATTAGGAAACCCTAATTTTTTTTCCAAAAGCATAATTTTCAAACTTGCCTTAAAACCTAGGTTTTCAAAATCTTCCTTTTTATATCAAAATCATAAGCTTCCAAAACCTATTTTCTACATCAAAACTCTAGTCTTCCAAATCTAGAATTTTCAAAACTCCATCTTTCCAAATTCATCCAATCTTCCCTTTAGGAAACCAAACCCAATCTTCCTGTTTAAAAAACTAGATTCTATCCTCCGTTTTTGGAAACAAAATCAAAACATCTCTTTTTAGAAACAAAATTCAATCCCTTGTTTTAGGAAATAGGAATCTTAATCCATCCTAGTCTAAACCTTTCCTAATTCAACTCCTTCCTAATCTTCTACTTTCCTAAATCTTAAGTGTCCAAAACTTGAACATAAAAATCTTTCCAAAATTTTAAAACTCAACTTCCACATCTTTCTTAATTCAACCCTTTTCTAATTCTATTCCTTTCCAAATCTAAGTTTTCAAATCTTTCTTAAAACTTAAACCTTTCCTAATTTCAAGAATTTCTAAAACTCAAACTTTGAATCTTTCTAAATTTGAAACTTTTCTAATTCAAAACTTTCCTAAAAAGAAACTTTTCTAATTTGAAAATTTTCTAATTCGAACATTTCCTAATTTGAACCCTTCCTAAATCCAATCTTTCCTAATTTCCAAGTTAACCACTCGAGTCGAATCTTTCCTAAGTCTCAATTCTTTCTTAAGTCTAGGTTTCCTAAAACCAAGCTTTCCAAAATCAAATATTTTCAAATCTTCCAATCAAAGTTCAATCTCTCAATCTTCCAATCCAAATTCCAATTCAATCTCTTTATTCCAATCATATCTTCTATTTTCTATCAGACTCTTGTCCAAACTACGACTGACCTGATTCCTCCAAAAGGAAACGTAGGCAACCCTCATGGGTGTGGTCACAAAATTTTTCAAATTTCTATTTCCACAATTTCTTTCAAATCTCTAATTCCACAACCTTTTCCAAACTTCTATTTCCACAACCTTTTTCAAGTCTCCAATTTCCTAAATCTCTTCCGAGTTTCCAATTCCAAATTTCTATTTCCAAATCTCTATTTCCAATTTCTAAAACTTTCTAATCTATCTTTTCAAATCCCCTTTTTAAAATCAAATCAATTTCTTTTCAAATCTATTTTCCAACTCTCTTTTTCTATTGCATTTACATATCATGTATCATGTTTTTTTTAAAAACATTATTTTTCTAAACTAGATAGGATTGAACATTATTTTTGGAAAAATAACTTTTTAAAAAACTTTTGAGAGTTGATTTTAGAAAAAAAAACCTTTGAATGAAAAGTTTAAGAAATCCTTTAAGTTGGTTTGAGTGGAATTTATATGAAAGTTATGTCATTCATTTTCATTTATATTTTATCTTTGGTTATTATCATTATTAATTTTTTTCTTGCTTTTATTTCTTGACTTTTGAACTGCATATACCATATATTAATACCTCTTACCTTGACTCATCTTTCAAGACGGCATACACGAGTAATGACGGTTCCAAGGGGAGACATTGCTTCGGGATGGTGGCCCAAACAAATTCTGTCAACAGCTCCGGCCGCTCTAGGGGTAGTCAGCACTCTGCCAATCAAGCACCTTCTAGCCAGAGTGGGAGGGGGGGAGTAGGCCTCTAGTCAACCCCTTCGCTCCAGTTGAGCCAACCTTCGAGGATGAGATGGACGTCGAGGTTTTCCACTTTTGACTTTTGGGATGGCTGACGCTATTTTGAGTTGACTACGGGTTTGGTATGACGGGTATCCTCTAGATGAGCAAGACATTTTCGCTGGTCCTTTGGTTGCATGGCTTCTCTCCTATTAGTGTAGCTTATTTTCTGACAATGGTTCCCTTTTGGCCACCTGACCTGCCTCTCTTTCATTTTGAAAAATGTGAGCTTGTCCCTACTCCCCATGAGTATGGCTTCCTCCTAGGTCTTTAAGATGGTTCAACTGACATTATGGGACCTACTTTTCCTGATGGCTGCATCACGATCGTCTCTTTTCAACTTGGGCTCCATTTTGCGGCCTTTTCTTCTAATCTGCTGTCCCAATGAAGTTCTTGTTTCTCTCATTTTGAGTTTGTGGCGGATAGGGGATTGGCATACTTCTCAACATTGGTCCATTTCTCCATGGCAGCCCTAGCTCTGCTTCTCTTAAACTTGTTGATGTTTCCGCCGGGCAAGATGACTTGGTCGATTGTCGGTTATGTGCACTGCTTGTCAAGATTTGTGAGGGGCACTCCCATGCTCCTATAGTTGTGGGATAGACCTTCGTGAGCCTTACCAGACTCTAGCAGGGGGTCAACGCTCATTTTTGGGGATGTGTGTAAGAACCTCATTTTTGACCGCTCGGCAGTCTACGCTCCATCCAGACTTATACTCAAGTTAATATGAACGTATTCTAATCGAAACCAATTCTCCAAGTCCAAATCTCGTCTGTCAATCGCTTCGCGGGCCCACCAGGCCCAAATAGAGGCAAAATAACCAAAACGCCCTTAGGGGCATTGTCTTTTCCAATTCCAACTCTAATCCCTCTCTCGAGACGGTTCCAAATCAAGTACGTCTTTCCGAAGATGATAAGACCCCTTTCCAACCCCCCTCTCGAGACAGTTTATTCCTCGAGACGGTTCCAAATCAGGCACGTCTTTCCGAAGATGATAAGACCCCTTTCCAACCCCTCTTCGAGACAATTTATTC
Source organism: Euryodendron excelsum (assembly GCA_033060915.1). Taxonomy (NCBI): domain Eukaryota; kingdom Viridiplantae; phylum Streptophyta; class Magnoliopsida; order Ericales; family Pentaphylacaceae; genus Euryodendron; species Euryodendron excelsum. The sequence continues at coordinate 16,512,559 of CM065384.1, read as the reverse complement.
CTCGAGACGGTTCCAAATCAAGCACGTCTTTCCGAAGACGGTAAGTCCCCTTTCCAATTCTAGTCCCTCTCTTGAGACAGTTTATTCCTCGAGACAGTTCCAAATTAGGCACGTCTTTCTGAAGACAATAAGACCCCTTTCAAACCCCTCTCTCGAGACAGTTTATTCCTCGAGATGGTTCGGCACATTTTTCGAAGAAAATCTCTTCGAAACGGTAAGTCCCTTTAAACCTGTCGACCGGGACGTGACCCCAAGTCCTCTAGATGGTAGAACGGTCCACCTTTGGTGCCTGCTAGCCTGCCAATACAAAAATGTCCATTTAGGCACGCCTTCCGAGAAAGTTGACTTCTTAGGCGCTAAGTCCCTTTAGCAGGTTCCTGAGATCAAGGAGTTTAGGGAATGATCACAAACCGTCAAAGTAGCATAAATACTCGCAAACATCGCAACCGTCAGAGTAGCAGAAATACTCGCAAACAGGTCGACATAGGGAATTGCCAACAAACCCCTATGTCACAACGACCGCCGTCAGAGTGGTGGAAACACTTAAAACCCAGGTCAACACCAGTGCCTACTAGCCCACTTTGGTGAAAAATGATCAGACTGCCCCTTGGGCCTTTTCCGAGACTTTTCGGTCAAGATGACCATTTTGCCCCTAGGCATCCGAACGCCCCGCGAACCACACCGGCTCTGGGTAGCAAACCGGTAACCTCCCGAGAATACTTCTTATAGTATTCCCGACCTTACTCTATCTTTTCAGATCATTCCGAGTCAGCTCCGGCAAACCCAGTACAAAATAACTGTTTTGCCCCTAGTCGGCCGATTGCCTTTTCCGACTATATCGGCTCTGGGTATCAAACTGGAAACCTCCCGAGAATTCTTTTTATAGTACTCTCAACCTTTCTTTATCTTTTCGGATCATTCCGAGTTAGTTTCGGCAAACCCGATGCGAAATGACCGTTTTGCCCCTGGTGGGCCGGTTACCTTTTTCGACCACACCAGCTCTGGGTATCAAACCGGCAACCTTTCGGAACATTCTAATCAAATCGCGAGTCTTCTTCCGAGACAGTCTGAGTTCGTCCCAGCAGCTTCCCGATCCGATTGAACGTTTTGCCCCTAAAGGCCCGGTCAACCCTTCTGACACATACTATCCTCATTTCTCAAGTCAAATACCTCCGGAACACTATTTTAAGTGTTCTTACTCTTTTTTGGCCTTCTGGGTCATTCCCGGTCTCCCAAACTCCTTCCCAGACTTTCCAGAGTCACTCCTAGTAAAGCAATGTTAAAAATTGCATGGTAGTCACTAGTACAAGCGCCCAAATCTAGTCAAAGATACATTGCTTGCCAACCTTAATACTTTCCTAACTGGCTGGCGCCACTCCTAGTGGCGCCAAGAGCAATTTTGCCCTGGCGTCACTGCAACAGGTGCCAGTTCATTCCTCTCTCTATAAATACAGAGCCTCCTCCAACGTGAAAGAGGTCTGCAAACTCAGTCTAAAAATCATATATTTCGATATACAGAGCTCAAACACTCCCTAAACCCTAGCTTTCTTAGGTTTTGCAAACCCTAAACACCATACACTAAACCCTAGCCTTATATACACTCACACACCTCCCCATACACTGATACACTAGCCCCCAACCCTCCTTTGAAGACTTGAAGAGCTACAAACCAAGGCCTTGAAGATTAAAGACGAGCCCTCGAAGATCAAGACTGAAGTGAAGTGAAGACCGAAGAAAGCAAGGCGCGCAAAATAAACAAGATACAAAGTAGGTTTTCTATTTAAATTTCTGCACTCCCCCCCCCCCCTCTCTCTTCTCTCTCCTAACCCACTTGGGTTTTCTCTATTTTAATCCCCCATCTCTTTTCCCCCCTTTGTTTGCATGCTTGAAACAAGGGGACTCTCGGTCCATGTGTAGTATTAGACTATCGGAGGGTCACCGTGTCGGGGGCTTTCCTTTAGGCTAACAGGAGACCACGTGGGTTCGGCCCCCTTGATTATGTGGTGAAGCCTTAACCTTGTATGTTCACGACCCCAAAATTGCATTGTGCATATCATGATCATGCATCTTCCAAAAATCATTTTCGAACTCGTTTTCAAACTTGTTTCCAAAATTGCATCAAAATTCCCTTTTCAAAAACTTGTTTTCAAAATCACAATCCTAGGGTGATTTTAGCCATTCCATGGCTAGGATTGCTTTAGGAAAGTGTTACATTTAAAGTGACCAATATGGTCCATATTTTCAAATATTGTTGTTTTCAAAACCGCTTTCCTAAAGTAGTTCTAGCCCTCTTATGGTTAGAATTGCTTGAGAAAAGCGAGATGTTTTTACACCTTCTAAAAACTCTCTTTTCAAAAGTCTTTCTTCCTATAAATCTCTTTTTCAACATACTTTCCTAAAACTCTCCTCTCCAAAATTGTTTTCAAAAACTCCCTTCCAAAATCTATTTTTCAAAACTTCTTTTTTTTTAACTCCTTTCCAAAATCCTCTCCCCAAAATCCACTTTCTAAAAAACGTTCCCCAAAAATCTTTCCTAAAAACTCTCTCCAACAATCTTCTACCAAAAATCTTTCTAAAAACTCTCTTTCCAAAATCTTCCCTCTAGAAATTCCTCTCTAGGATTTCCTTTCAAAAACTTGTTTCCCAAAAATACACTTTCCAAAAATCCCTTTTCTTGATGCCCAAGTCAAGCCCTAGAACCCACAATTAGGAAACCCTAGTTTTCTTTCCAAAAACATGATTTTCAAACTTGCCTTAAAACCTAGGTTTCTGAAACCTCTTGTTTTCTACGTCAAAATCATATTTCCAAAACCTATTTTCTACGTCAAAACTATAGTTTTTCGAATCTAGGGTTTCCAAAACCTCTCTTTCCAAATCTTTTTCAAATCAAATCTTCCCTTTAGGAAACCAAATCCAATCTCCCGTTTAGGAAACTAGATCCAATCCTCCGTTTTTGGAAATAAAATCAAACATTCTCTTTAGAAACAAAATCCAATATCTTGTTTTAAGAAATAGAAATCTTAACCCTTCCTAGTTTAAACTTTTCCTAATTCAAACTCCTTCCTAAACCATAAGTTTCCTAAAACTTTCAAATCTTTCCTTAAACACTAAGCTTCCACATCTTTCCTAATTCAACCCTTTCCTAATTCTACCATTTTCCAAATCTTAACTTTTCAAATCTAAGTTTTCAAACCTTTCCTAAACTCAAACCTTTCTTAATCTCAAGATTTTCTAAAACTCTAAAACTTTCTAAATTCTAAACTTTCCTAAACTTCAAATCTTTCCAAATTTCAAAGCTTTCTAAACTCAAGACTTTCTTATTTTTAAAACTTCCCTATTTCAAAACTTTCCTAATTCGGGAACTTTCCTAATTTGAAAACCTTTCCTATTTCGAAAACTTTCTAAATTTGAAACTTTCTTATTCCAAAACTTTCCTAAGTCAAAAACTATCCTAATTCGAAACTTTCCTAATATGATACTTTTCTAAATTCGAACATTTTCTAAATCTAATCCTTTCTTAAATCTTCCAAGTCCAACATTCAAGTTAAATCTTTCTAAATCTCAAGTCCTTTCTAAATTCTCTCTTTCCTAAGTCTAGGTTTCCTAAAACCAAGTTTTCCAAAGTTAAGTGTTTTCGAATCTCCCAATCCAAATTCAATCTCTCAATCTTTCAATTCAATTTCCAATTCAATCTCTTTCTTTCAAATCAACTCTCCTATTTTCGATCGGACTCTTGTCCAAACTACGACTGACCTGATTCCTCCAAAAGGATACGTAGGCAACCTTCATAGGTGCAGTAGCAATTTCTTTCAAATTTCAAATTCCTCCATATTTTCCAAATCTCAAATTCCACAATCTTTTCAAATCTCTAATCTATTTTCAAATTTCCAATTTCCAATTTCTATTTTCAATCTTCAATTTCAAATTCCAAAATCTTGTTTCCAAATTCAAACTTCTATCTTTTTCTTTTCAAATCAAATCAAATCAAATTCTTTTCAAATCTATTTCTAAATCAACTCTCTTTTCTTGCACTTGCATATCATGCATCATGTTTTTCTAAACATTATTTTTCAAAGTGGATATGATTGAACATTAGTTAGTTGAAGACTCTCATAGGTGAATCTAAGGTAGATTGACATGTAGGTACCGAAAGGGTGGCATAGGGTGATGGCTTAGTGCGTCTTCCTTACACGTAACCAACCTCCGAACCTAGAATCACTGATTTCAAAGACCAAAAGGAGTTATTTTTTAAAAAAGGGCTAAATGTTTTCCAAAGGTTGCTAAACAACCTGTTTTTCTAAAAAACCCTCTCTTGAGGTGATATTTTCAAAATCGTTTTTTCAAAAACCCTAAGTGTAGTGTTCGGATTATTCTTAGTTTTTTAGGTGACCTAACTCACCTTAATCAAGTTAGGTGGCGACTCCGAATCTTTTTTCCAAAAGCCCTTTATTCAAATCAATTTTTTAATTCAAACCTAGTTGCACTCATTCTTCTAGGAGGGTGAGTTCTAATGAGAGAGTACAACATTTTTCCCGCTTGTATGAGTATTCCTTGAGTGCGAAAAATCTGGGAGCAACAATGTGCTCCAATATTCCAGCTTTGGGCGATTGGACAGTTATCCATTGCTCTTCTTTTTCAGCATACATGGTATCTCGAGTCAAGAGTCATGTGATTAGGGAGGTCGAGGGTGGGCCATTGACCTATTCTCTATTTCTTGTCGGCCATGGAAATCTAAGCTTTTTGAGGCGTGTAACAATGCTGTAGATGTCTGAATGGTGGCTTTAGCTCCTTTTTGCATTTTACCTTGGTCCCTGTTTCTTATTTGAGAGAGAGGGAAGGACATAGAATTAGTTTTTGTACAAAAACAGTTTACTTATGCCGATTCTAAAAGTGCAAAAGTAAAAGCATGTTATATTTTCTTTTTTTATTTTTATTTATTTTTATTATTTTTAATTTTTACGAATGCACATGGAATTAGATATATAACTTATTTGGCATGTCCTACTTTTTTGATATACATATTTTATGAATGCACAAGTTCATACAGAAATGAAATTTAATGCATGTTATACTTTTTTGGATGAATGAACATACAGAAATGGAATTGACTGCATGTCATGCCTTAGATGAATACATAAATAGATACAAATTACACAGGAATTTAATGGATGTACATGTTATACATATCATGGATGCATTATACTACACGTATATAAACCATTTACAAAGAATGTCCCAGGATTACCCCAAGGCCCATACTCTCAGGATTTTGCCCCATTTAGTTTTGTTCCATTCTCATCGGGATGTGATAGCATGTGCACCATTCTCCAGGGATCTTGACCTTTTAGGTTTGCTATCTTATTCTTATTTTCTACAATGTTGCTGTTTGGGATTTTCTTGACCTCACTTGGTTTTCTGTCTCAGATTTTCAAAATGCCACCATGACCTGAGCGACAACTCGCATGCCCTTTGTAGAGCGATAAACAGCTAGGCGCTCCATCGGAGAAGACTTCTTTTAGGATCGTAATATAGGTTAGGTTTAGGGTTTGTAAGAAACGAAGGGATATTTAGGCTCAAAGATCTTCTTTTTAGTGGGTCGTTTGAACTAAAACCATCTGAGCACACTTTGGAGCATGAGATTGCCCCTGCATTCCTTCTTAATTCTCCTTTCTTATCCTACTTGTCTAGTTATTATTAGGCTTATTTAAACTAAGCAATTTTCTTTGATTAGAGAGGACTTTAACTTGGACCGTAACGTAGGCTAGGTTAAGGGGTTTATAAATGAAAGGGATACGCAGGCTCAAATTTGATGTTATTTCCAGTAGGGTTTAGATCCGCACCATCCTTGGTTTGTCTTCCAGCAGGGTTTGGTCCCCTAATTTTCCCCTTAAGCTTTGGTAACATGTCTGGCTCATCTAGATCAAGCAATCCTTTTTTCAATCGAAGAGGACTTTAGTAGGATTGTAATGTAGGCCATGGTTTTGGGAGTTTTTACAAGAAAGGGTAAAGGCTCAAACCTATTATTTCTACTTGGTGGCTTTGTTACCTAGGATCACCTTTGAATTTCCTTCTTTACAAAAAGGAGTTGAACTTTCTTGTAACTTTTGACCTTCTAAATCGAACGCTTACTTTTTTTTTTTACTTCCGGCTTTATATGCTTTACAAAGATAGCACACCATGATTCTTTTACGGTCTTTCCTTTGATATGCTTTTGACGAGACTAACATTTCTACAACTTCTTTCTCTCAAATTTTTTACTTTCAATTTAACCCATTGTGGGCGGTGATCCCTAGGTTGGGGTTTTTTTTTCGAGAGAAAAATGGTAACGAGCTCAACAGGTTTGACAAGGGTTGCTTTTAAGTGTATGGGAAATGAAATGAAATGAGGGCCTTTCTTCATTTTGAACAAGATTGCTTGATCCATAGAGCTTTGACGTTACCTCAGCTTGATGGTCAATGACATTCCCTGCCAGATCTTCTATTACCTGTCTGCCCTAGTGTGGGGGGATGGTTTCGGATTGGGGTTGACAAAAAATCTTTCACTTTCTGCGAGGCACTAGTGGGTTAAGTAAAGGGGATATTTTTGTGTATAGTAATAGAATTGAGGGCCTCTAGTCATTTCAAATTGAATTACTTAGTCCATAAAGCCTTTGTACAAAATTTAGACAATATTCATAGGTATGATGTGTTTCTGTCAGTGAACCCCTACATGTTCTATCAAATCAACTATTTTGTGTTTACCCCAATGTGGGGTATGGTTCTTAGTTTGGGGATATCTGAAAAGAAATTATGTACGGCTCTAGTGGGCTGAGCAAAGGATAGTGTTTATTTAGGATAAATAGAACAATGGCTCCTCATTATTTTTAGTACTTGGCTGCCCATCACTTAGCCAGGATATCACACAAGTGTCGCCTTTTCAATGAACCCTACACCTTTTTGATGAGACTATCTTCTTCTTATCTCTCACTTTCTCTTTGTCTCTCAAAGGTTTTAACCCCTTTTAAATGGGTGGCCTATGCTATCCCATCCTTCAAGTCGAGTCATTTACCAAATGGGGAAGAATCCCTAAATGTGATAATCGTCCACAAGAGTATGAAACAAAGGAGATAAACTAGGAACTACCTATTTTCATTTAAAAATATGATTACATGGCATGCAATGTTTATTTAAAGAAGATATGCGAGAAATAGAAAGACGAAAAGAAAATAGACAAATTTTGTGAAAATCTCCCTTTTTCTTGTGGATCTCTTGGTGAGAACCCCTGACAAGGTTTCGAAAATGTCAGCTTCTTTGGCATTTTGTTTTTCAAATGTATCAGCAAACGACGGAGGGCAGATTGATAAATCTCTTGTAGTGTTTGGCATGCATTCAGAAGTTAGGAAATTCTTTTGTAGTTGTGCACGTGTTTGATAGAACTTTGCAAACAATGAAGCCTTTTTCTACATGGATGGTGATTGTCGCGGCATGGCGGGGAGGTAACGTCTTGCAGATGGATGGTTAGTTCTTTTTGCTCCTTGATGTAGGTTCGGCCTCTTCTAATAACCAGGCTTATCCGCCCATGAGTTTGAATCTAGTGAGATGCTAGAGGGATTCCATGAATTTAATTGTGCTTTCTGACCTACAAAAAGAAAAAGAAAAACAGAATGCAGTCAGCATGTGGAGTTGAAGGTTCTATGCAGTGCGTATCTTATGGAGGTCCCTTCTTTGAGGGAGTCTAGGAATGATGACAAGTCCATTTTGGAGGTGGGGTTTTGCCCCTATTATGTAATACAATACCACTTCGACGTGGGCCGATTGATGTTTCCTTATTTGGGCAATCCTACCTCCATGAACTGAGAGAGATTTAGGCCTCTCTCAAGATATGGTTCTATATATGCCATGAATCCTTAGGGTTTAAGAACCCTTAGGAGTTTTGGTTGGTTTGATTAACACGAGACTAGATTGCTCCTTTCTCTCTACGGTTGATTAGATGCATGAGAATGAAATGACTTGAGTTTCTTGGAACTCGTCTTTGAATGGACATAAATGCATGAACATAATAAAAGTGAACATGTGAGTAGTATGATAACACTAAATGAATGGTTTAGAAAAACCCCCTTCTTGTCTTGCTTCTGTCTTCGGTTCTCTGGGTACTTGGAGATGAGGAGGGGGAGGCTAAAAGACAAAAAACAAAAGAGAAGTTAGTGCCTTGATTTGAAGATTTCTATGCAATGTATGTCCTAGGGGTGCCCCTACTTGAGAGAAACTACACATGGTTTATTGGTTCACTTTTGGAGATAGGGGATTTGCCCCTGTATGCAGATACCTTCTCATCAGCTAGAAACCTTTTCTTCGTTCATGCATTTATTCACTCACTCATTCGCAGAAAATGAAGAAATACATTTAACTTCAGGTTTAAGATACAAAAGAATTGAAATACATTTTAACAAAGGGGAGGGGGAACATTTTCTCTTGGACTTTCACTTATCTAATTTTACATAAGAAGCCCTAAACTACTCTTGAGTCTTCGAATTTGCCTTCCTTGGATTCAATGTTGAAGAGGTCACTCAGAGACCTTGTTGATCGAATGCCCCTTGTCTTCTTGGCAACCCTATCTCCGTAAGTGTAGAGGGATTGGGGCCCCTCTTATGAAATGAATTGATGTGCATGCTGTGAGTCCATAGGGTTACATGGGAACCCTTAGGGTTTAGGTAGGTTTAATGTAAGGGAGAGTGAACTAGGTGTCACTCTCGATGGGTTGATCATATGCATGAGGATGCAGTGACTTGAGTTGCTTGGAACTCTTGTCTTGACATGGAATATAAAATGCATGAAAATGGATGCATAGAGTATAAGAAAAGAGAATACAGTTGAAGTAAATATGCATGTATGAGCAGTTAGACAGTCATTATAACAGTAGGAATACAGTCATTATAACAACAGGAGTAGACATGTATGAATGAAAAGTAAGAGCAAGTTACCTTTTCCTCCATGGTTTTGAAAAATGGTGCGCGTGTCTTAAATCCAACAGAGGTTTGGCTATGCATGGTATCTATATGAGCATGAGGTTGAGGGTTGACTAATGTGTCCTAAAAAGGCTTGATCCCCAGATCTTCAAACCTAGGCCCACTCCCCGAGGTGGTGCCATGATTGGTTGGTGATCCAAGCGAGGGAACCATCAAGAGGCCGTAGGCGAAGAAACTAACACAGTATCTTGCCCACAACCAGTATACCGTTCCCCATTTCTAACTAGAAGGGTCATATCAGGGTAAAAATGCAAGTATGCAGAATGCAAGTGCACGTGCAGTGTGTGTGTGTGATTTTTGAAAGCGGAGGAAATAGCCCAATAACTCCCATTCATCCTGTTCATCACATTCATGCATGGCAGTTAAAATTAAACAAAAAGCACACCTACAAAACAAAGATGCAAGAGTTAGTATATGGATAGCAAACATAATACAAGATAATATGAATGCATGCATGTTTTTTTTTTTTTAAACAATTCTAAAAATTTGGTTTTGAAAATTTAAAGTGAATAGGATTGAACAAGTTAATTGAAGACTCTACATGGGTGAAGCGTAAAGAGACATGACTACGGTCTAACCCTCTAAGTGTCCCCAGTGGAGTCACCAACTGTCGCGCCCAGATGTTTCGCACTCGAGGAATACACACACAAACGGGAAAACATTATACTCTCTCGTTAGAATTCACCCTCCTAGAAGAATGAATGCGACTATGTTTACATTGAAATTTGATTTGAATAAAGGTCTTTTGGAAAACATTTGGAGTCAATACCAAACTTGATTAAGGTGAGTTAGGTCATCTAAAAATTAAGCATAATCCGAAGACTACACTTAGGGTTTTTGAAAACGATTTTGAAAATACTTCCTCAAGAGAGCGTTTTTAGGAAAATAGGCTGTTTGGCAACCTTTGGAAAATAACTAAGCCCTTTTTGAAAATATACTCCATTTTGGTCTTTGAAAACAGTGATTCTAGGTTCAGAGGTTGGTCATATGTAGAGAAGACGCACTAAGCCATCACCCTATCCCGCCCTTGCGGTACCTACATGTTTATTTACCCTAAATTCACCTATGAGAGTCTTCAACTAACAAATGTTCAATCTTATTTACTTTAGAAAAGAAATGTTTAAAAAGAAACTAGTATGATGCATAATGTGCAAGTGCAAGAAAAGATAGTTGGAAAACAGATTTGGAAATAGAATGATTTGAAAGAAATTTGAAAAGATAAATTTGAAATTGGAAAGTTTAGAAATTGGAAATAGAAATTTGGAATTGGCAGTTTGAAATAGATTATGGAGTTAGAGATTTGAAAAAGGTTGTGGAATTGGAAATTTGAAAACGGTTGTGGAAATAGAAGCTTGAAAAAGGTTGTGACCGCACCCATGAGGGTTGCCTACGTATCCTTTTGGAGCAATCAGGTCAGTCGTAGTTCAGGCAAGAGTCCGATAGAAAATAGAAGGTTTGATTAAAAAAAGAAATTGAATTGGAATTTGGATTTGATTTAAATTTAGAATAGAAGATTGGAATTTGAAATAGAAGAATAGAGACCCTAGACCTAGGAAGATAGGATTTAAAAAAGGACTTGAGATTAAGAAAGACTTGACTCAAATGTTAGACTTGAAAAAGATTGGATTTAGGCAGGGTTCGAATTAGGAAAGTTTTGGTTTAGGAAAGTTTCATTTTGGGAAAGGTTTCGAATTAGAAAAGTTTCATTTTAGGAAAGGTTCTGAATTAGGAAAGTTTTCGAAATAGGAAAGTTTTGAATTTAGGAAGTTAAGAAATTAGGAAGTTTCAATTTGAAAATATTTTGAAATAGGAAAGTTTTGAAAGTTGGAAAGATTTGAAAGTTAGATTTGGAGAGTTAAGATTTGGGAAAGGGATGGAACTAGGAAAGGTTTGAAAGCTTAAAGTTTAAGGAAACATTTAAAGGTTTAAGTTTAGGAAACTTAAGGTTTAGGAAAGTACTAGATTAGGAAGGAGTTGAATTAGAAAATATTTGAGTTTGGAAGGATTGCGATTCCTATTTCCTAAAGTAAGGGATTGAATTTTGTTTCTAAGAAGAAATGTTTTGATTTTGTTTTCGAAAACAGAGGATAGGACCTAGTTTCCTAGAGGGAAGATTGGGTTTGGTTTCCTAAAGGGAAGATTGGATTTGACATGGATTTGGAAAGGGAAGTTCTAGAAACCCTAGATTTTGGAGACTATAGTTTTGATGTAGAAAAGAGGTTTTGGAAATATATATAATTTTGATGTAGAAAATAAGAGGTTTTGGAAACCTAGGTTTTGAGGCCAAAATAAGGGATTGGAAATCATGTTTTTGGGAAAGAAAATTAGGGTTTCCTAAACGTTGGCTATAAGGTTTAACTTGGACTCTAAGGAAAGAGTTTTTGGAAAGTGAGTTTTTAGAAAGAGGGATTTTTGGAAGGAAATCCTAGAGAGGAGTTTCTAGAAAGTGAATTCGAGAGGATTTTTAAAAAGAGGACTTTAGAAGAAGCTTTTAAGAAAGAGTTTTTAGGAAAGAGATTTAGGGAGAGAGTTTCTAGGAAGGAAACCTAGGGAGTGTTTTTAGGAAAGGAATTTTGAAGAGAGTGTTTTGGAAAGGAGTTTTTTAAAACAATTTTTGGAGAGAGCTTTTGAAAACAATTTTGGAAATAAGATTGGAGAGAGTTTATGGAAAGCATGTTGGAAAAGAGATTTTTAGGAGGAGATTTTTTAGAAGAGCTGTTTAGAAATTATATAAAATACCTCACTTTCCTAAAACGATTCTAACCATAAGAAGGTTAGAACCACTTTAAGATAGTGGTTTTGAAAATAACAATGTTTTAAAAATATGAACCATATTAGTCAATTGAAATGTAACACTTTTCTAAAGCAACCCTAGCCAAGAAAAGGCTAGAATCACCTTAGGATTATGATTTTGAAAAAGAAGATTTGGATGTAAGTTTTTGAAAACAAGTTTAATGCGAGCTTTTGAAAACAAGTTTAAAACAAACTTTGGAGGAATGCAAGATCATGATATGCACAATGCAAATTGGAGTCGTGAACATACAAGGTTAAAGGCTTCACCACATAATCAAGGGGGCCGAACCCACATGGTCTCCGGTTAGACTAAAAGAAAGCCCCCTAACACGGTGATTCTCCAATAGCCTAATCCTACACATGGACCGGGAATTCTCTTATTTCAAGCATGCAAGAGGGGGGGGGGGGGGGGGGGGGGGGGGGGGGGTGGGGGGGGGGGGGGGGGGGGGGGGGGGGGGGGGGGGGGGGGGGGGGGGGGGGGGGGGGGGGGGGGGGGGGGGGGGGGGGGGGGGGGGGGGGGGGGGGGGGGGGGGGAAGATGGGGGATTAAAATCGAAGAAAACCTAAATGGGTTAGGAGAGAAAAGAGAGGGAGATGATGCGTAAACTTAAAGAGAAAGCCTACCTTGTGTCTTCTTTATTTTGCTTAGCTTTTACTTTGCTTGTCTTGCTTTGGTCTTCACTTCAATCTTCAAGAGTTTGTCTTCAATCTTCAAAGCTTCAGATTGCAGCACTTTGAGCCTTCAAAGGAGGTTTTGGAGGCTAGTATATGAGTGTATAAAAGTGTATGTGAGTGTATAGGAGGCTAGGGTTTGTGTATGGAAGCTAGGGTTTGGAAAACCTAAGGAGGCTAGGGTTTTGGGAGGCTACGAGCTCTATATATCGAAAAGTAAGGTTTTTAGACTGAGTTTGTGGACCTCCTCCACGCTAGAGGAGGCTCTGTATTTATAGACAAAAGAATGACCTGGCGCCTATTGCAATGGTGCCAGGCCATTTTTTGGCTTGGCACCACTAGTAACGGCACCAACAACTTAGGAAAGTTCATTAAGTTGGTAAGCAGCATATCTTTGGAAGATTTGGGCGTTTGTCCTATTGACTACCATGCAATTTTTAGCCTGGCTTCTCTAGGAGTGACTCTGGAAGGTCCGGGAAGCATTTAAGGGACTGGGAATAGCCCGGAAAGCCAAAAAAAAGCATGAACCCTTAGAATAGAGTCCCGGAGGTATTTGACTCGAAAAAGGATGACAAACTGTGTTTGAAGGGTTGACCGGGTCATTAGGGGCAAAACGGTCAACCGGGCTAAAAAGCTGCCAGGACGAACTGTTTGATACCTAGAGCCAGTGTGTCCGAAAAAGGCGACCAGCCCATTAGGGGCAAAACAGTCATTTTGCACCAGGTTTACCGGAACTGACTCGAAATAATCCGAAAAGATAGAAGAAGGTTAAGGATACTATAAAAATCATTCTCGGGAGGTTACTGGTTTGATAACCCAGAGTCAGTGTGGTCCCTAGGGTGTTCGGATGCCTAGGGGCAAAATGGTCATCTTGACCGGAAAGTCTCGAAACTGTCCCGAAACTGACTAGAAGGCACCTAATCATGCCGGATTGCTTTTAAGACAATCTTGGAAGGGTGGACTTACCATTCTGAGGGCTTAGGTGTGTTCTCGAGAAACGTACTGAAAAAGGGCCCTAGGGGCAGTTTGGTCATTTTTCACCGAAGTGGCCTAGCAGGCACTGGTGTTGACCTGGGTTTTGAGTGTTTTTGCCACTCTGACGGCGGTCTCGTGATACAGGGGTTTGTTGGCAATTCTCTATATTGACCTGCTTGTGAGTATTTTTGCTACTCCAACGGTTATGATTTTTACGAGTATTTCTGCTACTCTGAAGGTTCGCAATCATTCCCGAGACTACCTAATCTCGGGAAGCTGCTAAAGGGACTTAGTGCCTAAGAAGTCAACTTTCTCGAAAGGTGTGCCGAAACGGACATTTCTGCATTGGCGAGCTAGCAGGCGCCAAAGGTGGACTGTTCTACCATCTACAAGACTTGGGGTCTCGTCTCGGTCGACATGTTTAAAGGGGACTTACCATCTTCGGAAAGACCTGCCTATTGGAATTGGAAAGGGGTCTTATCGTCTTCAAAAAGATGTGCCTGATTTGGAATTGGAAAGGGGACTTACCGTCTTTGGAAAGATGTGCCTATTGGAATTGGAAAGGGGTCTTATCGTCTTCGGAAAGACGTGCCTGATTTGGAATTGGAAAGGGGACTTACCGTCTTCGGAAAGACGTGCCTCATTTGGAATTGGAAAGGAGACTTACCGTCTTCGGAAAGACGTGCCTGATTTGGAATTGGAAAGGACAATGCCCCTAAGGGCATTTTGGTCATTCTGCCTCCATTTGGGCCTAGTGGGCCTGTAAAGCGATGGATAGATGGGATTAGGACTAGAATTCCAGAATATGTCTATATTGACTTGAAATCAAGTCTGGACGAACTGTAGACTGCCGAGCGGTCAAAAATGGGGTAGGGTTTTTAATTTTAACACAACAACATAAACATGAAAATAACATAGATGGTCTATAAATATTACATCAAGGCAGTAAAGCCAGTGAAAGTCCCATAACATTACAATCCAACATAAACTAACTCAAGAGTTTAAAAGAAATAGGATAGTAAAGGGACTTGATCTCGTATGCTCACTCCCTTGGAAATCATTTTGGTGCCTATATTCCTGAAAATTTCCCATATTATAGGAATGAAGGATGAAGCCCAGTAGGAGGTCTAAGATTTCTATAAGGTGCAAGATAAAAGATAAAGCAGTGAGAAAATGATATGGCATCCATATGACCCTTGTAATTTCTTTTCTTTTTCATCAACATCAAGATCCTTGCAGGTATGTCCTGCCCGGGACAATTTAAGCCAATGGGGCCCACCTATGATGCATCCTCCGTCATCAAGTCCAGTGGAGCCCATCCATGATCATCTAGTCCGATATCAAGCCAGTAGTACCGACCCATGTGTAAGCACCCCATTTTTTGACCGCTCGGCAGGCTACACTCCGTCCAGACTTGTTTTCAAGTCATTGTGGGCATATTCCTATCGAAACTAATTCTCTAGGTCTAAATCCCGTCTGTCCATTGCTTCGCGGATCTGTCAGGCCCAAATAGAGGTAAAATGACCAAAATGCCCTTAGCGGCGTTGTCCTTTCCTTTCCGTTTCCAATCCCTCTCTCAAGACAGTTTATTCCTCGAGATGGTTCCAATCCTAGGCACGTCTTTTCGAAGACGGTAAGACCCCTTTCCAATCCCTTTCTCGGGACAGTTTATTCCTGGAGACGGTTTCAACCCAGGCACGTCTTTTCGAAGACAGTAAGACCCCTTTCTAATCCCTCTCTCAGGACAGTTTATTCCTCGAGACGGTTCCAACTCAAGCACTTCTTTTCGGAGACAGTAAGACCCCTTTCCAATCCCTCTCTAGAGACAGTTTATTCCTCGAGACGGTTCCACTCAGGCACGTCTTTTCGGAGACGGTAAGACCCCTTTCCAATCCCTCTCTCGAGATAGTTTATTCCTCGAGACGGTTCCAACTCAGGCACGTCTTTTTGAAGACGGTAAGACCCCTTTCCAATCCCTCTCTCGAGATAGTTTATTTCTCGAGACGGTTCCATTCCAGGCACGTCTTTTCGGAGACGGTAAGACCCCTTTCCAATCCCTCTCTCGAGATAGTTTATTCCTCGAGACGGTTCCAACCTAGGTACGTCTCCTCAGAGGCGATAAGTCCCCTTTCCAATCCCTCTTTCGAGACAGTTTATTCCTCGAGACGTTTCCAATCCAGGCACGTTTCTTCGAAGACAATAAGTCCCCTTTCCAATCCTACTCTCGAGACAATTTATTCCTCGAGACGGTTCCAATCTAGGCACGTCTCTTCGGAGACGATAAGTCCCCTTTCCAATCCCTCTCTCGAGATAGTTTATTCCCCGAGACGGTCCGAGTAGCGAAACTACTCACAAAACCGTTAGAGTAGCGGAAATACTCACAAATAGGTCGATATAGGGAATTGCCAACAAACCCCTATGTCACGACGACCACCGTTAAAGTGGCGGAAACACTCAAAACCCAGGTCAACACCAGTGTTTGTTAGCCCACTTCGTGAAAAATGACCAAACTGCCCTTCGGACCTTTTCCGAGACTTTTCAGTCAAGATAACC
Organism: Euryodendron excelsum; assembly: GCA_033060915.1. Taxonomy (NCBI): domain Eukaryota; kingdom Viridiplantae; phylum Streptophyta; class Magnoliopsida; order Ericales; family Pentaphylacaceae; genus Euryodendron; species Euryodendron excelsum. The sequence goes on along the minus strand of CM065384.1, from coordinate 16,496,563 downwards.
ATTTTGCCTCTAGGCATCTGAATGCCCCGGGAACCACACCGGCTCTGGGTATCAAACCGGTAACCCTCTGAGATTGCTTTTTATAGTACTCTCAACCTTCCTTTATCTTTCCGGATCATTCCGAGTCAATTCCGGCCAACCCGGTACAAAATGACCGTTTTGCCCCTAGTGGGCCGGTCTCCTTTTTCGACCACACCGGCTCTGGGTATCAAACTGGTAACCTCTTGAGACTACTTTTTATAGTATTCTCAACCTCCTTATCTTTCCGAATCATTTTGAGTCAGTTCTGGCCAACCCAGTGCAAAATGACCGTTTTGCTCCTAGCGGGCCGGTCTCCTTTTCCGACCACACCGGTTCTGGGAATCAAACCGACAACCTCTGGGAACATTCCAAATAATATTTCTAGATCCCAAGTCTTCTTCCGAGACAGTTCGAGTCCGTCCCGGCAATTTCCCAGTCCGATTGACCGTTTTGCCTCTAAAGGCTCGGTCAACCTTTCCGACACTTTTTATCCTCACTTTCAAGTCAAATACCTCCAAGACACTATTTTAAGTGTTCCTGCTCTTTTCCGGCCTTCCGGGTCATTCCCGGCTCCTTCAAATCATTCTCGGACTTTCCGGAGTCACTCCTAGTGAAGCCAAGCTAAAAATTGCATGGTAATCACTAGTACAGATGCCCAAATCTAGTCAAAGATACGTTGCTTGCCGACCTTAAACATTTCCTAAATGGTTGGTGCTACTAGTAGTGGCGCCTAGCCAAAAAATGGCCTGGCTCCACTCCTAGTGCCGCCATTGTAAAATTTGGCCTGCTGCCACTATAACAGGCGCCAGTGTTGTCCAACCTCTATAAATACAGAGCCTTATTCAACGTGAAAAGGATCCGCAAATTCAACCTAAAAATCATATAATTCGATATACAGAGCTCGAGCACCTCCTAAACCCTAGCTTTCCTAGGTTTTCCAAACCCTAGCCACTATACACTAAACCTTAGCCTCCTATACACTCCTATACACCCCCCATACACTCATACATTAGCCTTCAACCCTCCTTTGAAGACTTGAAGAGCTGCAACCTAAAGCTTGAAGACAACTCTTGAAGACTAAAGACGAAGATCAAGACGAAGACCGAAGACTGACGAAAGCAAGGCGCGCAAAATAACAAGACATACGGTAGGCTCCCTATTTAAATTTCCGCACTTCCCCCCTCTCTCTTCTCTCTCTTAACCCATTTGGATTTTCTTTATTTTAATCTCCCATCTCTTTCCCCCCCTTTCTTTGCATGATTGAAACAATGGGATTTCCGGTCCATGTGTAGGATTGGACTATTGGAGAGTCACCGTGTCGGGGGCTTTCTTCTAGTCTAACTAGAGACCACGTGGGTCCAGCCCCCTTGATTATATGGTGAAGCCTTAACCTTGTATGTTCACGACCCCAAATTGCATTGTGCATATCATAGTCTTGCATCTTTCAAAATTCATTTTCAAACTCATTTTCAAAACCATCTTCAAACTTGTTTTCAAAATTGTATCAAAATTTTCTTTTTAAAAACTTGTTTTCAAAATTACAATCCTAGGGTGATTCTAGCTTTCCCATGGCTAGGATTGCTTTAGGAAAGTGTTACATTTAAAGTGACCAATACGGTCCATATTTTCAAATCTTGTTGTTTTCAAAACCGCTTTCCTAAAGTGGTTCTAGCCCTCTTATCGTTAGAATTGCTTTAGGAAAGTGAAATGTTTTTACACCTTCTAAAAACTCTCTTTTCAAAAAGTCTTTCTTCCTATAAATCTCTTTTTCAACATACTTTCCTAAAACTCTCCTCTCCAAAATTGTTTTCAAAAACTCCCTTCCAAAATCTATTTTTCAAAACTTCTTTTTTTTTAACTCCTTTCCAAAATCCTCTCCCCAAAATCCACTTTCTAAAAAACGTTCCCCAAAAATCTTTCCTAAAAACTCTCTCCAACAATCTCCTTCCAAAAATCTTTCTAAAAAACTCTCTTTCCCAAAATCTCCCTTCTAGAAATTCCCCTCTAGGATTTTCCTTCCAAAAAAGTTCATTTCCGAAAACACACTTTCCAAAAACTCCTTCTCTTTAAAAACTTTTTCCAAAAGCTCTATCTTCAAATTCACTTTCCAAAAACTTCTCCCTAGGATTTCCTTCCAAAAACTCGTTTCCAAAAACGTACTTTCCAAAAATCTCTTTTCCTAAAGCCCAAGTCAAGCCTAGAACCCACAATTAGGAAACCCTAATTTTCTTTCCAAAAACATGATTTTCAAATTTTGCCCCAAACCTAGGTGTCCAAAACCTCTTGTTTTCACATCCAAACTATACATGTTTTCAAAACTTATTTTCTACGTCGAAGCTATAATTTTCCAAATCTAGGGTTTCTAGAATCTCCCTTTCCAAACCCTTGTCAAATCAAATCTTCCCTTTAAGAAACCAAATCCAATCCTCTATTTTTTTAAACGAAATCAAACTTTCTCTTTTAGAAACTAAATCTAATCCCTTCCTAATCCAACTCTTTCCTAATTCAAATCCTTCCTAAGCTTCTCCTTTCCTAAATCTTAAGTTTCCAAAACTTGAACATAAAAATCTTTCCTAAAATTTTAAAACTCAGCTTTCAAATATTTCCTAATTCAACCCTTTCCTAATTCTACCCTCTTTTCAAATCTTAACTTTTCAAACCTAAGTTTTCAAACTTTTCATAAACTCAAACCTTTTCTAATCTCAAGATTTTCTAAAATTCTAAAACTTTCTAAATCTTAAACTTTCTAAATTTCAAATCTTTCCAAATTCAAAACTTTCTAAATTTGAAACTTTCTCATGTTAAATCTTTCTAAACCTAAATCTCTCCAAATTCTAAACTTTCCAAAACTTCAACATCTTTCCAAATCTAAGACTTTTCTAAACTCAAAACTTTCTTAATTCAAACATTTCCTAAATTGAAAACTTTCCTTTTTCAAACCTTTCCAAATTCAAGCTTTCCTAAGTTGAAACTTTCCTAATTCCAAAACTTTCCTAAGTCAAACTTTTCCTAATTCAAACATTTCCTAAATCCAACCTTTCCTAATCTCCTAAACCTTCCAAGTCGAGTCAAACCTTTCCTAAGTCTAGGTTTCTTAAACCTTCATCTTTCTAAAACAAGTCCAAATCTATCTTTCCAAATCAAAATTCAATCTTTTCAGTTCCAAAATTCCAAATTCCAATTTTCAATCCTCTATTCAAAGTTCAATCTCTCAATCTTTCAATTCAATTTCCAATCCAATCTCTTTCTTCCAATCCAATCTCTCTCTTCAAATCAATCTCTTTTCAATCGGATTCCGGTCCGAACTACGACTGACCTGATTCCCCCAAAGGGATACGTAGGCAACCTTCATAGGTGCGGTCACAATTTCTTTCAAATTTCAAATTCCTCCATGTTTTCCAAATCTCAAATTCTACAATCTTTTCAAATCTCCAATCTATTTTCAAATTTCCAATTTCCAAATTTCTATTTTCAAATCTCTACTTTCAATTTTCAAAACTTTTCAATTTCAAATCTATCCAATTTCTTTTCAAATTTATTTCCAAATCTATTCTCCAACTCCCTCTTATTTTGCACTTGCATCTCATGCATCATGTTTTTCTAAACATTGTTTTTCAAAGTGAATAGGGTTGAACTATGTCGCGCCCAGATTTTTCGCACTCGAGGAATACTCACCCAAGCGGGAAAAATGTTGTACTCTCTCGTTAGAACTCACCCTCCTAAAGAATGAGTGCGACTAGGTTTGAATTGAAAATTGGTTTGAATAAAGGGCTTTTGAAAAAGGTTCGGAGTCACCACCTAACTTGATTAAGGTGAGTTAGGTCACCTAAAAACTAAGCATAATCCGAAAACTACACTTAGGGTTTTTGAAAAACAATTTTGAAAACATCTCCTCAAGAGAGGGTTTTTAAGAAAACAGGTTGTTTGGCAACCTTTGGAAAATATTTAGCCCTTTTTTAGAAAAATAACTCTGTTTGGTCTTTGAAAACAGTGATCCTAGGTTCGGAGGTTGGTTACGTGTAGGGAAGACGCACTAAGCTATCACCCTACCCCGCCCTTTCGGTACCTACATGTCAATCTACCCTAGATTTACCTATGAGAGTCTTCAACTAACTATAGTTCAACCCTACTCACTTTAAAAAAACAATGTTTGAAAAATATGATGCATGATATGCAAGTGCAAGATGAGAGAATCGGAAAATAGAAATTGATTTGAAAAGAAATTAATTTGATTTGAAAATAGATTTGAAGAAATAGAATTGAAATTGAAAAGTTTGAAAATTGAAAGTAGAAATTGGAAGTTTGAAAGTAGATTGGAATTTGAAATTTGGAAAGATTTTGGAAACCGCACCCATGAGGGTGGAATTGAAAGTTTGAAAAGTATTGTGACCGCACCTATGAAGGTTGCCTACGTATCCCTTTGGGGGAATCAGGTCAGTTGTAGTTTGGACCGGAGTCCGATTGAAAAGAGAAGAGCGGATTTGAAGAAGGAGATTGAATTGGAAATTGAATTTGATTTGGAATTGGAAGAGGAGATTGGAAATTGGAAATTGAAATTGAGAAAATTGGACTTTGATTTGAAAAGATAGATTTGGACTTGTTTTGAAAAAGAGAAAGATGAAGGTTTAGGAAACCTAGACTTAGGAAAAGCTTGACTCGACTTGGAAGGTTTAGGAGATTAGGAAAGGTTGGATTTAGGAAATGTTTGAATTAGGAAATGTTCGATTTAGGAAAGTTTCGAATTAGGAAAGTTTCATTTTTGGAAACTTTTGAAATTAGGAAAGTTTGGAATTTAGGAAAGTTTTAGGTTTAGGAAAGTTTTGAAATTGGAAAGTTTCGAGTTTAGAAAGTTTTCGAAAAATGAAAGGTTTTCAGATTAGGAAAGTTCCCAAATTAGGAAAGTTTTGAAAATCGGAAAGTTTTGAAAATTGAAAAAGTTTGAAAAAGGAAAGTTTTTAGTTTAGGAAATGTTTGAATTAAGAAAGTTTCAACTTAAGAAAGTCTTAAATTAAGAAAGTTTTGAATTTAGAAAAGTCCTAGATTTGGAAAGATTTGAAGTTTAAGAGAGTTTAGAATTTAGAAAGTTTTAGGTTTAGAAAGATTTAACTTAAGAAGGTTTCAAATTTAGAAAGTTTTGAATTTTGAAATTTAGAAAGTTTAAGATTTAGAAAGTTTTTAGAGTTTTAGAAAATCTTGAGATTATGAAAGGTTTGAAAGCTTGGATTTGAAAAAGATGTTTGAAAGGGGTAGAATTAGGAAAGGGTTGAACTAGGAAAGATTTGAAAGTTGAGTTTTAAAATTTAGAAAAGATTTTTATGTTCAAGTTTTGGAAACTTAAGATTTAGGAAAACGGAAGTTTGGGAGGATTTGAATTTTGAAAGAGTTGGATTTTGAAACTTAAGGAAAGGTTTAAAGTTTAGGTTTAGGAAACTTATGGTTTAGGAAGGAATTGAATTAGGAAAGGTTTGGGCTAGGAAGGGATTGGATTTGGTTTCTAAAAGAAAAGATTTGATTTTGTTTCTAAAAACGGAGGACGGGATCTAGTTTCCTAAACGGGGAGATTTGATTTGGTTTCCTAAAAGGAAGATAGGATTTGGCAAGGATTTGGAAAGGGAGATTCTAGAAACCCTAATTTTGGAAAACTATAGTTTGGGGGTAGAAAATAGGTTTTGGAAACACATATAGTTTTGATGTAAAAAACGAGAGATTTTGGAAACCTAGGTTTGGGGCAAGGTTTGAAAACCATGTTTTTGGAAAGAAAAATTAGGGTTTCCTAATTGTGGGTTCTAGGGTTTGATTTGGGCTCTAAGAAAAGAAAATTTTTGGAAAGTGTGTTTTTGGAAACATAGATTTTGGAAGGAAATCCTAGAGAGGAAATTTTTAGAAAGAAGATTTTGGAAAGAGAGTTTTTTAGAAAGGTTTTTAGAAAGAGTTTTTAGGAAGGTGAACCTAGGGAGTGTTTTTAGAAAGAGATTTTAAAGAGAAGGAGTTTTGGAAAGGAGTTGAAAAAGGAAATTTTGAAAAATAGATTTTGGAAGGGAGTTTTTGAAAACAATTTTGGAGAGGAGAGTTTTAGGAAAGTATGTTGAAAAAGAGATTTTTAGGAAGAGAGATTTAGAAAAAGAGTTTTTAGAAGGTATAAAAACATCTCACTTTCCTAAAGCGATTCTAGCCATAAGAGAGCTAGAACCACTTTAAGAAAGTGGTTTTGAAAACAACGTTTGAAAATATAGACCAAATGGTCACTTTTAATATAACACCTTCCTAAAGCAACCCTAGCCATGGAAAGGCTAGAATCACCCTAGAATTATGGTTTTGAAAACAAGTTTTTGAAAAAAGAGATTTTGATGCAATTTTGAAAAACAAGTTTGAAAACGAGTTTTGGAAGATGCAAGACTATGATATGCACAATGCAATTTGGGGGTCGTGAACATACAAGGCTAAGGCTTCACCACATAATCAAGGGGGCCGGACCCGCGTGGTCTTTGGTTAGACTAGAAGAAAGCCCCCGACACGGTGACTCTCCAATAGTCCAATCCTACACATGGACCGGGAATCCCCTTGTTTCAAGCATGCAAAGAAAGGGGGGGAAAGAGATGGGGGATTAAAATAGAGAAAACCCAAGTGGGTTGGAGAGAGAAGAGAGAGGGGGAAAGTGCAGAAAATTAAAGAGAAAGCCTACCTTGTTTCTTGTTTATTTTGCGCACCGTGCAGTCTTCGGTCTTCGGTCTTCGGTTTTGATCTTCACCTTCAGTCTTCAAGGGTTATCCTCAAGCTTTGGATGGTAGCTCTTCAAGTCTTCGAAGGGTGGTTGAAGGCTAGTGTATGAGTGTATGGGGGAGTGTATGAGTGTATAGGAGGCTGGGGTTTGTGTATAGTGGCTAGGGTTTCGAGAACCTAAGGAGGCTAGGGTTTTGGAGGTGCTCGAGCTCTGTATATCGAAATATTGGATTTTTAGGTTAAGTTTTCAAACCCCTTTCACGTTGAACGAGGCTCTGTATTTATAGAGGGAAGACAAACCTGGCGCCTGTTGTAGTGGCGCCAGGCCAAATTATACACTGGCGCCACTAGTAGTGGTGCCAGCCCATTTTTTGGCTTGGCGCCACTACTAGTGGCGCCAGCCATTTAGGAAACAATTAAGGTCGGCAAGCAACGTATCTTTGACTAGATTTGGGCCCCTGTACTAGTGACTACCATGTAATTTTTAGCCTGGCTTCACTAGGAGTGACTTCGAAAAGTCCGGGAATGATTTGAAGGAGCCGGGAATGACCCGGAAGGCCGGAAAGGAGCAGGAATACTCAAAATAGTGTCCTGGAGGTATTTGACTTGAAAAATGAAGATAAGGTGGGTCGGAAAGGTTGACCGAGCCTTTAGGGGCAAAACGGTCAATTGGACTAGGAAATTGCCGGGGCGAACCCGGATTGTTCCGGAAAAAGACTTGGGATCTAGAAACATTATTTAGAATGTTCCCAGAGGTTGCTGGTTTGATTCCCAAGGCCGGCGTGGTCGAAAATGGAGACCGGCCCACCAGGGGCAAAACAGTCATTTTGTAACGGGTTTGCCGGAACTGACTCGGAATGATCTGGAAAGGTAAAGGAAGGTTGAGAACACTATAAAAAGTATTCTCAGGACATTACTTGTTTGATACCCAGAGCCGGTGTGGCCGAAGAAGGAGACCGGCCCTCCAGGGGCAAAACGGTCATTTTGTACCGGGTTGGCCGGAACTGACTCGGAATGATCCGGAAAGGTAAAGGAAGGTTGAGAACACTATAAAAAGTTTTCTCGGGACATTACCGGTTTGATACCCAGAGCCGGTGTGGTTCCCGAGGCGTTCGGATGCCTAGGAGCAAAATGGTCATCTTGACCGAAAAGTCTCAAAAAAGGTCCTAAGGGTTGTTTGGTCATTTTTCACCGAAGTGAGCTAACAAACATGGGTATTGACCTAGGTTCTGAGTGTTACCGCCACTCTAACGATGTGAGTATTTCCGCTACTCGGACGGGGTTGATGATTTGTGAGTATTTCCGTTACTCGGACGGGATTGAGTATTTCCGCTACTCGGACGGGGTTGATGATTTGGGAGTATTTCCGCTACTCGGACGGGGTTGATGATTTGGAATATTTCCGCTACTCGGACGGGATTGATGATTTGGGAGTATTTCCGCTACTCGGACGGGGTTGAGTATTTTCCCTACTCTAACGGGTCTTGTGAGTATTTCCGCTACTCTAATAGGTTTGTGAGTATTTCCGCTACTCTAACGATTCTGTGAGTATTTCCGCTACTCTAACGGTTGAGTATTTCCGCTACTCGGACGGCTCTGTGAGTATTTCCGCTACTCTAACGGTTGTGTGCGTAGTTTTGCTACTCGGACCGTCTCGAGGAATAAACTGTCTCAAGAGAGGGATTGGAAAGGGGTCTTACCGTCTCCGAAGAGACGTGCCTGGATTGGAACCGTCTCGAGGAATAAACTGTCTCGAGAGAGGGATTGGAAAGGGGTCTTACCGTCTCCGAAGAGACGTGCCTGGGTTTTGAGTGTTTCCGCCACTCTAACGGCTTTGTGAGTACTTCTGCTACTCTAACGGCTTTGTGAGTGTTTCCGCCACTTTAACGGTTTTGTGAGTAATTTTGCTACTCGGACCGTCTCGAGGAATAAACAGTCTCGAGAGAGAGATTGGAATTGGAAAGGAAAGGTTAATGCCCCCTAAGGGTATTTCGGTCATTTTGCCTCTATTTGGGCCTGATAGGCCCGCGAAGCGATAGAAAGACGGAATTTGCACCTAGGGAATTGGATTCGATTGGAATATGCCCAAAATGACTTGAAAACAAGTCTGGACGGAGTGTAGATTGCCGAGCGGTCAAAAATGGGGTGCTTACAGCTGCCCCCCTTTTTCTGTCTTTGCTTGTCAAAGACAGAAAATGATAAGAGTAAGTGTCCCATGTTGACCGCGAGGCAGTCGGAGGGACGGACACTGAAAATCCTTCGACAACAGGGGTCGAAAATGGATAACGGGCCAAAAAGGCCTTTGAAAACGAGTTTTGGCAGGAAAAAGGGCGAATCGGCGCAGAATTTATAGCTGGCACCACTAACAGTGGCGCCTTTGGCAGAAATGAACTGGCGCCTCTACTAGTGGCGCCAGGCTTAAAGTTAAAACCAAAAAATTTCTGGTACGAACACCCACGAGATTTGAAGAGTTTTTTGCAAAGTTGTGAGGCATTGCGAGGAATCCGTCTTGGACATTGAAGTAGCACTCCTTAGGGACAACGGGTGATTGCTGGAGGGAGTCCACGTCGCCGGAAAAGTCACCGGAAGTGAAGATTTCGCCGGAGAACTTCCAAAAGGTGAGTTTTCAAATTTTGTTGATTTTGATGTGTAGAACTTCGTTTGAATCATGTGAATAGTGAAAATTGATGTTTTGATATGTTTTGAACACTTTAGTGATGTTGTTTTTGCATTTTGATGCTTGTTTGATTGAATTTGAGTGATTTTTCATGATAATGCGAAGAGGGTTTTCTGCAGGACTATGGGATTTGTTCCTACAGGCATGGGTAATGGGTTTTCTGGCTATGTTTTTATGCAATGTGCCTTAGAAAAATGTGTTTAACAACCGTATGAAGTTTCGTGATTTTTTGAAAACTCGGTGAATTTTTTATTTTTTGAAAAATAGAAAAAATATTTAGAAAATTAGAAAAAATTAGAAAATTCAAGAAATTGATGAAATTTTTGAAATTTGGAAAAATGTAGGAATATTTTGAAAACATTTGAGGTGATTTTGAAAAATTTTTGAGAGCTTTTTGAAAACCATTGATTTATTTGAAAAATAAAACGTGAGTTTTGAAAATTTTGAAAAATTGGAAAGTGTGCACGAGTGCCATTGTTATGTGATTGTGGCATTGGGAGGTGCATATTTCGTATTTTGTGTTGATGTCATGGGCGTTGTAGGGGCCATTTTTAAACGGGACTCTGCCGAAATTTTTAGAAATTATGAAAAGAGTTGTTTAAAATTTTAAAAATAAAATCTTTTTGAAGGAAAAAGGTAGAGAACTCTTGAGACATGATTTGGAGTTGGAAAATCAAGATGTGTGAAAATTTTGTTTTTGATTTGTTATTCAAAATCGTTTATTTGTTTTGTGTTATTTGTTTGCTTTATTTTACTGTTATTTAAATTGCATAGATGGTATATTTACATCACTTACCTTGGCTTACCTTTTCAGGATGGCAGAAGCAGGTGATGACGGTTCTGAGAGCAGACGCCGCTCGGGGAAGGCGGCCCGGACCGATTCTGCTAGTGGTTCTAGTCGATCTCGAGATAGTCGACGATCCACCGGACGATCCTCATCCAGCCAGAGCGGGCAGGGGAGTAGACTACTTGTCGACCCTTTTCCTCCGGGTGAGCAGGCTTTTGCTGAGGAGGTTGATGCCGAGGAGGAGGTACCGGGCCTTGGGGACCAAGTGACCGACTATGGGAGAGCTTCTTCCAGGCATAGGCAGACAGACGTCGACTTGGGAGATTTACAGATACCAGATATCCCACCTCTCGGGGATCTTGCCTATCATCCTAGCGTATATTCCAGACAGCATTTACCTCCTCCGCGGGTACATACAGCTTTTCGAGGGGCTGTTCACCAAGTTTTTGTGACCATGCAGCAGGCTGCCCCATCATACCGCGCCTTCTTGGCAGAGATCGGGTTCAGCGCCTTTATGGGATTACAGGCTAACCGCCTGAACCGGCATTTGGTACTGGCATTGGTTGAGCGGTGGTTTGGGGAGACTGGGACCTTCCATTTCGTCGGCTTCGAGTTAGGCCTTACTCCTTTAGATTGGGCGATTATTACAGGACTCTCCTTTGTTGGCCGGTGGATCACCCTACACCCGGTTAGCAGGGACGAGGCCTGCTTGCTGTTGGATTTACCTCAGCCTGAGCGTTCTGCCTTCCCAGTCTCTTGGATTAGTCAGGGCGAGCGTACTTTTGCTACTGAGCCATAGCCTGCCAGGCAGGATATTATGAGACGGCGACTTGTGTTGTATATCATCTTCGGCTGCTTCTGCAACAACAACAAGTCACTCGTGCCGTGCCGTTTGGTGAGTATAGTAGTCGATTTGGAAGCTTTGTCTGAGTTGGACTGGGGGTCCTTTTCTTTTGGCTGCTTTCTTCGATCGATGCGGGTTCGGACTTCTTCTCGCTGGGGCAGCATGACTAGCTTTTGGCCTTTCCTTGTCTGGTGGAGTTACGAGTACCTGCCAGTGCATCGCCCCGCAATTGTTGAGGATGATCTCTATCCTCGCGCTTTGAGGTGGGCTCGTGACCAGGTAGCCCAGCGATTGGAGATTACTGACTTCGTGACGCTCCGGGCTAACCTGGAGCTGATTGAGGCGAGGGATGTGACCTGGCGGCCTTTCATTGGATCAGTCCATTACGAGACAATCCGGTATTTGGTCCCGCTGTCCTTGTCGAGAGCTGCTTTTCTCAATGATGACACCTGGGAGTCCTACCTTGGAGAGCGGCACTGGAGACAGTTTCACGAGGAGTTTCAATCAGCAGGGGCTCCGCCAGAGTATATGTTTGGAGCTCTGGTGGCCAGAGTGCCCATCCCCTACCAGGAGCGCCAGCCAGGTGCCGAGTTCTTGCTTCCTCCGGATACGGATTACGCTGTGCACTTTGAAGCCCATTCGGTTGGTGCCTTCACACGGTTTGAGGTAGTAGTCGGCGGGTACGCTGTTGGCCAGGAGGTGGTTGACTTATGGCGCCGTGCTAGAGGATATGTGCCCCAGACCGAGTTTACTGCTATGAGAGACTAGAGAGATCGGTACTAGATGCAGCAAGACCAGTACCAGGCCGAGGTAGCTTCCCTGACGGCTCGGTTGTCTCAGATGGGTGGTGGGGGGGGGGGGGGGGGGGGGGGGGTTAGTTATTCTCTCTTTCCTCCTTATTGCTCTGCTGTTGCTTAGTTCCTTTTGCTTGCGGCTAATTTTGATTCTATCTTCCCTGCAGGATGGTGGTTCTTCGAGTAGTTATCCTCCTCCTCCGATGCCGGGTTTCGGGGATTTTGATCCGGATGATATTGATTTTGACCTGTGATTGATGCCCCTTATGGAGACTCTGATCCTCTTTTGCCCCTTGTCCCTGAGATGTATTGATGTTAGACAGTTTTATTTTGCTTAGTTTTATATAAGAACGGATGTTTATGGTACTTAGATGCACAGATAGACAGATATATATGATCAGAGGCATGTGATGTATGATGATGTTAGATTTATATTACATGAGTTGATGTTGATGACTTTTATTTCTACAGGGAGTTATGTCCTATATGTGCAAAGCTCATGCTGAAATTTTTTTTTTTTTAGACATATGTACAGGTTAGAAATATGTTAATAGAACGACACAAGGTGCTGTTAGACTTGTAGCCTTGGGAATGGTAACTCCCTCCTCTTCGGGGATTTTAGCCTCTTCTGGCTCAATCCTACCTCGATCGGATGATAGCACTTCGCACCTTACTCAACCTCTTGATCGCCCCCAACTCTTTTGTCTTAGGGTTAGTGTATAGGGTTATCGGGCTGAAACTCTCGACTCTCGGGCTCTTAGCAACAACTTACCTGACCTTTGGCAGAGCGATAAGTGGCCAGTCATTTCAATCCAAGAAGGCTTTGTTTAGGACCGTAATGTAGGCTAGGTTATGGGGTTTTAGAAACAACGGGATATGTAGGCTCAAATTCAATGTTGTTTTCAGCAGGGTTTAGATCCAAACTGTCCTTAACCGTTTTTCAGTAGGATTAGCATCCATTTTTTTTTTTTAAGCTTTGGCAGCGTATCTAACTCATTTAGATCAAGCAATCTTTTTTCAATCAGAGGGGACTTTAATAGGGTCGTAATGTAGGCCATGGTTTCGAAGTTTTGCAAGAAAAGGTAAAGGTTCAAACCTATTGTACCTACTGGGTTTCCTTGTAACCTAGGATCACCTTTAAATTTCCTTCTCGCTTTTGGCCATATATTTCTCAGGGTGAAAATAACATCGTTCTTTCACCCTTTCCATGTACTTCTTGAGATAAACATGATTTTCTTTTCTGTGCCGTTGAAGTTAATTCAATTATGATTTTCTTCAGGCCTTTCTTTAGAATCATGGTTTTTTTTTTTTTTTTTTTTGGCCTCTTGCCCCTTGGCAAGTCCTTTATTTTACTTTTCCTTTCTATTTCTTTTCTTTTCTTTTATGAAACGAAACAATTCTTTAACCCTTTCCCCTTAAATCTTTTCCTTGGAAGTTCAATATACCTAGTGTGGGCGGTGATCCCTAGGTTGGGGTTTTGTTAAGAAAGGATAAGTGGCTCAACGGGTTTGGCAAGGGGTTGCTTTTAACTGTATGGGAAATGAAATGAGGGTCTCTCTTCATCTTGAATTAAATTGCTTAATCTATAAAGCTTTCAACACTATCCTAGCATGATAGAGGTGGACACCACTCCTGGAGTTCTCAACTATTGTCTGCCCCAGTGTGGGGAGAACAGTCTTGGATCAGGGTTAACAAGAAAAATTTTCGCTTTCCGCGAGGCACTAGGGGTTAAACAAAGGGAATATGAGCACATTTGTTCATTTATTTAGTTATTTATTCTTTACATGTGGGGGAATGAAAGATGGCTCCTCTTCATTTTGATAAACTGGCCACACATCGCTTAGCCTCAGAGTCTTGCAAGTGCTGCCTTTGGGTAGTATCCTCACTCATCCTTATTCTCTCTCTCTGTGGAAGGCTGCTCATTTGGTAAGTGGTTAACTCAATGCTATCATCCCTTCAAGTTGGATCATTCCATAAGACAAACCATGCCCCTTTCGTAGAAAGTGGTCACTATTCCCAAGGAAGACAAGACAACAACAATGGAATAAAAGACTGTCATTTGATTATTATTATTATTTTTACGAAAAGCATAAGGTTCTTAGGCAATAGGAAAATGTAAACATTAATTTAAAGACAAGAAATAAAAGGGATAGAAAGAAAGTGGGTGAAACCACCCCTCTCTTGTACGCTTGTGTAGGGAACCCATTTCTAGTAAGGTCTTGGGCCTGTGCCCTTGTCTGCATTCCATCCACGGTTGAGATTTTCAGCTAAGGCAGGATAGGTAGATGATTCTCCCGAAGTTCCAAGTGAGTTGGCGGTGATGATGTAATCATCAGCTTTCTTGATTGTCTGGCCTTCATTTGTTTGCTCCGAAGTTTCTCTAACAAACCACTCGGGCGATTCATATTCGTCCAGCTCGATAGGTCGTGCCCGGGGTTTTCTGCTCTGGCCTCCAATTGGGGCTCGGTGCTCCTCAGGTGTACACAATGGGGGATTCTTATTACGGAGTTTGGACAGTTCCTCATCAATTTTCTTCACAGACTCGTATGCAAGTTTGTCTTCGGGGGTCGGCATCTCATTAGGGTTGTATCGTGACCAGGCATCTTTGCATTCCATTTCCTTCCCGTCCTTGTAATATATCTCTTGGCATGCAGTAAAACAAACCTTGTTGTTACCAAACTTTGTAATGATGTTGACAGCATGGTCCAGTGGAAGGTTTGCAGAGCCGTTCGGAGAAGGATTTGCCGGTCGTATCCCAATGATCTTATTATCTATCAGCTCTTGAATCTTATGCTTGAGGGCCAAACAATCTTCAGTATCGTGTCCTTGGCTATCCGAATGATACTTACAGCTTGCTGCAGATTTGAAGTAATGAGGCGGAGGATTGGGCTGGGGTCGAGCAGGTATAGGTTTTAGGTACCCAGCTGCTAAGAGGCCAAAATAAACCGTGGTCTGTGAGCACGCGAGTTTTGTAAATGTCCGCTTCTTCCCACTTGTTCGCCTAGTCCGAGGAGGTATTGCAGATGTTTTCGATGATTGGGGACCACGTTTTGGTGAGGTCGCAGCTGGGTTGATGGTTCAGGAATTGAAAGGGCTTCGGGTTCTATGTTTCAGAATGGGACCATTCTCGGTGGCAGGGCCAAAAGGGTCGGGATGATATCCGAAGGGAAGGTCATATAATCCTTGTGTTTGGTTAGGGGTTGGTTTGGAAGGCATTCGAGCAAGGCCCTTAGCCCGAGGAGGTCGTTGGGAAGCAATGGTGGCGGCATAGTCATGATCTTCCTTCTTCATCCTTTTTCGTCCATGATGGGTTTGGGCCCGTAACGACTCTGCTTGCTCTCGGGTTGTGTGAGATAAGAGTGAGGAAAGCATGCCTTCCATTTCGGTCATCTTATACTTGACTCCTCTTGTCTCTGCTAGCAACTGAGTTAATGTATCAAGAGTAAGCAATTCCATGCTTGTAAGATCGGGGAACGAGGGAAGGTACCTAAAACCAACAAAAGGAAAAAGTCAGTGTCTGACCTTGACAAGTCTTTATGCAATGCATGCTCTAAGATGCCCCTGCCTGAGAGGGAGACTAAACATGATGTATTGGCTCACTTTTGGAGATAGGGGGTTTGCCCCTGTATGCAGATACTTTACCGTCGAGCAGGAATCTTCAGCCATTCATGCATTCATTCATAAAAATAAAGAAGTATATTAAATTCTCGGTTTGAAATACAAAAGAATTGAAATACATTTTAATATAGGGAGGGGGAACATTTTCCTTTGGACTTCCACCTATCTACTTTTACAAAAGGGAAAACCTAAACTACTCTTGAGTCTTCAGATTCGCCTTCCTTGGATTTGATGTTGAGGAGGTCATTGAGAGACCTTGTTGATTGATTGCCCCTTGTCTTCTTGGCAACCCTATCTCCGTGAGCATAGAGGGATTGGGGCCCCTCTTATGGAATGAATCAAGATGCATGCAATGAGTCCCTTAGGGTTACGCGGGAACCCTTAGGGTTTGGGTAGGTTTAATACAAGGGAGAGTGACGTTGGCGTCACTCTCAATGGGTTGATCATATGCATGAGAATGCAGTGACTTGAGTTACTTGGAACTCTTGTCTGGACATGGGATATTGAATGCATAAACATGAATATGCAAAAAGTGTAAGGAGAGAAAGTACAAGCTAAAGTAAACATGCATGCATGAACAATTAGACAGGCATTATAACAGTATAAACACAAGCATTATAACAGCAAGTATAAATGAAAGTAAGAGCAGTCGCCCTTTCCTCCGTGATTTTGAAAACGGTGCTCGTGTCCTAAATTCGGCAGAGGTTCGGCTATGCATGGTGTCTATATGAGTATGAGGTTGAGGGTTGACTAATGCATCCTAAAAAGGCTCGGTCCCCGGATCTTCAAACCTAGGCCCACTCCCCGAGGTGGTGCCATGATTGGTTGGTGATCCGAGCGGGGGAACCACCAAGAGGCCGTAGGCGAAGAAACTGACATAGCATCTTGCCCACAACCAATATATCGTTCCCCCTTTCTAACTAGAAAGGACATATCAGGGTATGCAAATATGCAGAATGCGAGTGCACATGCAGTGTGTGTGTGATTTTTTAAAAGTGAAGGAAAGGGCCCAACAACTCCCATTCATCCTGTACATCACATTCATGCAAAGCAATTAATAAAATTTAAACATAAAGCGCACCTACAAAACAAAGATGCAAGTGTCAGTATGTGGACGACAAACATAATACAAGATAATATGAGTAGATGCATGTTTTTTGAAAACAATTTTGAAATTTTGGTTTTGAAAATTTGAAGTGAATAGGATTGAACCAAGTTAATTGAAGACTCTACATGGGTAAAGGGTAAAGAGACATGACTAACGGCCTAACCCTCTAAGTGTCCCCAGCGGAGTCGCCAGCTGTCGCGCCCAGATTTTTCGCACTCGAGGAATACTCACCCAAGCGGGAAAAATGTTGTACTCTCTCATTAGAACTCACCCTCCTAAAGAATGAGTGCGACTAGGTTTGAATTGAAAATTGGTTTGAATAAAGGGCTTTTGAAAAAGGTTCGGAGTCACCACCTAACTTGATTAAGGTGAGTTAGGTCACCTAAAAACTAAGCATAATCCGAAAACTACACTTAGGGTTTTTGAAAAACAATTTTGAAAACATCTCCTCAAGAGAGGGTTTTTAAGAAAACAGGTTGTTTGGCAACCTTTGGAAAATATTTAGCCCTTTTTTAGAAAAATAACTCTGTTTGGTCTTTGAAAACAGTAATCCTAGGTTCGGAGGTTGGTTACGTGTAGGGAAGACGCACTAAGCTATCACCCTACCCCGCCCTTTCGGTACCTACATGTCAATCTACCCTAGATTTACCTATGAGAGTCTTCAACTAACTATAGTTCAACCCTACTCACTTTAGAAAAACAATGTTTGAAAAATATGATGCATGATATGCAAGTGCAAGATGAGAGAATCGGAAAATAGAAATTGATTTGAAAAGAAATTAATTTGATTTGAAAATAGATTTGAAGAAATAGAATTGAAATTGAAAAGTTTAAAAATTGAAAGTAGAAATTGGAAGTTTGAAAGTAGATTGGAATTTGAAATTTGGAAAGATTTTGGAAACCGCACCCATGAGGGTGGAATTAAAAGTTTGAAAAGTATTGTGACTGCACCTATGAAGGTTGCCTACGTATCCCTCTAGGGGAATCAGGTCAGTCGTAGTTCGGACCGGAGTCCGATTGAAAAGAGAAGAGTGGATTTGAAGAAGGAGATTGAATTGGAAATTGAATTTGATTTGGAATTGGAAGAGGAGATTGGAAATTGAATTTGAGAAAATTGGACTTTGATTTGAAAAGATAGATTTGGACTTGTTTTGAAAAAGAGAAAGATGAAGGTTTAGGAAACCTAGACTTAGGAAAAGCTTGACTCGACTTGGAAGGTTTAGGAGGTTAGGAAAGGTTGGATTTAGGAAATGTTTGAATTAGGAAATGTTTGATTTAGGAAAGTTTCAAATTATGAAAGTTTCATTTTTGGAAAGTTTTGAAATTAGGAAAGTTTGGAATTTAGGAAAGTTTTGAAATTGGAAAGTTTCGAGTTTAGAAAGTTTTCGAAAAAGGAAAGGTTTTCAGATTAGGAAAGTTCCCAAATTAGGAAAGTTTTGAAAATCAGAAAGTTTTGAAAATTGGAAAAGTTTGAAAAAGGAAAGTTTTTAGTTTAGGAAATGTTTGAATTAAGAAAGTTTCAACTTAAGAAAGTCTTAAATTAAGAAAGTTTTGAATTTAGAAAAGTCTTAGATTTGGAAATATTTGAAGTTTAAGAGAGTTTAGAATTTAGAAAGTTTTAGGTTTAGAAAGATTTAACTTAAGAAGGTTTCAAATTTAGAAAGTTTTGAATTTTGAAATTTATAAAGTTTAAGATTTAGAAAGTTTTTAGAGTTTTAGAAAATCTTGAGATTAGGAAAGGTTTGAAAGCTTAGATTTGAAAAAGATGTTTGAAAGGGGTAGAATTAGGAAAGGGTTGAACTAGGAAAGATTTGAAAGTTGAGTTTTAAAGTTTAGGAAAGATTTTTATGTTCAAGTTTTGGAAACTTAAGATTTAGGAAAACGAAAGTTAGGGAAGGATTTGAATTTTGAAAGAGTTGGATTTTGAAACTTAAGGAAAGGTTTAAAGTTCAGGTTTAGGAAACTTACGGTTTAGGAAGAAATTGAATTAGGAAAGGTTTGGACTAGGAAGGGATTGGATTTGGTTTCTAAAAGAAAATATTTGATTTTGTTTCTAAAAACGGAGGACGGGATCTAGTTTCCTAAACAGGGAGATTTGATTTGGTTTCCTAAAGGGAAGATAGGATTTGGCAAGGATTTCGAAAGCGAGATTCTAGAAACCCTAGTTTTGGAAAACTATAGTTTGGGCGTAGAAAATAGGTTTTGGAAACACATATAGTTTTGATGTAAAAAACGAGAGATTTTGGAAACCTAGGTTTGGGGCAAGGTTTGAAAACCATGTTTTTGGAAAGAAAAATTAGGGTTTCCTAATTGTGGGTTCTAGGGTTTGATTTGGGCTCTAAGAAAAGAAAATTTTTGGAAAGTGCGTTTTTGGAAACGAAGGTTTTCTTAGAAGGAAAATCCTAGGGAGGAGTTTTTGGAAAGTGTGTTTTTAGAAACATAGATTTTGGAAGGAAATCCTAGAGAGGAAATTTCTAGAAGGAAGATTTTGAAAAGAGAGTTTTTTAGAAAGGTTTTTGGAAAGAGTTTTTAGGAAGGTGAACCTAGGGAGTGTTTTTAGAAAGAGATTTTAAAGAGGAGTTTTGGAAAGGAGTTGAAAAAGGGAATTTTGAAAAATAGATTTTGGAAGGGAGTTTTTGAAAACAATTTTGGAGAGGAGAGTTTTAGGAAAGTATGTTGAAAAAGAGATTTTTAGGAAAAGAGATTTAGAAAAAGAGTTTTTAGAAGGTATAAAAACATCTCACTTTCCTAAAGCGATTCTAGCCATAAGAGAGCTAGAACCACTTTAAGAAAGTGGTTTTGAAAACAAAGTTTGAAAATATAGACCAAATGGTCACTTTTAATATAACACCTTCCTAAAGCAACCCTAGCCATGGAAAGGCTAGAATCGCCCTAGAATTGTGGTTTTGAAAACAAGTTTTTGAAAAAAGAGATTTTGATGCAATTTTGAAAAATAAGTTTGAAAACGGTTTTGAAAACGAGTTTGAAAACGAATTTTGAAAGATGCAAGACTATGATATGCACAATGCAATTTGGGGGTCGTGAACATACAAGGCTAAGGCTTCACCATATAATCAAGGGGGCCGGACTCGCGTGGTCTTTGGTTAGACTAGAAGAAAGCCCCCGACACGGTGACTCTCCAATAGTCCAATCCTACACATGGACCGAGAATCCCCTTGTTTCAAGCATGCAAAGAAAGGGGGGGAAAGAGAAGGGGGATTAAAATGGAGAAAACCCAAGTGGGTTGGGGAGAGAAGAGAGAAGGGGAAAGTGCAGAAAATTAAAGAGAAAGCCTACCTTGTTTCTTGTTTATTTTGCGCACCGTGCAGTCTTCGGTCTTCGGTCTTCGGTTTTGATCTTCACCTTCAGTCTTCAAGGGTTGTCCTCAAGCTTTGGATGGTAGCTCTTCAAGTCTTCGAAGGGTGGTAGAAGGCTAGTGTATGAGTGTATGGGGGAGTGTATGAGTGTATAGGAGGCTGGGGTTTGTGTATAGTGGCTAGGGTTTGGAGAACCTAAGGAGGCTAGGGTTTTAGAGGTGCTCGAGCTCTGTATATCGAAATATAGGATTTTTAGGTTAAGTTTTCAGACCCCTTTCACGTTGAACGAGGCTCTGTATTTATAGAGGGAAGACAAACCTGGCGCCTGTTGTAGTGGCGCAAGGCCAAATTATACACTGGCACCACTAGTAGTGGTGCCAGCCATTTAGGAAACAATTAAGGTCGGCAAGCAACATATCTTTGACTAGATTTGGGCGCCTGTACTAGTGACTACCATGCAATTTTGAGCCTGGCTTCACTAGGAGTGACTCCGGAAAGTCCAGGAATGATTTGAAGGAGCCGGGAATGACTCGGAAGGCCAGAAAGGAGCAGGAATACTCAAAATAGTGTCTTGGAGGTATTTGACTTGACAAATGAAGATAAGGTGGGTCGGAAAGGATGACCGAGCCTTTATGGGCAAAACGGTCAATCGGAATAGGAAACTGCCGGGGCGAACCCGGATTGTCTCAGAAAAAGACTTGGGATCTGGAAACATTATTTAGAATGTTTCCAGAGGTTTCCGGTTTGATTCCCAAGGCCGGCGTGGTCGGAAATGAAGATCGGCCCACCAGGGGCAAAACGGTCATTTTGTAACGGGTTTGCCGGAACTGACTCGGAATGATCCAGAAAGGTAAAGGAAGGTTGAGAACACTATAAAAAGTATTCTCGGGACATTACCGGTTTGATACCCAGAGTCGGTGTGGCCGAAGAAGGAGACCGGCCCTCCAAGGGCAAAACGGTCATTTTGTACTGGGTTGGCCGGAACTGACTCGGAATGATCCGGAAAGGTAAAGGAAGGTTGAGAACACTATAAAAAGTATTCTCGGGACATTACCAGTTTGATACCCAGAGCCGGTGTGGTTCCCGGGGCGTTCGGATGCCTAGGGGCAAAATGGTCATCTTGACCGAAAAGTCTCGAAAAAGGTCCTAAGGGTAGTCTGGTCATTTTTCACCGAAGTGAGCTAACAAACATGGGTATTGACCTAGGTTCTGAGTGTTTCCGCCACTCTAACGGTGTGAGTATTTTCGCTACTCGGACGGGGTTGATGATTTGTGAGTATTTCCGTTACTCGAACGGGATTGAGTATTTACGCTACTCGGACGGGGTTGAGTATTTCCGCTACTCTAACGGGTCTGTGAGTATTTCCGCTACTCTAACGGTTGTGTGAGTAGTTTTGCTACTCGGACCATCTCGAGGAATAAACTGTCTCGAGAGAGGGATTGGAAAGGGGTCTTACCGTCTCCGAAGAGACGTGCCTGGATTGGAACCGTCTCGAGGAATAAACTGTCTCGAGAGAGGGATTGGAAAGGGGTCTTACTGTCTCTGAAGAGACGTGCCTGGGTTTTGAGTGTTTCCGCCACTCTAACGGCTTTGTGAGTACTTCTGCTACTCTAACGGCTTTGTGAGTGTTTCCGCCACTCTAACGGTTTTGTGAGTAGTTTTGCTACTCGGACCGTCTTGAGGAATAAACTGTCTCGAGAGAGGGATTGGAATTGGAAAGGAAAGGTTAATGCCCCCTAAGGGTATTTCGGTCATTTTGCCTCTATTTGGGCCTGATAGGCCCGCGAAGCAATGGAAAGATGGAATTTGGACCCAGGGAATTGGATTCGATTGGAATATGCCCAAAATGACTTGAAAACAAGTCTGGACGGAGTGTAGACTACCGAGCGGTAAAAAATGGGGTGCTTACAAACTATAGTTAGTTGAAGACTCTCATAGGTGAATCTAGGGTAGATTGACATGTAGGTACCGAAAGGGCGAGGTAGGGTGATAGCTTAGTGCGTCTTCCCTACACGTAACCAACGTCTGAACCTAGAATCACTGTTTTCAAAGACCAAACGGAGTTTTTTTTCCAAAAAGGGCTAAATGTTTTCTAAAGGTTGCCAAACAACCTGTTTTCTTAAAAACCCTCTCTTGAGGTGGTATTTTCAAAATCGTTTTTCAAAAACCCTAAGTGTAGTTTTCGAATTATGCTTAGTTTTTAATTGACCTAACTCACCTTAATCAAGTTAGGTGGTGACTCCGAATCTTTTTTCAAAAGCCCTTTATTCAAACCAATTTTTCAATTCAAATCTAGTCGCACTCATTCTTCTTGGAGGGTGAGTTCTAACGAGAGAGTACAACATTTTTCCCGCTTGGGTGAGTATTCCTCGAGTGTAAAAAATCTGGGCGCGACACCATGATAGCCCCGAATATCAAGCCAATTAGGTACACCCATGATATATAACCCTGGGTCTTTTCCTTTTTGGTTGTTCCACCCTTATTCTTCCCCAGTGATGCAACCATACACAAGTATTATATATACTTTGAAGCTAGTTAGAGGAAGACATTTAAATCAATATGATAATAAGAAGGGAAGCGCAAAATATAGTAAATTACAGATCATTCAACAGGAAAACAAAGTGAGCATGAATCTTAAGGAAATGCATAGATTCCTACCCTTAGGATTTGTCTGGATCAAGATTGTTCCTAACTCAATATTTCTGTAAAAGAAGAGAATACCCCGCCTTAGTCTCTTTGTTATCTTTTATTACAAAAAGGACTTCGTTAAAACAAGGTTAAGTGGGGAGGGGGCAAGTTAAGTCAGTGAACACTCAAATTAGACAAGTTGGAAGGTTCAGGCTCTCCCTTTGGGGTGATATCCATCGCTAGGCTAGAAACAAAGTTGCATGTGGCTTAAAGTAGAGGTATTCTAGAAGTTTCCATTCGGGGGGGCTATTAAGGCCACTCTGCCATTTTTGGGTTCCCCGAATATTTAGGGGTGTCCAGTTAATTTTTCAGAATTTTTCTACTTATAGTTTATTTTGTGTGAATTTCTATCCATGCAACAATAAATAATTCATTGAAATTCACAAAAGTATCGGATTGCTCTGAAATTTTTAGGGTAACCTCTTGCAGTAGTAAGGAGGCTGCCATAAACATTTCGTGGGCATCGGAGGTCCCACGCACTGGCGTGTGCCACCAATCGCGCGTGAGGGTGGAAGGCTTGGCTTTCTTCTTTCTCCCGCGCGACTGGCAGAGCTTCCAACTCGTTTTTCAGCCATTCCCCGCACCTCCTAGCCATTCATGTGCAACCCAGAGATTGGCAAGGACCTGGGTCACACACTCATGGTTGGAGCTTGGCCAGAGATGGTCGGAGGTGGCCTGCATGGCTAGAAACGTCGGCTGCATGGCGGAACCCTAAGGTTACCGACCTGCAACCGCGTTTTTTGCCAGTTTCCCATGATAATTTGTCCATGTTCCCTTCATGAATTTTTCTCCTTGCCTAGAGATGATTTGTCCCCAAGTGATCCGGTTGGCAAAGCTCGTCGGTGGCGTGAGTTACGGTCTTTTAAAGAATATCCGACGAATTTGGCACTCTGGGAGCTCTTGGTGCACGCACAGAGGCCTTGGATCTTCCTAGGACACCCAAAAGGGGTCCCCGAGAAGTCCCGAGCTCCTGTGACAGCCCTCGGCTCCTGGGGTTGCTGGAGTGAGATGGGTGGTGCTCTACATCGCTCATTATCTCTCTCCCTGCTCTCGGGTTCTACAGTGAGGCTAAAGGGTGTTTTGTGCTGGGTTTAGGAGGGTTATAGGGTGGTGAAGATAGTCCCCTCACCTGGCTTTCGAAGGGCTCAGCCTTGGGCTCCTTCCTCCCCTCTCTCTCTCTTCCTTCTCTTGTTTCTCTTTCTTTCTTGCTCTACAGCTTTTCCTCTCAACTTCTTTCGTATAACCCGAATGAGGGAAGGGACGTGTGTGATTTATAGGGGCTGTGGGTTTGTGTAACAGGGGTGAAGATGAGATGGACGAATTCTCTCTCTCTCTCTCTCTACGCCTCTATTGTCTTTTCCTATCTCCCTCCCTTTTTACAATTCTCAACATCTCTCTCTCTCTCTCTCTCTCTCTCTCTCTCTCTCTCTCTCTCTCTCTCTCTCTCTCACTTTTTTCTGAAAATAGTCCCTTCCCATGCATTGCCCAGCTTGCGGGGTGCATGGAAGATTCTGGCGAGAAATTACCTCTCGACATTCCTCTCAGGTCATCTCCCTCCCCTTTCTCAGTTCCCTCCTTCTCTTCTAATCTTAGCTCTTATTGGTTGTAGGGGAACTCTTGTCCCGCAGGTGTATAGCAATAGAGGTTTAAAATATGGCCATGATGGTGATAAATGTGTGTGCATTTTTAAAATAAAGCCTTAGTTGCATTATAATAAATGATAGGGTGGAAATCTACGTTACATACATATATATGGGATGGGACTTCGCCTATGTAAGCATGCATGCATGCATGCTTATATACATGTGTGTGTGTGTGTGTGTGTGTTACACATGGCATGAATAAAGAGCTGGCCATGCAAGTTGGTGGGGTGGGGGCAATTTCGTAAAATGTAAAGGAGTTCCTAGTTTAAAGCGACTAAGTGTAGGGTTTCAGCTTTTCGTCGAAAGCACAATCTAAAACTGTAAACAGAAGGCTCTTGAAAAGTCAATTGGTTTAGGCTCGAATTTCGTGCAATTCCTATACCGGGTGAGAGAGAAAACTCAAGTCGAAGCTATGGGGAATTCGAGTGCGAATTTTCAGGTGCAAGGGCATTCGGGGGCTTTTCAGGGAATCGACACTCTACGAAGTATAGTTCTGAGATTCTTAAGGTGTCAGGCTTGAAAAGGTGATAATTTTAGGCATCTAATTCGTTGAAATCCATCAAAAAACGAGGAGAAAGCTCCCATTAAAGTTAAGGTGTCATTTGATGCGAATTGTCAGGTAATGAGATTCGAACCCTATTTCCGAGGAATCGATTTTCTATATACGGACATGGTTGGGCTTGAAAAGGCCTTGCTTCTGGCTTATTACCCTATGGTTGTGTCTTATTCAGTTCCGTCATGGGTAATACAGTCAAGGAAAAGTTACGGGTATTACAAGAATAATGCATGATATACAAGTGCAACAGAGGAAAGTTTGAAAATAGATTTGAAAAGAACTTGATTTGATTTTAAAAATAAATTGAAGAGATAGATTTGATTTTGAAAGAAAGATTGGAAAGGAAATAGAAACTTGAAAGTTTGAAATAGATCATGGAATTGGAAGTTGAAAAAAAGATGTGAAAATAAAAGCTTGAAAAAGGTTATGGCCGCACCTATGAGGGTTGCCTACGTATCCTTTTGGAGGAATCAGGTCAGTCGTAGTTCGAACAAGAGTTCGATAGAAAATAGAGAGTTTTGATTTGAAAAAGAGTTTGATTGGAAAAAAAAGGAGTTTGATTTGAACTTAGAATAGAAGATTGGAAATTGGAAATTGGAATTTGGAATTGAAAAGATTAGACTTTGATTTGGAAAGATTGAGGTTTAGGAAACCTAGACTTAGGAAAGGTAGGTTTTAGGAAAGATTTGAGATTTAGAAAGATTTGACTCGAATGCTAGACTTGGAAGATTAGGGAAGTTGGAATTTAGGAAAGATTCGAATTAGAAAAGTTTCAAAATAGGAAAGTGCCATTTTAGGTGCCAGGTATTTATAGAGAGAAGAAGAACCTGGCACCTATTGCAGTGGCGCCAGGTAAAATTTCCTTCTAGCACCACTAGGAGTGGCGCTAGCCACTTAGGAAAGTTTATAAGTCGGCAAGCAACGTATTTTCAGAAGATTTGGACGCCTGTACTAGTGACTACCATGCAATTTTTAGCTTGGCTTCACTAGGAGTGACTCCGGAAGATCCGGGAAAGATTTGAAGGGGCTGGGAATGTCCTGGAAAGCTGGAAAGGAACAAGAACCCATAGAGCAGTGTCTCGGATGTAGTAAACTTAAAAAATGATGTCAAGTTTTGTTAGAAGTGTTGACAGGGCCATTAAGGGAAAAACGGTCAACTAGGTCGGAAAGCTGCCTGGATGGACACAGAATGCCCCGAAAGAAAACTCAAGGCTTGGAAACATTATTTAGAATGTCCTAGGAGGTTACCGGTTTGACATCCAGAGCCAGTGTAGTTGGAAAAGGCAACCGGCCCACTAGGGGCAAAACAGTTATTTTACACCGAATTTTTTAGAATTGACTCAGAATGATCCAGAGAGATAATGAAAGGTCGGGAATACTATAAAAAGCATTCTCGAGAGGCTACTGGTTTGATATCCAGAGCTAGTGTAGTTCCCGGGGCATTCGGATGCCTAGGGGCAAAATGGTCATCTAAACTGGAATGTCTCGAAATTGGCCCGAAACTAACTAGAAGGCACCTAATCATGTCAGATTGTCTTGAAGAATATCTTGGAAAGGTGGACTTATGATTCTAAGGACTTAGGTACTTTCTTGAGAAACGTACCAAAAATGGCCATAGGGGCAGTTTGGTCATTTTTCACCGGAGTGGGCTAGCAGACACGGGTGTTGACCTAGGTTTCGAGTGTTTCTGTCACTCTGATGGCGGTCCCGTGATATAGGGATTTGTTGGCAATTCCCTATATCGACCTGTTTACGAGTGTTTCCGTCACTCTAACGGTTGCGATGTTTACGAGTATTTCCGTTACTCTAATGGGTTGCGATCATTCCAGAGACTGCCTAATCTCTGGAAACTGCTAGGTGGACTTAACGCCTGAGGAA
Source organism: Euryodendron excelsum (assembly GCA_033060915.1). Lineage (NCBI taxonomy): Eukaryota > Viridiplantae > Streptophyta > Magnoliopsida > Ericales > Pentaphylacaceae > Euryodendron > Euryodendron excelsum. The sequence goes on along the minus strand of CM065384.1, from coordinate 16,469,911 downwards.
TCATCTTTCTCAAAAGGCGTGTCAAAACGGACTTTGCTTCATTGGCGGGCAAGCAAGCGCCAAAGGTGTATCGTTCTACCATCACGGGGACTTGGGGTCTCGTCCCGATCGACAGGTTTGAAGGGACTTACCGTTCCGAAGAGTTTCTTCAAAAACATGCCAGACAGGATGGACTTACCGCCTCAAGGAATCAACTTTCTCAAGTGTGCCATATTTAATTGGATTTGGAATTAGACTGGAATTGGATTTGAAAATGGGACTTATCGTCTTCGAGAAGACGTGCCTATTGGAGTTGGACCGATCAATGTCCCCAAGGGCATTTTAGTCATTTTGCCTCCATTTGGGCCCAAAGGGCTCGCGAAGTGATCGATTGATGGGATTACACTTGGAAAGTTGATTTAGATTGGAATATGTCCTTATTGACTTGAATACAAGTCTGGACGGACTGGAAATTGCCGAGCGAGCAAAAATGAGGTGCTTACAGCTATCCCGCTCTTGTGGTACCTACATGTCTATTCACCCTAGGTTCACTCATTCAGAATCTTTGATTAATATATGTCCAATACTATCCACTTTTGAAAAGAATTTTGAAAAGATAAGTTTGACATGATTCATGATATGCAAGTGCAAGAAAAAACTTTGATTTCTAAAATAGACTTGACAAGAAGATTTAATTTTGAAATAGATTTAAAAAGATAGACTTGATTTTCTGAAAGAAAGTTTTAGAAATTGGAAATAGAAATTTGAAACAGATTATGCAATTAGAAGTTTGAAAAAAAGTTATGACCGTACCAATGAGGGTTGCTTACGTATCTCTTTTAGGGAATCAAGTCAGCCGTAGTTCGGACAAAAGTCCGATTGAAAATAGATACTTTTAATTGGAAGAAGAGTTTGATTTGAAATTTGGAATGGAAGATTGGGATCAAGATTGAACTTAGCCCTAGAATTCAACTTGAAGGAGGATTTGACCCTTGAAAGAGAACTTGGACTAGATTTGGAAAGATAGATGTCGAAAACATTTTGAAGTTCAAAATTAGAAAACCATCTGGGTTTAGAAAAGGGTTTTTAGAAAAGAGTCGAAACTTCCTCACTCTAAGAGTTAAGGTTGAACTAGGGTTTAGGCCTCTTAGGGTTGAGGTTACCTAAGATTGGAATCCGTGGTTGAATTAGGAAGCTTTGATTTAGATTTGCAAAGTTTGATTTTGGAAAGTTGGATTTAGGAAAGGTCCAAATTAGGAAATTTGGATTTTAAGAAATATTTTGAAAAGAGATTTGACTTGATTTGAAAACACTTAGATTGGTTGGAGAAGATTCGACTTGAAAGTTTGATTTAGAAAATTTGAAAAGTTGACGTTTAGAAAAGATGAATTTTAGAAATCTTTGAATTTGGAAAGTTACAAAATAGAAAAGTTTTCAAATTAGAAAAGTTTTGAATTTAGAAAATTTCAACTTAAGGAATTTAGAAAGTTTCAACTTAAGAATGTTTTGAATTTAGAAAACTTTGAAATTTAGGAAAGCTTTAAATTTACAAAGATTTGACATTAGAAAAGCTTAGAATTAGGAAAGGGTTGAATTAAGAAACATTTGATTCCTATTTCCAAAAAGAGATGATTTGATTTTGTTTCCAAAAACAGAAAATTTGGTTTGGTTTCCTAAGTTGGAGGGCTAGATTTGACATGGAATTTTGAAAATGATGAGATTTGAAAAACTTGGATTTAGAAAATATGATTTGACATGAAAAAAAAAAGTTTTAGGAAATCTAAGAGCTTGATGTAGAAAACAAGATTTTGGAAAACTATGATTGAATGTGGAAAAGGAAAGTAGAAATTAGGGTTTTCTAACCATTGGCTCTAAGGCTTAACTTGGGCTTCAGGAAAAAGAGACTTTTGGAAAGTAATTCTTTTGAAAGGAGTTTGTAGGAAGGAAACTTGAAGAATGATTTTAGAAATTTGAATTTTGAAGAGAGTTTTTGGAAAGGAGTTTGAAAAGATTTTTTTTTTAGGAAAGTAAGTTTGAAAAAAGATTTTGGAAAAAGAGATTTTTAGAAAGTAAGTTTAAAAAAGAGATTTTTGGAGAGGATTTTAAAAGAAGTTTTGGAAATGAGATTTTCAAAAAGTGATTTGGAAAGAGAATGGAATATGAACTTTTACAAGTCTCTAAAAAATATCTCACTTTCCTAAAACGACTCTAACCATAGAAAGATTAGAACCATTCTAGAATTGTGGTTTCAAAAACAGCAAGGATTTGAAAATATGGACCATGATAGTCACTTTAAATATAATACTTTCCTAAAGCAACCCTAACCATGGAATGGCTAGAATCACCTTAGAATTGTGATCTTGACAAAAACAATTTAGGGCTAACACCCAAAGCTTATGTAACACTTTTCTAAAATAACCTTAACCATGAAGTGGCTAGAATCATCTTAAGATTATGATTTTTGAAAACAAGTTTGGAAGAAGAAGATTTTAATGCAAGTTTTGAAAGAGATTTTGATACAAGTTTTTAAAAACAAGTTTAGAAAACATTTTTTTGAAGGGATGTATGAGTATGATATGCACAATGCAAGTAGGGTCGTGAACATACAAGGTTTAGGCTTCACCACATAATCAAGGGGACCGAATCCACATGGCCTAAAGTTGAATTAGAGGAAAGCCCCCGACATGGTGACTTTCAACCATTCTTCCTACACATGAACCGGGAAAGCCCTTGTTTCAAGCATGTACGAAAGGGGGAAAGAAGATAGGGGATTAAAATAGAAGAAAATCCAAGTGGGTTAGGAGAGAGAAGAGAGATGGGCGGAATCGCGTAAACGTAAATAGAAAACCAACCTTGCGTCTTCTTTGATTTGCTTGCTTTACTTGATTTACTTCACTTTAATCTTCTAGAGCTTCGAGATTACAAGACCTTGAGTCTTCAATGGTCGGCTTGGAGGCTCGTATAGGCGCGTATTGAGTGTATATATGCTAAGTTTAAAGTGTGTGGTGGCTAGGGTTCAAAGAAGCCTAAGAAACTAGGGTTTGGAGAGAGTTTGAGGGCTATATATCGAGAAAGAGAGAGAGAGAGTTTCTGGAGTTAGATTGCCGACCTTTCACACAGGGAGAGGCCATGTATTTATAGACAAAAAATTGACCTAGCGCTTATTGCCCTGGCTGTAGGCAAAATTTCTTATTGGCGCCGGCTTGGCGCAACTAGCAGTTGTAAGCATCCCATTTTTGCCTGCTTGGTAGTCTTCAATCCGTCTAGACTTGTATTCAAGTCAATATGGACATATTCTAGTTCAAACTAATCTTCCAGATATAATCCCGTCAATCGATTGCTTCGCGGGCCCGTCTGACCCAAATGGAGGCAAAATGACCAAAATGCTCTTGGGGCATTATCTAGTCCAATTCTAATGGGCACTTGGTTTGAGAAAGTTGATTCCTCAAGGTGGTAAGTCCATCCTGTTCGGCAAGTCTTTCAAGAAAAATTTTTGGAACGATAAGTCCCTTCAAACATGCCAATCAGAACGAGATCCCAAGTCCTCGAGATGGTGGAACAATCCACCGTTAGCGCCTGCTTGCCTGCCAATGAAGAATGTCCGTTTTGGCATGCCTTTCGAGAAAGTTAATTCCTTGAGCGATAAGTCCACCTAGTAGTTTTCCAGGCAGTCTCTGGATTGATCGCAAACCATTAGAGCAACGGAAGTACTCAGAAACATCGCAACTGTCAGAGTGGTGAAAACACTCGTAAACAGGTTGACATTGAGAATTTCCAACAAACCCCTCTGTCATGGGACCACCATCAGAGTGATGGAAACACTCAAAACCCAAGTCAACACCTAGTCCACTCCGGTGAAAAAGCACCAAACTGCCCTTAGGGCCATTTCTGGCACGTTCCTTGAGAAAGTATCTAAGTCCTCAAAATGGTAAGTCCACCCTTCCAAGATTTTCCTAAAGACAAGTTGGCATGATTAGGTTCCTTCCAGTCGGTTTCAGGCCGATTTCGAGACCCTTTGGTCAAAATGACCGTTTTGGCCCTAGGCATCAGAGTGCCCCGAGAACCACACCAGCTCTAGGTATCAAACTGGTAACCTCCCAAAGATGATTTTAATAGTATCACTGGCCTTTCGTTATATTTTGGATCATTCCGAGTCAGTTCCGGCAAACCTATTGTAAAATGACCGTTTTGCCCCTGATGGGCTGTTTTCCTTTTCCGACCACACTGGCTTTGGGTATCAAATCGGCTACCTCCCGAAACATTCTAGCTAATGTTTCCAAGTCTCTAGTCTTCTTTCGGGATATTCCGAGTCCATCTCGGTGACTTTCTGGCCCAAATGACCATTATGCCCCTAATGGCCCGATCAACCCCACCAATAAATCCTGACATCATTTTTCAAGTCCACTCTTGTCCTTTTTTGGTCCTTCGGGCCATTACCGGTCCTTTAAGTCATTTCCAGACCTTCCGGAGTCACTCTTAGTGAAGTCAGGCTAAAAATTGCATAGTACTCACTAGTACAGGCGCCCAAATCTTCTGAAAATACGTTGCTTGCCGACATTAAAACTTTCTAGTGGCACCAAGCCAAACTCTAGCTTGGCGCCACTCCTAGTGGTGCCAATAGGATTTTTGGCCTAGCGCCACTACATCAGCGCTAATTTAGTCTTCTGTTCATAAATACAGAGCCTCCTCCAGTGTGAAAAGGGTCCGCAAACTCAATCCAAAAAACCCTGCTCTTCAATATACAAAGCTCGAAGTCCTTCCAAACCCTAGTTCCCTTTAGGTTCTTTAAACCCTAGCCTCTATACACTTAACCCTAGCATACATACACTCATGTACACCTATATACTATCCTTCAAAGCCTCCATTGAAGACGTGAAAGGCTGCAACTTAGAAGCTCTCGAAGACCGAAGTAAAATAATGCAAATAAAACAAGCAAAACAAAGAGGACACAAGGTAGGCTTTCTATTTACGTTTACGTAATTCACCCCCTCTCTCTCCTAACCCACTTGGGTTTTCTTGTATTTTAATCCCTATCTTCTACCCCCCCCCCTTCTTGCATGCTTGAAACAAGAGACTCCCCAGTTCATGTGTAGGATTTGGCTATTGAAAGTCACAGTGTCTGAGGCTTTCTCTCAGTCTAACTGGAGACCACGTGGGTTCAGCCCCCTTGATTATGTGGTGAAGCCTTTAACCTTGTATATTCACAACCCCAACTTGCATTGTGCATATCATAATCATACATCTCTCCAAAATTCATTTTCAAACTTGTTTTCAAAACTTGCATTAAAATTCTCTTCTTCAAAAAATATTTTCAAAATCACAATCTTAAGGTGATTTTAGCCTTTCCATGGTTAGGGTTGCTTTAGGAAAGTATTACATTCAAAATGACCAATATGGTCCATATTTTCAAATCCTTGTTGTTTTCAAAACCATAATCTTAGAGCGGTTCTAATCTTCTTATGGTTAGAATCATTTTAGGAAAGTGAGATATTTTTTAGAGGCTTGTAAAAGTCCACATTCTAAACCTTTTCAAATCTCTTTTTAAACTTACTTTTTAAAAATCTCTTTTTCTAAAATCTCTTTTTCAATACACTTTCTAAAAAACTCTCTCCAATCTCCTTTTCCAAATTGCTTTTTAAAAAATTGCTTTTTAAAAACTTCCTTCAAAAAATTTATTTTCTAAAACTTCTTTTCAAACTCCTTTCCAAAAAGCTCTCTTCAAAATTCACTTTCTAAAAATGCTCCTTAAGTTTCCTTCCTAAAAACTCTTTTCAAAAACTCTCTTTTCAAGTTTACTTTCTAAAAAACACCTTTCTAAGATCTACTTCCAAAAACCTTTCTCTCCCAAAAAGATCTATTTTCCAAAATCCCTTTTTCTTGGAGTTCAAGTCAAGCCCTAGAGCCATAGTTAGAAAACCTTCCAAAAATATAATTCCCAATTTCCTATTTTGGTCTCAAACTTTAGGTTTCCAAAATCCTATTTTCTACATTAAAATTATATATTTTCAAATCCTATTTTCTACCTCAAAATCTAGGATTTCCAAAACTTCATCCTTCCAATTTCATGTCAGATCAAATCCTCTATTTTAGGAAATCAAATCCAATCTCCCTATTTAGGAAACTATATCCAATCCTCCGTTTTTTAAAACAAAATCCAATCTTTTGTTTTAGGAAATAGGAATCCAAATCTTTCCTAAATCCAAATCTTTCCTAATCTAAATCTTTCCTAATTCCAACCTTTTCTAATTCCATACCTTTCCAAATCTTAACTTTCTAAAGTCTAAATTTTTCAATCTTTCTTAAACTCAAATCTTTCCTAAACTTCAAGTGTTTCTAAAACTCACACTTTCCAACCTTTCCCAATTTCTAACTTTCTATTCCAAATCTTTCCAAAATTATAAACTTTTCAAATTCCAAACCTTTCTTAAATCAAACTTTTCCTAATTTGAAACTTTTCTAAAATGAAACTTTCCTAAAATAGAACTTTCCAATTTTAAAACTTTCCTAATTTCAAGATTTTCTAAATTCAATCTTTCCTAAACTCCAACTCTCCATGTTTTTTAAATCAAACTTTCCAATCAAATTTTTGTTAATCTCAAGTCCTTCCTAAATCATATCTTCCTAAGTCTAGGTTTCCTAAAACCAAGCTTTTCAAAATCAATCTTTTCAAATCTTCCAATCAAAGTTCAATTCCTAATTTTCCAATCCAAATTCCAACTTAAACTCTTTGTCAAGTCAAACCTTCTATTTTCTATCGGACTCTTGTCTAAACTACGACTGACTTGATTCCCAAAAGAGAGATATGTAGGTAACCCTCATAGGTGTGGTCACAACCTTTTTTAACCTAGTCGCACTCGTCTTTCTAGGAGGCTGAGTTCTGACGAGAGAGCACTGTGTTTTTCTCACTTGTATTTTCAAGTGCGAAAAATCTAGGCGTGACAATAGTGGCGCCAACCACTAAGGAAATATTTTAGGGCCGCAAGAAACGCATCTTCAACCCTTAATACGAAAGGCAAAAGATTTGGGCGCTTGTCCTAGTAACTACCATGCAATTTTTGACTTGGCTCCACTAAGAGTGACTCCGGAAGGTCTGGAAATGTTTCGAAAGGCCGGAAATGCTCTGGAAGACTAAAAATGGGTAGAAACCCTTGAAATAGTGTTCCAAGTGTAACGAGCTTGAAAAACAAGGTCAGAATTGTCGACCGAGTTATTAGGGGCTAAACGGTCAACTAGACCAAAAAAAACCCCAGAATGGACTCGGAACAATCCATGAGCAAACTTAAGGGTTGGAAATACTAACCGGAGTGCTCCAACAGAGTGCCGGTTTGATACCTAGAGCCAGTGTGGTTGAAAAAGGCGACCGGCCCACCAGGGGCAAAATGGTCATTTTGTACTGAGTTTGCCGAAACTGACTTGAAATGATCCAAAAAGGCATTAGAAGGTCAGGAAGATTATTAGAAGCATTCTTGGGAGATTACTAGTTTGATGCCTAGGGAAAAATGGTCATTTTGACCAAATGGTCATGGAATTGGTTCGAAACTAACTGGAAGGCACTTAAACATGCCAGATCGTCTTTGGGATGATCTTGGAAGGGTGAACTTACCGTTTAGAGGACTTAGGTACTTTCTCGAGAAACGTTCCAAAAATGGCCCAAGGGATAATTTGGTCATTTTTCACCTAAGTGGGCTAGCAGGCATTGGTGTTGACCTAGGTTTTGAGTGTTTTTGCCACTATGACGGTCTATGATGAGTTGGTTTCCAAAGGTATCTTGTCTTTTGGTAAACGTGTCATAGCCAAGAGGCGAGTTCGGTCCCGTGACATAGAGGGTTTGTTGACAATTCCTAATGTCGACCTTTTTACGAGTGTTTTTGCCACTATGACAGTTGTGACGTTTACGAGTGTTTTCGCCACCTTGACGGTTCACGTGCATTTCGAAGACTGCTTGATCTCGTGAAGCTGCTTGGTGGACTTATCGACTGAGAAATCAACTTTCTCAAAAGACTTGCTGAATAACGAACATTCTTCATTGGCGGGCTAGCAGGCGCCAAAGGTGGACCGTTCTACCATCTCGAGGACTTGGGTTCTTTCCCGGTTGATGGGTTTGAAGGAACTTACCGTTCTGAAGAGTTTTCTCAAAAAAACGTACCAGACTGGATTGTCTTACCGCCTGAGGAATTAACTTTTTCAAAAGTAGTGCCGAATTTGATTTGAATTGTAATTGGACTTGAAGTTAAGTTTGAGATAGAAATGAGGACTTATCGTCTCCAAGAAGACGTGCCAATGGGAATTGGACCAAGCAATGCCATAAAGGGCATTTAGGTCATTTTGCCACTATTGGGCTCAGTGGGCCCGCAAAGCGATTGATTGATCGGATTGAGTTTGAAAATTTAATTTGAACTTAAATATGTCTATGTTAATTTCTGTGTTAATTTGAATATGAATTCGTACGGACCACAGATTGCCGAACAGGCAAAAATGGGGTGCTTACAGCTGCCCCTCTTTTTCTATCTTTACTTGTTAAAGACAGAAAACGATAAAGTAAAAGTCTCATGTTTACCGCGAGGTGATTGAAGGGACGGACTTTGAAAAAGTTTGAAGATTGAGCTTGAAAATTGAAATTTTGGGTTTGAAAACTAGATTGTCTTGATTTTTGAAATTTGAAATTTGGAAAACCTTGACTTTGAAATGATTTCTGAGTTGAAGTTGATTGTTTGAAATGATTTTGAAATTGATTTTGAAAATGAATTAATTTGGATTTATATTAGAAAGATTTTGGAAAACCTTTAAAACTTGGAACAAAACTTTTAGGGAAAATGTTTTAAAACTTAAAATTTTTAAAACAAGTTTTTGAGGCGAAAGCTTGAAAAACCCAAAATATTTGAAAATGGGATTTTAAAAAGAAATAGCTTAGGAAACTCAAGAAACTTTTTAAGGAAGAAATTTTGAAAACCTTTGGAATATTTTTGGAATGGAGCTTTTGAAGGATAAAGCACGGGAAACCCAAGAAATGATTTTGTGACTAAACTTTTTGAAGGAAAAGTTAGGAGAACCCTAAGAATGGGGCCTTTTGGCCGAAAAGACCCAAAGAAACTCAGGAATGGGGCCTTTTTAGAAAAACTTTTTGAAGGAAAACTTAGGAAAATTTTGGAAAATAGAATTTTAAATAAAACGTATTGAAGAAAAACTTTGGAGATCTGTTTTTTGAAATGAGGAAAGGGTTAGAAAATTTTTGAAATAGAATAATTTTGAAGGAAAGAGATAAAACCTTTGAAAGTGGGGCCTTTTTGGCTCCAAAAACTCCAAAAACTTGGGTGGTCTTTTAGAAAACTTGGAAAGATTTTGAAAAACAGAGTTTTGGATAAAACTTTGGAGGAAAACTTTTGGAAGTCTTTTGAAAATAAATTTTTGGATTTTAGAAGATTTAAAATTGATGAGGACCTTGGATGGAAGAGTTCAAAATTTTGGGGTTTGATAGAGATTTTAGAAAGAAAGAGTTTTTGATTGAAACCTTGAAATTTTAAGACTTTTTGAGGGAAAGAGTTTTGGAAAATTTGAAAGCTTAATCGGAATGGAAATCTTTTTGAAAAACAGGATTAGAAAAGCTTTGAGATGGATTGGAAAACTTGAGATTTGATTTTGCAAAGGACTTTAGAAAGGAATTGGATTTTGAAAAATGATTTCAAGGATGAACTTTTGGAGGAGGGAGTTATAAAATCCTCTTTTTTTTTTTAAATTAATTTTGAAAAAGAACTTTTGGTGGACAGAGTTTTTGAAAACTTTTGGAGAAAAATGTTAAGAAACCCTTTTGGAAACTGATTTTGAAAAGGAACTTTAGAATAGAGAGTTTAAGAAACTTTTTGAGGGTTGATTTTGAAAGAGAATTTTTGGATGGAGAAGTTTAAGAAATCTTTGAGTTGGTTGGAGTAGGATCTATTGATAGTTGTGTCATTTATTTTCATTTATATTCTATTTCCTTGTTATTATTATTATAATTATTTCCTGCTTTTATGTCTTGTCTTTTGCATATACCATATATTAACACCTCTTATCTTGACTTACTTTTTAGGATGGCAGACGCATGCGATGACAATTTCGAGAGGAGACGCTATTTCGGGAAAATGGCCTGGACAGATTCTGTTGGTAGCTCCAACCGATCTAGGGGTAGTCGACGATCTACTAGACATGCATTTTCAAGCCAGAGAAGACGAGGGAGTAGACCTTCAGTCGACCCCTTCCTTTCAGTCAAGCCAGCCTTTGAAGAAGAGATGGATGCCAAGGTTTCCTACTTTTGACCTTTAGGATGGTCGACGCTATTTTGAGTCGACTGCGCATTTGGTATGACGGGTATCTTCCATATAAGCAGGACATCTTTGTCGTGCCCAGATTTTTCACACTCGAGGAATACACACACAAGCGGAAAAAATGTTGTACTCTCTCGTTAAAACTCACCCTCCTAGAAGAATAAGTGCGACTAGGTTTGAATTGAAAATAGATTTGAATAAAGGGCTTTTGGAAAACATTTGGAGTCGCCACCTAACTTGATTAAGGTGAGTTAGGTCACCTAAAAACTAAGCATAATCCGAAAACTACACTTAGGATTTTGGAAAATGATTTTAAAAATATCTCCTTAAGAGAGGGTTTTTAAAAAACACAGGTTGTTTGACAACTATTGGAAAATATTTAGCCCTTTTTTGAAAATAACTCCGTTTTTGGTCTTTGAAATCAGTGATCCTAGATTCGGAGGTTGGTTACGTGTAGGGAAGACGCACTAAGCCATCATCCTACCCCGCCCTTTCGGTACCTACATGTCAATCTACCCTAGATTCACCTATGAGAGTCTTCAGCTAACTATTGACCAATCATATCCACTTTATAAAACAATGTTTAAAAAGATATGATGCATGATGTGGAAGTGCAAGAGAAAGATTTGATTTGAAAATAGATTTGGAAATAAATTGATTTGATTTTAGAAAAGATTTGAAAAGATAGATTTGAAATTAGAAAGTTTTAGAATTTGGAAATTGAGATTTGAAAATAGATTTTTGGAATTGGAAATTGGAAATAAAACATAGAATTGAAAACTTGAAGAAGATTGCAGAATTGGAAGTTTGAAAGAAGATTGTAGAATTGGAAATTTGAAGAAGATTGTGGAATTAGAAGTTTGAAAAATGCTGTGACCGCACCCATGAGGGTTGTCTACGTATCCTTTTGGAGGAATCAGGTCAGTCGTAATTCGGACATGAGTCCGATTGAAAATAGAAAAGTTGATTGGAAGAAATAGATTGAATTGGAATTTGGATTAGAATTGAAGAAGTAGGGAAATTTGGACTTTGATTTGAAAATTTGAAAAGATTGATTTTGAAAGACTTGGTTTTAGGAAACCTAGATTTAGGAAAGACTTAAGACTTAGAAAAGATTTGACTTGACTTAGAAGAATTTTAGAAAAGATTTGACTTGACTTGGAAGAATTTTAGAAAAGATTTGACTCGAACGTTAGACTTGGAAAGATTACGGAAGGTTGGATTTAAGAAAATTCGAATTAGGAAAAGTTCAAATTAGGAAAGTGTCATTTTAGGAAAGTTTTCGAAATAGGAAAGTTTTCGGATTAGGAAAGTTTCAACTTAAGAAAGATTTCAATTTAGGAAAGATGTCAATTTAGGAAAATTTGAACTTAGGAAAGTTTTAGGTTTAGGAAAGTTTCGAAATTGGAAAGTTTCATTTTAAGAAAGGTTTTGAAATAAGAAAGTGTTGAATTTAGAAATGTTTTGAATTAGGAAAAGTTTAGTTTAAGGAAGGTTTAAAATTTGGAAAGTTTCAACTTAAGAAAGTTTTAAATTTGGAATGTTTTGAAATAGGAAAGCTAAGAAAGTGAGAAAGTTTTGCATTTAGAAAGCTTTAGATTTAGAATGATTTGAAGTTTTAGGAAAGTTTAGATTTTAGAAAGGTTGGAAGTTTAGAAAGGTTTAACTTAAGAAAGTTTTGAATTTAGAAAGCTTTGGATTTGGAAAGATTTTGAAATTTAGAAAGTTTAAGATTTAGAAAGTTTTAGAGTTTTAGTTTTAGAAAAGGTTTGAGTTTAGGAAAGATTTGAAAACTTAGATTTGGAAAGTTAAGATTTGGAAAAGCGATAGAATTAGGAAAGGGTTAAATTAGGAAATATGTGGAAGTTGAGTTTTTAAAATTTAGAAAAGATTTTTATGTTCAAGTTTTGGAAACTTAGGATTTAGGAAAGTAGAAGATTAGGAAGAAGTTGAATTAGAAAAGAGTTGGATTAGGAAGGGATTGGATTTTGTTTCTAGGAAGAAGTGTTTGATTTTGTTTCCAAAAACAAAGAATTGTATCTAATTTCCTAAACGGGAAGGTAGGATTTGACAAGTATTTGGAAAAGGAAGTTTCTAGAAACCCTAGATTTGGAAGTGTATAGTGTTGATGCAGAAAGGGGTTCTGAAAATATGTATAGTTTTATGTGAAAAGGGAGATTTTGGAAACCTAGGCTTTAAGGCAAGTTCAAAAATCATGTTTTTTGGAAAGAAAAATAGGGTTTCCTAATCGTGGGTTCTAGGGCTTGACTTGGGCACCAAGAAAATGGATTTTTAGAAAGTGCGTTTTTGGGAACGAAGATTTTGGAGGAAGATTCTAAAGAGGAGTTCTTTAGAAAGCGTATTTTGAAAAAAATTTTAGGAAGGAGGTTTTTGGAAAGTAAAACTTTGAGAGAGTTTTGGAAACAAAATTTTGGAAAGAGATTGTTAGAAAGAATTTTTAGGAAAGAGATTTAGGGAGTGTTTTCTAAGAAGGAAACCTAGGGAATGTTTTTAGGAAAGTAATTTTAAGGAAAGTGTTTTGGGAAGGAATTGAAAAGAGAGTTTTTGAAAAATAGATTTTTGGATGGAGTTTTTGAAAACAACTTTAGGAAGAAGAGTTTTAGGAAAGCATGTTGAAAATGAGGGTTTTAGAAAAAGAGACTTTTGAAAAAAGAGCTTTTTGGAAAGTATAAAAACGTCGCACTTTCCTAAAGTGATTTTAACCATAAAAAGGCTAGAACCACTTTAAGAAAGTGGTTTTGAAAACAACAAAGGTTGAAAATATGGACCATATTAGTCACTTTGAATGTTACACTTTCCTATAGCAACCCTAGCCATGGAAAGGCTAGAATCACCCTAGGATTGTGATTTTGAAAACAAGTTTTGAAAATGAGATTTTGATGCAATTTTGAAAACAAGTTTAATGCAAATTTTGAAAACGAGTTTAAAAACGATTTTTGGAAGATGCAAGATCATGATATGCACAATGCAAGTTTGGGGTCGTGAACATACAAGGTTAAGGCCTCACCACATAATCAAGGGGGTCGAACCCACGTGATCTCCGGTTAGCCTAAAGGAAAGCCCCCGACAAGGTGACCCTCCAATAGTCTAATCCTACACATGGACCGGGAGTCCCCTTGTTTCAAGCATGCAAAGAAAGGGGGGGAAAGAGATTGGGGATTAAAATAGAAAAAACCCAAGTGGGTTAGGAGAGAGAAGAGAGAGGGTGAGGTGCGGAAACGTAAAACGAAAGCCTACCGTGTGTCTTGTTTATTTTGCGCGCCTTGCTTTTCTTCGGTCTTCGCTTCACTTCAGTCTTGATCTTCAAGGGCTCGTCTTCGGCCTTCAAATCTTCATAGTTGTGGCAATCCAAGTCTTCAATGGAGGGTTATAGGCTAGTGTATAAGTTTGTAAGGGTGTTTATGAGTGTATATAAGGCTTAGGGTTTGAGTATGGTGGCTAGGGTTTGGAAAACCTAGGGAAGCTAGGGTTTTTGGGAGTGTACGAGCTCTGTGTATGGAAAATTAGGGTTTTTAGACTGAGTTTACGGACCCCTTTCACGCTGGAGGAGGCTTTGTATTTATAGAGATGGGATAGACCTGGCGCCTGTTGTAGTGGCGCTAGGCCAAAAATGCTTCTGGTGCCAGCCAATTAGGAAACTATTAAGGTCTGCAACTAACGTATCTTTGACTAGATTTGGGTGCCTGTACTAGTGACTACCATGCAATTTTTAGCTTGGCTTCACAAAGAGTGACTCCGGAAAGTCTGGGAAGGAGTTTGAGAGACTGGGAATGACCCAGAAGGTTGGAAAAGGCCAAGAACACTTAGAATAGTGTCTCGGAGGTATTTGACTTGAAAAATGAGGATAGGATGTGTCGGAAGGGTTTGACCGGGCCATTAAGGGCAAAATGGTCACTCAGGTCAGAAAGCTGCCGGGACGGACTCGGACTGTCCCGAAAGAAAACTCAAGATTTGGAAACATTATTTAGAATGTTCCCAAAGGTTACCGGTTTGATACTCAAAGCTAGTGTGGTCGGAAAAGGTGACTGGCCCTCTAGGGGCAAAACGGTTATTTTGTACTGGGTTTGCCAGAATTGACTCGGAATGACCCAGGAAGATAGAGGAAGGTTGAGAATACTATAAGAAGCAATCTCAGGAGGCTACCGGTTTGATACCCAGAGCTGGTGTGGCTAGAAAAAGGCAACCGACCCACTAGGGCAAAACGGTCATTTTGCACCGGGTTTACCGGAATTGACTCAGAATGATCCGAAAAGATAGAGGAAAGTTGATAATACCATAAGAAGTATTATCGGGAGGTTACCAATTTGATACCCAGAGCCGGTGTAGTCCCCGGGGCGTTTGGATGCCTAGGGGCAAAATGGTCATCTTGACCGAAAAGTCTCGAAATTGACCCAAAACTGAAAAGTTGGGCTTACCGTTCTGAAGACTCAAATGTGTTCTCGAGAAACGTGCCAAAAAATGGCCCTAGGGGCAGTTTGTTCATTTTTCACCGAGGAATCAACTGTCTTGAGAGAGGGATTAGAATTGGAAAGGGGTCTTATCATTTTCGGAAAGACGCGCCTGATTGGAGTAGATTTACCGGCTCAAGGAATAAACTATCTCGAGAGAGGGATTGGAATTGGAATTGGAAAAGGAATTGGAAAGGGGACTTACCGTCTTCGGAAAGACGTGCCTGATTCGAAATATGGAAAGGATAGTGCCCCTAAGGGCATTTTGGTCATTTTGCTTCTCTTTGGGCCTGTTGGGGCCCGCGAAGCGATGGATAGACGGGATTAGACTTAGCGAGTTGATTTCAATTGGAATACGTCCATATTGACTTGAGTACAAGTCTTGATGGAGTGTAGACTGCCAAGCGGGAAAAAATGGGGTGCTTACAATCTTTTACTGGTCCTTTGGTTGTACGGTTTCTCTCCTATCGGTGCAGCTTATTTTCGATAGTGGTTCCCTTCTGGCCACTTGACTTGTCTTTCTTCCGTGAGCTCGATCCCTCCCACTATGAGTATGGTTTCGTCCTAGGTCTTTGAAAGGATTCGGCTGACATTGTGGGACCTATTTTTCTTAATGGTTGCAACATAGTTGTCTCATCTCAGCTTGGGCTCCGTAATGCAGTCCTTTCTTCTGATCTCCTGTCCTAGTTTTCTTATGTTCCCGTGGAGTTCTTGTTATCTCGTTTTGAGTTTTCGGCAGGTAGGAGAACTTATTCGGGGGACTAGCATACTTCTCAAGGTTGGTCCATTTCTCGCATGGTGGCCCTAACTCTGCTTCTTCTGAATTCTTTGTTATGTGCACTACTTGCCATGATTCGTGTGGGGCATTCATATGCTCCTATGGTTGTGGGAGAGACCTCCGTGAGCCTTACTAGATTCCAGTAGGGGGTTGATGCTTGCTTTAGGGGATACACTTCATTACTCCAACTCTAGGCGATTTGACACTTATTCATTACCCCGTTCTATCAGCATACATGGTATCCCGAGCTCGACCACATACATTCTCTGATACAGTCTCAGAGAGTTATCTTAGATGGTGAGAGGCTTCCACAGACTGTGCGAGCATGGGTTGTCTTCCTTCGGGACAAGAGGTTTGATTCGGTCTGGTGGTATACGGGACTGATAGGTAAGTATTACCTGAGAGTGCTACCTTCTGAGAGGGCCTTCGTGCCCTTGGCAGGCCTACGAGGTATTGCCCCTTTCTTCGGGATCCGGGTGTTGCGACAGTTTGGCAAGAGTCTGGACATCCCTTATCTGACATCTGTGGCGCAGTCTAGTCTTTTCTTTAAGGCACTGATTCCGAGCGCATTGGTAGGGAGAGTTATAGACATTTGGAGGTCCCTGCTTCCTCATTCAGATGATGATGGGCCATTTTCTGACACATCCATAAAGACTGAGAACTACTGTTATTGGTTCCACCGATATGTGCTAGGACCTCCCAGGTTTAGGGATCTACTTCTGGAGAAAAACTTCTTGATGGCTATGGTTGTCCAGGGGCATCGTCATAGGCTGCAAAACCGAAGACTGATACAGACACTGTAGGATCGATTGGGGGCGAGGGATGCTAAGGTAGCTTCTTTAGAGATACAGCTAGCACTGGTCACGTCAACTCGTGACAGCTTACCCTTAAGTACCGAGTGGGGAAAAAAGCGGTTACGAGGTGCCCCAGATGTTTCTACTGCCCCGAGGGATGATATTATTGATGTTCGGTCTCTGAAGGAGACTATGGAGGCCCTTTCCCAGAAGAGGGATGCATTTCTGGCTAGGTGTGCAAACTATGAGTAAGGCATGCTAGGATCACCGACGATCAGTGCTACTCTTAAGGGTGGCAAGCCGATGGATCCGTTTTGGTTGACTCCTCCTTCGATCTTCGCTCCTCGTTGCTGATTTGTTCCCAAATTCTCTGATACCTAGGATGATTCCCCTACGATTTCTGGGAATGTCTGTGCTTACTTGGTCGCGGGGGTGACTTTTTTTTAAGCTCCCTTTTGTGCTTTACCTTGTTCCTTGTTTTCCATTTGAAAGAGAGAGAAAGTAAGTTTTTGTGTAAAAACAGTTTATTTACTGTAATTCTTAAAATGCACAGGTAAAGCAATAAATACATGTTTGTACTTTTTAATGAATGTATATACAGAAATAGAATTGAATACATGTCCTATTTTATTTTATTTTATTTTATTTATTATTTTATATATATATATATATATATATATATATTTTTTTTTTTTTATGACTGCACGAATAGATGCAAACTACATAAAAATTTAATGGATGTACGAGTTATACATGTCATGGATGCATTAGTACTACACATGTATAGGCTATTTACAAAGAATGTCCCAGGATTGCCCCAGGGCCCATACTCTCAAGATTATGTTTCCCTTCCAAAATTCTACCTCATTCAGTTTTGTCCCGTTCTTATCGGGGTGTGATAGCATTTGCACCATTCTCTAGGGTTCTTAACCTTTTGGTTTGCTATCCTATCCTTACTTTCTACAGGGTTACTGTTTGGGGTTTTTTTGACCTCACTTGATTTTCTCTCTTAGAATTTCAAAATACCATCGTGGCTAGAGCGACAACTCGTATGCCCTTTGCAGAGCGATAAACAGCTAAGCCCTCAATCTGAGAAACTTTTTTTAGAACTGTAATGCAGGTTGCGTTTAGGGGTTGTAAGAAATAAAGGGATGTTTAGGCTCAAAAATTTTCTTTTAGGGGGTTATTTAAACCAGAACTATCTGAGCACACCTTAGAACATGAAATTACCCCTGCATTCCTCCCCAGTTCTCCTTTCTCATCTTACTTGTCTTGGTATTGTTTAGGCTTATTTGGACTAAGTAATTCTCTTTAATCAAAGAGAATTTTAATTTGGATCATAGCATAGGCTAGGTTAAGGGTTTACGAATGAAAGGGTATAAAGGCTCAAACATTATCACTTGTGGGGTATTAAAAGACCAATGATCACCTTTGGAAACTTAACTTCCATTGATTGCTTTCTTCTTTCCTTCATACTCTTGTTGTTCTTCTAGACCGTTCTCTGCCTTCTGATTTAGAATTTTTTCATCAAGAAATTTGTTTCTAAGTTGACTTTTAGATATGCCAGCTTTGTCATTTATATTTTGGGATGACAGTATCTTCTTTTGAAGATCACCATGAACACAATATCTTCTTTACTAAAGACGCCTTTGATGCCATAACTTCTTGAAAATCACCATTTTCATCATTGCTCATTATGTCTTCTTGGAAATCACCCTTTTCATCATTACTCATTAGTTCCCTCTTATGACTTTTGCCTTAACCCAGTGTGGGCGGTGACCATCTAGTCATTTTTCTTGAAAAACTGTAACTGGCTCAAGTGGGCTTTGCAAAGGAATTTTTTGTGTATGGTAGCAGAATTAAGAGCCTCTTATCATTTTGAATTGAATTGCTTAATCCATAAAGTCTTTATACAAAATTTAGACAATGTTCCTGGAGATGGTGTGTCTTTGCCAGTAAGCCCCTACATATTCTATCAAATCAACTACTTTGTGTTTACCTTGATATGGGGGATGGTTCTTGGTTTGGGGATATCTGAATAGAAATCACTTACGGCTCTAGTGGGCTAACCAAAAGATAGTGTTTATTTGGGATAAATAGTACAATGGCTTCTCATCATTTTAAGGACTCAACTACTCATCGCTTAGCCTGGATATCACGCAAGTGTCGCCTCTTCGATGAACTTCACACCTTTTTGTTGAGACTGTTTTCTTCCTATCTCTCACTCTCTCTTTGTCTCTCAAAAGTTTTAACCCCCCTTTGAATGGGTTGCCCATGCTATCCCATCCTTCAAGTCGAGTCATTACAAAATAAGAAAGAATCCCTTAAAGCAATAATCATCCACAAGAGTATGAGACAAATGGGACATATTAAAAACTACCTCTTTTTTATTTCAAATTATGATTGCATGGCATGCAATGTTTATTTAAAGAAAATGTGCGAGAAATAAAAAGATAGTAAGAAAATGGATGAATCTTGTGGAAACCTCCCTTTTCTTGTTAGCCTTCTGATGAGAACCCCTAATTGGGTTTTAGGACTATACCTATCTCCATGGTGTCCCACTCGCCAGATGTATCCCAAAACAACATAGGGCAGACTGACAGATCTTCCGCGATGCTTGGGGAACTGTCGAAGATGGTACTGCTGTTGATTTCCTCCTCCATGATTGTATTGACGGTGTGATCGCGTTGTGGACTGGTGGGGACAACGGGGACCGGGTTCACCTCTTTGATTTCGATGATCTTATCATCTATTAGATCTTGAATTTTATGTTTCAGAGATCGGCAACCTTCTATATCATGGCCTAGTCCACCTGAGTGATATGAGCACCTGAGTGTTGAGTCGAAAGAGGGTGGTAGAGGTTTAACCAATGGTGTAGCCAGTATTGGACGCAGGTATCCAGCTTTCAACAAGTTATTGTAAGCATCTGTTTGGGTGCCAGCCAGTTGGGTAAAGGGTCGATTCTGCCCTCTTGCTCTTTTAGGTCTAGTATATGACGACGCATAAACTAACTCAAAAGTAGGTACCCTAGGTGTTGCTGGTGTAGAAGGTTGTAAGGGCAAAGGGTCGAATGTTGTAGTAGTAATTCCTGCCAGGTTCGTTGCTTGGGATTCCCTGAGACTTTGCATTTTGCGTTTTAGGGTAGGGTAACTTCCAATGTCATGACCATTAGATTCAAAAGCTTTATCAAGAATGGGCTTAGGAGGTACCATAACCAGGTCCCCAGATTCACAAAGTTACCAGTAAGCTGTATCTCTAGAGCCTTCGGGTGGGGTGAAGTTTCGACTTTCCTTTTTTTACCTTCTCTTGAGAAAGAGTATGCCCGACTTCAACCTGTGTCTAATTTGCATCCTTTGGGGGCTTGGTAGGAGTTTGAGGGTGGAGTATTGTGGCAACATGGAGTTGAGGTTATAGCGGGGTGATGATATGCTAGCGAGAGGTTGACTTTTCTTATTTTTTCACACCAGTCATTTCTATGCGAGATAGAGTGAACATGTTCTCCAGTTTCATCATCCTTTTTCTGAGTTTTGCTTGTTCTTCCAATATTCGGGTCTGCCTTTGCCTGAGTGGTAGATTGGGTGGCACTGAGGTTAAGGGCATTGTTGGAGTGGGCTCTTTGGACGCCATTGCCTGCATTAGCTTAAACATTTCATTTATTTTACTTTTCATCTCATAGGTCTCCTCTCGAGTGAGAGGGGAGGTCTCATCGAGGTTGGCTGCCATTAGCAAAGTTCTTTGTCTGGTAGTGATGGGGTCTCTAGGTGGATGTCATTCTTTCTTGGGAGCAATGTCAACTTTTATGGTATGATCTCTGTTAATGAAAGAGAAAGAAAAATAAAGACACAAACCACAAGTTAGTTTTTTGTTTTTAGAGAATTTTATGCAATGCATACCCTAGGATGCCCCTATTTGAAGGGGGGAGACTAAACATGATGTATTTGGGCTCACTTTTGGAGATATGGAGTTTGTCCTTGTGTGCAAATACCTTACCATTGATTGGGAATATAAATTCATTCGTACATTCATTCACAAGAAGTAAAAGGATACATCGAACTTTGAGTTTAAAATACAAGAATGAATTAGAATACATTTTAATAAGGGGAGGGGGAACATTTTTTTTTGGACTTCCACCTATCCACTTTTACATTGGAGATCCTAGACTACTCTTGAGTTTTCGAATTCGCCTTGCTTGGATTTGATGTTGAAAATGTCGTTGAGAGACCATACCGATTGATTGCCCCTTGTCTTCTTAAAAACCCTATCTCTGTGAGCATAAAGAAATTGGGACCCCTCTTTATGGAATGAATTGATATGCATATCATAAGTCCTTAGGGTTACATGGGAACCCTTAGGATTTTAGATAGGTTTAGTGCAAGGGAGGGTAAACTTGGAGTCACTCTCTTTGGGTTGATCAAAAGCATGAGAATGTAGTAACTTGAGTTACTTTGGAACTCTTGTCTTGGGATGAAATATTGTATGTATGAATATGGATGAAAAGAGTATAAGGAGAGAGAATGCAATTATAAAATAAATATGCGAGCATGAATAGTTAGACAAGCATTATAACAGTAAGAGTACAATCATTATAACAATAGGAATAAAAAAATATAAAGGAAAGTAAAAGTAGTCGCCTTTTCCTCCATGTTTTTTGAAAACGGTGTGTGTCTTAAATCCGGCAAGGGTTCAGCTATGCGTGGTGTCTATATGAGCATGAGGTTGAGGGTTTACTAATACTTCGTATGAAGGCTCGGTTCCTAGATCTTCAAAATTAGGCCCACTCCTCGAGGTGGTGTTATTATCTGTTGGTGATCCGACTGGAGGAACCATCAAGAGGTCGTAGGCGAAGAAACTGACACAGCATCTTGCCCACAACCAATATACCGTTCCCCCTTCTAACTAGAAGCGACATAACGGGGTAGAGGATGCAAATATCTAGAATACAAGTGCACGTGCAGTGCGTGTGTGATTTTTAAAAATTGGAGAAAAGAGTCCAACAACTCTTATCTATCCTATCCATTCCAAACATTCGCTCATACATGGCAGTTAATTTAACATAAAACAAATATAAACAAAGGTTCACCTACAAAAAAATATACAAAAGTTAGAACCTTGAATGACAAACTTACCGCAAAATTGAATAATTGAATGTAATTGAAGGCAAGTAATAACATGTTTTTTAAAACAACTTGGAAAAACTTGATTTTGAAAGTTTGAAGGGGATAGAATCAAACAAATTAATCAAAGACTCCAAATAGGTGAGGGTGAAGAGATATAATAATGGCATAACCCTCTAAGCGTCCCCAGCGGAGTTGCCAACTATCGTGCCCTGATTTTTTGCACCCGAAAAAGATAAGTGAGAAAAACACAGTGTTCTCTTGTTAGAACTCATCCTCTTAAAAGGACAAGTGCGACTAGGTTTGATTTGATTAAAGGCTTTTAGAAAAAATTTAGAGTCGCCACATAACTTGATTAAGGTTAGTTAGGTCATCAAAAACTAAGCATAATCTGAAGATTACACTTAGGGTTTTTGAAAAGATTTTGAAAACTTACTCAAGAGAGGGTTTTTAAGAAAATAAGTTGTTTGGCAACGTTTGAAAATATTTAAGCCTTTTTTTAAAAATAACTCCATTTGGTCTTTGAAAATAGTGATCTAGGTTCGGAAGTTTGTTACGTGTAGAGAAAACACACTAAGCCATCACCCGATCCCGCCCTTGCGGTACCTACATGTCTATTCACTCTAGGTTTACTCATTTGGAATCTTTGATTAATATATGTCCAATACTATCCACTTTTGAAAAGAACTTTAAAAAGAGAAATTTGACATGATGCATGATATGCAAGTGCAAGAAAAGACTTTGATTTTGAAAATAGACTTGACAAGAAGATTTTATTTTGAAATAGATTTAAAAACATAGACTTGATTTTTTGAAAGAAAGTTTTAGAATTGGAAATACAAATTTGAAACAGATCTTGGAATTGGAAGTTTGAAAAAAAGTTATGACTGCACCCATGAGGGTTGCCTACGTGTCCCTTTTAGGAAATCAGGTCAGTCGTAGTTCGGACAAGAGTCCGATTGATAATAGATACTTTTAATTGGAAGAAGAGTTTGATTTGAAATTTGGAATGGAAGATTAGGATCGAGATTGAACTTAGACCTAGAATTGAACTTGAAAGAGGATTTGACCCTTGAAAGAGAATTTGGACTAGATTTGGAAAGATAGATGTCGAAAACATATTGAATTTCGAAATTGGAAAACCACCTGGGTTTAGAAAAGGGTTTTTAGAAAGGATTTGAAACTTCCTAACTCTAAGAGTTAGGGTTGAACTAGGATTTAGGCCTCCTAGGGTTTAGGTTACCTAAGATTGAAATCCCTGGTTGAATTAGGAAGCTTTGATTTTGATTTGAAAATTTTGATTTTGGAAAGTTGGATTTAGAAAAGGTTCAAATTAGGAAATATTCAAATTAGGAAAGATTCGAATTAGGAAATTTGGATTTTAAAAAAGATTTTGAACAGAGATTTGACTTGGTTTGAAAACACTTAGATTGGTTGGAGACGATTCGACTTGAAAGTTTGATTTAGAAAATTTGAAAAGTTGGAGTTTAGAAAAGATTGAATTTTAGAAATCTTTAAATTTGAAAAGTTTCAAAATAGGAAAGTTTTCAAATTAGGAAAGTTTTGAATTTAGAAAGTTTCAACTTAAGAAAGTTTTGAATTTAGAAAACTTTGAAATTTAGGAAAAGTTTAAATTTAGAAGGATTTGACATTAGGGAAGTTTAGAATTAGGAAAGGGTTGAATTAAGAAAGATTTGATTTATATTTCCAAAAAGAGATGATTTGATTTTGTTTCCAAAAACAGAGGATTGGATTTGGTTTCCTAAGTTGGAGGACTAGATTTGACATGGAATTGGAAATGATGAGATTTGAAAAACTTGAATTTAGAAAATATGATTTGACATGAAAAAGAGTTTTAGGAAATCAAAAAGTTTGATGTAGAAAATAGGATTTTTGAAAACTATGATTGGATGTGGAAAAGGAAAGTAGAAATTAGGGTTTCCTAACCATTGGCTCTAAGGCTTGACTTAGGCTTCAAGAAAAAGAAATTTTTGGAAAGTAAATCTTTCGAAAGGAGTTTCTAGGAAGGAAACTTGAAGATTGTTTTTAGAAAGTAGAATTTTGAAGAGAGTCTTTGGAAAGGAGTTTGAAAGAATTTTTTTTAGGAAAGTAAGTTTGAAAAGAGATTTTGAAAAAAGAGATTTTTAGAAAGCAAGTTTAAAAAAGAGATTTTTGGAGAGGATTTTAAAAGAGGTTTTGGAAATGAAATTTTCAAATAGTGATTTGGAAAGAGAATGGAATATGGACTTTTACAAATCTCTAAAAAATATCTCACTTTCCTAAAATGACTTTAACCATAGAAAGATTAGAACCATTCCAGGATTGTGGTTTCGAAAACAACAAAGATTTGAAAATATGGACCATGATAGTCACTTTAAATATGACACTTTCCTAAAGCGACCTTAACCATGGAATGGTTAAAATCATCTTAGAATTGTGATCTTGACAAAAACAATTTAGGGCTAATACCCAAAGCTTATGTAACACTTTCCTAAAACAACCCTAACCATGAAGTGGCTAGAATCATCTTAAGATTGTGATTTTTGAAAACAAGTTTGGAAGAAGACGATTGTAATGCAAGTTTTGAAAGAGATTTTGATGCAAGTTTTTGAAAATAAGTTTAGAAAACATTTTTTTGAAGGGATATATGAATATGATATGCATAATGCAAGTAGGGTCGTGAACATACAAGGTTTAGGCTTCATCACATAATCAAGAGGGTCGAATCCACATGGTCTAAGGTTGAATTAAAGGAAAGCTCCTGACATGGTAACTTTCAACCATTCTTCCTACACATGAACCGGGAAAACCCTTGTTTCAAGCATGCAAAAAAAGAGGGGAAGAAGATAAGAGATTAAAATAGAAGAAAATCCAAGTGGGTTAAGAGAGAAAAAAGAGAGGAAAAAATTATGTAAATGCAAATATAAAACCAACCTTACATCTTCTGTGATTTGCTTGCTTTACTTGCTTTACTTCGCGTTGATCTTCTAGAGCTTCGAGATGGCAAGACCTTGAGTCTTTAATGGTCGGCTTGGAGGCTCGTATAGGCGCGTATTGAGTGTATGTATGCTAGGTTTAAAGTGTATGGGCGTGTATCTTCGATCCTTGATATGCAAGCCAGAAGATTTGGGTGCCTGTCCTAGTGACTACCATGCAATTTTTGGCTTGGCTCCACTAAGAGTGGCTCTGGAAGGTCTCAGAACATTTCAAAAGGCCGAGAATGGTCTACAAGACCAGAAATGGGTAGAAACCCTTGAAATAGTGTTCAAAGTGTAACGGACTTGAAAAATAAGGTCGGAATTGTCGACCGAGCTATTAGGGGCCAAACAGTCAACTAGACTGGAAAACTATTGGAATGGACTCAGAACAATCCATGAGCGGACTTAAATGTTAGAAACACTAACCAGAGTGCTCCAAGGGAGTGCCGGTTTGATATCTAGAGCCGATGTAGTTAGAAAAGGCGACCGGCCCACCGAAGGGCAAAACGGTCATTTTGCACTGGGTTTGCTGGAATTAACTCGAAATGATCTAAAAAGGCATTGGAAGGTTGGGAACACTATCAAAAGAATCCTCAGGAGATTATTGGTTTGATACCCAGAGCCGGTGTGGTTCCCAGGGGCGCTCGGGTGCCTAGGGCAATATGGTCATTTTGACCGAATGGTCTTAAAATTGGTCTGGAACCGACTGGAAGGCACTTAAACATGTTGGATCATCTTTGGGATGATCTTAGAAGGGTGGACATACCGTTCTGAGGATTTAGGTACTTTCTCGAGAAACGTGACAAAAATGGCCCAAGAGACAGTTTAGTCATTTTTTACCGGAGTGGGCTAGCAGGCACTAGTGTTGACCTGGGTTTTGAGTGTTTTTGCCACTCTAACGGTCTATGACAAGTTGGTTTCCAAAGGTATCTCGTCCTTTGGTAAACGTATCACAGCCAAGAGGCGAGTTTGGTCCCGTGACATAGAGGGTTTGTTGGCAATTCCCAATGTCGACCTATTTACAAGTGTTTTTGCCATTCTGACGGTTCGCGTTCTTTCTGGAGATTGCCTGATCTCGAGAAGCTGCTAGGTGGACTTATCGTCTGAGGAATCAACTTTCTCGAAAGATGTGCTAAATAACGAATATTTTTCATTGGCGGGCTAGCAAGCACCAAAGGTGGACCGTTATACCATCTCAGAGACTTGGGCTCCATCTCGGTCGACGAGTTTGAAGGGACTTACTATTTTGAAGAGTTTTCTCATATGAATGGAAATAAATGCATGTTTTTTAAAACAAGTTTGAAAATTTGATCTTAAAAATTGAAAGTGGAAAGAATTGGATAAGTTAATTGAAGACTCTACATGGGTGAAGGGTGAAGAGACATGACTATGCCCTAACCCTCTAAGTGTCCCCAGTGGAGTCGCCAGTTGTCGCACCCAGATTTTTAGCACTCGAGGAATAAACACACAAGCAGAAAAATACTGTACTTTCTCATTAGAACTTATCCTCCTAAAAGAATGAGTGCGACTATGTTTGAATTGAAAATTGATTTGAATAAAGGGCTTTTGGAAAAAGTTTGGAGTCGCCACCTAACTTGATTGAAATGAGTTAGGTCACCTAAAAACTAAGCACAATCCGAAGATTACACCTAGGGTTTTTGAAAAAAGGTTTTTGGAAAACTTTCTCGAGAGAGGGTTTTTAAGAAAACAGGTTGTTTGGCAACCTTTGGAAAATATTTAAGCCCTTTTTTTTAAAATAACTTCATTTGGTCTGTCTAAAACAGTGATCTCTAAATTCAGAGGTTGGTTACGTGTAGGGAAGACGCACTAAGCCATCACCCTACCCCGCCCTTGCAGTACCTATATGTCTATTCACCCTAGATTCACTCATTAGAGTCTTCGATTAATAAATGTCCAATACTATCCACTTTAGAAAAGAATTTTTAGAAAGCAAAAGACATGATGCATGATATGCAAATGCAATAGAAAGATTTGATTTGGAAATAAATTTCAAAATAACTTGATTTGACTTGAAATTGGAATGGATTTGAAAATAGATTTTTGGAATTGGAAGTTTGAAAATTGTTATGAAATTGGAGATTTGAAAAAAGTTATGACCGCACCCGTGAAGGTTGCCTATGTATCCCTTTTGAGGAATCAGGTCAGTCGTAGTTCGAATAAGAGTCCGATAGAAAATAGATGGTTTGATTTGAAAAAGAGATTTTGATTTGAAAAAGGATTTGATTTGAACTTAGAATAGAAGATTTGAAATTGGAATTTGGAATCGAAAGATTAGGAAATTGATTTTGAAAAATAGAACTTGGAAGAAAGATTTGGACTTGTTTTGGAAAAATTGAGATTTGGAAAACCTAGACTTAAGAAAGATAGAATTTAGGAAGGACTTGAGATTAAGAAAGATTTGACTCGAATATTGGACTTGGAAGATTAGGGAAAGATTGGATTTAGGAAAGGTTCGAATTAGGAAAGTTTCAAAATAGGAAAGTTTCGTATAAGAAAGTTTCATTTTAAGAAAGATTTTGAATTAGGAAAGTTTAAAATAGCAATGGTTTTGAAATTGGAAAGTTTCAAGTGAGGAAAGTTTTAACTTAGAAAAGTTTCGAAATTAAGAAGTTTTGACTTTAGAAAGTTTTGAATTTGGAAAGGTTTGAATTTAGAAGGTTTTAACTTAAAAAAGTTTTGAACTTGGAAAGTTTAGGATTTGGAAAGTTTGAAATTAGGAAAGGTTTGAAAGTTTGAGTTTCGGAAATACTTGAAATTGGGAAAGGTTTGAGTTTAAGAAAGATTTGAAAACTTAGATTTGGAAAGTTGAAATTTGAAAAGGTGTGGAATTAGGAAAGGGTTGAATTAGGAAGACTAAGAAGCTTAAGGTTTAAGGAAAGATTTAAAAGTTCAAGTTTTAGAAACTTAAGGTTTAAGAAAGTATGAGATTAGGAAGGAGTTGATTAGGAAAAGTTTAGATTAGGAAGGATTGGGATTCCTAAAACAAAATATTGGATTTTGTTTCTAGAAGTGGTGTTTTAATTTTGTTTCCAAAAACAGAGGATTGGATCTAGTTTCCTAAATGGGATATTGGATTTGGTTTCCTAAAGAGAAGATTGGATTGGACATGGAATTGGAAGGTGAAGTTTTGAAAATCCTAGATTTGGAAAACTATAGTTTGATGGAAAAAATAGGTTTTGAAAATTTATAATTTTGATGTAAAAAAGGAGATTTTAAAAACCTAGGTTTCAAAGTAATCATGTTTTAGGAAAGAAAATTAGAATTTCCTAATCGTTGGCTCTAGGACTTAACTTGGACTCCAAGGAAAGAGATTTTGGAAAGTAAAATTTTTGGAAAGAAAAAGTTTTTGGAAGGAGATCTTAAAAAAAAGTTTTTGGAAGGAGATTTTAAAAAAGAGTTTTTGGAAAGAGTTGTTAGGAAGGAAACTTAGGGAGTGTTTTTAAAAAGTATATTGGAGAAGAGATTTTAGGAAGTAGATGTAAAAAGAAATTTTTGAGGGGATTTAAAAAAAAGAGGTTATGGAAAGTAAGTTTGAAAAGAGATTTTGGAGAGGGATTCGAATATAGACTTTTGCAAGTCTAAAAATATCTCACCTTCCTAAAACGATTCTAACCACAAAAAGATTAGAACCATTTTAGGATTGCGGTTTGAAAACAACAATAATTTAAAAATATGGACCATAAAAATCACTTTAAATGTAACACTTTCCTAAAGCAACCCTAATCATGGAAAGGCAAGAATCACCTTAGGATTGTGATTTTAAAAATAAGTTTTGAAAAAAGAAGATTTAATGCAAGCTTTGAAAACGATTATTGATGCAAGTTTTGAAAACAAGTTTAAAAACGAATTTTGGAGGAATGCATGATTATGATATGCACAATGCAAGTTAGGGTCATGAACATACAAGGTTAAAGGCTTCACTACATAATCAAGGCGGCCGAACCCATATGGTCTCTGGTTAGACTAAAAGAAAGCCCTTGACACGGTGACTTTCAATAGCTGTCGCACCCAGATTTTTTGTACTCAAGGAATACACACACAAGCGGGAAAAATACTATACTCTCTCGTTAGAACTCACCCTCCTAGAAGAATGAGTGCAACTAGGTTTAAATTGAAAATTGGTTTGAATAAATGGCATTTAGAAAATATTTGAAGTCGCCACCTAACTTGATTAAGGTGAGTTAGGTCACCTAAAAACTAAGCATAATCCGAAAACTACACTTAGGATTTTTGGAAAATGATTTTGAAAATATCTCCTCGAGAGAGGGTTTTTTAAGAAAACAGGTTGTTTGGAAAACATTTAAGCCCTTTTTGAAAAATAACTCCATTTTGGTCTATCGAAAACAGTGATCTAGGTTCGAAGGTTGGTTACATGTAGGGAAGACGCACTAAGCCGTCACCCTACCCCGCCCTTTCGGTACCAACATGTCTATTCACCCTAGATTTATCTATGAAAGTCTTCAACTAATAAATGTTTAATCCTATCCACTTTTAAAAAGGAATTTTTGAAAAGAAACTAACATGATGCATGATATGCAAGTGCACGAAAAGAGACTTGATTTGGAAATAGATTTGAAAAGAAGAATTTAATTTGATTTTAGAAGAGAGGTTTGAAAGAATAGATTTGAAATTAGAAAGTTTTAGAAATTAGAAATAGAGCTTTGAAAATAGGTTTTTGGAATTAGAAACTTGAAAAATGTGGAATTGGAGATTTGAAGAAAATTGTAGAATTGGAAATTTGAAGAAGATTGTGGAAATAGAAATTTGAAAAATGTTGTGACCGCACCCATGAGAGTTGCCTGTGTATTCATTTGGAGGAATCAAGTCAGTCGTAGTTCGGACAAGAGTCCGATTGAAAATAGAAGAGTTGATTTGGAAAAGAGTTGAAATTGGAATTTGGATTGGAGTTGGAAGAGTAGGGAAATTTGGACTTTGATTGGAATATTTGGAAAGATTGATTTTGAAAGATTTGATTTTAGGAAACCTAGACTTAGGAACTTAGAAAGGAAAGATTGGATTTGACTTGGAAAGATTTTAGAAAAGAATTAACTTGAATATTAGACTTGAAATTAGGAAAGATTCGAATTAGGAAAAGTTTTCAACTTAAGAAAGTTTCAATTTAGGAAAGTTATGAATTAAAAAGTTTTTGAAATAGGAAGTCTTGGAATTTGGAATGTTTTGAAATATGGAAGTTTTGAAAGTAAGAAAGTTTTGCGTTTAGAAAGCTTTAGATTTAGAAGGATTTGAAGTTTAGGAAAGTTTAGAATTTAGAAAGGTTAGAAGTTTAGGAAGATTTAACTTTAGAAAATTTTGATTTCAGAAAGCTTAGAATTTTAGAAAGATTTTAGAGTTTGAGTTTTAGAAAACCTTAAGATTAGGAAAGGTTGAATTTAGGAAAGATTTTGAAAATCTAAATTTGAAAAGTTAAGATTTGGAAAGGGATGGAATTAGAAAAGGGTTGAATTATGAAATATTTGAAAATGGAGTTTTAAAATTTAGGAAAGATTTTTATGTTCAAGTTTTGAAAATTTAAGATTTAAGAAAGTAGGAGATTAGGCAGGCTTTGGATTAGGAAAGATTTAGACTAGGAAAAATCGAGATTCCTATTTCCTAAAATAGGAGATTGGATTTTGTTTCTAGAAAAGAAGGTTTGATTTTGTTTTCAAAAACGGAGGCTTAGATTTAGTTTTCTAAAGGGAAGATTGGGTTTGATTTCCTAAAGAGAAGATTTGATTTGACAAGGATTTGGAAGAGGAAGTTTTAGAAACCCTAGATTTGGAAGTTTTGACGTAGAAAATAGGTTTTGAAAATATGTATAGTTTTGATGTAGAAAATAAGAGGTTTTGGAAACCTAGGTTTTAAGGCAAGTTTGGAAACCATATTTTTGGAAACAAAATTAGGGTTTCCTAATTGTTAGCTCTAAGGCTTGACTTGGGCTCTAAGAAAAGAGTTTTTGGAAATTATGTTTTTGGAAACGAGTTTTTGGAAGGAAATCCTAGAGAGAGTTTCTAGAAGGAAGATTTTGGGAAGAGAGTTTTTAGAAATATTTTTGGAAAAAGATTGTTGGAGAGAGTTTTTAGAAAAGAAATTTGGGAAGCATTTTTAGAAAGTAGATTTTGAAGAGAGTATTTTGGAAAGGGATTTAAAAGGAGAAGTTTTAGAAAATACATTTTTGGAGGTGTTTTTAGAAAACAATTTTGGAAGAAAGAGTTTTTGAAAAACATGTTGAAAAAGGAGGTTTTAGAAAAAGAGAGTTTTGAAAAGAGAGTTTTGGGAAAGTATAAAAACGTCTCACTTTCCTAAAGCGGTTCTAACCATAGGAAGACTAGAACCACTTTAAAAAAGTGGTTTTGAAAACAACAAGGAGTTGAAAATATGGACCATGTTGGTCACTTTAAATATAACACTTTCCTAAAGCAACCCTAGCCATGGAAAGGCTAGAATCACCCTAGGATTGTGATTTTGAAAACAAGTTTTGAAAAAGAAGATTTTGATACAATTTTGAAACCAAGTTTGAAAACGATTTTAAAAATGACTTTTGGAAGAATGCAAGAATCATGATATGCACAATGCAAATTTGGGATCGTGAACATACAAAGTTAAGGCTTCACCACATAATCAAGGGGGCCAAACCCACATGGTCTCTGGTTAGACTAAAAGAAAGCCCCCGACACGGTGACCCTCCAATAGTCTAATCCTACACATAGACCGGGAGTCCCCTTATTTCAAGCATGCAAAGAAAGGAGGGGAAAGAGATGGGGGATTAAAATAGAGAAAACCTAAGTGGGTTAGGAGAGAGAAGAGAGAGGGGAGAAGTGCAGAAATTTAAATAAGAAGCCTACCTGTGTCTTCTTTATTTTGCTTAGCTTTACGCGCTTTGCTTTGCTTGTCTTGCTTCAATCTTCACTTCAATCTTCAAGAGTTCGTCTTCAATCTTCAAATCTTTAGATTGTAGCCCTTCAAGTCTTCAAAGGAGAGTTGGAAGCTAGTGTATAAGTGTATGAGAGTGTATAGAAGTGTATAGGAGGCTAGGGTTTAGTGTATGGTGACTAGAGTTTGGAAAACCTAGAGAAGCTAGGGTTTTGAGAGTGTACGAGCTCTGTATATCGAGAATTAGGGTTTTTAGATTGAGTTTGCGGACCCCTTTCACGCTGGAAGAGGCTCTGTATTTATAGAGGTGGGATAGACCTGGCGCCTGTTGCAGTGGCGCCAGGACAAAATTCCTCTTGGCGCCACTAGGAGTGGCGCCAGGCCATTTCTTGGCTTGGCACCACTATTAGTAGCGTTAGCCAGTTAGGAAAGTTTGTTAAGTCGGCAAGCAACGTATCTTGGGAAGAGTTAGGTGCCTGTAATAGTGACTACCATGCAATTTTTAGCCTGGCTTCACTAGGAGTGACTCCAGAAAGTCTGGGAATAACCCGAAAGGCTGGAAAGGGACAGGAACCTTTAGAATAGAGTCTCGAAAGTAATGGACTTGAAAAAGGATGACAAGATTTGTCGGAAGGGTTGACCAGGCCGTTAGGGGCAAAATGGTCAACCAGGCCGGAAAGCTACCGGGACGGATCCGGAATGTCTTGAAAAAAGACTCGAGATTTGGAAATATTATTTAGAATGTTCCCAAAGGCTTGCCGATTTGATACCTAGAGCCATTGTGGTTGGAAAAGGCGACCGACCCTTTTAGGGGCAAAACGGTCATTTTGCCCCAGGTTAACCGGAACTGACTCGGAATGATCTGGAAAGATAATAGAAATTTGAGAATACTATAAAAAGCAATCTCAGGAGGTTACTGGTTTGATACCCAGAGCCGGTGTGGCTAGAATAGGCAACCGGCCCTTCTAGGGGCAAAACAGTTATTTTGCACCGAGTTTGCCGAAACTGACTCGGAATGATCCGAAAAGGTAAAGAAAGGTTGGGAATACTATAAGAAGTATTCTGGGGAGGTTACCAGTATGATACCCAGAGCCGGTGTGGTTCCCTGGCCATTCAAATGCCTAGGAGCAAAATAGTCATCTTGACCAGAAAGTCTCGAAATTGGTCCAAAACTGACTAGAAGGCACCTAATCATGTCGGATTAACTTTAAGACAATCTTGGAAGGTTGGACTTACTGTTCTAAGGATTCAAATGTGTTCTCGAGAAATGTGCCAGAAAATGGCCTTAGGAGCAGTTTGGTCATTTTTCACCTAAGTGGGCTAGCAGGCACTAGTGTTGACCTGGGTTTTGAGTGTTTCCGCCACTCTGACGGTGGTCGCGTGACACAGGGGTTTGTTGGCAATTCACTATATCGACCTGTTTGTGAGTATTTCTGCTACTCTGACGGTTGCGATGTTTGCGAGTATTTTCGCTACTCTGACTATTCGCGATCATTCCCGAGACTACCTGATCTCGAGAAGATGCTAAAGGGACTTAACGCCTGAGAAGTAAAATTTCTCGAAAGGCGTGCCTAAACGAATATTTCTGCATTGGCGAGCTGGCAGGCGCCAAAGGTGGACCGTTCTGCCATCTATGGGACTTGAGGTCTCATCCCGGTAGACAGGTTTAAAGGGACTTACCATTTCGAAGAGATTTTTTTCGAAAAACGTGTCGGACCGTCTCGAGGAATAAACTATCTCGAGAGAGGGATTGGAATTAGAAAGGGGTCTTACCGTCTTTGGAAAGACGTGCCTAAATTAGAATTGGAAAGGGATCTTATCGTCTTAGGAAAGACGCGCCTGATAGGATAGGTTAACCGTATCGAGGAATCAACTGTCTTAAGAGAAGGATTGGAATTGGAATTAGAAAGGGGACTTACCGTCTTCGAAAAGACGTGCCTAACTGAATAGGTTTACCGTCTCGAGGAATCAACTGTCTCGAGAGAGGGATTGGAATTGAAATTGGAAAGGGGACTTGCCATCTTCGGAAAGATGTGCCTGATTCGGAATATGGAAAGGATAATGCCCCTAAGAGTGTTTTGGTCATTTTGCCTCTATTTGGGCCCGGTGGGGCCCGCGAATCTATGAATTGACGGGATTAGACTTAGAAAGTTAATTTGGATTAAAATATCCCTCAATGACTTGAACAAAAGTCTGGACGGAGTGGAGACCGCCGAGCAGTCAAAAATTGACGGAGGCTTTGGGGGCTAGTGTAGGAATGTATAGGGGTGTATGTGAGTGTATGAGAGCTAAGGTTTGTGTATGGAGGCTAAGGTTTTGAAAATCTTAAAAAAAACTAAGGTTTGGGGAGGCTACGAGCTCTGTGTATCAAAGAGGAGAGATTTTAGATTGAGTTGGTGGACCATCTTTACGCTGGAGGAGACTCTGTATTTATAAAAAGAGGATTGACCTAGCTCCTGTTGCAATAGTGCCAGGCAAAAATTCCTTCTAGCGCCACTAAGACTGGCGCCAGGCCAAAATTTGGCTTGGCGCCACCGCTAGTAGCGCCAGCCACTTAGGAAAGTTTTAAGGTTGGCAAGCAACATATCTTCAGAAGATTTGGGCGCCTGTACTAGTGACTACCATGCAATTTTTAGCCTGACTTCACTAAGAGTGACTCCAGAAAGTCCAGGAACGACTTAAGGGGCTGGGAATGTCCCGGAGGACCAAAAAGGGACAAGAACCCTTAGAACAGTATCCCGGAGGTAGTAAACTTGAAAAATGATGACAGAATGTGTTGGAAAGGTTGACCGGGCCATTAAGAGCAAAATGGTCAACTAGACTAGAAAACTACCGGGATGGACTCAGAATGTCTCAAAAGAAGACTTGAGGTTTGGAAATATTACTTAGAATGTTCTAGGAGGCTACCGGTTTGATATCCAGAGCCGGTGTAGTTGGAAGAGGCGACCAGCCCACCAGGGGCAAAATGCTCATTTTGCATCAAGTTTGCTGGAACTGACTCGAAATGACCTAGAAATGGAATGGAAGGCTGGGGATACTATCAGAAGCATAGCATCCCCAGGAGGTTACCGGTTTGATACCCAGAGCCGGTGTGGTTCCTAGGGTGCTCGGATGCCTAGGGGCAAAATGGTCATCTTGACCGGAATGTCTCGGAATTAGCCCGAAACTGACTGGAAGGCACCTACTCATGCCAGATTGTCTTTAAGACAATCTTGGAAAGGTAGACTTACCATTCTAAGGACTTAGGTACTTTCTCAAGAAACATGTCGGAAATAGCCTTAGGGGCAGTTTGGTCATTTTTCACCGCAGTGAGCTAGCAGACACTAGTATTGACCAGAGTTTTGAGTGTTTCCGTCACTCTGACAGTGGTCCCATGATATAGGGGTTTGTTGGCAATTCCTTATATCGACTTGTTTGCAAATGTTTTTACCACTCTGACGGTTGCAATGTTTACGAGTATTTTAGTTACTCTAACGGGTTATGATTATTCCAGAGACTGCCTAATCTCGGGAAGCTGCTAGGTGTACTTAGTGCCTGAGGAACCAACTTTCTCAGAAGGCATGCCGAAACGGACATTTCTTCATTGGCGGGCTAGCAGGTGCCAAAGGTGAACCGTTCTACCATCTAGAGGACTTGGGGCCTCGTCCCGGTTAACGGGTTTGAAGGGACTTACAGTTCCAAAGAGCTATCTCAGAAACGTGCTGGACAAGATGGACTTACCACCTTGAGGAATCAACTATCTCGAAAGGTGTGCCAAATTTAATTGGAATTGAAATTGGAATTGGACTGGAATTGGACTGAAAGGGAAACTTACCATCTTCGAGAATATGTGCCTACTAGAATTGGACCAAACAATGCCCTAAGGGCACTTTCGTCATTTTGCCTCTATTTAGGCCCAATGGACTCGCAAAGCGATTGATTGACGAGATTGGACCTGGAAAGCTGATTTAAATTGAAATATGTCCACATTAACTTAAACTCAAGTCTGGACGGATTGGAGACTATCGAGCGGACAAAAATGAGGTGCTTACATATGGGTAAAAGAGTAGGGTCATGGTAAGATACAAAACTACTGACGCAATGAAAACCCAAAAATGGGCACTGACGTGCAAAAATGGTATAACTGGCATCTCTGAAAACCCATAAGGGCACGGGTGGCAAAAATGGTTAAATTAAAAAAAATCCCTTAATCAGCAATCCAAGCAGTAGCAACAAGACAGTCTCAACAAAGCAACAAAATCTCTCACACCTCAATAATGGGTAAAGAGATGCTAACCTGTGGGAAACTTATATTGTTAACAAATTTTTAAACCTAGCATGGCAAAGTAATAGGGCGAAATATCATAAGTCATTTATTAAGATTAGTCTATTACATCTTGATAGTGCTAACAAAATACCGAGATAGGTACAAGTTCAAGGGGCATCTCCCTAAGTTTTTTCAGGACCAACGATGTCCTCAAGTGCAACATCTTGATGTCATAACCCAACAAGTCCAATATCCAGCCCTTTAGAACATTCAACTATCCAGAGCGTTTAGCTATCTAGAGCATCCCGCTTTCTGTAAGTATCCAGCCATCCAAAGTATAACCCAATTGGGGCAGGTCAAAAGCCCAAAATCTATAACACAGTTTAACTCACAAGAAGTCCACTTCAATAAAACACATCAGGCAGTCATCATCAGAGCAATTCTTTGACTTCGTAAGGCGTGCCCCCATGCACTACATAGCTCAGTGATCCTAACGTGTCAGTCTTCTGGTCTCAAACACAATGCCAAAGCCTTTTGCAAATCAACCTAAGGCAACTAACTTCAACTCAACCAACAAGTAAGCAAGCTCCTAGATAAGAGCCTAAACTATCTATGCCCTCCTAGATAAGAGATTAAACTATCTATGGTGCTACTAGGCTACCCCCCTCACCCAACGGAGTCGACCTCAATAGCCTGAGCCATGATCCTACCCTCCATAGCCGACAAGAAACAGAGAATGGGGCAATGACCCACCCTAGACCTCCCAATCAACCCAGATCAACCTTTTTTAAATAATAAAAACTGGGGCAATACCACACCCTACACCCTCATTCAATTCAAAACCATTCGATCCACTCAAGAAGAATTGGCCAAAGATGTTCAACCTTTTAGATACCTCAAACTTTTTGAAAGAAACCTCACTCCTTCTAGAAATCAACTCAAGACACCCAACTTAAGAGAAACACAACCCCTCAGAAGATATGTGTAAGCACCCCATTTTTAACCACTCGGCAGTCTACACTCCGTCCAGACTTGTTTTCAAGTCATTGTGGGCATATTCCTATCGAAACCAATTCTCTAGGTCCAAATCCCGTCTTTCCATCGCTTCGTGGGCCTGTCAGGCCCAAATAGAGGCAAAATGACCAAAATGTCCTTAGGGGCATTGTCCTTTCTTATTCTAATCCCTCTCTCGAGACAGTTTATTCCTCGAGACGGTTCCAATCCAGGCACGTCTCTTGAGAGACGGTAAGACCCCTTTCCAATCCCACTCTCGAGACAGTTTATTCCTCAAGACGGTTCCAACCCAAGCACGTCTCTTCGGAGATGGTGAGACCCCTTTCCAATCCCACTCTCGAGACAGTTTATTCCTCAAGACGGTTCCAACCCAGGCACGTCTATTCGGAGACGGTAAGACCCCTTTCCAATCCCACTCTCGAGATAGTTTATTCCTCGAGACGGTTCCAATCCAGGCACGTCTCTTCGGAGACGATAAGTCCCCTTTCCAATCCCTCTCTCGAGACAATTTATTGCTCGAGACGGTTCCAATCCAGGCACGTCTCTTCGGAGATGATAAGTCCCCTTTCCAATCCCACTCTCGAGACAGTTTATTCCTTGAGACGGTTCCAATCCAGGCACGTCTCTTCGGAGACGATAAGTCCCCTTTCCAATCCCTCTCTCGAGACAGTTTATTCCTCGAGACGGTCCGAGTAACGAAACTACTCACAAAACCGCTAGAGTAGCAGAAATACTCACAAATAGGTCAATATAGGGAATTGGCAACAAACCCCTATGTCACGACGACCGCCGTTAGAGTGGCGGAAACACTCAAAACCTAGGTCAATACCATTGTCTGTTAACCCACTTTGGTGAAAAATGACCAAACTGTCCTTTGGACCTTTTCCGAGACTTTCCGGTCAAGATGACCATTTTGCCCCTAGGCGTCCGAATGCCCCGGGAACCACACCGGCTCTGGGTATCAAACCGGTAACCTTCTGAGATTACTTTTTATAGTGTTCTCAACCTCTTTTTACCTTTCTGGATCATTCCGAGTCAGTTCTGGCCAACTCGGTGCAAAATGACCGTTTTGCCCCTAAGGGCCGATCTCTTTCTTTGACCACACCGGCTCTGGGTTTCAAACCGGTAATGTCCCGAGAATACTTTTTATAGTGTTCTCAACCTTCCTTTACCTTTCCGGACCATTCTGAGTCAGTTCCGGCAAACTCGGTATAAAATGACCATTTTGCCCCTGGTGGGTCGGTCTCCTTTTCCGACCACGCCGGCTCTGGGAATCAAACTGGAAACTTCCGGGAACATTCTGAATAATGTTTCCAGATCCCAAGTCTTCCTCCGGGACAATCCGAGTTCGCCCTGGCAACTTCTTGGTCCGATTGACCGTTTTACCCCTAAAGGCCCGGTCAACCTTTCGACACATTTTGTCCTCGCTTTTCAAGTCAAATACCCCTAGGACACTATTTTAAGTGTTCCTACTTCTTTCTGGCCTTCCGGGTCATTCCCGGCTCCTCTAAATCATTTTCAAACTTTCCGAAGTCACTCCTAGTGAAGCCAAGCTAAAAGTTGCATGGTAGTTACTAGTACAGGTGCCCAAATCTAGTCAAAGATATGTTGCTTGCCGACTTATAAAGTTTCCTAAGTTGCTAGCGCCACTCCTAGTGGCGCCAAGAGCAATTTTGCCCTGGTGCCACTGCAACAGGCGCCAGATTTGTCCAACTTCTATAAATACAGAGCCTCATTCAACGTGAAAGGGGTCTGCAAACTCAACCTAAAAATCATATATTTCGATATACAGAGCTCGAGCACCTCCTAAACCCTAGCCTCCTTAGGTTTCTCCAAACCCTAGCCACCCTACACAAACCCTAACCTCCTATACACTCATACACTAGCCTTCAACCATCCTTTAAAGACTTGAAGAGCTGCAATCCAAAGCTTGAAGACAACTCTTGAAGACTGAGGACGAAGATCAAGACGAAAACCGAAGACCGAAGACTGCACGGCGCACAAAATAAACAAGACGTACGATAGGCTTTCTATTTAAATTTTCGCACTTCCCCCCTCTCTCTTCTCTCTCCCAACCCACTTGGGTTTTCTCTATTTTAATCCCCCATCTCTTTCCCCCCCTTTCTTTGCATGCTTGAAACAAGGGGACTCCCAGTCCATGTGTAGGATTAGACTGTTGGAGAGTCACCGTGTCGGGGGCTTTCTTCTAGTCTAACCAGAGACCACGTGGGTCTGGCCCCCTTGATTATGTGGTGAAGCCTTAGCCTTGTATGTTCATGACCCCAAATTGCATTGTGCATATCATGATCTTGCATCTTCCAAAAACTGTTTTCAGAGTTGTTTTCAAAATCGTTTTCAAACTTGTTTTCAAAATTGCATCAAAATCTCTTTTTCAAAAACTTGTTTTCAAAACCATAATCTTAGGGTGATTCTAGCATTTCCATGGCTAGGGTTGCTTTAGGAAAGTGTTACATTTAAAGTGACCAATACGGTCCATATTTTCAAATCTTGTTGTTTTCAAAACCGCTTTCCTAAAGTGGTTCTAGCCTTCCTATGGTTAGAATTGCTTTAGGAAAGTGAGATGTTTTTACACCTTCTAAAAATTCTCTTTCCAAATCCTTCCTCCTAAAAATTTCTTTTTTCAACATACTTTCCTAAAACTCTCTTCTTCAAAATTGTTTTCAAAAACTCCCTTCCAAAATCTATTTTTCAAAACTCTCTTTTTCAACTCCTCTTCAAAATCTTTTCCTCAAAATTTACTTTCTAAAAACACTCCCTAAATTCACCTTCCCAAAAACTCTCTGTCCAAATCCACTTTCCAAAAACTCTCCTCTAAGATTTCCCTTCTAGAAAACCTTCGTTTTCAAAAACGCACCTTCCAAAAACTCTTTCCTTAGAGCCCAAGTCAAGCCCTAGAACCGACAATTAGAAAACCCTAAATTTTCTTCCCAAAAACATGATTTTCAAACTTTGCCCCAAACCTAAGTTTCCAAAACCTCTTGTTTTCACATCCAAACTATACAGGTTTCCAAAACCTCTTTTCTACGTCAAAACTATAGTCTTCCAAATCTAGGATTTCTAAAACTTTCCCTTCCAAATCCTTGTCAAATCAAATCTCTTAGAAAACCAAATCCAATCTCCTGTTTAAGAAACTAGATCTCATCCTCCATTTTTTACAACAAAATGAAATCTTCTCTTTTAGAAACAAAATCCAATCCCTTCCTAATCCAAATCTTTCCTAATTCAACTTCTTCTTAACCTTCCACTTTCCTAAATCTTAACTTTCCAAAACTTGAACATAAAAATCTTTCCCAAATCTTAAAATTCAACTTTCAAATCTTTCTTAATTCAACCCTTTCCTAATTCTACCCCTTTTTCAAATCTTAACTTTCCAAATCTAAGTTTTTGAATCTTTCCTAAACTCAAACCTTTCTTAATCTCAAGATTTTCTAAAACTCAAACTCTAAAGCTTTCTAAATTCTAAACTTTCCTAAACTTCAAATCCTTCTAAATCTAAAACTTTTTAAACTCAAAAAATTTTTATTTTCAAAACTTCCCTATTTCAAAACATTCCAAATTCAAAACTTTCTAAATTTGAAACTTTCTTAAGTTAAAGCTTTCCTAAATTGAAATTTTCCTAAAGTGAAACCTTTCCTTTTTCAAAACTTTCCTAATTCCAAAACTTTCTAAATTTGAAACTTTCTTAAGTTAAAACTTTTCTAAATTCAAAATTTTCTTACGTTGAAGCTTTCTTAATTTAAACTTTTCTTAAACTAAACTTTTCCTAATTCAAAACATTTCTAAATTCAAAACTTTCCAACTTCAAAACTTTCATAATTCATAACTTTTCTAATTTTAAACTTTCCTAAATTGAAATTTTTCTTAAGTTGAAACTTTCCTAATCTGAAAGCGTTCCTATTTCAAAAACTTTCTTAAAATGACACTTTCCTAATTTGAAACTTCCCTAATTCGAACATTTCCTAAATCTAGTCTTTCCTAATCTTTCCAAGTCCAACGTTTGAGTCAAATCTTTTCTAAAATCCTTCCAAGTCAAGGCAAATCTTTTCTAAGTCTCAAGTCTTTCCTAAGTCTAGGTTTCCTAAAACCAAGTCTTTCAAAACCAATCTTTTCAAATCTTCCAATCAAAGTGCAAATTTCCTACACTTCCAATTCCAATTCGAATTCCAACTCCAATTCTTTTCCAAATCAACTCTTCTATTTTCAATCGGACTCTTGCCCGAACTACAGCTGACCTGATTCTCCCAAAGGGATACGTAGGCAACCTTCATAGGTGCGGTCACAATACTTTTCAAACTTTCAATTCCACCCTCATGGGTGCGGTTTTCAAAATCTTTTCAAATCTCAAATTCCCATCTGCTTTCAAACTTTCTATTTTCAAATTTCTATTTCCAAATTTTCAAACTTTTCAATTTCAATTCTATCTCTTCAAATCTCTTTTCAAATCTATTTTTCAAGTCTCTTTTCTTGCACTTGCATACCATGCATCATGTTAGTTTTCAAACATTGTTTTTCTAAAATGGATAGGATTGAACTATAGTTAGTTAAAGACTCTCATAGGTGAATCTGGGGTAGATTGACATCTAGGTACCAAAAGGGCGGGGTAGGGTGATAGCTTAGTGCGTATTCCCTACACGTAACCAACCTCCGAACCTAGGATCACTGATTTCAAAGACCAAAAGGAGTTATTTTTCTAAAAATGGCTAAATGTTTTCCAAAGGTTGCCAAACAACCTGTTTTTCTTAAAAACCCTCTCTTGAGGTGATATTTTCAAAATCGTTTTTCCAAAATCCCTAAGCGTAGTCTTCGGATTATGCTTAATTTTTAGGTGACCTAACTCACCTTAATCAAGTTAGGTGGCGACTCCGAATCTTTTTCAAAAGCCCTTTATTCAAACCTGTTTTTTCAATTCAAACCTAGTCGCACTCATTCTTCTAGGAGGGTGAGTTCTAACAAGAAAGTACAACATTTTTCCCGCTTGGGTGAGTATTCCTCGAATGCGAAAAATCTGGGCGCGACAATATGTCAACAAGAATCCTGCTATACCGAGTGAAAGCAAAATTCAACAACCAAGCACCAACCATTCCATTCTCCAAATATCTTAGTCTAAGAGTCCACAAATTTTTCCTCCTCCAACAAGTATGAAGAAACCTCTCGTGATTCCCCAGTCTCAAATCATCTCCAAAGCCTCTCAACAAAGCAAAGGTATGATCCTTACCAAATCAAATCAAATCAAATCAAAATCTTTCAAAAGCGAAAGCTCTTGTTTTCTATCAAATTTCAAATTTAAAAATAAAAAAGTTTTCAAACCTTTTATCTATCATAAGTTTCCATTCCAAATTCAAAATCCATTTCAAAACAGAGGCTCTAGCTTTCCTTCAAATTTAAAAGCATTTTCAAGTTCAAACATTTTCATATCTCCTCTACAAAAAGTTTCAGGTTTAATTTTAATTTCTAAATCAATTTCCATCAATTTCAAAAATTGATTCTCAAAACTCCAAAATTGCTTTCAATACTATTTCTACAAAAGGTTTAAAATTCAAAAAATCGAAGCTCCTGCTTTCTTGCAAAAGTAGAAATGAATTTTCAAATCCAAAAGTTTTCCAAGCTCTTCCCACAAAAAGTTTCAACTTTTAATTTTAATCAGATTTCAAAAGCTAAAGCTGACACTTTATGTCAAAATTCAAAACACCATCAAGATCAAAAGTTTTTAAAAATTTAAACTTCAAGTCAAAATGAATTATCTACACATTTTGTCTTTCCAAACCCAAGTTTCAAGTCTCAAGTCAAAACGAATTTCCTACATGTTTTGCTTCTACAAATTTCCAGTTTTGAATCAATGAATTTCTACACGTTTTGTGACACAAAATAAATTTCCCACACATTTTGCCCAAGTTTCAAATCAAAAAGGTTTTCTAACTTTTTCCTTCAAAAAGTTTGCTTTAAATCAATTTCAGTTTTAAAAAAATTTTCCTTCAAAAAGTACATTTAAATCCAATTCAAGGTTTTCTAAGTTTTCCCTTCAAAATGTTCGTTCAAATCAATCTCGGTTTTAAAACTTCTTCCTTCAAAAAGTGCATTCAAATCCAATTCAAGGTTTTCTAACTTTTCCCTTCAAAAAGTTTACTTTTAAAACTTTTTTCCTTCAAAAAGTTCGTTCAAATCAAATCAGTCAATTTTAAAAAAATTTCCTACAAAAAGTTTGTTCAAATCCAATTCAAGGTTTTCTAATTTTTCCCTTCAAAAAGTTTATTCAAATCAAATCATTTGGTTTTAAAACTTTTTCCTTCAAAAAGTTTGTTCAAATCTAATTCAATGTTTTCTAACTTTTCCCTTCAAAAAATTCATTCAAATCAAATCAATCGGTTTTAAAACTTTTTCCTTCAAAAATTTTCAACCCAAAATCAATTTTTGTTTTCTAAACTTTTTCCTTCAAAAATTTCCAAATTCAAGGTTTTCTAAACTTTTTCTTTCAAAAAGTTTGTTTCAAATAATTCTCTATTTTCTAAAACTTTTTTCTTCAAAAAGTTTAATTTCTAAGGTTTTAAAACTTTTTCCTTCAAAAACGACAAATTCTATTCAAATCTCTGATTTCCATTCAAATCTCTGGTTTCCCGGGCTTTCCCCTTTAAAAGTCCCTTTTTAAGTCAAATTTCTAGGTTTTCAAACTTTATCCTCAAAAGTTATATTCCAAGTTTCAAAATTTTCTAAACTCTTTCAATTCAAATCCAAAACAATCTATTACAAAAAGTCATTTCGAGATCGATTTCAAAAATTATCTTTAATATCAAAATCTTGAATCACCTAAAAGGAATGTCATTCCACTGGTAGGAATGTCAGTTAAAAAAAAAATCAATTTCAACAGCTTTCAAAAAATCATCTTCAATTTCAAAGTATCAATTTCAAAACCCTGAATCTCCCCAAAGGAGTGTCATTCTATCAATAAAATTGTTTCAATATCAAGTTTTTGAAATTCTAGATTTCAAAAATCAAGACAATCCAATTTTTCAACTTTAAATTCTAAATTCCAACTACTCCAGTCCCCTGATAGCCTCGCAGTCAACATGGGACCCTTACTTTATCATTTTCTGCCTT
Source organism: Euryodendron excelsum (assembly GCA_033060915.1). Taxonomy (NCBI): domain Eukaryota; kingdom Viridiplantae; phylum Streptophyta; class Magnoliopsida; order Ericales; family Pentaphylacaceae; genus Euryodendron; species Euryodendron excelsum. Next base: position 16,426,234 of record CM065384.1, on the reverse strand, counting down.
TGACAAGCAAAGACAGAAAAAGAGGGGTAGTTGTAAGCATCTCATGTTTGCCCGCTCGGCAATCTCCGACCCGGCCAAACTCACATTCAAACCGACACAGACACATTCAAGTTTAAACCAGTTTTCTACACTCAATCCAGTCAATCAATTGCTTAGAAGCAAAATGACCAAAATACCCTTAGGATATTACTCGGTCCAAGTTCAGTTGGCATGTCTTCTTGCAGACGGTAAGTCCATATTTTAACCTCAATTCCAATTCCAATTCCAATTCAAGTCAATCAAACTCAAACTGGCATGTCATTCGAGAAAGTTGATCCTTTAGACGATAAGCCCAACCAGTCTGGCGCATTTACCAAGAAAATCCCTTAGAATGATAAGTCTATTCAAACTTGTCGATCGGGACAAAACTCAAGTCCCTAGGATGGTAAAGCATTCACTTTTGGTGCCTGCTAGCTTGCCAATGTATAATGTCCTCTATCCGGCAAGTCAATCGGAAAAGTACTTAAGGCCTCGAGACGATAAGACTATCTAGCAGCTTTTCAAGATCAAACAATCTCGAGAATGAAAGTACACCATCTGAGTGACTAAAACACTCACAAACATCACAACCGTCAGAGTGACAGAAACACTCGCAAACGGGTCGACATTGGGAATTGCCAACAAAACTCCTATGTCACTAGACCGAACATGCCTCTTGGCCGTGACATGTTTACCGAAGGACAGGATACTTTTGGAAACCAACTTGCCACACACCATCAGAGTGGTAGAAACACTCAAAACTCGAATCAACACCAGTGCTTACTAGTCCACTTTGGTGAAAAATGACCAAGCTGTCCCTTAGACTCTTCCAACACGCTTCTCAAGAAAGTACCTAAGTCCTCAGAGTGGTAACTCCACCCTTCCAAGATTGTTCTAAAGACAATTTAGCACGTTCAAGTGCCTTCCAATCGCTTCTGGACCAATTCTCAAGGCATTCGGTCAAAATGACCATTTTGTTCCTAGGCATCCAATCACCTCCAGGAACCACACCAGCTCTGAGTATCAAATTGGTAACCTCCTAAGAATACTTTTAATAGTATTCTCGACCTTTTAGCACCTTTTTGGATCATTTCGAGTCTATTTCGTTGAGCCCAGTGCAAAATGACCACTTTGCCCCTAGTGGGCTGGTCAAGCTTTTTAAATATTTCGGCATTATTTCTTAAGTCATTTACCTCTGAGACATTCTTTTAGAGGTCCCCATCCATTCCCAACCTTCCGGATTATTCTCGGACTTTCAGGAGTCACTTCTAGTGGAGTCAAGCCAAAAATTGTATAGTAATCACTAGGACAGGCGCTCAAATCTTTTGTTTTCATCCCAGGGTTAAAAAATACATTTCTTGCTGCCTTAAAACTTGCCTAAGTGGATGGCACCACTAGTAGTGGCACCAAGCCAATAAATGGCATGGTGCCACTATTTATTAGCCTGGTACCACTCCTAGTGGCGCCAAGCTTAAAAAAGCACTGGCGCCACTGTAACAGGTGCTAGTTCCTATTTGGTTTGCCTATAGATATATGCCCTCCCCCTTGTAAGCACCCCATTTTTGTCCGCTCGGCAATCTCCGGCCCAACTGGGCTCATTTTCACACATCACACACATATTTGGACTCTAACACGACTTCTAAACTCCAATTTAGTTCACCGGTTACTTCCTGGGCCCGTAGGGCCCATTTGAAGCTAAATGATCATTTTGCTCCTAGGCATCCAAACGCCCCGAGAACCACACCAGCTCTGGGTATCAAACCGGTAACCTCTCAAGAATGCTTCCTATAGTATTCTCAACCTTTCTTTATCTTTTCGGATCATTCTAAGTTAGTTCCGGCAAACCTGATGCGAAATGACTGTTTTGCCCCTAGTTGGCCGATCTCCTTTTCTAACCACACCGGCTCTGGGTATCAAACCGGTAGACTCTCGGGAATGCTCCTTATAGTATTCCTGGCATTCCTTTATCTTTCCGGATCATTCTGAGTCAATTCCAGCAAACCCGATGTAAAATGACTATTTTACCCTTGGCAGGTCGGTCGCCTTTACCAATCGCACCGGCTCTGGGTATCAAACCAGTAACCTTTGGAAACATTCTAAATAATGTTTCCAAACCTCGAGTGTCCGTTTGGGACATTCCAAGTCCGTCCCGGCAGCTTTCCAGCCCGGTTGATCATTTTACCCTTAATGGCCCGGTCAACCTTCTAACAAATCTCATCATCATTTTTCAAGTCCTTTGTCCCCGAGACATTATTCTAAGAGTTCTTGTCCCTTTCCAGCTCTCCGGGTCATTCCCGACCCCTTCAATTCATCCCCAGACCTTCCGGAGTCACTCCTAGTGAAGTCAGGCTAAAAATTACATGGTAGTCATTAGTACAGGCGCCCAAATCTTCTAAAGACACGTTACTTGCCGACCTTAAACATTTCCTAAATGTCTAGCGCCACTGCAACAAGCGTCACTGCATTCCTTTGTCTATAAATACAGAGCCTCCTCCAGCGTGAAAAAGGTCCACAAACTCAATCTAAAAACCCTAATTTTCGATACACAGAGCTCGTACATTTCCTAAACCCTAGCTTTCTTAGGTTTTCCAAACCCTAGCCATCATACACAAATCCTAGCCTCATATACACTCATACACACCCCTATACACTTATACACTAGCCTCCAACCCTCCATTGAAGACTTGGAGTTCTGCAACTACGAAGATTTAAAGACCAAGGCAAAGCTTTCAAAGACTGAAGCGAAGCCCAAAGAAAAAGCAAGAAAGCAAGGCACGCAAAATCAAGTAAAATAAAGAAGACACAAGGTAGGCTTCTCATTTAAATTTCTGCACTTGCCCCTCTCTCTTCTCTCTCCTAACCCACTTGGGTTTTCTCTATTTTAATCCCCTATCTCTTTCCCCCCCTTTCTTTGCATGCTTGAAACAAGAGGACTCCCAGTCCATGTGTAAGATTAGACTATTGGAGGGTCACCGTATCAGGGGCTTTCCTTTAGTCTAACCGAAGACCACGTGGGTTCGGGCCTCTTAATTATGTGGTGAAGCCTTAACCTTGTATGTTCACGACCCCAATTTGAATTGTGCATATCATTATCTTGCATTCTTTCAAAAATCATTTTCAAACTCGTTTTCAAATCTTGCATTAAACTTATTTTCAAAATTACATCAAAATCTCCTTTTCAAAACTTGTTTTCAAAATCACAATCCTAGGGTGATTCTAGCTTTTCCATGGTTAGGGTTGCTTTAGGAAAGTGTTACATTTAAAGAGACCGATATGGTCTATATTTTCAACTCCTAGTTGTTTTCAAAACCACTTTCTTAAAGTGATTCTAACCTTCTTATGGTTAGAATTACTTTAGGAAAGTAAGACGTTTTTATACTCTCTGAAAAACTCTCTTTTCCAAAGTCTCTCTTTCTAAAATCCTCTTTTTCAATATGCTTTCTAAGAATTCTTCTTTCCAAAATTATTTTCTAAAAACTCTTTCCAAAAATCTATTTTCCAAAACTTCTCTTTTCTAACTCCTTTCCAAAACACTCTCCTCAAAATTTGCTTTCCTAAAACTCTTTCCTAAAAACTTCTTCCAAAATTTTGTTTCCAAAACTCTCTCAAAGTTTTACTATCCAAAAAATTCCTTCCTAAAACTCTTTTCAAATTCACTTTCTAAAAACTCTCTGCTAGGATTTCTTTTCAAAAACTCTCTCCAAAATCTTCCTTCTAGAAACTCCTCTCTAGAATTTCCTTTTAAAAATCCCTCTTTTTAAAAAAACCAATTTCCAAAACTCTTTCCTTAGAGTCCAAGTCAAGTCCTAGAACCCACGTTTAGGAAACCTTAATTTTTCTTCCCAAAAACATGATTTCTAATCCCTTATTTTGGCCTCAAAACCTAGGTTTCCAAAACCTCTTGTTTTCTACATCAAAATCATATATATTTCCAAAACCTCTTTTCTACATCAAAACTATAGTCTTCCCAAAACTAGAATTCCCAAAACTCTATCTTTCTAAATCCATGCCAAATCTAATCTTCGCTTTAGGAAACCAAATCCCATCTTCCCTTTAGGAAACCAAATCTAATTTTCTCTCTAAGAGATCAAATCTAATTTCCCGTTTAGGAAACTAGATCTAATCCTCCGTTTTTAGAAACAAAATCAAACCTTCTCTTTTAGAAACAAAATCCAATCCCTTGTTTTAGGAAATAGGAATCTTAACCCTTCCTAGTCCAAATCTTTCCTAATTCAAATCCTTCCTAATCTTCTACTTTCCTAAATCTTAAGTTTCCAAAACTTGAACATAAAATCTTTCCTAAATTTGAAAACTCAACTTCCACATCTTTCCTAATTCAACATTTTCCTAATTCTATCCTTTTTCCAAATTTTAACTCTCCAAATCTAGGTTTTCCAATATTTCCTAAATTCAAACCTTTCCTAATCTTAAAATTTTCTAAAACTCAAACTTTCAAACTTTCTAAATTCTAAACCCTCCTAAAGCTTTAAATCTTTCCAAATCTAAACTCAAAACTTTCTTATTTTCAAAACTTCCCTATTTCAAAACATTCCAAATTTAAACTTTCCTAATTTTGAAAACTTTCTAAATTCAAAACTTTTTTAAGTTGAAGCTTTCCAAAATTCTAAACCTTTCTTAAACTAAACTTTTCCTAATTCAAAACATTTCTAAATTCAACACTTTCCTATTTCAAAGCCTTTCTTAAAATGAAATTTTCCAATTTCAAAACTTTCCTCAACCTAAAACTTTCCTAAATTGACATCTTTCCTAAATTGAAATCTTTCCTAATTTGAAAACTTTCTTAAAATGAAAACTTTCCTAAAACCAAACTTTCCAAATCGAAACTTTCCTAAATTGAAACTTTCCTAATTTGAACTTTTCCTAATTTGAATCTTTCCTAATTCCAAGTTTCCTAATCTTCCAAGTCCAATATTCAAGTCAATTCTTTTCTCAAATCTTTCCAAGTCAAATCCAATCTTTCTTTTCTAGGTTCCTAAGTCTAGGTTTCCTAAAACCAAGTCTTGCAAAACTAATCTTTTCAAATCTTCCAATCAAAGTCCAAATTTCCCTACTCTTCCAATTCCAATCCAAATTCCAATTTTAACTCTTTTCCAAATCAACTCTTCTATTTTCAATCAGACTCTTGTTCGAACTACGATTAAACTGATTCCTCCAAAAGGATACATAAGCAACCCTCATGGGTGCGGTCACAACTTCTTTCAAATTTCAAATTCCACAACCTTTTTCAAGTTTCTATTTCCACAACTTTTTTCAAATCTCCAATTCTACAATCTTCTTCAAGTTTTCAATTCCATAATCCATTTTTCTAATTCCAAATTTCTATTTCCAAAAACTCTATTTCCAACTTCTAAAACTTTCCAATTCCAAGTCTATCTTTTCAAATCTCTTTCAAATCAAATCAATTTCTTTTCAATTTTCTTTACAAATCTATTTTCCAACTTCTTTTTCTTGCACTTGCATCATGCATCATGATAGATTTTAAACATTGTTTTCTAAAGTGGATAGGATTGAACAGTTGTTAGTTAAAGACTCTCATAGGTGAATCTAGGGTAGATTGACATGTAGGTACCGCAACGGCGGGATAGGGTGATGGCTTAGTGCGTCTTCCCTATACGTAACCAACCTCCGGACCATAGATTTCTGTTTTCATAGACCAAAAAGAGTTATTTTCTAAAAAGAGCTAAATATTTTCCAAAGGTTGCCAAACAACCTGTTTTTCTTAAAAACCCTCTCTTGAGGTGATATTTTCAAAATCCTTTTCCAAAAACCCTAAGCATAGTCTTCGAATTATTCTTAGTTTTTAGGTGACCCAACTCACCTTAATCAAGTTAGGTGGCGACTCCAAATCTTTTCTAAAAGCCCTTTATTCAAATATATTTTCAATTCAAACCTTGTTGCACTTATTCTTCTAGGAGGGTGAGTTCTAACGAGAGAGTACAATGTTTTTCCCGCTTGTGTGAGTATTCCTCGAGTGCAAAAAATTTGGGCGCAACACCCCTATATAAAAAGGGTCGACAAAATCAGTCTAGAAATGCTGCCTCTCTAAAAATAGAGCTCAAATTCCCTCAAAACCCTAATTCTCTCAAGTCTTCTCAAACCCTACTCTCCAAACACTCAAACCCTAGCCTCTATACACCCTATACACTCGAATACAAGCCTCTAAACATCCATTGAAAACCAAGTGCCACATCTTCAAAGCGCTCAAGGTGAAACAAACAAAGCAATCAAAGTAAAAAGAAGACAAGGTAGGCTCTCGATTTAGATTATATAATCCCCCTCTCTCTTCTCTCTCCTAACCCACTGGGGTTCTCTTCTATTTTAATCCCCAACTTCTACCTCCTCTTCTTGCATGCTTGAAACAAAGGACCTCCCAGTTCATGCCTAGGAAGAGTTATTGATAGTCACTGTGTTGGGGGCTTTCTTCAAGTTTGACCTAAGACGATGTGAGTTTAGCCCCTTTGATTATATGATGAAGCCTAACCTTGTGTTCACAACCCTATTGCGTTGTGGTTATCATGTTCATGCATTGTATTCAATTGCATTTAAAGTTTTTTTCAAATTTGCATGAAAGTTTTCTTTCAAAAGTTCCATTCAAAATCTCCTTCTTTCAAAATCACACTTCTAGGATGATTCTAGTCATTCCATGGTTAGGATTGTTTTAGAAAAGTGTTATATTCAATGTAACCATCAAGGTCCAAATTTTAGATTCAAACCCTAAATTGTTTTTATCAAAACTACAATCTTAAGATGATTCCAGTCATTCCATGGTTAGGGTTATTTTAGAAAAGTGTTACATTCAATCTGATCATTATGGTTTATATTTCAAACCCTAGTTGTTGTCAAAATCACAACCTTAGAATGGTTCTAAACTTTTCATGGTTAGAATTGTTTTAGAAAAGTGAGATATTCAAGAGACTTGCAAAAGTCCATATTCAAACTGTTGGTCCAAAAGGCAACCCAAGAGGGGGGTGAATTGGGTTTCTTGAAGATTAATACAAGTTAAGATTAATTAAAATTAATCTAAACAATATAGCAGTGATTAATCTATGTCCAATGCAATGTTATCAGTAGAAGCAAAGAAAACAGAGCAATAGAAGAGAGACACAGATTTACCGAGGTTCAACCACAAACCGTGGTCTACGTCCTCACCCCAAGACCTCCTTGAAGTCTTCTTCCACTATGTAATCACCTATTACAAGATGGGCCACTGATTAACAAAGTGCTCAGCTCACTATACAAAGAACTCCTCACCGAGCTCTTCAATCCCCAAGTGGTTTTGTCCAAGCTCCACTCAAACTTACAAGAGTTTTGCTTTCACAAGAGAACTCTCAAACTCTCAATTACAAGTGTATGAAACTATACAAGTGACTAACACTTTCTAGCAAGAGTAAATTTTACATTCAAAGCTCACATATGAAGACTGGAAGAATATTCAAAGTATATCAGTGAATTAGTAGATTTGATCTTGTTTTTGTCTTCAATCACTTGTATAAATGCAGCTGAAAGGATGTATACATACCCTTGTATTGATTCCATCCGTTAGAAGTGGTTGGGTATCATTAATGCAAGTCCAGTCCGTTATAACGTTTAGAAAAATAGCCGTTATATCAGAGGAGTCGGCTCCAAATCTGTGGAGTCGACACTTTCCGCTTCTGCATTTACTAGATATAGTTCACTGACTTCATGAGTCCGCTCTTTAAATCGATGAGGTGACTCTTTGTTCATTCTGTCTTCACATCTTCGGCTTCTGCCGTCATAAGGCGACACTTCATTATCATATGTCCACTCATTGATCGTTTAATCTTCAAGCCTTTTACTTCTGTTACCAAGAGGCGACTCTTCGTCTTCATGTGTCCACTCATTGATCATATTATCTTCAAGCCTTTTATTTCTGCTGCCAAGAGGCAACTCTTCGTCTTCATATGTCCGCTCATTGATCATGTCATCTTCAAGCCGTTGCGTCTGTCTCCATGAGGTGACTCTTTATTACAATGAGTCCACTCTTTGTCTATATGGTTTCCAGGATTTTTGCTTCTGTGTTCAAGAGCCGACACTTTATTTCCATCAGTCCCCTTATTGTCCAATTTGTCTTCAGGCTTTTTTGCTTCTGTGATCAAGAGGCGTCTCCTTATTTCCATGAGTCCCCTCATTGCCTAGAATTCTATATTCTATCTTCCAATGATTCAGATCATCTTAGCCTAGGTATAAGATCTTCAAGGAGTATGTTTTTGGGGTATGATGATCAATCAAATCTTCTTAACTCATCAGAGTTAACTTCTATTCAATTTGAATTGAATCAATCATTGGATATTGATCTTGTGCTTCATTTGATCAATGTTGATCTTTTCTTCTTCATTTGCAAAGCTTCTTCTTTCATTGTATAGTATCTTCTTCGATGCCAAGCTTCCTCAATTCTGTAGAGCTTCACAATGCTTCAATTTTGATTTTCTCTCTTTGATAACAATTCTTCTTTCTTCTTTATAGATCACTTCAGTGAGACCATTGCAGACCTGATGAAATCTCTTCATACATCTAATCTTTATTGATCCTTTTCATCTTAGAATAATTCTTCACTTGGATTTCAGATAGAGATCAGATAATTATTATGAGCCATCTTCTCAGCAACTTCAATCACATAATCTAAAATTGATCTTTGTATACTAGATGAAATCATCTCTTGAGCATTTACAACATCTCCATTCTTTATCTTTAACTGAACATTGCACCTCCTCAACTGATGAAGTCTTCAGTCTATCTTGCAAATCAATCTTCATTGAAACTATGCATACTTGAAAGAAGCATTATTTGAACACCTTCAATCTCTTCGAATGTAAGACACTTGTTTGAAGTAGAGATAGGCATCATTCCTCTGTTTGGTTCATTGCATAGCTCTTTGAATTCATTGCTTGCTTCTTGAACTTGTTGTGCATTCTCTTTCACTTGTATTAGACTTAAGATTCAACTTAAGTGTAAGTTATGAACTTTATTAATCTACACACTAAGTAGATTCATTAGTAAAATAACACAAGGTTTAGTTATCATCAAAATCAACATGGGAATTAACCTTGAGTCAACAAGGATCAACCTTCACTCAACACAAACCTCTTTCTAAATAGTTTTGCAAATCTACTTTCTAAAAACTCTTTCAAAGATCTACTTTCCAAAAACTTTTTATCTTGAAGTCCAAGTAAAAAACCTAGAATCTATAATTAGGACACCCTAATTCCTTTCTTAAAATCTGACTTTCTACTTACCTTAAATCATAGATTTTCAAAACCCTTTTTTTTTTTTTTACATAAAATCATAGATTTTTAAATCCAAGATTTTCAAAACTCAACATTTCCAACTTTGAGTCAAATCAAATCTTGTCCAAATAAGAAACCAAATCAAATCTTATAATTTTGGTAACTAAAGCAAACCCTCTATTTTTTAAAATAAAATCCAATCATTTACTTTAGGAAATAGAAATCAAATCTTTCCTAATGTCAATATTTTTAAATTCCAAAACTTTCTTTTTCAAGAACTTTCCAAAAACAAAACTTTTCTTTTTCAATTGAAATCAATCTTTTCAAGTGCTTTGCATTAATCCTACGACTCAGGATGCCAAATCCCAAGTTACCCCAATCTTAGGTCAAACCTTTTCAAACTCAACATTCTAAATTCAACTTTTCAAATCTTTCCAAATTTTAACTTTCCTAATTTCAAACTTTCAAATATTATTTTCAAATTTCAAATCTTTCTAAGTTCAAATCTTTCTTAAATCAAGACTTTCCTAAAATGGATCTTTCTAAATTCAAATTTTTCCAAAAATCAACTCTTTCTTAAAAAGGAAACTTTTGTAATTCAAAACTTTCCTAATTTGGAATTTCTTAATTCAAAATTTTTGTAATTTGAAAACTTTCCTAATTCGAAACTTTCCTAAAATAAAACTTTCATAATTCAAACTTTCCTAAAACCCAACTTTCTAAATCAAACCTTCCTATTTCAATTGCATACTTCGATCCTAGGTTACCTAAGTCCTAGGATGTCTAAACCATAGTTCAACCCTAACTTTAATTTAGGAGGCCTCAACTCTTCTCTAAAGCAACATAGTTTTCAAACTCCAGTCTAAGTGAAGATAATTTCAAAGCTCAACTCAATCTTTCCATATCAAGTCCAAGTTCAATTTCATATCAAAGTTAATTCCAAGTTCGATTTCAAATCAAAGTCAATTTCAAAGTTCGATTTCAAATCAAAGTTCAATTTAAAACCTTCTAATCAAAGTTCAAATGAAACTCTTTTCGAGTCAAACTTTCCAAAGGCCTTAAAGTGTCTATTTTCAATTGGACCCCGAGTCTGAACTACGATTGACCTGATTCTTAACAAAGGGATATGTAGGAAACTCTCATAGGTACGATCACAACCTTTTTCAAAACTCCAATTCTCTTTTTCAAAATCTTTTTTCAAGTTCTTTTCTAGCACTTGTATGGCATGCATCATATCAAACCATTTGTTAATTGGAGATTCTAAATGAGTGGACCTAGGGTGAATAGACATGTAGGTACCACAAGGGCGGGATAGGTTGATAGCCTAGTGCATCTTCCCTATTGTAACCAACCTCCGAAACTAGAATCACTGTTTTTAAAAGACCAAAAACGGAGTTATTTTTTGAAAAAGGACTTAAATTTTTTCAAATGTTGCCAAACAACCTGCTTTCTCCCAAAAAAATCCTCTCTTGAGGAAGTTTACCAAAATCTTTTCAAAAACCCTAAGTCTATTCTTCAGATTGCACTTAGTTTTAAGTGACCTAACTCACTTTAACAAAGTTAGGTGGTGACTCCATATTTTTTCCAAAAGCTCTTATTCAAGTTAATTTTCAATTCAAACCTTGTCACACTCACCTTTCTAGGAGGATGAGTTCTAACAAGAGAGTACTGTATTTTTCTCACTTGTATTTTCTCAAGTACGAAAAATCGAGGCGCGACAACAGGCATGCCTCAGTTAGTGCAATAAAAACACCTTGTGCCCGCAGGAATGTAGTGAGAAAGACACCAAAAGGTAGTAAGGCAGTGGGAGAGGCAGTGTGGTAAGCCCTAACTTGGGAATCAAACATGACCGAAGGAAGGTCAATGGGTACCCTGGTGTTAATAGCGTATAGAAATCTATCATGATCATGAGACAACTGTCTTGTGATTGTGAGGGTCGATGGACTAGGATATGAATAAGTTAAGAAACCTAAAATGCTCTGACAGAGAGCTATGAAGCACCATGGCCATCAGCCAGTCTAACCTATGGGTCTGAAGATGGTCAGAGACTATCTACATAGACCGGGTAGTATCTGCGGTGTAGGGATAAGGAGTGTCAACCCTAGGTAGATGAAAATGCTCCTTAAATGAGGAAGAAGATAGGGTGAAGGAAACCCCTCAGATAGTGTCAAAGTACACTTTACGAGGTCTAAGCTCCTAATATGACCATAGAACTCCAGAATAATGGTGAGATATGTAGTGCCCTCAGCCTCAAATAGGTGAGTCCAACCCCTATCTTCAAAGAAGGTGTATAAATATAGGTGTTGAATGAGGGGAACATCAGTAGACCACTCAACAAGGATGGGACAAGACTTAAACATAGTAATCAAATCAATTCGATGAGATAAGATGCCTCATCACGGATAGCCAAGGTCTTAGTCCTAGCCATAGGGCAAGAACAAGAAAAGAGGGTCAAAATAAAAAATCAAACGGTCAAAATGACCCAAAAGTGATGTAAATCACTTTGATTAGAACAAAAGAGACCAAAAACACCCTAGAAAAATGACAAACATTAGCCCTAAGTGAGGTTATTTGAGAGCCCTAGGGTTTGGAAAATGATGGGCCATGCAAAATGAACCCCAAAGGTCAAATTTTATAGCTCAAATGGGCCGTTCAAACGCTAAGACAAGCTATTCGAACACAGATACAGAGTAGGCTCAAAACAAGGCTTTTGCATGCAGACAAGCTCTTTTTTCCGAAAAACCCCTATTGAACACCGTTTTTTGGAAAAATAGTATTCTAAAAAAGTTTAAAAATAAATCAAATAGAAATGTATGACAGTTAGGAAGTTGTCTGCATAATTTAATCAAGAGTAAAAATACTAAATACACTCAATAAATTGAAATTTTAAACGTCTTTAAGCACAAAGTTGTAGTTTACCAACATAGTCAAGTGGGTATTTTCGGTGAACTCAAAAGCTATAGAATGACATGAACACTAGCAGAGGTCAAAGTTAATGAGGTTATTCAAAGTCTCGAAATAACTACACGACTAGAACATAGACCAGTCATGCTTATGCAATTCAAGTATGAAAACTTCCCCTTAATAAGATCAAGTTAAGAACGTTTTTAAGAGCCTTTTTTTTTTTTTTTTTTGTATAGATCAAGGATTCATTCTTTTCTTTTGAGCAATCTCAATTCTTAAAACATGGTAGTCTTTTTTACAATTTTATCTAGAATGTGCATATTTTGATATACATCTATAGTGCTTTCACACATGTTAAGATAGTGAGTTATAGATAGAAGTATGGTACACGAACATTGGTCAATCTATCGTGCAACTATCTTAGAGAACATAAAAATAGAGCAAACTAACAAGAATCACATACATGTCTCATACAAATCAAACGCGCCAAGTGAGTTCGGTGTTCACAAGACTTATGTTTTTCAAACATACTCACTCTATGGGCAAATGTTATGAAATTTAAATCTAGATCACGATGCCAACTTATAAATCTCATCATGGAGAATGGCTCATTACAAGTCATACACACTTCATGATCTATAATCAAAAAAAATTTTTTTTTTTTTTGAAAAATTTTAAAATTTTTTGAAAGAAAAAAAATCCATAAATAAAATATAAAAAAAATAAGCCTAGAATTTTAAGAATGAAGAGATGGAAGTATACTTCTAGACTTAAAGAATACTGATCCTACTTAAGAAGACATATCTCCAAAGATTTCCTAAGGTACTTAAACCTAAGAACATCAAGGGGGTTACTGAACAAATCTGCGAGTTTGTATTCAGTATTTTTGTGCTCAAGTGTGATAACAAAATCCTATACAAGTTCTCTAATGAAGTGGTGTCGGATATTAATATGCTTAGTCCTAGAATGTTGAACTGAATTTTTTAAAATGTTTATTGCACTTGTATTGTCACAATCATAGTTTTCAGAACTAGACCGGACTCACTGGTTCAACCAGTTGAACCAAGAATGGGCCCTGAACTGCTCTGATTCAACTGATTTACTGAAAATGCAATTAAACCGAATTGAACCAGGTTGAACCGGCTAGTATTTTAAAAAACCAGTGAATCGTCTGATGAACCGGATGGTTTTTAAAAAACAAGTCAAAAAAGTCCAAATTACACATGATTTAAAACCATTTGTTTAATGTAAACATATCTTTTGTGGTCTTTTGATAAAAAATAGAATCAATAAGTAAAAAATTTATACTAAAACAAAAAAAAAAAAAAAGGAAGAAAGACGGGAAAAAAGTACCAATAGCCATTAGAATAATAATTACTAAAATTGGGAGGAAAAAAGTCATCTTGAATGTTTTTAAAATTACTTATTTTTCATATTTTTTCTTAGAAGTACTTATTTTTAATACTTGGTTTGAGTTATTGTATGTAAGTGGGCATCATTTAACCCATTATTATTTTAACTATTATTTTTATTTAAATATATATTTATTATTTATTTATTTATTTATTGTATAATCGGTTGAACCACCATTGAACTAGTGAACCACTAAACCGATGCATTAACCGATTCAATCACCGATTCTGTTTTGATAACTATGGTCACAATACAAAGTAAGTATCCCTTGTTCAACACCATAACAAAATAAAAAAACTGTTTCATTCAGACGAGTTGTGTACAACCACTACCAACAGCAATGTATTCGACCTCATTAGTAGAGAAGGAGATTGAATTTTGTTTATTGCTATGTATTGCGCCTCGATTTTTTTCACTCCAGAAAATAAAAATGAGAAAAACATAGTACTCTCTTGTTAGAATTCATCATCCTAGAAGAACGAGTGCGACTAAGTTTAGACTAAAAATTGATTTGATTAAGGGGCTTTTAAAAAAAGTTTGGAGTCGTCACCTAACTTTGTTAAGGTGAGTTAAATCACCTAAAACTAAGAGTAATCCAAAGATTAAATTTAGGGTTTTTGAAAAAGTTTTGAAGAACTTCCTTAATAGAGGGTTTTTGAAAAAAAATAGGTTGTTTGATAACCTTTGGAAAGATTTAAGCTCTTTTTAAAAAATGACTCCGGTTTTAGTCTATTGAACACAATGATTCTAGGTTCGGAGGTTAGTTATATATAGGGAAGATGCACTAGGCTTGTCACGCCCAGATTTTTCGCACTCGAGGAATACACACACAAGCAGGAAAAATACTGTACTCTCTCATTAGAACTCATCCTCCTAGAAGAATGAGTGCGACTAGGTTTGAATGAAAAATTGGTTTGAATAAAGGGCTTTTGAAAAACATTTGGAGTCACCACCTAACTTGATTAAGGTGAGTTAGGTTACCTAAAAACTAAGTACAATCCGAAGATTACACTTAAGATTTTTGAAAAAGGATTTTGAAAAAGATCCTCAAGAGAGTGTTTTTAAAAAAATAGGTTATTTGGCAACCTTTGGAAAATATGTAAGCCATTTTTTGAAAATAACTCCGTTTTAGTCTATCGAAAACAGTGATCTAAGTTAGGAGGTTGGTTACGTGTAGGAAAGACGCACTAACCATCACCCTACCCCGCCCTTGCCGTACCTACATGTCTATTCACTCTAGAATCACCTATGAGAGTCTTCAACTAACAAATGTCCAATCCTATCCACTTTAGAAAAGAATTTTAAAAGAATGATGTATGATGTGCAAGTGTAAGAAAAGAGAGTTGGAAATAGATTTGAAAAGAAATTGATTTGATTTAAAAAGAAATTTGAAAAGATAGATTTGAAATTGAAAAGTTTTAGAAATTGGAAATAGAGATTTAGAAATAGAAATTTGGAATTAGAAGTTTGAAATAGATCATGGAATTGGAAGTTGGAAAAAAAATATTTGTGGAAATAGAAGTTTGAAAAGGTGGTGGAAATAAAAGCTTGAAAAAGATGGTGACCAAACCCCGAAGGGTTGCCTACGTATCCTTTTTAAGGAATCAGGTCAGTTGTAGTTCGGACAAGAGTCTGATAGAAGATTTGATAAGGAAGAAGAAATTGAATTGAAATTTGGATTTGATTTGAACTTAGAATAGAATGTTGGAAATTAGAATTTAGAATTAGAAAGATTAGACTTTGATTTGGAAAGATAGAGATTTAGGAAACCTAGACTTACGAAAGATGGGATTTAGGAAAGACTTGAGGTTTAAGAAAGATTGGACTCGAAGGAAGTTGGAATTTAGGAAAGATTCGAATTAGGAAAGTTTCATTTTAGGAAATTTCTGTTTTAGGAAAGTTTTGAAATTAAGAAAGGTTTCAAAAGTTGGAAAGGTTTTTGATTTAGGGAAGTTTTGGACTTAGGGAAGTTACATTTTAGGAAAGATTTTGAATTAGGAAAGTTTAAGATAGGAAAGGTTTTGAAAACTTAGAATGTTTTGAAATAGTAAAGTTTTGAAATTGGAAAGAGTTTGAATTAGGAAAAGTTTAGAATTTAGAAGGTTTTGACTTAAGAAAGTGCGGAAGTTTAGAAAGATTTGGAAAGTTAGATTTGGAAAGGTACGGAATTTAGGAAAGGGTGGAATTAGGGAAGGTTTAGATTAAGGAGGATTTGGAAATTTAAAATTTAAGGAAAAATTTGAAAGTGTAAGTTTTGGAAACTTAAGGTTTAGGAAAGTATGAGATTAGGAAGGATTCGAATTAAGAAAGGTTTAGATTTGGAAGGATTGAAATTCCTATTTCCTAAAACAAATGATTGGATTTTGTTTCTAAAAAGAGATAGTTTGATTTTGTTTCCAAAAACAGAGGATGGGATCTAGTTTCCTAAATGGGGAAATTGGATTTGGTTTCCTAAAGGGAATATTTGACTTGGCATGGAATTGATAGGTCACATTTTAGAAACCCTAGATTCGGAAGACTATAGTTTTGACGTAGAAAATAGGTTTTGAAAATATATATAGTTTTGATGTAGAAAACAAGAGGTTTTGGAAACTTAGGTTTTGAGGCAAGATTAGAAACCATGTTTTGGGCAAAAAAATTAGGGTTTCCTAATTGTTGGCTCTACGACTTAACTTGGACTCTAAGAAAAGAGATTTTTGGAAAGTGGATTTTTGGAAAGAAAGATTTGTGGAAAGAAATCTTAAAAAGGTATTTTTTGGAAAGTGAACTTGAAAAGAGTTTTAGAAAGAAGATTTTTGAAGGAGTTATTAGGAAAAAGGTTTTTGGAAAGAGTTTTTTTTTCATAAAGAAACGTAGGGAACATTTTTAGAAAGTGAATTTTAAAGAGAGCGTTTTGGAAAGGAATTTAAAAAAAAAAGTTTTGGAAAGCGAATTTTGAAAAGAGATTGAAGAGATTTTTTAGAAAGTGTATTAAAAAAGGGGGATTTTTAGAAAAAGAGATTTTTGAAAAGGGAGCTTTTGGAGAGTTCATAAAAATATCTCACTTTCCTAAAGCGGTTCTAACCACAAGAAGATTAGAAACACTCTAAGATAGTGGTTTTGAAAACAACAAGAATTTGAAAATATGGACCACATTGGTCACTTTAAATATAACACTTTTCTAAAGCAACCCTAGCCATGGAAAGGCTAGAATTACCTTAGGATTGTGATTTTGAAAACAAGTTTTGAAGAAGAAGATTTAATGCAAGTTTTGAAAACAGTTTTGATGCAAGCTTTTGAAAACAAGTTTAAAACAAACTTTGGAGTAATGCAAGATCATGATATGCATAATGCAAGTTGGGGTCGTGAACATACAAGGTTAAAGGCTTCACCACATAATCAAAGGGGCCAAACCCACATAGTCTCTGATTAGACTAAAAGAAAGCCCCTTACACGATGACCTCCAATAGCCTAATCCTACACATGGACCAGGAAGTCCCTTATTTCAAGCATGCAAGAAAGGGGAGAAAGAAGATAGGGGATTAAAATAGAAGAAAACCCAAGTGGGTTCAGAGAGAGAAGAGAGAGGGGGAAGATACGTAAACTTAAATAGAGAGCCTAACTTGTGTCTTTTTTATTTTGCCTTACTTTGCGCACTTTGTTTTTCTTGCTTTGCCCCGGTCTTCGCTTCAGTCTTTGTCTTAATCTTCAAGAGCTTCAAAGTTGCAACACTTCAAGTCTTCATTGGAGGCTTTAAGGCTAGTGTATAAGTGTATAAGAGTGTATGTGAGTGTATAGGAGGCTAGGGTTTGGTGTATGGTGGCTAGGGTTTGGAAAACCTAAAGGAGACTAGGGTTGAGAAAGGCTACGAACTTTGTATATCGAATAATAGGATTTTCATACTGAGTTTGCTAACCTCCTTCACGTTGGAAAAGGCTCTGTATTTATAGAGAGAAGAATGATCTGGCGCCTGTTGCAGTGACGCAAGGCTAAAAATTACATTGGTGCCACTAGGAGTGGCGCCAGGCCAAAATTTGGCTTGGCACCACTGCTAGTAGCGCCAGCCACTTAGGAAAGTTTTAAGGTCGACAAGCAACATATCTTCAGAAGATTTGGGCACCTGTACTAGTGACTACCATGTAATTTTTAACCTAGCTTCACTAAGAGTGGCTCCGGAAGATCTAGGAAGGATTTAGAGGACTGAGAAAGGCCCAGAAGACCAGAAAGGGACAGGAACACTTAGAACAGTGTCCCAGAGGTAGTAGACTTGAAGAGTGATGTCAAGATATATTGGAAGGGTTGACCGGGCTATTAGGGGCAAAACGATCAACCGGATCGGAAAGCTGCCGGGACAGACTCAAAATGTCCCAGAAGAAGACTCAAGGTTTGAAACCATTATTTAGAATATTCTCAAAGGTTACCAGTTTGATACCCATAGCTGGTGTGGTTGGAAAAAGCGACCAGTCCACTAGGCGCAAAATGGTTAGTTTGCACTAGGTTTGCCAGAATTGACTCAAAATGATCCAGAAATATAATGAAAGGCCAGGAATACTATAAAAAGCACTCTCAGGAGGTTACTGGTTTAATACCCAGAGGCGGTGTGATTCCCGAGGCGTTTGAATGCCTAAGGGCAAAATAGTCATCTTGATCAGAAAGTCTCGGAATTGGCCCAAAACTGACTGGAGGGCACCTAATCATGCCGGATCATCTCTGGAATGATCTTGGAAGGGTGGACTTACCATTCTGAGCACTTAGGTATTATCTCGAGAAACATGCCAGAAAATGGCCCTAGGGGCAGTTTGGTCATTTTTCACTGGAGTGGGCTAGCAGACACTTGTGCTGACCTGGGTTTTGAGTGTTTCCGGGACTCTGACAGCGGTCCAGTGATATAGGGGTTTGTTGGCAATTCCCTATATTAACCTGTTTATGAGTATTTCCGCTACTCTGATGATTATGATGTTTGCAAGTCATTTCGTTACTCTGACAGTTCGCAATCATTCCCGAGACTGCCTGATCTCGGGAAGCTGCTAAATGGACTTAACGCCTGAGGAATCAACTTTCTCAAAAGGCATGCTGAAACAAACATTTCTACATTGGTGGGCTAGCAAGTGCCAAAGGTAGACCGTTCTACCATCTCGGGGACTTGGGATCTCGTCCCGGTCGATGGTTTTAAAGGGACTTAATGTTTTAAAGAAGTTTTCTTTGGAAAATGTGCTAGACAGGATAGACTTACTACCTCGAGAAATCAACTTTCTCGAGGGAGGGATTGGAATTGGAATTGGAAAGGGGACTTACTGTCTTCGAAAAGACGCGCCTACTGGAATTGGACCGAACAATGCCCCCAAGGGCATTTTGGTCATTTTGCCTCTATTTGGGCCTTGCAGGCCCACGAAGCGATGGATTGACTGGATTAGGATTGAAAAACTAGAATATGTCCATATTGACTTGAACTCAAGTCTGGACGGACCGAAGACTGCCAAGCGGGAAAAAATGGGATACTTACAAGGCTATCACCCGATCTCGCCCTTGCGGTACTTACATATCTTTTCACCCTAGGTTCACTCATTTAAAATTTTCGATTATCTAATGTCCAATTACATCCACTTTGAAAAGAATTTTGAAAAAAGGTTTAATATGATGCATGACATGCAAGTGCAAGAAAAAGATTTGATTTTGAAAATAGATTTTAAGGGAGGATTAGAAGTTTGAAAGAGGTTGTAGGAATTAAAAACTTGAAAAAGGTTGCGACCGCACCTATGAGGGTTGCCTACGTATTCTTTTATTAGGAATCAGGTTAGTCGTAATTTGAACTCAGGGTTCGATTGAAAATAGATACTTTGAGACCTTTGAAAAGTTTGACTTGAAAAGGTTCTTGTTTGAACTTTGATTAGAAGATTGGAAATTAAACTTTGATTTGAAATTGAACTTGGAATTGACTTTGATTTGTAGTTAACTTTGATATAGAACTTCGACTTGTTTTGAAAAGATTGAGTTGAATTTTGAAATCACCTTGACTTAAATTGAAGTTTGAAAACCATCTCGGTTTTAGACTTGAGTTTTAAAAAATAGTTGAAACTTCCTAATTTTAGGAATAGGGTTGAATTAGGGTTTAGACATCCTAGGACTTAGGTAACCCAAGATTGAAACATGCACTTGAAATAGAAGGTTTGATTTTAGAAAGTTGGATTATAGAAGGTTTTGATTTGATTGATTTAAAAAGGAAAGTTTGAAAAAGGAAAGTTTTGATTGATTTGGAAATTGAGTATTTTGAGGGTTTGAAAAATGATATGATTTTAACTTGAAAAAGGAAAAGTTTTCGAGTTGGCAAAAATAGGATTTTCTTAGAATTGGACTTCTAGGGTTTGACAAATGCGAGTTTTGTAAATGGTTCGAAAACCAAGCCTTTTGAAAACATATTTTAGGGTCCGAAACCCTAACTTGGATTTTAGACATCCAAATGAATATCGCACTTTGCCTAAAGCCATTCTAGCCATTGAAAGGCTAAAATCACTTTAGGCTTATGGCTTTGAAAAAAAATGAAGGCACGAGGCCAAAAATATAGACTTTTCAGGTCGTTTTGAATGTCACACACTTCTCGAAACAACCCTAGTCATGGAAAGATTAGGATCGTTCCAAGACCAGGTTTTTAAAAAGAAGCAAATGTAGACTAATGGGAGCCATTTAAAATGTCAAACTTATTTAGGAAAACCCTAACCATAAAAGGGTTAGGATCCATCTAGAATTGTGATTTTAAGAAAACTATTTTAGAAAATAGTTTTAAGGGGTAGAGAAATGACATGAATGCAAATGCCTGATGACAATAATAATGGCATAAAACATACAAGGTTAAGTGTCACCACATTGCAAGAGGGCCCTAAGGCTATGCCGTGAAGCAAGTGAGGGTCAAGAAGAGAGTCCCGATCGGTAATCTCCTTTTGTTCACTCTCGACACGGACTTAATGTCCTCTTATTTCAAGCATGCAAGAAAAGGGGTTTTAGAGATAGGGGATTAAAAAATAGAAGAACCCAAGCGTGTTCGGAGGGAGAAAAGAGAATGGGGGAATACAGAAAGGTAAATAAAAGATTACCTTGTTTCGTTGCTTTTTTCCTTGATGGAGGCTCAGGCCTTGGACTTGGGAAGACTTCAAAAGCTTCCAGGCAATGGGGAAAACCTTTGATGGAGCTTGGAAGCTAGGACTTCAGAAAGTTGGACTCAAACTCGGCCGACGAGACTGAGAGAAAAAGAGAGAGAGAGAGAGAGAGAGGGCTTCGAGAGCTATCTGGAATAGAGGGGGAGAGTTTCTGGATAGTTTTTCTGACTCAAAACAATGAGGGGGGAGGTCTGTATTTATAGTGCAAAAACATGAGAGGTTATGCGCCACTCTTAATGGCGCAAGGGCATTTAATGTTGGCTTGAAAAAAGGCTGGATATAGGGCTGGTCAATTCGTAACTAATTCTGGGGAATTATGCGCCACTATTAGTGCCGCACGGCTAAAGAATGGTCATGCATCACCTGAAGTGGAGCAGGAAGGTTCTAGTTCGAAAAGGGAAGGTGTCGGACAGCAGGGCCTGACTAGAAATGGAAGGGAACACTCTGAAAAGTGTTCTGAAGGTTGCTAGCTTGATCCCCAGAGTCTGTATGGTTAAAGAAAGTGACCAAATGGCGGTGACCTCATCTTGGGAGTTCTAGGATTGACCAAGATTAACCCATGTTGACTAGGTTGACCAAAGTTGACTAGGGTTGACCAAGTTGACTAGAGTTGACTCGGATTTACTAGCATTGACCAGAGTTGACTGAATGTTGCTGGTTTGATACCCAGAGCCGGTATGATTTTCTAGGGCATTTGGATGCCTAGGGGTAAAATGGTCATTTTGATCGAAGAACCTCCAAGAAAGGACCGATGCTGACTGGATGGCATTGGACATGCCGAACTGTCTAGGGACGGCCTTAAAGGGTGGTCTTA
The DNA here is from genome assembly GCA_033060915.1 of Euryodendron excelsum. Classification (NCBI taxonomy): domain Eukaryota; kingdom Viridiplantae; phylum Streptophyta; class Magnoliopsida; order Ericales; family Pentaphylacaceae; genus Euryodendron; species Euryodendron excelsum. The sequence continues at coordinate 16,404,689 of CM065384.1, read as the reverse complement.
TCATTTCGAGGACTTTGTACTTTCTCGAGGAATGTGTTGGGCCCGCTGGGGGTAAAATGGTCATTTTTCACCAAGACAGGCTAGCAGGTGTCGATGTTGACCGGTTTGGATCTGGTTTTGGACTTCTGTCTGAGGAATTGGTACTTTCTTGGTGGACAGGCTTGAAAGGGTCTTACCGCCTTCAGGGATAAACTTTCTTGAAGGTCGTGCCGAACTCGGATGGTCTTCCGTTTTTGAAAGGTTTGTTCTTTCTTAAAGAACGTGTCGAACTTAAATGGTCTTCCGTTCTTAAGGGGTTTGTGTTTTCTCAAAGAACGTACCGGATTAACAGACATTTTACATTGATGGGCTAGCAGACACCAGAAGTGAACCGTTGTTCCATCTCGGAGACTTAGGTACTTTCCAGAGATAAGTATGAAAGGGGCTTTATTGATTCGAGGGATAAACTTTCTCAATGATCATGATGTGCTGGATTGGATGATCTTACCGTCAATGAGGGATCAACTTTCTCAAATGACAGGACAAATGGATTTGACTTTGGATTTGAATGGACTTATCGTCTTATAGAAGACTTGCTAGTCTAGATTGGACTAACTAATGCAATAGGAGCATTTCGGTTATTTTGCCTTTATTGGGCCGAGTGGGCCTATGAAACGGTTGTTTGATTAGATTGGATCTAGGGAGCCAATTTGGGCTTAAGTATGCTTGTGTTGATTTGGAGGTACTTTCGGTCGGGCCGAAGATCGTCAAGTGGCTAAAATAGGGTGCTAACATCCTTCTAGGAGAATGAGTTCTAATGAGAGAGTACCGTGCTTTTTTCTGAGCCAAGAGGGCTTGGTTAAAAATCGAGGCGTGACATTATGCATGTTTGTTTCCTTTACTATTGTGTTCTCTCTCCTTATACTCTTGCATACATGTACGTGCATTTAACACTCCATTTCAAGACAAAAGTTCCAAAGTAACTCAAGTCACTGCATTTTCATGCATATGATCAACCCATAGAGAGTGACACCAAAATCACTCTCCTTTGCATAAAACTTACCAAAATTCTAAGGGTTCCCACACAACCCTAAGGACTCATGGCATGCATCTCAAGTCATTCCATAAAAAGGGGCCCCAATCCCTCTGTGCTCATGGAGATAGAGTTGCCAAGAAGACAAGGGGCAACCAAAAATTAAGGTCTCTCAATGACCTCTTCAACATCAAACTCTAAAAAGGCGAATCCGAAGATTCAAGAGTAGTTTAGGATTTCAAATGTAAAAGTAGATAGGTGGAAATTTCAAGAAAAATGTTTCACTTCCTCTTATTAAAATGTACTTTAATTTCATTGTATTTAAACTCAAAACCTCAATGTACTCTTCTATTTTCTGTAAATGAATGTATGAGTGAATGCATGTTCTCAACCAACGGTAAGGTATCTGCATATAGGGGTAGACCCCCTATATGCATATAGGGGTGAGACAAATACATCATGTTTAGTTTTTCTTTCAAGTAGAGGCACCCCTAAGGCATGCATTACATAAAACTTTCTAAAATATCGAACACTAACTCGGGAATTATATCCTTGTTTTTCCTTCTTTTTTTTTTTTTTCTCTTACAGAGACTGTACCGTAGAAGGACATCATTGCTCGCAAGAAATATTCACATCCACTTAGGGACTCGATCTTCACCCGGCAAAGGGCTTTGCAAATGGCAGCCAATCTTGACGAAACCTCCCCGATCTTTTGAGAGGAAGTCAATGTAATGAGAACCAAGATTGACGAGATGTTTAAGCTCATCCAAGCCATGGCCTTGAAAGATGCTGCTTCAACCCCATCATCATCCACAGTCTTCCCTAAAAATTCTAAAACTACCAACTTGAGGACTGTGCTCCAATCTGACACTATAGGAAAAAACAAAAAAGACTCCAAGGGGGCTAACATTGAAACAGAAGAAACTATATTACTCTCTCCTACTATGAAAAGAGCTCCCTAGACCCCCTTAGCTTAAAAATCTAAGAGTTGGAAGACTCGCTACGAAGCCTCCATGACCATGACACTGTCGGGCTCACTACCTATGACGAGTTGTGCTTCTTTTCGGACCACCTAAGATCGGCCAAGTTCAAAATGCGTGACTTTCAAAAGTACGATGGCACTAGCAACCCTATAGCCCACCTTCGCCTTTATACTAGGACATATAGTGACCACGGGAATGATCCAAAACTTCTCATGCAACTTTTCCAACACAACCTCACTGGGTCCGCTCTGCAATGGTTTGCTCGACTTGATCCAAGGAGGATCATGACCTAGATTAACTGGTTAATACATTCAAGGCCCAATATCACCACAACATTGATCTCACCTCTAATCGTAGGTCCTTGATGACAAGTAAGGGAGAGAAGAAAAGCTTCAAAGCGTAATTTGAGAGTAGAAGATAGGAGTTTTTGCATATATCTTGACTCAAGTTATTGTTGATTCACTCTTTACACCTAATACATTGTGAGGTTGCATCATTCATGCTCAAGTAAAGGAGATTACTTCTTTGTGGACAATCATGTTATATGATATCATTTGTTGCTATATTTTGTATTTTAATTCTTATAGTAGTAGATATTTTTACTTTTTAAGCTTTATAGCATTTATCGTCTTTTGAAGTCATTATATTTACTTAAGAACTAATTCCTTCACCCTCATAATCTTCAATACCTTTATTATGTTTGCATTTGATTTATCAGTTGATTGAAAAGATTGATACTTATAATTTATTGGAGTCTATAATTAAATATTTTAGACATAATTCTAAGTCATCTTTTTTCCTGCAATCCATGGTTAATGAGGTCAACTGACCCTACTAACCTCTATCTGGAGCGCCCCATGCCCTCATTCCAACAATATATATATATATATATATAAATGTATATAAGCAGATTCTAAGCCACAGTGCCCACCGCCCGACCACTTCTTATGCTCTATAGTCTATACTCTAGTGAGTAAACTCATTACATAGAAACTTTTGAAATACGGAGGCATCATTGCAAATAGAATCTGAACTGGGTCTTGCTCAAATTAACTGAAAATTAGAAGAAAATTCTTCTCTATTAGTCCCCATTGTATGTCTCTCCACAGTCAATTTCCATTTAGTAGTTGTCGACCTAAAGAATTCATCTTCACTTGCATCAACACAGTTCGATCCCATTCACATACACTTCTTTTTCATAGCTTGATTGTTCTTGTTCTCATTTTTTCTCCGCTGACATTTTGTACAATTCATATATACAACATGCATAATGCAATTTATCCCGTCATATTGGCAACCGAAATCATTATTCTTTGTCATATGTTGACATATATACACTCATATATATATTCCCCACATATCATGTTATAAGCCACAATGCTCACCACACCAGCACTTCTTGTGCTCTGTAGTCTATACTGGGTTGCCCAAGCTATAATCTGAAATGGGATATTTTCACCTTCCTCTTCATTGGTTTAGTTTGTTTTGTGTCCATATGTTTATAGATATATATATATATATATATATATATATATTTGAATACATACATATATATATATGTGTGTGTGTGTGTGTGTTTTCTGAATTGTTTTATGGAGCTAATACATGCTTTACATCTTTTGTGATAGGATTCTGTTGGGGTTAAACTGTAAATGGATCACATTTCGATTGGTATGTAGGCACCTTAGGTGATGTAACTGGGTAAATGCAAATGGTATAAAGAGTAAGAGAAGCTATCAGTTAACATGGTGGTTAGGGGTGTTTACGGATCCGATTGGTTTGGATTGAGTAGTGACTCACCAATCAAACTGTGAAGCTTAGGTTTAGAAATACTAAAACCAATTTCGATTTGGTTTGGATTCGAGTTGGCTCAGTTTGGGTTTGGATCAATCGGATTCGGGTTTGATCAAATTTCTATAAAAACGGTGAGTTGGGTAAGGTTGGGACAGTTCGGGTCGATTAACTCAGTTTGGGTTCACGTTGGGTCGATCGGGTTGATGCCTCGGATGAATTTTTGAACACCTTAATGGTGGTAATATTTTTGTCTCCTCATCACATTTGTAACTGACCTTCCTTTTACATATCAGTCCAAAGGCACAATAGAATTGTATGTCCACTTTTTAACTACACAAAAATTATGTGTTTTTAGGCTAATCACATGGGTTAAATTGTAATCACTATTTTGTTATAAACTTTTTTATTTCCACGACATTCGCATTGATTTTAATGCTTTGGCAATATTTTTCAAATGCTTCTCAAATTTCAAATCAATAAAAGATTAAGAGTCATCTCATCCATATTACTCTCCAGATTAGAGTTGTATTGGACACAAAATTTTCTACTTTGTTGATTTTTGCACATTATCTTGCTCAAAATGATGTGATTGTGATATTTTTATAATTGAAGGATATATTGGTGAATACTTTATTTTAAAGTAATAGGCGGCTCTAATCATGTAATTTTGTACAACATTTTATTTTTGTGTATATTTTCTATACGTATAACAATACCCTTTGAAATTAGGCAAACTAGAAGAAATTTTTAAAAATGAAAAATATAATGATGGGTTTTACAAGATGTGAATCCTACGAGAAGTTCTTAATAAAAAAAAAAATCTTGCACAAAAAGTGTCATTTAATCCTAGGAGCTAAAAAGAGGGGATAAAGATGAACCAAAAAAAAAAAGCCAATAATGCATACGTATAAGCACAGCCACAACCATCAACAGCCCACGAGCTAAAAAGCGAATCCAAGAAGAAAGAAAGAGAAGGGGAGAGCAAGAGGCTGTTTGCAAAGGTTGAAAAGCCCATCAAACAAGTACTTGCAGACACACCACACCCCTCCCAACCAAAATGCTTTTTCTATACTTTATTATGCAACCATTCTTCCATTGAAGATAGAGCCACGGACCAACTTACCAATTTATATCAATTCGACCCATCTCTCTATATATCCACCAAATCCAAACAGAGCACAAAACAAAGAGGAAAAAAACAAAAGCAAAAAAAAGAAAAAAAAAAACTAAAAATTAACCCACCCTTTTGCTTTGGAGACTGCAAGTGCAAGCTTTGCTCGCAACTCTCGAAGTTGTAGTTGCATATAACTGAATCAAAATTGCTCAACCCCATAAACCAAAACACATGCTCCTCCATTTTCCTAAGCTTATCCATCATCACGATCATCTTCTTCTTCTTCTTCACTCTCAGCTCTCTCTCTCTCTCTGGATTCTTCTTGATTTGGGACACCCAAAAGTGAGCCAAAGATGATCACTCTATCAGACTTCTACCATGTCATGACCGCAATGGTTCCGCTGTATGTGGCTATGATCTTAGCTTATGGGTCTGTGAAATGGTGGAAGATCTTCTCCCCAGACCAGTGCTCCGGCATCAACCGCTTCGTCGCGCTTTTCGCGGTGCCTCTTCTCTCTTTCCACTTCATCTCCACCAACGATCCTTACACCATGAACCTCCGATTCATCGCGGCCGATACTCTCCAGAAGCTCATTGTCCTTGCAGTGTTAGCAGTGTGGAGTAAGGTGAGCAAGAGGGGTTGCTTGGAATGGACGATTACACTGTTTTCACTATCAACTCTTCCAAACACCCTCGTCATGGGCATTCCTTTGCTCAAAGGCATGTACGGCGAGTTCTCCGGCGGCTTGATGGTGCAAATAGTTGTTCTTCAGTGCATCATTTGGTACACTTTGATGCTTTTCATGTTTGAGTATAGAGGGGCTAAGCTGTTGATTTCTGAGCAGTTTCCAGATACTGCGGGATCAATTGTTTCAATCCATGTTGATTCGGATGTGATGTCGTTGGATGGAAGGCAAGCTCTGGAGACTGAAGCTGAGATTAAAGAAGATGGAAAGCTTCACGTTACTGTGAGAAAATCCAATGCTTCAAGATCAGACATCTTCTCAAGAAGGTCTCAAGGCCTATCGTCGACGACTCCTCGGCCGTCGAATCTGACAAACGCAGAGATATACTCTTTGCAGTCATCAAGAAACCCCACTCCGAGAGGGTCTAGCTTTAATCACACTGATTTTTATTCAATGGTGGCCGGCGGTGGCCGGAACTCGAACTTCGGTCCTTCGGATGTTTATGGGCTCCCAGCGTCGAGAGGGCCAACTCCGAGGCCGTCCAACTATGAGGAAGATGGTGGCGGCGCAACTAACAAGGCTAGATTCCACTACCACGGCCCGCCGGGTAACATTACTCATTACCCGGCGCCGAACCCTGGGATGTTTTCGCCTCCGACGGGGTCAAAATCGGCGGGGACTAATATTGCAGCCAAGAAGGCTAATGGCCAAGCGGCTCAGCAGCAAAAGCAAGAGGACGGTAGTAGGGATCTTCACATGTTTGTATGGAGTTCAAGTGCTAGTCCTGTTTCAGATGTGTTTGGAGGCCATGACTATGGAGCTCTAGACCACCAGCCTCCTTCTAAAGAAGTGAGAGTTGCAGTATCTCCAGGAAAAGGTTGGTGATTCAAATTTTTTTACTACTACTTTGTTTTTATATTCGAAATTTCTAAAGTGAGAATTGTTTTTTTTTTTTGTTTTTTTGGATAATCAGTGGAGAGTCATAGAGACAATCAAGGGGAATACTTGGAGAGAGACGAATTCAGCTTTGGAAATAGAGGTATAGATAGAGAAGTGAACCCTGATGCTGAAAAAGTTGGAGAAAATAAAGCCAAAGCTATGCCTCCAACTAGTGTCATGACTAGGCTCATATTGATCATGGTTTGGAGGAAACTGATCAGAAACCCCAACACTTACTCCAGCTTAATTGGCCTTACTTGGTCTCTAGTTTCATTCAGGTGTCTCTCTCTCTCTCTCTCTCTGAGTAAGTCCATGAAAATCCTGAACATTTTCAAGTCTTTGTCATGTTTGCAATCTGTTTTTGTTTGTTTTTTTTTTATCTGGGTGTAGGATTTTAACTAACATTTTGTTGTGAGAGTATTAATGTGTGGTTGTTTTAACCGCAGGTGGCATGTTAAGATGCCTGCCATAATAGAGAAGTCCATTTCCATACTGTCTGATGCAGGACTTGGCATGGCCATGTTCAGTCTGGGTCAGTTCTCCATCAAACCTTCCTCTATTCTTTCACTCTCTCTCCTTAATCATTATTTCTTGCTTTTCATAATTAAAATTTTAAATAAAGCTAGTTAAAAGCAGCGCACACTACACAGTGTAGCATTTTTTTTTTCTATCGTGTCTTTTTATGGATAAGCTTTGGATATATGTGCATGTATATATATTTTTGGGGAAGGGGAATGGCGTGGGGTATATGGTGGTGGTGGTGGTGATAATACTTAATGATGGAGGGAAGGGTCTTTCATAAAAATGTCTGGAGGTGACTGACAGTGGGATGACGCTGGTGGTGATGGCATGCATTGATTCATTTGATGATGATGATGACAGGTCTGTTCATGGCTTTGCAACCGAGGATCATAGCATGTGGGAATTCCATTGCGACTTTTGCTATGGCCGTGAGATTCCTTACCGGTCCAGCTGTCATGGCAGCTGCTTCCATTGCTGTTGGGCTTCGCGGTGTCCTCTTACACGTGGCCATTGTACAGGTCATTCCACATTCCTCTCTCTCTCTCTCTCTATATATATATATATCTTTTCTTGCCTCCTACTGACACAACAGTTTACAAATCCAACTTTGCGGAGGAGTATCTAAGCTGCAAACACCATTTCAATTCAACGATACTGTTTTTTATTTTTTTTGGTTAAATTTTTAGATAATTTTTCTTATTAGCTGTAAATAACTTTAGGATGACATTAAGTGCAGTGATCAATTCAGGAATTTTTTGGCAAAAAATACTGTTAAATAATTATTTATAAGTAAGATAATAAATTTGATATATAATAATATTTAAAACTTTATATATTGATATCAATGTTTTTTTTTAATACAAAATAACGTTCAAATTAATCTATCAAGTATTCTTTCCTTAGTATCTTTTCATAATTGCATAAAAATAAATTACAAGTAAATGCTCATAAATTTCAAAATAGAGACAACATTTAATTCAGGAATGAAACAAAACAGTAAAACAAAAAATATAACAACAGCAATTAAGAAAAATATATATCCAAGAATTGAACATAAATTTTTTTCTAAAAGGAAAACAATTAAGAGATACATATGCAATTTAAAATTTTCTGTTAGGAGAAAAAATGCAAAAAATAATAGTCAACGAAACTAAGAAACTCACCAATGGATCAAATGGGTATTGGGTTTGGATTTCGGTCAAGCAAAATCCATTTTTAAATGGGTGAGATAAAAAAATTTATTTTTTAATTTTTTTATAATTTAATGGAGCAAATTTTTTTTATTGTTTTTAAAATATAATGGAGGCAACCGTTCCCGGTCGGAACCACGTGAGTCCCGCGCCTGATTAGGTGCACATTTGTTCTTTTCACTCTCCTTTTATATGTATATACGTATGCGTATGTACGTTCATATACAAGTATGTGGAAGTGCATAATGACAGCTGAATCCATTAAAAGGAGTAGAAGTATTGGGTATGTAAAATTATTATCTGTCTACTTCATTGTTTTCACTTGTTTTTTTTTATAATTGTTTTTAAGTCTAACAGTAAGAATCTTCTCTTCCCATAAGTAAAATACATCTTTAATTAGTCCAAAGGGATGTTCTTTTCAATTATATACGTGCATCAGGTGTGTATTAACATTATCTTTATTTTTCTTTCCCTCCTCTCATGTGCTTGGGTTGCCCAAAAAAAAAAAAAAACAGGCAGCTCTACCACAAGGAATTGTCCCCTTTGTCTTTGCTAAGGAATACAATGTACACCCTGACATTCTCAGCACAGCGTGAGTGTATTTTCTAATTAAGTTCTAAAAAACATCTTTATTTTTTTATGTAATTTTTTTCTCTGTGTTTTTATTTATTTATTTTCGTCCTCCCTTCTTCTCTTTCTTGAATTGCAGTGTCATATTTGGGATGCTAATCGCGTTGCCGATAACGCTTGTGTACTACATTCTCTTGGGGCTGTGAAGTCATTATGGAGGAAGACTTGGTGGCTCAAGTGGAGCTAGTTTTAGTAGTGTATCAAAGAAACATTGGACATTGAAGAACCCAGAAACAAGAGACAAAGAGGAGCAATGAGTGAATCTTTTTATGTTATTATTTTTTTTATTACCGTTTGTAGTAAAATTTTATAATCATATCTGTAGTAAATTTATTAGGGGAAAAAAACACTCCGTAGTTAATTATAGTTTTCCTTCACATTTCTAGTCCAAGAATTCATGGTATAATACAAATTGACAATGAAGAGTGGAGAACATCAGAGTGGTTGTGGTTGATGTATGGGTTGATGTCCTCTGATTTCCTTTCACTCTACTAATATTTAATTTATGGCATATTTAAAGAAGTCCCTTTCTGCAAACTTTTCCATACTATAAGGGAAGGTCGAAGAGCTTTCTTCCCTTGCTTGAGCCTATCCATTAACTCGAAGCCCTAATGTGAGTGGATATAGAAATTTCACACTAACTTTCAAGTAATATATGCCAAAAATCCTAGTTTTTATGGGTTTAATTTTACTATTTTGTGTCAATATCAAAAGGGGGTGAGAGCTAATGAGCATGGTTTTCTTCGAGGAAGTGTCTCGTATTATTTTACTTTTAAAGAAAAATTAAGAATTTTTTTATAATACTAATATTGTGTTACAAACAAAAACGTCATATTTGTTTTATGGGAAGGGATAATTATGATAAAAGAAATAAAAGCCTTGATCTAGATTGTTTATTCCGACCATTTTTGCATAACTGGCAAGTAATAGTCATCCGTTGATGCTAGCATCCCTCAAGAATTAAAACGTTAAGATGCATGTTAATTGTTTTTCAATTTTTTTTTTTTTTGCCCTTTTTATTTGCTTATTTTCAGGAACCAATAGAAGCACTAGGTTTCCAATCTCATGGTAGTAGCCTAACAAGCCATTTCCTTCTTTCTTTTTCTTCTTTTTTCTTTTTGATTAATGTCACAAAATAGGGTTTTCAATAATGATAATTGTCACATTTTAAAGCTCAACCTTAATTAATTGAAAACATGACTTGTGAATTGTGACCCCCATTGACATGAACTAAAAGCTTTTATAATGCTATGTTTGGAGTGCAATGGGGGGTCCCCCCATTATGAGATTTGGTTTTATTTTGGGAATGGACCTCTTTCGAATATTGGGAGACAATAGTCCCGTCTTAAAGTTTCTCCCACCTTTTGATCCTTTCCTCATCTGCATATTCTTTTAGTTGCGCATGTTACCATTTATTAACACATTTCCTTGTCAATATTGGGGTGTGTGTGTGTGGTTCAAACGTTATATTTACCAGATCGACTACTCACACGTCTTTTGAGCTTGGTTATTGTTCGCATGAAAATTTTAAATGTCATATTTTGTACGAATATGACTGATCACAAAAATAATAAAAATAAAAAGAATTGAACTTGAAACCTTATATTTAGCATGAGAATCAATCGTCCATCATGTTCGGTTGCGTGTGGTTCAAACTTCAAACCCATCATTTGAAGTAACGTTAACTTCCAAAAAGGGGGACTACTTTTACACATATTTAACCATGATGCCTGCTTCCACAGTCCCTTGGACTCATCTATTTCGAATGATCATTCTAAGTCGCTCCTAATTAATTGAAGGACAGATGGGCGAAGAAGGGTTTTCCTTTATTTGGTTGCAAGGAAGAGGGAAGGGAAGGAAATTGATGGTATGAGCTATAAGCCTATGAGGGGAGACTTTCTCCTGAGCCCGCCATATGCAGTCCTTCCAAAAGTGGACAGATTGAAGGAAAGAAAATTCTTATCTGACATAAGAACTCCCATCCACTGAAACTCTAAGCCCACCAAAGGATCATGGCATGGAATGGTGGGGCTTTGCAATGAAAGTCAATGGAACTAGATTATATGGAGACGGAATATTGATATATATATAGTTTTTTTTTTTTTTTTGTTTTTACGAAGTGTTTTAGGTTTCAATTTGATTACGCTTTTAAACTTTTACATGTCACTGTCTAAATTAATAAATTATATAAACTTCAATTATTACATGAATGATGGCTAACCAAATGGGGCCGTTACTAAAAAAGCAAAGGTTTTTGCAATGGCCATGCCCATCGCAAATGAACCAGATGTTGTCGCAAAAATCCTTTTTATGACAATCAAGCAAAGACAAAACATGTGTCACAAAACAAAACTTGTGTCACAAAAATCATGGTTGTAAAAGGTTTTTGCGATGACTTAAGCGACAAATTTATATTTTTGTGATGGCTAAGTAACCGTCGGAAAAGGTTGAACCTGCGTACAATTTCAGCAACAGTTGAAGCCGTTGCAAATAAGTCTTATTTGCGACATCTCTCAAGCCGTCGCAAATGATATTTAACTTGTCGCAAATAAGTTTTTTTAATATTTTAATATTATTTAATTCCTTGTATTTCCTTTATGTATAAGAAGATAATTGCATAAAAAAATATTCATTCACCATAATCATTCCAATCAAAAAAATTTAATGTAATTCATACAAAATGTAGTTTTTATATAAACTAAAGTTCAAATGTATACGACAAAATTTTTCTGAAAAATACATAAACATCAAATTATAACCACTCGTCCAACATTAATACATCCAAAGCACATTTAAAAAAAAAAAAAAAGGCACTCCATCAATCCCAGTTATCAACAACGGACTATTCTTTCTCAATCCTGAAAAAGAAAAAATAAAATATTTACCAATATAATTAATATACATAATTATATATATGCATATGATAATAACAAAGAACCTACAAAATAAAATTGTAATTTACATCAGCAGATATCCATGCAATGTGTCGATCAATCGATTCTCCAATAGCTCTAATGCATTGACATGATGCTTCTAAAAGAGCATTAGGATTTCTGGTATTTTCAATAAAAAATTTGTAAAAATTTAAATCCAATGTTTTTTCATTCACTTTGGACAATTGGTCCACACTAACAAAAAGTTCATCTATCAACTCAACTTTTAGAAGCCCAAAATTAACTAAACTTACTTCGCCGTCATTCTATAATCATCAGTAATCAGTATAATATTTTAATAAGTTGTTTCAAGTAAAATATAACTATTAATAAATTAAATAGAATTTGTGCTCTAATTCTGAAACCGAGTGTAGGGTGACAGTGCCATTCGTTTCCATACGTCACCGTGCCTAGATTGTGTTACATGCCAAATTTATGTTGTTTCAAGTGCATTTAGAGATTTTGATTTGTATACCCCGAAACATAAATTTAAAACTTAAATTATTAAGTGTCTTTCATTCTTCAATCTAATTATTAATTTACTTAGTTTTATTGCATTAAACAATGTTAGATGATCTTTTTAGCTAGGTTTATTATTTTACATTCTTCAACTAAACCTAAGTTACTAAGTAAACCTAAACTTTAGAAATTAGACCTAATCTTTTTATATTTATTATTTTAAGACCTAAACATTACAAATATAAATTACATGGACTTAAACTTTACAAATTAGAAGTGATCCTAAACTTTACAAAGCTTTATATATACCTAAAATTTTGTTCTCGTACGTACATAAATCTAAAATTTACATTCTTCAAAAATGCATTTTCTACAAATTATAAATTATAATATTCATCACAATATTCTTCATAATTATAATAAAAGAATAAAATCTAAACACATTACAAAATACAAACCAAATGAAAGAGAGACTAACGATATTCACCACAATAATAAATATCACATTATACATGGAAACAATTGAAATACACACATAAAAAATTACAAAACAAATTAATGAGAAACAGAGAGACAGACTAGTGGATTGGTGGACGATGGCAGTGGTGGCTCTGGGCTTCAGAGAGAGAGAGAGAGAGAGAGAGAGAGAGAGAGAGAGAGGAAATTTATCGATAGGGATTCGGTCGAGGGAAGAAAAAAGGGGAAGATGAAAAGAAGACCTGCCAAATGAAATGATGCCATTTAATTAAAATTTTGAGATGGGAAGGACGCTGTCACAAAAGATCAGCGCAAAAGGTCCTTATTTGTGACGGAAAGAATGCCGTTGCAAAAGGCTAGCCTTTGTGACGATAGGCAGTAATTGTTGCAAAATAGTATTTTGCTATAGTATTTGTGACGGCGTCCTTCCTGTCACATATAAGGACCTTTTGCAACGATAAATTAACCGTCACACATACGCCCGTTATAAAAGGCTCTATTTTTAGTAGTGGGCCTAGGGAAGATATATATACATACATATATATATATATATATATATTTGTGTGTGTATATAAAGAGTTTAGAAGCCATTTAATTCGTAAGGAGTGGTTATATAAAAATTAGATAGGATTAAATGGTTTGGAGAAAAATTAACACTGCTTCATTCCCAACACCCCTCCCAGAAAAACAAAATGTTTAGCATCCCAATTCTTAGAATATCCTATATATTGTAGAAATTGATGTTTTTTTTTTGTTACAAACGGCCAATTTTAGAGACCGTTTCGATCAGGCAGTTGCCTAGTGGTAAGTGGGTCTTGCAAAGTGATATCACAATGTCCACTAAAATGTTTTTCTTTCCCTTTTTTTTTTTTTTTTTTGCATTTGCATATATCAGCAATATATAGGAGACGTCAATTCTGAATTGAGAATCTATTTGTAGTAACTTATCAAATCACTTACATTTAAGTTATGAAGAATATCTAGTGGGGTGTTGCCCGCCTGAGCATCACTTAGCCTTTTGTGGCCCATAAGGTCCAAGTGATGCAACATAAGTATTATGGAACTGCTGACTATAAGCTAGGCTAGGCTAGGTATGGGATAGGCCTACCGAGCGTGGCAAAAGCAAACTATACATACATATGTCACCCTGCAATTACACACATTATATATATATATATATATATATGTCTGTATGCAATTGTCAGCGAAATAATTGAGAAATGAGGAACTTTCCTTCCCTCATCCATGACCTGCACGAAAAACCTAGCATATGTAGATTCCACTGCAAGCCTAGGTCAAGATGCCAATCTATTTCAAAGGCGAAATGAGCCGCCATGGTTTTTATTTTTTGATTTTCAAGAAGAAAATTCTTTTTATAGTGGGTGTAGGGTTGAGCCACCATGACTTTTATTTTTCTATTTTCAAGAGGATTCTTAGTGGGTAAGGTTCAGGCTTCAGCTCACTTCCGTTAAAATATATTCATTGATTCTCAATTATATAACCATTTTTACAGCATTACATGAGTTAAGGGCATACTCCTATGCCAAAGGTTTCAATTCTCTAGAATTTTAAACCATTCACTTTGGCCTATATTTAATTACATTTTCGACAACTATAGTTAATTATTTCTATTTGGATGCGTTTGAAACTTCGATGAAACCACTCACTTTGGCCTCCAATTCTAAATTCACAGATTGCTTGTCTTGCCCTTCCTTAAGATTATTTAATTTGGTTCATATAAAATAAAAGATAATGTCTGAATTGCTTATCTTGACCCCATTTTAGAAAAAATAAAAAAAAATACTGAATAAGATGGATACAGAATTACTAGTTCAATCTTAGAATCTCATCTCACAAAACGAATGCAGCCTTAATGCTAACTATTATTTTTGGCGAGAGTTGATTGCCTCTTCAAAAAATAAAAAAATAAAACTGTTGAAAAATATTGGAGCAAGATTCAATTTTTGGGATATATAATTCAAAGAAACAAGAAGAGTATTTGGACTAGAACGTCTTTTACAAAGAAGGGCAAAGTATTAAAAGGCGTCTGTAACGTCCCCAAACCCGGACCTTCTACCCAACTTAGATTAAGAAGGTTGAGAAACCAATATTTAGACAAAAGAAGAGCTTGAATATGTAATCAACAATTGTAGAAAAAAAAAAAAAAAAAAAAGAATCAACATGAACCAACAATTCCTGAGCATTTCAATAGTAAATTAAACTCCTATGAGAATTTTGAGAGAACTGCAGTATATATAACATGCCTCAAATGGGTTTCAACCATTAGGCTTTTTATAAAAAGAAAATTTTTGTGTTAGGCTCTGCACTTTCACTCAAATGGTAAAAAAAAATTTATCTAATCAGCGCATACTAAATTAATTTTCATTTTTTAATTCATACCTTTCTAAATCTTTTTTAACCAATATTATTTACCATCCACGGTAAGTATGAGATTCTACTACTACTTTGTCTGATTGGTATGTTCTAGTCTCTCTTTTTCTATATCATTGTCACTTGGCAATATGAGAATATTTATCCTAAAATATAACTCAAGTAGGAGCATACGTGTAGTCCTTAAACTAATTTGCAAACAACCACTAGCAAATATCCAAATTAATTTTTGCAAATAAATAAAAATTGACACACATGCATCAGGTATGCCTCAACCTTTTAGTTTTGTTATTACTACATAACAATTAATGGACTACGGGCACGCCTGAAATTTCAATATTTTCCCTATATTTTCAAAAGCATTAATTTTATCTCTAAAATGTGAATCCTTATAAAGATAGATGGTAATTTGAATGAACTCACATTTCTAAAATGTGAAGCTTTATAATTTCAATATTTGCCCTCATACTTGAAACCTCATTTTTCTATATTACTTGATATTTCATTCCCTCATCTATATTATACTAAAAGCAAACCTTGATCTGTTATGTGAAGCCTTATAAAGATAGATGGTAATTTGAATGAACTGAAACCACCTATAACACGATATAATTACAAAATAATCCAAAAGAAAATGAATAATTCATTAGCATGATAAGTTCTTTTCAAATAAGATGACTACATACTCTCTATTTTCTCTCTCCACTTCCACAAACCGATCAGCCACGTAGTAGCTAGGGACAACATTCTAATACTAAGCTAAGCTGAGGCAATGATCATATATAGTTTATCGTACAACAAAAGTTTTAAAAGTAGACATTTGTCTTCAAGGCATTATTTTTTTTAAAGAAAAGTCATTATAAAGATTGGGTTAATCTTGATCCAAGTGTCTATTCAACTAGGATAAGGAAAATCTAAGTTTACATGGTTCGTGCTTGCATGAGTTCAAGGGAATAATTGGTTAAAGGTTTGGACATTTTGTAGCAACAAAAAAAAAAAGGAAAATTGAACAATACACAGACGGTCTCTTTTTTCTCGTTGTTTTTCTCTGGTGAAACTTGTTCACTCAGAATAGCTATGGTTGAAATGGAAACAGCCAAGAACCTATATCTCTGTCAATTGAACAGTAAGCTTATCTTCAATTGGGTTAGTTGCCAATGATAAGATTTGTAGGGGATATAGGCCAGTGGAGCTCTTTGTATTGAATTGAGAAGTTCGACAATTAATTTGATATGTTGGAATAGTTAGTTAAATAACTTGCATTTATTCTATTAGAGAATTGAAGAAAAATTGATACTATATGCTAAAGTTGCCCAAATATTGGGACTGTTTATTCAAACACAGTTGACAAAGTTCAAAACGCCGGTCTATGGTGATAACAATGGCAAGCAATGGTGGAGAATTTTAGCTCCATGGGCATGCAAGCATTATATTGGGATTAGCATAACCCATTTTGCTGAATATTAGCACTTTTGTATCGGTGCAAACATCTATCTTTTGAAATCATCCATATTCAAGTCTTAAGAAAATCTGGCTACTATTATCATGACTCAAGATCCATATAGTACCATATTGTTGGTCTTGAATATGAGCTACATATATGGATTTTTACTTCAATTTCATGAAAAGTTAGTAAAAAGTTCAAAAGTACTTTTGGGACTTAGGATAGTGACGCAGGATAACTCAGTGAAGTACGGAGTCGAGTTCTCAGAAAACTTTGATAATATGATGTAGAAACACTCATACTCTCTCAGATAGCATAGAATAACAAAATTACTTCTACAAGAAAACCAAAAACCTAAACTTTGAAAGTGGTTTGTTTATTCTAAACTAAACTATGAAAACGATTTTAATTCAATAAAAGAAAGTCTTAAGACCAATTGATCGAACCAATTACTTCACCTAGAATTCCAATGGAGGTTTTTAATAATTCAAATCATTGACTGAATCGTGAGTCTTTGATTAAGAGGATTTGAAGATAAAAATAGCTATTTTTTTAACAATCAAATCTAGATTAATCAAGTTTAAAATCATAGATGCATACCATCGATTCATGCAGTAAATATGCCGAACTAGGGTTTGTGCATATATATTACCAAACTTAGTCAAATATCTAAATTTTCATAAATGTTTAAGATTTGATCCCAAAAGAATTAAGAAAGAGAAGATTTAATCATTGAAACTCGAATTACCTTTATTGTTTATCCAAGATCTTTAATTGATTTTCACAATTGATCCCAAGATGAAATTTAGCTATTCACCACCATAATAGATACGCAAATATATGTTAAAATTGTATTAAAAGACTAGTTTCTTATTACAAGAATCGAAGAAAGTTATGAAAAACTATGTAGAAGCCAAAAAGAAACTCTCTAAAACTCCTGCTAACTCTAAAACTCCTAAATAAAAGTGCTAACCCTAAAAATAACTTTAGCCCCAACTTTTACAGGTTTCCAAAAAAACGCAAATTCGGCGAACTGTTCAAATGCTCTAACCACCATTCGAATAGTTTTCTAACGTGCTTCTAACAGCATGAACAAGCTGCAAAATCTTTAGACTTGATTCTGATCAAGAAAACTAATCTCAGTACTTTCTGACGGAAAAGTCTATTTGACGCACCGTTCAAACACCTCTGCATATTGTTTCAATGCTTATCTTTCCATTCGAACGGGCATTCGAACGCTTTCTTCATCCATTCGAATGGTCTTTGACTTTTTCCTCCAAATTTTTTCTTTTTAAACTAAGATTCTTGTTTACACACAACAAACTAAGTTAGACACGAAATAAGACTAAAAATACATAAATAATTATATACTTTAGATCTAACGAGGAAGTAATTGAGGCTTATAAATTATACTTTTAGAGTATAATCACTATACGTCCTCTTGTGGGATTAGTCTACATACTATTGATTGGTCTAGACTTTGATATCCACAGTTATTTGGACTTGGGCCGCACAATATCTCGTACCATGCAGAGCCAATTTTCTACATATGACTCTACTTCAATTTTATTTTGTGACGTGGAATTCAACTCGTATCAATCACCTCCTGCCACTTGGGAGGTATTTTGGTTTAGGGTATTTCACCGCACCCCACTTAAAAAGTCCTTTTGAGTCTTGCGTGTCACAACTACACTGACGTGTTTATTTAAATGAGCACAAATTGGTCCTTTAGCTCCAAGTCTTTGAAATATGCTATTTTACCACAAAATTATTACTATTTCCAGATGAATTTTCATCCATATTTTAAAGTGCTCCCAAATGATCAAGCTCCAATAATTTTTTCCTAGTATCTACTTGGGGAGAGTTCTGGGTCCTAAACCATAGGACCATACCATTAAATGAGCCATTAGAGATTGCATCTTGATTTTCTCCATTGGCCAGTGATATTACTTTTCAAATTCTTTGATCAATATAGCACCTTCTCCATGGTTTTCTCTGATTTCTTTTCCATCATCTCTTGCTTGAGGCTGCTTAAGTGTTAAGGTAGGGATTAAGAATCTCTGTTGACAGAGATTTATTTCTTGCGCCATTCTCTTAGATACTTTGTATCGAGCTGCTCCATCTATGGAGCTTCGTAAGTTTACATGGGATTTTGTCAAGTGAAACAGAGTTGAACTTCACATGAATTGATCTAATGGAGGCTTCCATCTCAACAAGGCCTCAGCTTTTATAGTGGTGCTACATAATAATGGTGTCCCTAAGTGAAGGTATATAGCAACTCTCTTTGTCTATATCTCTTAGTTCAGATTTGCTTATACATTCCTCATTTACCAATCTTTGCTAGCATCTTAACAATTTCACTAGAGGCTTCACTAAATCTCAAATTAAGTTAGGTAGTCTGTTATTGTTGCTGTTGTTATTACTACTACTAGTGGCTGGGCAAGTTAGGTCATTGTCACTCTTCTAATTAGAATTATTTTTGGACCCAAACTAAAGCCTCTCCCTTGGTGTTTGAATAGTGCATTGTTAAGGCTGCATGGAATGCATTAAAGCTCATGTAATGGACACAAGATTTGGAAAATTCTCATACCCTTACGCTATGGTTTGATTTTAGATTATAGAGCGAATGAAAAAAGGAAAGGAAAAAATGAGAAGAAAAGCAAATAAAGTAAAAGAAGCTAAAATTATTGATTTTTAATTAGACTAGAAAATCAAAAGAAAATATATTGGTATTTGTAAAAAAAAAATTATTTTTCTATTTGGCTACAGCAAAAAGTATACATATGATTAATTTCATGTCCCTTTTCTTTGATAAATTCAAGATCCAGATCATTACAGTATGAGAAGCTTGCAAACCTTTCAAATTCCAAAAGAATTATTCACAACATTAGAGAAACAACATTATTTTGTAAGTGAAACCTCAAGACTCATGACGTTGTTGATTCTTGTGAAATGAAGGAAGACTTGAAATCTATAATTGAGATGGCTTTCTTACATTCTGCACAGTGAGTTGGGATGAAGTTTACCAAGGAGTCAATCCTAGCCTACCCCGACCTTGATGATGAGTTTTCATCTTCAAATGTAAACCTAACCCTAACCCTAGGTTAAGAAACCCCTCCACAAACTTAGTTATCGATCCGCTGGCATATAGTATAAAGATTTAGTAGTGCAGTCACTGGACCAGGATTCAGTTTCAATTATATTCTATATATCTTTTCGATTGGTGGAGGATTACAAAAGGAACACTTATAAAAAGAGTATATGCTAAAACTACTTAAGGATATGCTTCAATTTAAGCATGTCTAACATGATATATATATATATATATATAGATAGATAGATATACATATATACGAGCCTCCTTAAACAACGTGACCGGGTGTCCATCCATGGGTATATATTATGGGTTTGGAGGGTGTAGGGTATGAACTCTATAGGAACGCACTTGTATGAAACAAAGTATAAATACTCAGTGGGATGTGAAAGTGAATAGAGACAGAATGCCAAACAAAGCACTGAAATGTGCCAAAGGCAAGGCAGGCAACGTCAGTCATGTCTTTGTCAGATTGATTCAAGTTGAGAGAGAGAGAGAGAGAGAGAGAGAGAGAGATCATGCTGTGGCTAACGTTTTGATGTGTCCCACTAGGTTGTGTTGGGTCGGCCGTTACCGAGACAACACTTTGTGGGTTTGTCCTGTCTGTATTAGCCTATTACGGCCTTCTCTCTCTGCCATGCATATACACATGTATATATGTAACGGCCTTCTGTCTCTGTCATGCATACACATATGTATATATACATATATACATATATAAATATAGTAGCAATGAACCTGTGAATGGAAAAAATATATCTTAAATATAAAAGTATTATGTAAAATAAACTATCAATTATATATACTAATAATATGAATTATAATAGTCAATATAATCTTAAAATAAAAGTAAAATTTTGATTGTAATTAAAAAAAACTTTAATTTGCAATAAGAAACTAAAGTTTTAATATGAACATTCTAAAATAGATTTTTTCACCTTAAAATCTTGCTAACGACTACATTGATGAAGTTTAGAAGTTACATACATGATTTATTTATTAAGTATATTTAATAATGCAGAAATAACAACTTAAAACTAATAATTTACCTAAAAAAGAATTTAAATTTTTAGTTAGGGAGAGTTGATTTATCATCAAATAACTAATTTTGAAAATTAAATACATACAATTATTAGCAGTAATAAGTCAATAATTGAGTTTTAGTATATCAAACATACATTTGAATCTAATAATCATTTTAACGGCATCATGTGCTCATAATTAGATTTAACTAACGTGATGTTTTCATGCATTTTTGTTTTACTAATTAAAGAGAAATTTTAAGTGGTAATACAACTCAAATAAGAAATCACACAATCATTTTAAATTAGATACTTTATGATTTATGCAAATTTTACGTTTGTATTTTTATTTATGATATTATTTTTTGTACCAATGAAATAAAAGAGATGATTTTCAATTTTTTTTATTTTTTATTTACTTTCCATATAACGCCATAAAAAAATCACATATTAAAGATTTAAAAAATATTATCATATTAATGAAAGAATCATTTATTACTTTTGAATAGTAACATCCAATGATTACCTGACATGTGTATTATTATATTTTATAAATTCAAAATCTTGAAAATTTTGAATTAAGACTTTTCTCCTAATATTTTATTATAATATATAATATAGATACTAACATAACACATAGATATGTACGCACGCATACGAGAGAGAAAGAGAGAGAGGGAGGGGGGTGTGCGCATGTGTGTTTGTTTTATCCGTAGTCAGGATTCCCCATTTCAGCACTTGGAAGTTGGAACACTGAGAGGTTACCATGGAGAATGCAGCCTTTTCCATTATACAAAAGTATTTCGTTCTCTTGTTTCTCTAACCCATCTCTCTCTCTCTCTCTCTCTCTCTCTCTCTCTCTCTCTCTATATATATATATATATATATATGTATATATGTATGTACGTATATGTCTCGTGCACGTGAAGAGTGTATTCATTATAGTCCGAGTGTTTTGGTTGAGGGGTCCAATTGATCACTACTTCAAAATGGAAAGGACAGTGGAGTAATTAAAGTGTTAATTCTCCTCATAGGGGGCCTACTCTGCCAGAATTATTGGTCACCATGACCTTGATGTTTGGAATTAGTATAACCATAGTTTCATAGTGGAAAGATTGCGATGGTTAGATTTAGATAGCATACGAGATTTTGACAAATTGCTTACAAGATTTGAATAAATTAAATAATCAATTAGTATTATGTAATAAGGTGTTGGTTGATATTTCTCATGAAATATACCCACGATATTTGCATTATGTGCATTGGAATATATTTCTACTTTTATAATCTATAATATATTTGTGTATTTATATCAACTAATACATCTCCATTCTTGGAGGTGGAGGTACAATGTCTCTATTTTGTTGATGCTTTCTTCCTTTCCAGCTTTGATAAGGAAATAACATAAAATATATGTCCATATCTTTTTTTATAATGAAAAATATCAGCAATATTTATATTATATTTATTAGTCAATTTTAATTTTAAAAATCTCTATTTATCCTTGTCATTAACTAATACTCTTGGCCGTTTTACAGTTTTTTTTTTAGCATTTTCTCGCAAGTACCTTCAGACATCTGATAAATTGGAACATATATAGTGGATATTTTTCAGGACGATATCAATATCTTGCCATGTGTTGCCCCATACATCCCTACTTTTGGATGTGCGATGCATTCTTTTCGTTAATTTTTATTCCTTATATTAGATACTAATATAATTGTGTTAATCTTTGATAATTACAACCGATATCATATCCATTATATATATCCAACAATAAATAATAAAAAAAAATTAAAGGAATCATTGTGCATGAACCTCGTTACAATATATATATATATATATATATATTTAGATAACTGTCACACAAGATGTTGCATTTAAATATTTTATATAAGTATAGTTGGCCTTGGACAGTATATGATTCTTTTCCGAAGTAATAGGATAATATTTACTTTACATATTTAATTTGATCCAGTAAGTTGAGATCTCATTAATTTAAACTTCACACTAAAGTGACCTATTCTATTACTAAAAGGCAAAAATTATTATATATTTTAGGATTAATTACAACAATATCCATTGAACTATGATTCACTATCAATTAACTCTCATAAACTTTAAAATGTGACACATTAATCCTTTAAACTATTAATTTATATCAATTAGTACCTTCTATTATCAATCCGTTAGGAAAATAGATAAAAAAATTATTATACAACTAACAGATACCTAATATATTGCTAGCATAAGGTTTTAATTGATACAAATTTATAATTTAGGGGGTCAATGTATTATGTTTAATAATTTATGGGGGTTTAGTTATATTGAATCATAGTTTAAGAAGCGTTGTGACAATTACTCCTATATTTTATTATTAATTTTTTTCACTATTTTTTTTATTGTTAAGAACAGAAAATCCGAGCTACAGCAATTTAGGTTGTGGATTTAGTACTAATATTCTTGGCCAAGAAATTAAGAGAAGTAAATAACAGGGTCACTAGCTGGGCATGGTTTTGCGAATATTGATCAATCTTTTTTTTTTTTTTTCCTCTCTAGAATTGACACATTTATTGGATATTATTGCCAAAACGTGTAGAGCTAGCTGGGTTTAATTAATTAATGAGAGACAAAAAAGAAAGGAGGTGTAGATGGAAATGGAATCAACTCAAATTATTTTGAAAACATTTGAACCCCACACATGAAGCAGCTTTGGCCACCAAACGTATATCCCCACTAGTCCCCTTGCCAATGGAGCTCCCCAACATTCATTAATGTGCCCTTTTAATTAATTAATTAAAAGCGCTGTAACTTGGACCATCTAATTAACTGTCATCAATTGACGTGGATGTGACCCCACTATGAGTCCTTGGGCACATTAATTTTTTGACTACCTACTGTGATTAACACATACGTTTCTTGTGTGAAGAAAATTTGAGCCAAAAAAAAAAAAAAATGTTGTATGGTAATTTAAACAAGGTAATACAATGCACGAGTTTCTTGTCTTTGTAAAAATCTAGAAAGAATTAAATATATGTAATCTTATCTTCATGTGAATAGTCTAATTTCTTGTTTCGAACCTGTAACACCCAAGTCACAATTGATCAGCAATTTTACTGATGTTTCAAGACCTATCATCATATTAACGGCTAATTCATTGAGAGAAATTGTGGTCTGTACAAGGGAGCCCCTATTGCCAAGGCAAATATGAGCTCTAGCCAAAGTATTTCGAGGCAATTTTTTGGCTGCAGTAAAAAATGCCCTTAGCAATAGGATTGGTTTTATGCATATTTGGCAATAAATTGAATTTTTTAAAGACAAAAATCGTGAGTGATAATGGTTAGTAACTAACAACATTTAAGGGGCCACTGCAAAACAAACTCTGAGGATTGGTTCATTTGGTTGTCCCAAGATAGAAATGGGAAATTTTACAGTTAACTCATTCATGGATTAAATAGTTAGATTTGTTTGGCTGTAAAATGAAGCAATCAAAACAATTTACAAAATTTACTTTTTCATGAATTAAAAGAATTGCCTAATAAAAAATTGAGATATTCAAAATATTTATGCTCAACACCTACCGAAAACTTGGTTCATTTACAAATTAACAGATTTTGAATTAATTAACTCGACACGGCCCCTTAGATTATTAGCATCGCCCAACTGAACCCCATGGGCTTGTGGCCCCAAAGGTACAACTCTGTTGTCAATCCAGACTGGGCCTTATGAACTGGGCCGTGCTTCATCCAATCTAGTGTTTCTCTAGCAATGAGTATAACCCAAAACCGTTTTCCAGGCTAGGCCTTTATGTTGTCTCACTTTTGTTAAAAAGACACGGGGCTTTTGGGCCACTAAACACTGCGTCGTCTGAATACAACTTTTTTATGAATTTCTAATTTCCGACACTTTTTTTTCTGAACTTTTAGCCTTTTGACGTTTTTTTACTGACTTTTAAGCTAGTATAAAATTTTTTTTTTTTTTTTTTTAAACAGGGCCAATCACTTTATAACTCCTCAACTAGTATAAAAGTCTGAAGCCCGTAAAATGCTGCATACAAACAAGAGGGCTAGATGTTCATGTACCTGACCTCATTTTGGTCATTGTAGTTTCTCCACTTGGTTTTGGTATACTCCATTGGCCTAAAATAAAATTTTAAGTCTACTCATTTAACTTAAAATAATTTTTAATTAATATTTTTTCTTCAACAAATAATGATAAATAATAGAAAAATATATTATTTATATCTATTTTCGGCCAGATCAAACTTCAAATACAATTTTCAAGCTCACCCGTTAATCTTATTAGGCCTAAAAAAAATTTTAAGTCCTATTAATCATGGGCGAGCCAAGTAGGCTCGTTGCCACCCCTACTGTGAGAGTTGTTTTTTATTTATATCTATTTTTTCAAGTATCCTTTCTAAATTACACGGGCCAAAAGTTGATTCCCATAGAGACTTGCCAAAAGAAACGCCGGAAGTGTAGTAGAACATGACCTACAAAAATTATGAGAAACAAAAAAGTTAGGTGATATATAATTAAATAAGATATTTTAAAAAATTATTAATAACATTAAGAAAAATATATATAAACTGTTATAATACTTTTATAATCATATAAAATATTATTACTATACAATATTTATAGAAATTTATTAAAATAATTATATATTATTATTAAAAAGTAAGATTTGAGAAAATAAAAAATATTATAAATTATGAAGAGCGAGTTTCTAGGGTGTTTCCATGATATTTTTTTAAAAGTTTTTAACAAGTTTCTGTGGGGTAAAAATACACGGCCCAATCCACATGATATTGAAGCTGGGCTGCTAGGCGGCCCAAATCGAAGCACTAAAGAGCGGTCCGGCCCAAGACGCCGATCTTGTGCCGACCTTGGCCCAAACCGCGAAAAGTAAGCTCAAACCGCTAGCGGTCTCAGAGCATTAAATGCGGAGTTGACCAGCATTAAATGCGCCAGCGGCTCCCCACGCAACGTTGACCTGCACTTCCGATCAGCCGAATTCTTCAACGACGGTAAGACAAGCCTTGCATGCGGTCAGTCGGCGGCATATGATGATACCTACCCAGAAGGCCATGATGACCTGCTGGTAGGCCAAGAGCAAAATACTCCATCGATCACACTATAAATACCCAAGCCATCAAGAGCCAGATATGGACAATTAACCCCAAGTATACACAACTCTTATTCGTTCTACTCTTAATTAAGCTTGCTAACTTAATCATCGAAGTGTGATCGGCCCAACAAGGGTCAACCCATTCTAACTTCTCTTTCTTGCAGTGAGTTTGAACTCGTGAACGTGGGCTTGAGTGTTCAGCCCGGCCTTCCCGAAAAATCTCATCTACAATTGGCACCACCTGTGGGAAGGCTTAGATAACCATGAGTTTGAACAATCGAAGGGGAAGAGGAGAGAACCACGATGAGCGAGGCAACAAAGCCTCCTCTAGCAAAGATCAAACCAATTCAGCGCATTGCCAATCTACCCCAATAGATTGGCACCGAGGCAGAGTACTGAGGTCGGAAATACAAACCCCTGCTGAAAGCCACCAGGGAGCACCAGACGAGCTGCGGAGGAACCCGGACTATGTCAGGGAGCGAAACTTCTGAAGGAACCACCACCGAGACCTTGCCTCCTCACCCTCCAGTGGACGAGTCCCAAGTGAAGATACACTCCATTCGGCCGAAAGAGAAATTCAGCGGTGCGGCAAAGAGATTGCCTACCTCACCTCTCAGGTCCAAGCCATGAGAGAGGCAATCTCTGAAAGAAACGGGCATGGGAGAGAAAGGTCCCCAGACCGTGAAAGAACTATATGAAGCAGGGACGTCCCGGCGCTGCGAGTAAGAGGGAGCTGCACCTCTAGCACCGAGCGCTGTTACAACAGGCGAGCAAATCGGCTGAGAAAGAGGAGCAAGACACCGCCAAATAAAAAACATGCGGAAGATGGTCGACATCGAAAAGACTAGGAAAAATGGTACAACGAAAAGTTAGAGGACAAGAAGCAGTCAGCTAAGGAACGCACAGCCCATGACCTGGTCAAGAAGGCCTTAGACCAAATTGCATCCACACCATTCACGGAGGAGATTGAGCCTTACCCATTTCCTCGAAAGTTCACCCCACCAAAGTTCACCCTATATGACGGAAAGGCCGACCCGGATAACCATGTTCGGCATTACAAGCAGCTGATAGTGATATAGTGCGATGACCAAACATTGATGTGCTGAATCTTCCCCTCCAATCTGGGGGACATAGCCTTACAATGGTTCAACAAGTTGCTGTCCAGATCCGTGTCAAATTGGAGGCAGCTTGCCGAGCTGTTCACCACTCAATTCATAGTTAACAGCCTGTAGCCCAAGGAAGTGAATTTTTTACTGACCTTGTGGAAAGAAGAAGGGGAAGGATTGCGGGCGTATGGCCGATGCTACTGGGAGGCTTACAACGAAATTGACGAGTGCAGTGAACAACTAACTGTGACTTAGTTCAAAATCGACCTTCCTAGGGAGCATCGTTTGCGGCAGTCCTTGATGAATAAACCGGCCCTCACTATATAGGAATTGATGCTGAGAATCGAGCGTTATGCAAGATTAGATGAAGATATGCCCCAGCCAACTACAACGAAGGTCGGCATTGTCGCCGCTAAAATAAACAAAAAGGAAGCCAAGAAACCTCGACAAGAAGACAACAACCGGGGAAGAAAGGTGAATAAGGGGGTCTACACAGTTTTTAAGGACCCCATCTATAAAATCTTGCTCCAAATTCGTGACAAACCATTTTTCAAGGGGCCACCAAAGTTAGGAGAGGACCTAGCGTCCCGAGACCAGAAGAGGTTCTATTCTTACCACCGCGAGAAGGGGCATAAGACGGAGCAATGTCGGCATCTCAAGACCCACTTGGAAGATTTGGCTAAGGCTGGCCATCTCAACCAATTTATTGATCGGAACAAGACGAAAAACGAGGCCGAGCAACCGCGAGTGCAAGATGCACCCTAGAAAGAGATTGAAGCAAGACCGGTCCGAGTAATCAATGTGCTGCACGGTTTGGCCGAATCAGGAACCGTCGACCAACATAGATACCGAGCCAAGATACAGAAGGCTACACACTTGAGGGAAGTAATGCAAATACAACCGTCAAGCAAAAAAGCCAAGGTCGGTGATGGCCCATCCTCTATTACCTTCACTGACGAAGACCTCGTGGGGGTACAGACCCCTCATAATGATACCCTGGTTGTAACACTAAGAATGGCGGACTGTGATGTAAAAAGATTGCTCATTGACCAAGGAAGTTCTTCCGGAGTCATGTATTACAGCCTGTTCAAAAAATTGGAGCTGAAGGAGTCCGACTTCCAGCCATCACTCAACCCGTTGGTCGGATTTAGCTCAGATCCAGTTTGGCCCATGAGGAAGGTAACAATTTCTGTGACTGCCGGAGGAATTACGTTGCAAACAGAATTCTTAATAGTCAACATGCCTTCCCCCTACAATACCATTATGGGACGAACTTGGTTACACCTCATGAATGCTATCGCCTCGTCCTACCATCAGCTGATCAAATTCCCGATCCCTGGAGGAGTGGGGGAAATAAGGGGGGACCAAATGGCTACCAAGCAGTATTTCCTAACAGCATGCATGACCAAGACAAAGGCCGAAAAAGTACATATAATGGAGCTGCATGAAAACACCCCCACTACCGACGATGTGGGGCAAACGCCTGAGAACAAGGCCATAGAGGACCTAAAGAAGATACACATCAATCTGCAGGATGATAAGTACTTCGTCATCGACACCTCTAATCAAGGTTTTGACAAGTTACCTCGAAGTGTTCGCCTAAACCCCTTATGATATGCCAGGAATTGATGCCGATGTTGCTTGCCACAAGCTAAATGTTAACCCAAAGTGCCGGCCTATGGTCCAAAAAGGGAGAAGGGCGGCAACGCAGTATGTGGATGCCGTTATTGAAGAAACCAAGGTTTTGGAAGTTGCGGCAATTTGGAAAATCAACTACCTGAGTTGGCTTTCAAACACAGTGGTGGTAAAGAAGAAGGAAAGCAAGTGGAGGGTCTGTATGGACTTCACTGATCTGAACAAAACATGCCCCAAGAACCCTTTCTCCCTCCCCAATCGACCAGCTCGTGGATGCAACAGTTGGCTTCGGGCGGATGAGTTTTTTGGATGCTTATTGGGGGTACCACCAGATTTCCCTCCATCTTGACGATCAAGAGAAGACGGCCTTCATCACTCCAAGGGGTATATTTTACTACAAGGTTATGTCCTTTGGTATGAAGAATGCCGGGGCTACATATCAACGGTTGGTCACAAAGATGTTCAAGAAGTAGATTGGCAGCACCATGGAGGTCTACATCGACGATATGGTGGTAAAAAGCAAACTCAACAACTCCCATCTGGAAGATCTAAAAAAGGTACTCAGCATCCTAAAGGAGTACAAAATGAGACTGAATGCCTCGAAATGCGTCTTCGAGGTCAGCTCGGGTAAATTCCTGGGGTTCTTGGTTACACATCGGGGCATTGAGGTGGATCCTCGACAGATCAGTGCAATCCAGAGTGTTCAGGCTCCGAAGAATGCTAAGAAGGTGCAGAAGCTAACTGGAATGGTAGCAGCGCTCAACATGTTCAAAAGCTGATCATCAGACAAATGCCGACCATTCTTCCAGCTTCTTAAAAAGCGAGAACAATTCAAATGGATTCCCGAATATGACGAAGCTCTTAGTGATTTGAAGAAATACTTGACCCAACCACCCTTACTTTTCACCCTACTCAAGCATGAGGAACTCTTCCTCTACCTCGCAGTGTCGGAGCATACAATCAGTGATGTACTACTTAGGCAACAAGATCGGCAACAATTGCCTGTTTACTATGTCAACAAAACTCTTCTCGGAGCGGAAAGTAGATACTTAACCCTAGAGAAGTTAGCACTCGCACTAGTAGTAGCATCCCGCAAATTGGTGCACTATTTCAGAGCTCACACCATCAACGTGCTCACAGACCACCAACTCAAACCTCTTCTCAGAAGGGCCGACTTTTCTGGCAGATTGGCAAAATAGGCTGTGGAGTTAGGAGAGTTTGATATCAAGTTCCATCTAAGATCGACTGTGAAAGGGCAGGTCCTAACTGATTTCATTACCGAATTCTCCGTTGAACTACCACCTGAAGCCGACTAAGCACCACCGCCTGCTCAACCGCACGACGACCTTCCTTTGGATCTTTAGGAGAACACTGATCATTGGCAACTCTACGTCGACGGAGCCTCCAATGACCGGGGGGCAGGATCAAGCATAGTGCTCATTACACCAGACCGTTTGACCATCGAACAAGCTATCAAGCTCGAGTTCGTTGCCTCTAACAATGAATCTGAATATGAGGCCTTGCTTGCCGGACTACGCCAAGCCATTAAACTCAAAATTTATGAGATCGTTATCTATTTAAACTCCCTGTTTGTTGTCAACTAGATTACGGGAGAATGCGCAACAAAAAATAGTAGAATGACGCAGTACCTACCTACAACCAAAGAGCTGCTTAGCAAATTCAGCAGTTACAAACTCCGCTAGATCAGCCGGGACAATAACTCTCATGCTGATGCTCTGGTGACATTAGCAACAGCCCTGAAGTTAGGATAAAAAAGAACAATCAATGAGGAAACTTTGGCCAGGCCAAGTATATTTCATGATGAAAAACAAGCTATGGCTGTAGAAAAGTTGGGACCATCCTGGATGGACCCAATCATCTCCTATCTCGACAAAGACGAGCTACCAGAAGACAAAAATGAAGCCAGACGAATCAAGCATGCAACTCTCAGATACTGGTTGTCACCAAGCAAGGAACTTTACAGGCGATCCTTCACTGGTCCATACTTGCACTATGTCCACCCGGATAAGGTGCAAGGCGTCCTATTTGAAATCCACGAAAGAATATGTGGAAGTCACATCGGCGGAAGATCGATAGCACACCGAGCTATATCACATGGATACTGGTAGCCGTATATGCAAAAAGATGCAGCCCAGTACGTCCTAAGGTGTGACAAGTGTTAGAGGTACTCTCCCATCATACATCAGCTAGCCGAGGAACTCACAACCATTACTAGTCCATGGCCTTTCGCTCAAGTGAGGATTAGACATAGTCGGGCCCTTGCCCCAAGCCTTGGGGAATAAGAGGTTCCTCATTGTGGCAATAGTCTACTTCACTAAATAGGTGGAAGCGGAGCCTTTGTCAAACATCAGAGAGATCGACGCCAAAAGGTTCACGTGGAAGAGTATGGTAACATGGTTCGGCATCCCTCGTGTCATTGTCTCAGATAACGGTACACAATTCAATGGCAACATGTTCAGATCATTCTACGAGGAGCTCGAGATCAGAAACTATTATTCGACACCAGCCTATCCATAATGCAATGGGTAAGCTGAGATTTCGAACATAACTATGCTGAATAGGATTAAAAAGCGGCTAGATGTAAGCACCCCATTTTTGACCGCTCAGCAGTCTACACTCCGTCCAGACTTGTTTTCAAGTCATTGTGGACATATTCCAATCGAAATTAATCCTCTAGGTCCAAATTCCGTCTTTCCATCGCTTCGCGGGCCCGTTAGGTCCAAATAGAGGCAAAATGACCAAAATGCCCTTAGCGGCATTGTCCTTTCTTATTCCAATTCCAATCCCTCTCTTGAGACAGTTTATTCCTCGAGACAGTCCGAGTAGCAAAACTACTCACAAAACCGTCAGAGTGGCAGAAACACTCACAAAACCGTCAGAGTGGCAGAAACACTCACAAAACCGTTAGAGTGGCGGAAACACTCAAAACCCAGGCACGTCTCTTCGGAGTCGGTAAGACCCCTTTCCAATCCCTCTCTCAAGACAGTTTATTCCTCGAGACGGTTCCAATCCAGGCACGTCTCTTCGGAGACGGTAAGACCCCTTTCCAATCCCTCTCTCAAGACAGTTTATTCCTCGAGACGGTCCGAGTAGCAAAACTACTCACACAACCGTTAGAGTAGCGAAAATAATCACAGAGCTGTCTGAGTAGCGGAAATACTCAATCGTTAGAGTAGCGGAAATACTCACAGAGCCGTTAGAGTAGCGGAAATACTCACAGAATCGTTAGAGTAACGGAAATACTCAACCGTTAGAGTAGCGGAAATACTCACAGAACCGTTAGAGTAGCAGAAATACTCACAAAGCCGTTAGAGTAGCGGAAATACTCACAAATCATCAACCCCGTCCGAGTAGCGGAAATACTCAACCCCGTCGGAGTAGCGGAAATACTCAACCCCGTCCGAGTGGCGAAAACACTCAAAACCTAGGTCAATACCCATGTTTGTTAGCTCACATCGGTGAAAAATGACCAGACTACCCTTAGGACCTTTTTCGAGACTTTTCGGTCAAGATGACCATTTTGCCCCTAGGCATCCGAACGCCCCGGGAACCACACCGGCTCTGGGTATCAAACCGGTAATGTCCTGAGAATACTTTTTATAGTGTTCTCAACCTCCCTTTACCTTTCCGGACCATTCCGAGTTAGTTCCGGCCAACCCGGTGCAAAATGACCGTTTTGCCCCTGGAGGGCCGGTCTCCTTCTTCGACCACACCGGCTCTGGGTATCAAACCAGTAATGTCCTGAGAATACTTTTATAGTGTTCTCGACCTTCCTTTACCTTTCCGGACCATTCCGAGTCAGTTTCGGCAAACCCGGTACAAAATGACCGTTTTGCCCCTGGTGGGCCGGTCTCCATTTCCGACCACGCCGGCCCTGGGAATCAAACCGGCAACCTTTGGGAACCTTCTAAATAATGTTTCTAGATCCCAAGTCTTTTTCTGCGACAATCCGGGTTCGCCCCGGCAGTTTCCTAGTCCGATTGACCGTTTTGCCCCTAAAGGCCCGGTCAACCTTTCCGACTCACCTTATCTTCATTTTTCAAGTCAAATACCTCCAGGACACTATTTTGAGTGTTCCTGCTCATTTCCGGCCTTCCAGGTCATTCCCGACTCCTTCAAATCATTCCCGGACTTTCCGGAGTCACTCTTAGTGAAGCCAGGCTAAAGTTTACATGGTAGTCACTAGCACAGGCGCCCAAATCTAGTCAAAGATACGTTGCTTGCCGACCTTAATTGTTTCCTAAATGGCTAGCGCCACTAGTAGTGGCGCTAAGCCAAAAAATGGCCTGGCGCCACTACTAGTGGCGCCAGTGTATAATTTGGCCTGACGCCACTGCAACAAGCGCCAGGTTCGTCTTCCCTCTATAAATACAGAGCCTCGTTTAACCTGAAAGGGGTCTGCAAACTTAACCTAAGAATCTCATATTTCGATATACAGAGCTCGAGGACCTCCAAAACCCTAGCCTCCCTAGGTTTTCCCAAACCCTAGCCACTATACACAAACCCTAGCCTCCTATACACTCATACACTAGCCTTCAACCACCCTTCGAAGACTTGAAGAGCTGTCATCCAAAGCTTGAAGACAACTCTTGAAAATTGAAGGTGAAGATCAAGACAAAGACCGAAGACCGAAGACCGCACGGCGTGCAAAATAAACAAGATACAAGGTAGGCTCCCTATTTAATTTTCTGCACTTCCCCCCTCTCTCTTCTCTCTCCAACCCACTTGGGTTTTCTCTATTTTAATCCCCCATCTCTTTCCTCCCCTTTCTTTGCATGCTTGAAACAAGGGGATTCCCGATCCAAGTGTAGGATTGGACTATGGGAGAGTCACCGTGTCGAGGGCTTTCTTCTAGTCTAACCAAAGACCACGTGGGTCCGGCCCCCTTGATTATGTGGTGAAGCCTTAACCTTGTATGTTCACGACCCCAAATTGCATTGTGCATATCATAGTCTTGCATCTTCCAAAATTCGTTTTCAAAAAGTTGTTTTCAAAAATCGTTTTCAAACTTGTTTTCAAAATTGCATCAAAATCTCTTTTTCAAAAACTTGTTTTTAAAACCACAATTCTAGGGTGATTCTAGCCTTTCTATGGCTAGGGTTGCTTTAGGAAAGTGTTATATTAAAAGTGGCCTTTTGGTCTATATTTTCAAACCTTTGTTTTCAAAACCACTTTCTTAAAGTGGTTCTAGCCCTCTTATGGCTAGAATTGCTTTAGGAAAGTGAGACGTTTTTAATTCTTCTAAAAACTCTCTCTTTTCAAAAATCTCTTCCTAAAAATCTCTTTTTCAACATACTTTCCTAAAACTCTCCTCTCGGAAATTATTTTCAAAAACTCCCCTCCCAAAACCTATTTTTCAAAACTCCCTTTTCCAATCCCTTTCCAAAACTCTCTCTCCTCAAAATTCACTTTCTAAAAACGCTCTCTAGAAAAATCTTTCTAAAAAAACTCTCTTTTCAAAATCTTCCTTCTAGAATTTCCTCTCTAGGATTTCCTTCCAAAATCTATGTTTCCAAAAACACACTTTCCAAAAACTCCTCCCTAGGATCTCCTTCTAGAAAACCTTCGTTTCCAAAAACGCACTTTTCAAAAATCTTATTTTCTTAGAGCCTAAATCAAACCCTAGAACCCACAATTAGGAAACCCTAATTTTTATTTCCAAAAACATGGTTTTCAAACCTTGCCCCAAACCTAGGTTTCCAAAATCTCTCGTTTTTTACATCAAAACTATACGTGTTTCCAAAATCTATTTTCTACGCCTAAACTATAGTTTTCCAAAACTAGGGTTTCTAAAATCTCCCTTTCCAAATCCTTGCCAAATCCTATCTTCCCTTTAGGAAACCAAATCCAATCTCCTCGTTTAGGAAACTAGATCCTATCCTCCGTTTTTGGAAACAAAATCCAACCTTTCTCTTTTAGAAACAAAATCCAAATCTTCCCTAATTCGAATCCTTCCTAATCTTTCACTTTCCTAAACCATAAGTTTCCTAAACTTAAACTTGAACCCTTTCCTTAAGTTTCAAAATCCAACCCTTTCCTAATTCAAATCCTTCCCAAACTTCCGTTTTCCTAAATCTTAAGTTTCCAAAACTTGAACATAAAAATCTTTCCTAAACTTTAAAACTCAACCTTCAAATCTTTCCTAGTTCAACCCTTTCCTAATTCTACCCCTTTCAAACATCTTTTTCAAATCCAAACTTTCAAATCTTTCCCAAACTCAAACCTTTCCTAATCTCAAGATTTTCTAAAACTCTAAAACTTTCTAAATCTTAAACTTTCTAAATTTCGAATCTTTCCAAATTCAAAACTTTCTAAATTTGAAACCTTTTTAAGTTAAATCTTTCTAAACCTAAAAACTTTCTAAATTCTAAACTTTTCAAAACTTCAAAATCTTTTCAAATCTAAAACTTTTCTAAACACAAAACGTTCTTAATTTAAGACTTTCTTAAGTTGAAACTTTCTTAATTCAAACATTTCCTAAACTGAAAACTTTCCTTTTTCAAACCTTTCCCAAAATGAAACTTTCTTATTTTCAAAACTTTCCAAAATCAAAACTTCCCTTTTTCAAACATTTCTAAATTCGAAACTCTCCTAATTTAAAAACTTTCCTAGTTTCAAAACTTTCCTAATTTCAAACTTTCCTAAATTCAAAACTTTCCTAATTCAAAACTTTTCAAAAATGAAACTTTCCTAAATCGAACTTTTCCTAATTCAAACATTTCCTAAATCCAATCTTTTCTAAATTCCCAAACCTTCCAAGTCAAGTCAAATCTTTCCTAAGTCTCCTCTCTTTCCTAAGTTTAGGTTTCTTAAACCTTCTCTTTCCAAAACAAGTCCAAATCTATCTTTTCAAATCAAAGTCCAATTTTCTCAATTTCAATTTCCAATCTCCTCTTCCAATTCCAAATCGAATTCAATTTCCAATTCAATCTCCTTCTTCAAATCCACTCTTCTATTTTCAATCGGACTCCGGTCCGAACTACGACTGACCTGATTGCCCCAAAGGGATACGTAGGCAACCTCCATAGGTGCGGTCACTATACTTTTCAAACTTTCAATTCCACCCTCATGGGTGCGGTTTTCAAAATCTTTTCAAATCTCAAATTCCAATCAATTTTCAAAATCTCAATTTCAAAATTTCTATTTTCAAATTTCTATTTCTAAATTTTCAAACTTTCCAATTTCAATTCTATCTCTTCAAATCTCTTTTCAAATCTATTTTTCAATTCTCTCTTCTTTTGCACTTACATATCATGCATCATATTTTTCAAACATAGTTTTTCTAAAAGTGAATAGGGTTGAACCATTAGTTAGTCGAAGACTCCCATAGGTAAATCTAGGGTAAATTGACATGTAGGTACCGAAAGGGCGGGGTAGGGTGATAGCTTAGTGTGTCTTCCCTACACGTAACCAACCTCCGAACCTAGAATCACTGTTTTCATAGACCAAAAAGGAGTTATTTTTCAAAAAATGGCTAAATGTTTTCAAAAGGTTGCCAAACAACCTGTTTTCTTAAAAACCCTCTCTTGAGGAGATATTTTTAAAATTGTTTTTCAAAAACCCTAAGTGTAGTCTTCGGATTACTCTTAGTTTTTTAGGTGACCTAACTCACCTTAATCAAGTTAGGTGGCGACTCCAAATCTTTTTCAAAAGCCCTTTATTTCAAATCTATTTTCAATTCAAACCTAGTCGCACTCATTCTTTTAGGAGGGTGAGTTCTAACGAGAGAGTACAGCATTTTTCCCGCTTGGGTGAGTATTTCTCGAGTGCGAAAAATCTGGGCGCGACAGCTGGCGACTCCACTAGGGACACTTAGAGGGTTAGGCCGTAGTCATGTCTGTTTACCCTTTACCCATGTAGAGTCTTCAATTAACTTGGTTCAATCCTATTCACTTTAAATTTTCAAAACTAAATTTCTAAAATTGTTTTCAAGAAAAAAAAACATGCATTTATTCATATTATCTTGTATTATGTTTGTCATCCACATACTAACACTTGTATCTTTGTTTTGTAGGTGCGCTTTATGTTTAAATTTTATTAACTGTTTTGCATGAATGTGATGTACAGGATGAATGGGAGTTGTTGGGCTCTTTCCTCCACTTTTAAAAATCACACACACACACTGCATGTGCACTTGCATTCTGCATTCTTGCATACCCTGATATGTCCTTTCTAGTTAGAAAGGGGGAACGGTATATTGGTTGTGGGTAAGATGCTGTGTCAGTTTCTTCGCCTACGGCCTCTTGATGGTTCCCCTGCTCGGATCACCGACCGATCATGGCACCACCTCGGGGAGTGGGCCTAGGTTTGAAGATCCGGGGACTGAGCCTTTTTAGGACGCATTAGTCAACCCTCAACCTCATACTCATATAGACACCATGCATAGCCGAACCTCTGCCGGATTTAGGACACGAAGCACCGTTTTCAAAATCACAGAGGAAAGGGCGGCTGCTTTTACATTCATTTATACCTGCTGTTATAATGCTTGTATTTATACTGTTATAATGCCCGTCTAACTGTTCATGCATGTTTACTTTAGTTGTACCTTTTCTCCTTATACTTTTTGCATATTTATGTTCATGCATTCAATATTCCATATCAAGACAAGAGTTCCAAGTAACTCAAGTCACTGCATTCTCATGCATATGATCAACCCATTGAGAGTGACACCAACGTTACTCTCCTTTGCATTAAACCTACCCAAACCCTAAGGGTTCCCGCGTAACCCTAAGGACTCATTGCATGCATCTTGATCCATTCCATAAGAGGGGCCCCAATCCCTCTATGCTTACGGAGATAGGATTGCCAAGAAGACAAGGGGCAATCAATCAACAAGGTCTCTCAGCGACCTCCTCGACATCAAATCCAAGGAAGGCGAATCCGAAGACTCAAGAGTAGTTTAGGTTTTCCCTTTGTAAAAGTAGATAGACGGAAGTCTAAAGGAAAATGTTCCCCTTCCCCCATTAAAATGTATTTCAATTCTTTTGTATCTTAAACCCAAAAGTTAATGTACTTCTTTATTTTTATGAATGAATGCATGAATGGCTGAAGTTTCCTACCTGACAGGTAAGGTGTCTGCATACAGGGGCAAACCCCCTATCTCCAAAAGTGAGCCAATACATCATGTTTAGTCTCCCTCTTAAGCAGGGGCACCCCTAGGACATGCATTGCATAAAAAAAATTTTCAGATCAAGGTACTAACTTCTCTTTTGTTTTTGTCTTCTATCCTCCCCCTCCTCATTTCCAAGTACCAAGAGAACCGAAGACAGAAGCAAGATAAGAAGGGGGGTTTTTCTAAACCATTCATTTATTGTTATCATACTGCTTGCACATTCACTTCTTTTATGCTCATGCACTCATATCCATTGCAAGACAAGAGTTTCAAGAAACTCGAGTCATTTCGTTCTCATGCATCTAATCAACCGTAGAGAGAAAGGAGCAATCCGATCTCATGTTAATCGAACCTACCAAGCTTCCTACGGGTTCTTAAACCCTAAGGATTCATGGCATGTATAGAACCATATCTTGAGAAAGGCCCAAATCTCTCTCAGTCTATGGAGGCAGGATTGCCCACATAGGAAATCATTAACCGGCCCACGCCGAAGAGGTATTGTATTGCATAATAGGGGCAAAACCCTACCTCCAAAATGGACTTGTCATCATTCCTAGACTCCCTCAAAGAAGGGACCTCCATAGGACATGCATTGCATAGAACCCCCAACTCCACATGCTAACTATATTTTGTTTTTCTTTTCTTTTTCAGGTCAAAGAGCACAATCGAACTCATGGAAACCCCTCTAGTATCATGCCTAATTCAAACTCTTGCAAGGATGAGCCAGGCTATTGAAGGAGGCCGAACCTACATGAAGGAATAATTAACCATCCATCCGCAAGACATTACCTCTATGCAACTACCCTCGCGCCATGCCAAGACAATCACTATCCATGCAGAAGAGGACCTCACCATTTGCGAAGTCTTGTCAGACCCGTGTATTGCAACAACACATCCTCTAACTTCCAAATGCATGACAAATATCGTGAACTCGCCCTCCATTGATACACCTGATGAATGAAGCACCAAGAGGTTGATGTAGTCCCAAAACCCTATTAAGGATTCTCACCAAAAGGCCCTCAAGAAAAGGGAGGTTTTCATAAAATTCATCTATTTCCTTTTTGTCTGTCTATTTTCTTGCATATATTATTTAAAATAAACACACATGCCATGCATTCATGATTTGAAATGAAAAAGATGAAGTTTCCAGTTTATCCCCTTTTGTCTCGTACTCTTGTGGAGGATTGTTGCGTTTAAGGATTCTTTCCCATTTAGTGATGACTCAACTTGAAGGATGGGATAGCATAGGCCACCCATTTAAAAGGGGTTAAGACCTTTGAGAGACAAAGTGAGAGTGAGAGATAGGAGGAAGGCAATCTCAACAAAAAAGTACGAATTTTATTGAAAAGGTGACACTTGCATGATATCCTAGTTAAGCGATGGGTAGCCAAGTTTTCAAAATGATGAGAAGCCATTGTTCTATTTATCCCAAATAAACATTATCATTTGCTTAGCCCATTAGAGCCGACAGTGATCTTTTTTTCAGGTATCCCCAAACCTATAACCATCCCCCACACTGGGGTAAGCACAAAGTAGTTGATTCAGCATAAACACACCATTTTTTTTTTTTTTAGAAACATTGTCTAAATTTTGTATAAAGGCTTTATGGACTGAGCAATTTAATTTGAAGTGATGAAAGGCCCTCATTTCTTCTACCATAAACAAACATATCCCCTTTGCTTAACCCACTAGTGCCTCGCAGAAAGCGAAAAATTCTTTGTCAACCCCGATCCGAAACCATCCCCCCACACTGGGGCAGACGTGTAGCAGAAGATCTGGCAGATAATATCATCAACCATCAAGCTGAAATAACGTGAAGGCTCTATGGATCAAGCAATCTTGTTCAAAATGAAGGGAGGCCCTCATTTCACTTCCCATACAGTTAAAAGTAACCTTGTCGAACCTATTGAGCCGGTTATCTTTCTTTTCCAAAACACACCCCAACCTAGGGATCACCGTTCACAATCGGTTAAATGAAAATGTTAAGGAAAGGATTTGAGAGAAAGAAGTTGTAGAAATGTTCTTCTTGTCAAAGGCAACAAAAAAAAAAAAAAAAGCATATCAGTAGAAAGACCGAAAAAGAGTCATGTTGTGCTATCTTTAAAAAAAAAAAGCATATAAAGCCAAAAGTCAGGAAAAAGGGGCAAATGTCAGACTAAGAAGGTCAAAAGTTACAAGAAAGGTCAACTCCTCTTGTAAAAGAGAAAATTCGAAGGTGATCCAAGGTAACAAAGCCACCAAGTAGAAGCTATAGGTTTGAGCCTTTACCCTTTCTTGTTAAACCCCAAACCATGGCCTACATTACAACCCTACTAAAGTCTACTCTGATTGAGAAGGATTGCTTGATCTAAATGAGCCAAATATGTTTCTGAAGCTAGAAGAGGATATTAGGGGATGAAACCCCACTGGAAGACCAACCAAGGATGGTGCGGATCTAAACCCTACTGGAAGCAACATCAAATTTGAGCCTACATATCCCGTTCATTCATAAACCCCCTTAACCTAGCCTACGTTACGGTCCAAATTAAAGTCCTCTCTGATCAATGAAAATTGCTTAGTCCAAATAAGCCTGAACAATACTAAGACAAGTAAGGTGAGAAAGGAGAATTGGAAGGGAATGCAAGGGGCAATCTCATGCTCCAAAATGTGCTTAGATGGTTTCGGTTTAAACAACCCACTAAAAGAAGATCTTTGAGCCTAAATATCCCTTTATTTCTTACAACCCCTAAACCCAGCCTACATTACGGTCCTAAAAGAAGTCTTCTCAGATTGAGGGTTTAGCTGTTCATCGCTCTGCAAAGGGTATGCGAGTTGTCGCTCGAGCCATGGTGGTATTTTAGAGATCTGAGAGAGAAACCCAAGTGAGCTCAAAAACACCCCAAATAGTAACCCTGTAGAAAGTAGGGATAGGATAGCAACCCTAAAGGTCAAAGATCCTTGGAGAATGAAGCAAATGCTATCACACCTCGATAAGAATGGGACAAAACTAAATGGGGCAGAATCCTAGAAAGGAACAGAATCCTGATAGTATGGGCCCAAGGGGCAATCCTGGAGTTTTCTTTGTAAATAGTTTGTATACATATAGTACTGATGCATCCATGACATGTATAACCTATAAATCCATTTAGACTCCTGTGAAGTTTGTATCTATTCATGCATTCAACTGCATTCTTGTATGAACCTGTTCATTTGTAAGGAAGTAGGTCACACATTTAACTCAATTCTTACATAAATCTGTGCATTCATCACAAAAAATAGGGGATGTTGCATTTAAGTCTATTCCTATATGTGCATTATCCGAAAGTATAACATGCATTCATTTCCACTTCTGCGTGAACCTGTGCATTCGTAAAATAAAAAAAGTAGTATATGCATTCGATTCAATTCTTATATAAACATGTGCATTCATAAAAAATAGATCATGTATTTAATCCTATGTGCAATCATCATAAAAAATGATGGCACCCTTTACTGAGGCATTTTTAAACTATTTTTGTACAAAAACTCACTCTTTGTCTTTCTGTCTCTCTCAAATAGGAAACAATGAACAAGGTAAAACATAAAAAGGAGCTAAAGCCACCCCTCAGATATCTCCAGTACCGGCTCACACCTCAGAAAGCTCAGATTTTCATGACCAACAAGAA
This sequence comes from Euryodendron excelsum, assembly GCA_033060915.1. Lineage (NCBI taxonomy): Eukaryota > Viridiplantae > Streptophyta > Magnoliopsida > Ericales > Pentaphylacaceae > Euryodendron > Euryodendron excelsum. The sequence goes on along the minus strand of CM065384.1, from coordinate 16,363,351 downwards.
ACAGAGAATGGGGCAATGACCCACCCTCGACCTCCCCAATCAAACGACTTCGAAAGAGGGGTAGTGAATAAGTGTCCGATCACCCAAAGCTGGAATAATGAAGCACACCCCTAACAATGAGCATCGCCCCCCCTGCCAAAGTCTAGTAAGGCTCATGAAGGTCTGTCCTACAACCATAGGAGCATAGGAGTGTCCTTCCCGAATCCTGGCGAGCAATGCATGCAATCAACAGCCGACCAAGTCACCCCCTCGTGGAGACATCAACAAGTTCAAGAGAAACAGAGCTAGGACTATCATGGAGAAATGGACCAATTTTGAGAAGTATGTCAATCCCCTGAACGAGCTCTCCTATGCGTTGCAAACTCAGAATGTGAGAACAAGAGCTTCATTGGGACATAAGAAAACTAGGGGCAGGAGATCAGAAGAAAAGGCCGCACAATGGAGCCCAAGCTAAGAAGAGACAATCGCGACGCAGTTATTAGGAAAAGTAGGTCCCACAATGTCAATTGAACCATCCCGAAGACCTAGGAGGAAGTCATAGTTATGGGGAGTAGGGGTAGGCTCACATTCCTCAAGAAAGACGGGTCAGGTGGCCAAAAGGGAACCACTGCCAGAAAACAAGCTACGCCAATAAGAGAGAAGCCATGCAACCAAGGAACCGGTGAAAAATGTCTTGCTCATCTGGAGGATACCCGTCATACCAAACCCGTAGTCAGCTCAAAATAGCGTCAGCCATCCCAAAAGTCAAAAGTGGGAAACCTCAATGTCCATCACATTCTTGAAAGCTGTTTCAATTGGAGCGAAGGGGTCGACTGGAGGCCTACTTTCCCCTTTTCATTCTGGCTAGAAGATGTCATGCTAGTTGATTTGCGATTACCCCCGGAGCGACTGGAGTTGCCAACAAGAATCTGTTCTGTTCGGGCCATCTTCCCCGAGCAGCGTTTCCTCTCAAAGCCATCATCACCCTCATCTGCCATCCTGAAAGGTGAGTCAAGGTAAGAAGTACTAATAGATGGTATATGCAGTTCAAAAGATAGGAAATAAAAGTAAGAAAAAAAATATATAATAATAGCCAAAGATAAAAATGAAAATGAATGACACAACTTTCATGTAAATTTTGCTCAAACCAACTTAAAGGATTTCTCAAACTTTTCAGTCAAAGGTTCTTTTCTAAAATCAACTCTCAAAGATTTCCTAAAAAGTTATCCTTTCCCAAAACAACTCTCAAAAACTTTCTTAACTCCTTCCCTTCAAAAGTTTCTTTTTCAAAATCAGTTTCTCAGGGGTTTCCTATTATTTTCCTCTAAAAGTTTTCAAAAAATCTTTCTTCTAAAAGTTTCTTTCCAAAATCGATTTTCAAAAGGTTTCATAATTCTTTCTTCTAAAAGTTCATCTTCAAAATCACTTCTTAAAATCAAATTCTAAGGTTGCAAAATGTTTCCTTCCCAAATCTACTTCCAAAATCAAGGTCAAAAATCATTTTCAAAATCAAGTCTCAAATTTTTTCAATCCATCTCCAAGTTTTTCTAATTCAGTTCTTTAAGAAAATTCCTTTTCCAAATCCTTGCCCCCAAACTTTTCTTTCAAAAGAGTCTTAGGCAAAATAAATCCTTAAAAACTTTTCAAGGCTTCACTCAAAAACTCTTCCTTTCAAAGTTTCTATCAAGTTTCGAAGTTTTCCATCCTAAATCCTTTTCAATCTCAAAAATTTTCAAATCCAAAAGAGTTTTAAAATTCTTACCTCCAAAATGTCTCCTAAAATGCGATTTTCCAAAATCTTTCCAAGTTTTCGATCCAACAAGATTTCAAAATTCAAGTCTTAGATCAAAGTGAATTCCCTACACATTCTGGGCAGTTTTGCCCTTTTCCAGCCAAAACTCGTTTTCGAGGGCCTTTTTGGCCCGTTATCCGTTTTCGACCCTCGTTGTCGAAAGAATCTCAGTGTCCGTCCCTCCGACTGCCTCGCGGTCAACATGGGACTCTTACTCTTATTGTTTTCTATCTTTGACAAGCAAAGACAGAAAAAGAGGGGCAGCTGTAAGCACCCCATTTTTGACCGCTCGGCAGTCTACACTCCGTCCAGACTTGTTTTCAAGTCATTGTGGACATATTCCAATCGAAATTAATCCTCTAGGTCCAAATTCCATCTTTCCATTACTTCGCGGGCCCGTTAGGTCCAAATAGAGGCAAAATGACCAAAATGCCCTTAGGGGCATTGTCCTTTCTTATTCCAATTCCAATCCCTCTCTCGAGACAGTTTATTCCTCGAGACGGTCCGAGTAGCAAAACTACTCACAAAACCGTCAGAGTGGCGGAAACACTCACAAAACCGTTAGAGTGGCGGAAACACTCACACAGTTAGAGTGGCGGAAACACTCAAAACCCAGGCACGTCTCTTCGGAGTCGGTAAGACCCTTTTCCAATCCCTCTCTCGAGACAGTTTATTCCTCGAGACGGTCCGAGTAGCAAAACTACTCACACAACCGTGAGAGTAGCGAAAATACTCACAGAGCCGTCCGAGTAGCGAAAATACTCACAGAGTCGTTAGAGTAGCGGAAATACTCACAAAACCGTTAGAGTAGCGGAAATACTCAACCGTTAGAGTAGCGGAAACACTCACAGAACCGTTAGAGTAGCGGAAATACTCACAAAGCCGTTAGAGTAGCGGAAATACTCACAAATCATCAACCCCGTCCGAGTAACGGAAATACTCAACCCCGTCCGAGTGGCGGAAACACTCAAAACCTAGATCAATACCCATGTTTGTTAGCTCACTTCGGTGAAAAATGACCAGACTACCCTTAGGACCTTTTTCGAGACTTTTCGGTCAAGATGACCATTTTGCCCCTAGGCATCCAAACGCCCCGGGAACCACACCGGCTCTGGGTATCAAACCGGTAATGTCCCGAGAATACTTTTTATAGTGTTCTCAACCTCCCTTTACCTTTCCGGACCATTCCAAGTTAGTTCCGGCCAACTCGGTGCCAAATGACCGTTTTGCCCCTGGAGGGCCAGTCTCCTTCTTCGACCACACCGGCTCTAGGTATCAAACCGATAATGTCCCGAGAATACTTTTTATAGTGTTCTCGACCTTCCTTTACCTTTCCGGACCATTCCGAGTCAGTTCCGGCAAGCCCGGTACAAAATGACCGTTTTGCTCCTGGTGGGCCGGTCTCCATTTCCGACCACGCCGGCCCTGGGAATCAAACCGGCAACCTCTAGGAACCTTCTAAATAATGTTTCCAGATCCCAAGTCTTTTTCCGGGACAATCCGGGTTCGCCCCGGCAGTTTCCTAGTCCGATTGACCGTTTTGCCCCTAAAGGCCCGGTCAACCTTTCCGACTCACCTTATCTTCATTTTTCAAGTCAAATACCTCCAGGACACTATTTTGAGTGTTCCTGCTCCTTTTCGGCCTTCCGGGTCATTCCCGACTCCTTCAAATCATTCCCAGACTTTCCGGAGTCACTCCTAGTGAAGCCAAGCTAAAGTTTACATGGTAGTCACTAGTACAGGCGCCCAAATCTAGTCAAAGATACGTTGCTTGCCGACCTTAATTGTTTCCTAAATGGCTGGCGCCACTACTAGTGGTGCCAAGCCAAAAAATGGCCTGGCGCCACTACTAGTGGCGCTAGTGTATAATTTGGCCTGGCGCCACAGCAACAGGCGCTAGGTTTGTCTTCCCTCTATAAATACAGAGCCTCACTCAACGTGAAAAGGGTCTGCAAACTTAACCTAAGAATCTCATATTTCGATATACAGAGCTCGAGCACCTCCAAAACCCTAGCCTCCCTAGGTTTTCCCAAACCCTAGCCACTATACACAAACCCTAGCCTCCTATACACTCATACACTAGCCTTCAACCACCCTTCGAAGACTTGAAGAGCTGTCATCCAAAGCTTGAAGACAACTCTTGAAAATTGAAGGTGAAGATCAAGACAAAGATCGAAGACCGAAGACCGCACGGCGCGCAAAATAAACAAGATACAAGGTAGGCTCCCTATTTAATTTTCTGCACTTCCCCCCTCTCTCTTCTCTCTCCAACCCACTTGGGTTTTCTCTATTTTAATCCCCCATCTCTTCCCCCGCCCCCCCCCTCTTTCTTTACATGCTTGAAACAAGGGGATTCCCGGTCCATGTGTAGGATTGGACTATGGGAGAGTTACCGTGTCGGGAGCTTTCTTCTAGTCTAACCAAAGACCACGTGGGTCCGGCCCCCTTGATTATGTGGTGAAGTCTTAACCTTGTATGTTCACGACCCCAAATTGCATTGTGCATATCATAGTCTTGCATCTTCCAAAATTCGTTTTCAAAAAGTTGTTTTCAAAAATCGTTTTCAAACTTGTTTTCAAAATTGCATCAAAATCTCTTTTTCAAAAACTTGTTTTCAAAACCACAATTCTAGGGTGATTCTAGCCTTTCTATGGCTAGGGTTGCTTTAGGAAAGTGTTATATTAAAAGTGACCTTTTGGTCTATATTTTCAAACCTTTATTTTGAAAACCACTTTCTTAAAGTGGTTCTAGCCCTCTTATGGCTAGAATTGCTTTAGGAAAGTGAGACGTTTTTAATTCTTCTAAAAAATCTCTCTTTTCAAAAATCTATTCTTAAAAATCTCTTTTTCAACATACTTTCCTAAAACTCTCCTCTCGGAAATTATTTTCAAAAACTCCCCTCCCAAAACCTATTTTTCAAAACTCCCTTTTCCAATCCCTTTCCAAAACTCTCTCTCCTCAAAATTCACTTTCTAAAAACGCTCTCTAGAAAAATCTTTCTAAAAAAACTTTCTTTCCAAAATCTTCCTTCTAGAAATTTCCTCTCTAGGATTTCCTTCCAAAATCTATGTTTCCAAAAACACACTTTCCAAAAACTCCTCCCTAGGATCCCCTTCTAGAAAACCTTCGTTTCCAAAAACGCACTTTTCAAAAATCTTATTTTCTTAGAGCCTAAATCAAACCCTAGAACTCACAATTATGAAACCCTAATTTTTCTTTCAAAAAACATGGTTTTCAAACCTTGCCCCAAACCTAGGTTTCCAAAATCTCTCATTTTTTACATCAAAACTATACGTGTTTCCAAAACCTATTTTCTACGCCTAAATTATAGTTTTCCAAAACTAGGGTTTCTAGAATCTCCCTTTCCAAACCCTTGCCAAATCCTATCTTCCCTTTAGGAAACCAAATCCAATCTCCTCGTTTAGGAAACTAGATCCTATTCTCCGTTTTTGGAAACAAAATCCAACCTTTCTCTTTTAGAAACAAAATCCAAATCTTCCCTAATTCGAATCCTTCCTAATCTTTCACTTTCCTAAACCATAAGTTTCCTAAACTTAAACTTTAAACATTTCCTTAAGTTTCAAAAACCAACCCTTTCCTAATTCAAATCCTTCCCAAACTTCCGTTTTCCTAAATCTTAAGTTTCCAAAACTTGAACATAAAAATCTTTCCTAAACTTTAAAACTCAACCTTCAAATCTTTCCTAGTTCAACCCTTTCCTAATTCTACCCCTTTCAAACATCTTTTTCAAATCCAAACTTTCAAATCTTTCCCAAACTCAAACCTTTCCTAATTCTACCCCTTTCAAACATCTTTTTCAAATCCAAACTTTCAAATCTTTCCCAAACTCAAACCTTTCCTAGTCTCAAGATTTTCTAAAACTCTAAAACTTTCTAAATCTTAAACTTTCTAAATTTCGAATCTTTCCAAATTCAAAACTTTCTAAATTTGAAACCTTCTTAAGTTAAATCTTTCTAAATCTAAAAACTTTCTAAATTCTAAACTTTTCAAAACTTCAAAATCTTTTCAAATCTAAAACTTTTCTAAACTCAAAATGTTCTTAATTTAAGACTTTCTTAAGCTGAAACTTTCTTAATTCAAACATTTTCTAAACTGAAAACTTTCCTTTTTCAAACCTTTCCCAAAACGAAACTTTCTTATTTTCAAAACTTCCTTGTTTTCAAAACTTTCCAAAATCAAAACTTCCCTTTTTCAAACATTTCTAAATTCGAAACTCTCCTAATTTGAAAACTTTCCTAGTTTCAAAACTTTTCTAATTTCAAACTTTCCTAATTCAAAACTTTCCAAAAATGAAACTTTCCTAAATCGAACTTTTCCTAATTCAAACATTTCCTAAATCCAATCTTTTCTAAATTCCCAAACCTTCCAAGTCAAGTCAAATCTTTCCTAAGTCTCCTCTCTTTCCTAAGTTTAGGTTTCTTAAACCTTCTCTTTCCAAAACAAGTCCAAATCTATCTTTTCAAATCAAAGTCCAATTTTCTCAATTTCAATTTCCAATCTCCTCTTCCAATTCCAAATCGAATTCAATTTCCAATTCAATCTCCTTCTTCAAATCCACTCTTCTATTTTCAATCGGACTCCGGTCCGAACTACGACTGACCTGATTCCCCTAAAGGGATACGTAAGCAACCTCCATAGGTGCGGTCACCATACTTTTCAAACTTTCAATTCCACCCTCATGGGTGCGGTTTTCAAAATCTTTTCAAATCTCAAATTCCAATCAATTTTCAAAATCTCGATTTCAAAATTTCTATTTTCAAATTTCTATTTCCAAATTTTCAAACTTTCCAATTTCAATTCTATCTCTTCAAATCTCTTTTCAAATCTATTCTTCAATTCTCTCTTCTTTTGCACTTGCATATCATGCATCATATTTTTCAAACATAGTTTTTCTAAAAGTGAATAGGGTTGAACCATTAGTTAGTCGAAGACTCTCATAGGTAAATCTAGGGTAAATTGACATGTAGGTACCGAAAGGGCGGGGTAGGGTGATAGCTTAGTGCGTCTTCCCTACACGTAACCAACCTCCGAACCTAGAATCACTGTTTTCATAGACCAAAAAGGAGTTATTTTTCAAAAAATGGCTAAATGTTTTCAAAAGGTTGCCAAACAACCTGTTTTCTTAAAAACCCTCTCTTGAGGAGATATTTTTAAAATTGTTTTTCAAAAACCCTAAGTGTAGTCTTCGGATTACTCTTAGTTTTTTAGGTGACCTAACTCACCTTAATCAAGTTAGGTGGCGACTCCAAATCTTTTTCAAAAGCCCTTTATTTCAAATCTATTTTCAATTCAAACCTAGTCGCACTCATTCTTTTAGGAGGGTAAGTTCTAACGAGAGAGTACAGCATTTTTCCCGCTTGGGTGAGTATTCCTCGAGTGCCAAAAATCTGGGCGCGACACTAGAGAGGGCTAAAGGAAAATAGGTAGAAGAGCTACCCAGCATACTATGGTCCTACAAAACCACCTCGAGAAGATCTACCGGCCAAACCCCCTTCTCTTTGGCATACGGGGTGGAAGCGGTCATACTTTTGGAAGTAGGGCTACCAACGATCAGATCGACAGCATTTAATACCGGACTTAATGACTAGACTTTGGCAAAAGATTTAGATCTTGCAGAAGAAAAGAGGGAAGCTGCTGTGATCAGACTCACTGAATACCAACGGCAGTTAAAATGCTCGTACAACAAATGGGTTTACCCAAGAAACTTCGCTCCAGGAGACCTAGTTTTACAGAAAGTTCTGGGGGCAACAAAGAACCCAGCTAATGGCAAGCTCCGCCCCAACTGAGAGGGCCCCTACAGAGTGGCATCCCAGGTCGGCGTTGGAGCATACTGGTTAGAAACTGTTGAAGAGGGAAGACAGTTGCCTCGACCCTAGAATGCGAACAACCTGAAGAAGTTCTATTAGTAGTGCAGGGTCCCATATGATGTAATAACTCAACAAGTATGTAAAGCTTTTATGAGATCAATAGAAAATGAAGTTGTTCAAACAAATCTACTCTGAGCACTGTAGGACTACACAAAATCCAAGTGTGAAAACTTGGTCTTGTCCAAGTTGGGCAGGTCGGCCAAAGAAGGCCACAAAAACCAAGTGTAAAAACTTAGTCCTGTCCAAGTTAGGTAGGTCGGCCAAAGAAGGCCACAAAAACCAAGTGTAAAACTTGGTCCTGTCCAAGTTGGATAGGTCGGCCAAAGAAGGCCACAAAAACCAAGTGTGAAAACTTGGTCCTGTCCAAGTGGGCAGGTCGGCCAAAGAAGGCCACAAAAACCAAGTGTAAAAACTTAGTCCTATCCAAGTTAGGTAGGTCGGCCAAAGAAGGCCACAAAAACCAAGTGTAAAACTTGGTCCTGTCCAAGTTGGATAGGTCGGCCAAAGAAGGCCACAAAAACCAAGTGTGAAAACTTGGTCCTGTCCAAGTGGGCAAGTCGGCCAAAGAAGGTCACAGAAACCAAGTGTAAAAACTTGGTCCTGTCCAAATTAGACAGTTTGGCCAACAAAGGCAGCAAAGAACCAAGCATCAAAGTTTGGCCCTATCCAAATTAAACAAGTCAGCGATTGAAGACATACGAATCATAAGAATGAAAGGGTGAAACGAATTTCGAACAATCAAGCAAAGTCAGAACAACCGATTAACATTTACCAAGAGAAAGTGATATCGAGAGGAAGGTAAAACAAGCTTTTCATTAAAAATAGCAAGGTTGGTTACAAAAAGATGTTCAGAAGAAGCAAAAAAAAAACTACAATCACTCTACCGATGTCTCCCCCGGCTACACAGATTTCTCCGCTGAGTTATCTGCGGTCTTTTCTGCAACGTTGGATGATTCGGCAGCACCTTTCCCCATCTCAACAGTAGCCTTTTCCCTTTCAGCAGCAGCCTCCAAAGCGAGCTGTCTTTGATACTTAACGTTAGCCATCACCTTCTTTGGGTTAACAATACCGTCTTCAGTAGTATCAAAATAATCCGAGCACAAATGCCAAATATCGGAGGAATTGTCCACCCCAGCAACATGTAGGGCACCGCTTCAGCCCTACTGGAAGATGACACGGCTCAGATCCATCATCTCAATGGCCAGACGATCGGCCCCCCTTTCTTCACCCTGCATCATTATGGCATCTTCGTCTGCCTTTAGCTTAGCCACTTCAGCTTGGAGCGCCTCGATCTTCAATCTTGCTTTATACAAATCCACGAACTACACATCGAATTGCTTCTGAAGATTAGTGACCTCCCTATCCCTCTTTTCATAGTCTGCTTGCGCCATCTTAAGTTCAGCAGATGCCTGTTCGGCCTGTTTCCTGAAGGTGATCCGATCTTTGTTAGCATCGATCCACTCCTTCTTTAAACCACCATGCACCTCTATAAGGTGCTTGTGCTCCTCAACAAGTTTCTGGTAGCAGCTCATCGCTTCTAGTGAATTCAGGTAACCCTACATCAAAATCAAAGTTTGCGATTAATACAATTCTGAGCAAAATCTCTAAACAAATCGAAGGGCACTACCGACTTACTAGTAGGGAATCATGGATGGCCGCTCCCAACTTGGTGACATCCTTTTTTTGAAGAACACTCTTCATGACACCAAAAGTGACCACAGCCTGGTCGATCATCGAATCCACCATCGTCAGAGGCCGGCCTAGTATATCCGGCGTAATGGTAACAAGCTCGCCGACTTCCTCCACCATGCCTTTTCCAATGCTGAACCTCGGCTTCTTAGGTGCCAGAGGCAATGCGGCAACCTCAAGCACCTTATTCTTTTGCTATTGTGTTTCTGGCCTCTTTTGAACAGGGGCAACTTCAACCACCGGGGCAATCTCCAGATCGGCAGTAGAGGTCATGGCAACCGTCTTTAGCGGCTTGCCCGCTGCAGCAAACATCCTATCCCTCAAATTCATATTGTCTTCCTCGTCAGGGGATGGGGTGGACTCTTGTGTTCTGACTGGAACTCTAACTCAGCAGTTTAGGACTGTAAGTGGCGACGAACTCGAGGCCGAACTGTTCGACTTTGAGCAGGCCTCACGTAGATCTTCAGCAATGGGCTCTAACGGAGGAGAAACTGCAACTGTCACTCCAGTAGGGGCACAGACCCTTTCGACAGTCACGCCAACTGGAATATCTTCGAAGTCTCCCTCAGTGCCTTCCTTCGCCAAACTCGCAAGGACACTCTGTGGGATCCCCGTCTCAGCCGTAAAAGTTGAGTAGGGGAGAGGGTAGTTGAGTAGTATATGGGTGGTCCGAGCAACGTGCCTCAGTCTGCCTTCACCACGAAAGTCCAGAACCTTTTTCAAATCGGCGTGATTAACGAGCCAATTTTATACTGTCGACCGCATCTTCTTCTCTACAAAATGTCACAACCAAGTTTAGACACATAATAGAAATAAATAGGACACGCAAAATAAAAGGTCGACATCAAACCTATTTTGAGGGGAACCCTAGAGCATCGGAAGGCCAGTCTTTCTCCCTCAGGAATGTTGTCGAACTCTTAGGGCCCGGTTACCCAAACTCTAACATCATCAACGCCATTCCCGGAGGAGGGTAGACACTTTACTAACTCTCTGGACGCATCTACGACCCGCAGATACACTTTGGAGCTCTCTCTGACCTTACAGAGTGTATAGTAGTAATCACGTTCGGCGAGTCCCACGTTCACACCCAAGCGCCGATTAATTTCAAGCATGCCAAAAATGATCCTATAAACATTCGACGACAAATGGGAGGGCGACACCTTCTTTTTTACTATAAACTTCTAGAGTAAGGGATGAAGGGGAAACCTAAGGGCCCCTTCTACAATGGCAATGATCGGGAACGGTACTCCTTTTTCGGTTTCCTCCATGCAGTGATCATTGGGATCGACCAGCTCTAAGCCGATCTTATCTGGGATCTCAAACCTAGCCCTAAAGGCGGCAATGGCCGTCGGACCCTCTAACATTTTCCTAAGACGGGACGCCATCAGGGGACAACCGTCGAGGACAAAGAAGGAAAACAAAGAGAAGAGCAAAGGATATGTGGGCTAAGAAAGACTTACAGTGGTGGAAGTCGAAACTGGCAACACACACGCTAGACAGAGAGATGAAGAAAAACCAAGTGACTTTCACCGAAGGAAGCATCCCTCTTTTATACATATCCAAGTCACCGTTTCATGTGCAGGAAAATGGCAGCAATCATGTCACTCCATCAAACCGTCACATCGGTCGTCGATTCACTGGCGGCCCATCAATAGGGCTTTTAATCCCCACCATCTGCGTGGGCTGGCAACCGAAGAAATTGTCGTACACTTGAAAGGGCGCCATTATGACCCACTGCAGCCCTTGGCCGCTTGAAGATTCAAAAACGACGCAAGGGTTGGGGGCCAATTGTGGGGTAAAAATACATGGCCCAATCCATCTGGTTAGGCCCAATCACATGACATTGAAGCTGGGCTGCTGGGCGGCCCAAATCGAAGCACTAAAGAGCAGTCTAGCCCAAGGTACCGACCTTATGCCGACCTTGGCCCAAACCGCGAAAAGTGAGCCCAAACCGCTAGTATTAAATGCGGAGTTGACCTACATTAAATGCGCCAGTAGCTCCCCACGCTACGTTGACGTGCACGTCCGATTAGCCAGATTCTTCAGCGATGATAAGACAGGCCCTGCACGCGGTCAGTCGGCGGTATATGATGATGCCTATCCAACAGGCCATGATGATGTGCTGGTAGGCCAAGAGCAAAACACTCCATCGGTCACACTATATATACCCAAGCCATCAAGAGCCAAGTATGGACAATTAACCCCAAGTATACGCAACTCTTATTCGTTTTACTCTTGATTAAGCTTGCTAACTTAATCATCAGAGTGTGATCGGCCTAATAAGGGTCAACCCATTCTAACATCTCTTTCTTGCAGGAGTTTGGACTCGTGAACATGGGCTTGAGTGTTCGGCCTGGCCTTCCTGAAAAATCTCACTTAATTATGGGGTAAAAATACATGGCCCAATCCACATAACATTGAAGCTAGGCTGCTAAACAGCCCAAATCGAAGCACTAAAGAGTGGTCCGGCCCAAGATACCGACCTTGTGCTGACCTTAGCCCAAACCGCGAAAGGTGAGCCCAAACTGCTAGTGGTCTCAGAGCATTAAATGCAGAGTTGACCCGCATTAAATGCACCAGCGGCTCCCTACGCAACGTCGACTTGCACATCCGATCAGCCGGATTCTTAAGCGACGGTAAGACAAGCCTTGCACGCTGTCAGTCTGCGGCATATGATGATGCCTACTCAGCAGGTCATGATGACCTGTTGGTAAGCCAAGAGTAAAACACTCCATCGATCACACTATAAATACCCAAGCTATCAAGAGCCAGGTATGGACAATTAACCCCAAGTATACACAACTCTTATTCATTCTACTTTTGATTAAGCTTGCTAACTTAATCATCGGAGTGTGATCGGCCCAACATGGGTCGACCCATTCTAACTTCTCTTTCTTGCAGTGAGTTTGGACTCGTGAACGTGGGCTTAAGTGTTCGGCCCGGCCTTTTCCAAAAATTCCACCTACAGTTTATTTAAATTGTGTTAGTGTTTCAAAAACGTCTCAAAATTATTTTTTACAAGTTTTTGTTAAAACTATATGAGAGTTCAAAAAAGCAGATTTTCCTTCTGAAGGCAAGTTTACTAATGACTACGAATCCAACCATACAAAGCAACTTGCCATGCCAACTTGAGTTGGTTTTATACATAGAAAATATAAGGCAAATAAAATTAGTCATTTTATGTTTTGTTTTCTAATACGGTTGAACTTATCATCAGTGTACAAAACACTGACCCTTTCTTTTATATTTACAATTTGTTTTTTGTTATGAGAAATAGTCCACATGCCCTGAATCCCACAAGAAAAATGGTTTGGTTACATACAAAGAGTGATACAAACTGAAAAGGAAAAAGCTATAGTTACAATTTTTTTTTTTTTGGTTGATCGAGTGTCCTAGCAGCTTATGGACACCACGACTAATTTCGAGATAATAAAAATATATAGATGCTCTGTGCTCATAATTAGGATGGCTCATGTTTAAATGTTCTCGATCCTAATTCAAGAGAAATTTAGTTATAAGTCTATCAAATGTATTTGTTTTTTCAATTCAATTGGATTGCAAAAGGATCTTACATTTGGATTTGAGATTCGATTTGGCTTGGCTTGGCTGGGCTGGGTTGGAGAACCCTTTTTAATATCGGGGTTTGTTGACGAGTTTGGGCCATGTATGGAGACTTCTTTGATCAACGTTTAGTTTTTAAGAGTTCAAGACCCAAAAATGAAATAAATACTATTTTGCAGTGTTTAGGCCTAATATTTTTTCAAAAAAAATAACATACCTCTCATAACATACTGGCATAGTGGATGACCTCATGGCATCCTGAAGCACCAAATCTTTCAAAGCGGCCAATTCTTCAATCACGAGGGCGGCTGCCTCGCGGTACATAGCCAAGACCAAACTCCTATAAATAAAGGAGCTTAGGAGTTCAAGAGAGGATGCAAAAAGAAAGAGTAGAGAGAAAATAGAAAAAAAGAAGTAGAGAGAAAATAAAAGGAAGAGAAATATAGGTATGTTCTCAAAACTCATGTTGTATTCCTTTTGGTTTTATAATATCAATATAGTCTTGGGTGATCTAGAAGATCTAGTCTTAATTGTTTCAAAAGAACTCATATGATAAATATTTAACAATTCCTTAAGAACTATTCACTATATTTTGTGCTAAGTTATTTTATCTACTTTATATGTCTTTAGTTTTATAATACGTTATCAACACGATACTTTAAGTGCTCTTTGTTCTTCCTTCATTTTATGTGTAATTTATCTTCATTTTAAATTCTTTACTGTTCACTCAATTCTCATGAATAATATGAACAATAGTTCAACTATTGATATGAATAGTATTTATTTCGAAATTTTGTTGCTTTATTTCTCCCAAATCTTGTATTTTTTGCCTATGATATTTATAGATCTGGAATCCATATTTCAATAGCTTTCCATAGACATGTGACTTGACTATATTTTGATGTCTGGATTGAAAATTATAATGGAGATAAAAATAATAATATTATATATATCTATATATATCGATAAAGCGCATATTAAGAAATACTATGTATTAATAGTATTCTTACTATGTATGAATGAGTTATAATTGATAACTACAGTTTATGCACAGTTATTTTACCATTTATATATAGTAATTGCATAGTAATTATATAATAAATAATCTTTAATTAGTAGTACGACAATACTTTTCATCGTTCTGTCGGTTATCATTTATCATAATACCCACTAAACATTAATATGTTTGGTAGAGGTTTTACATGATCAGTAACTATGAATGTCAGATTTTATTATATGCATTGCGTATTGCTTAAAAAAATACAATTAAATAGAAAAAATCAAGCATTCCTGTAGAATGGTTATGAAGGCTTGCACGCAGTTTATTTAATTATTGTTACTTTATAAGGTCGGCTTACCGCCTGCTACTGTTTTAATTTATATTGCTACTATTATTTAACTATGTTTATTATGGATGCTACCTAATTTAGTTTATCATTATGTCATCATTGAATGTTTGAAAAATACAAGTACCAGAAGACCGTAATTTTTCACAAGACTTATTATAATTAAATGTACATGAAGTTGCAAGGCAATGATTTAGTGCACCTGAAATTGTAATAACAAGGAGGTAGTACAATGTTACCAAATAAAAAAAATGAGCACAATTTTTATTATTCAAATAAGTTTATAATAAAAATGATGTGAAAGAAATTTTCCGGATGAAGATGTAATAGAAAAATATATTTACATTTTATGCCTCGAACGTGCTCTAGAAGTAATAATATCGAGAGTGTTAATTTAGACCATTATTCTAAAATAATATATTGTATTCCAATGCATATTGTGTAAATATAATGAAAGATAAGGGTAAATAGTAGTAACTATTTATATGGAATATTTACATTACTATTTACAGTACTATGTATGAGTCCCACATTATTTTGGTTTTGTTTTTCATTTTATTCTTACGTTTTCATTAGTGTTATATCATCTTTATAAAAAGAATGCAAATTTATAATATGTATCAATTCTTGAAGTGATAAATGAATGGTATGGATCCCACGTAGTATAGCTTACTCAATCAAGTGCTATAATTAACTGATATATTTGACCAATTTTATATCATTCCCCGAACTGAATGTAATTTTATTTAATGGTCATGAAAATTGTCATAGATGTGATTGTGATGTAATAATCTTTGAAATTATAGAGATACCCTAAAGGTTGTAAATGTCATTATAAGTGGAATAATGTGAGCAAAATAAAATAGAAAAATGTTTACTGAATAAACCTCTTAAGAATTACGAAGATGTTTCATTAGTCACGTACCTATAGTACGATGATTAAATATTCAATAGATTTCTATGGTAGAAATATTGTAACAATGAAATATTATATATATTTTGCATTTGAAGGCATGGATCATATCAATACTTCAATTATTATAAATATGAATGCGGAAGATATATGTCTAGCAGACATTGCTAGAACGCACACAATTCTTTGATATGTCGTAAACTTAACATTAACTAAAATTAATATTAAAACAATATCAAGCATTACAAAATTAATTGAAGGCTCTAGACGAGCTAAGCTTCAGAAGAGTTATCATCTAGAAGAGCTAACATAATGTGGTCAACAGGAATAAAACTCTATATTGATGATGTATTCTATTTTACTAGAAGTACAAGAAATTTGCTCAAATTTTATAAATGGTTTATACCAGGAGCATATGATGAAAAAACATATAGCAATTAAGGTAATGAAAAATATCTTCCTTTACACTTATCTTTTCATGCTAGAAGCATATAATATCTAACTGCTTTTCTTCAGGGTTATCATATATTAGATATCATCTGCAGTGATAAATCAGAAATTTTTCGATCCAAAGATTTTTGTACTGTGAAATCACTTGAAGTGATATAACAAAAGCATTTATAGATTACCTACAATGACAGCATTTGAAGTGATGTAACAAAAGTGATTTGACCCCAAAGAATTTTATATTTTGGCATGATTGTCTTGGTCATCCGGGATCAACAAAGATATGTCCAATAATTTTCAATTTTCATGGACATCTACTAAAAAAAAAAAAATAGAAGATTCTTTTTGCCAAACAATTATTTGTTTACTTTGTGAGACTAACATATCTTTATATACAATGGTTACATCTTTATTTACTGTTAACTCTCATATTATGCAGATAGTCCTATTGTGGAGTCAGTTTTTTCACCATTAGGGGGAGGTAAGACGTAACGTGATGCTGTGAGATTAATTGGAATGCTGTGAAACTGTCTCATCTTGATCCTTGGATAAGTCGATGTGAATCTAAATTTCACAAAAGAATTATATACTTATATATGATTGCAAATCAATTGCCTAAAGCATTTACCGACACAAAGACGATAATCAAATCATATCTATACCAGCTGGTAATGCTATAGCACATATTAATATCCCTGTAGGACAATATGTTGATGTCTCTATAGGATCATCTGTTCATATAATAACACATAATTTCAAAGCGCTTTAAGCGTGGGAGACATGTCGGTGCAAAAGTCAAACTCCCAGAAAGCGAAAAGCATAGCAAAATGAGAAAGAGAAAAGCACAATAAAATGAGCAAATTGGTGTTCCTGAAGAAACCATAATTTTGAAACTTCCTCAAGAATGAACTTTTGAACAGCAATTTCCTGCAAAGATAGAAAATTATTTTTATAATTCCTGAAGAAGAAAATAAGCCTCCAGAAGAGGAATCTCCATCAATTAAACTTTCTAAAGAAACTTCTGTAAAAGACTTCCCAGAAGAAAAACTTTCTGAAGAGATATCCCCTACAGAGGAAATGGTACCTGACAATAATGAGATCTCAATAAATAATAATGTGAATATAGGAGAACGATGGAATATAAATGATATTGTTGTCAATGACATATTTCTATTTAAATGCAATTACCAAAAGTAATGAAAAAACTAAACCACAGACAGTCGATAAATGTCGATAATATGATCGATCAAAATAAAAGAAATTATTGAGTTAAAATTAAACTCACTAACATAATGTAAAGTATTTGAACTTATAGTTCAAACACTAAAAGATGAAAATATCAGGCCTGTAATTCAAACACCAGCAGATGTCGGACCTGTAGTCTAAACACCAAAAGCTGTAAAATATTCAAACCAGTAGTCCACCCACTTGAAGATGTAAAATTAGTTTGACACAAATGAGTATTTGTGCAATGAGAAAATAGAATAGTGCGATATAAAGTACGACTCGTATCAGAAGGTTTCTCACAGAGACTTGGTATTAACTATAATGAGAAATTCTATCCTATAAGGATGCAATTATATTCATATTATTAATTAGTTTGTCAGTCTCAGAAGGACTAAATGTGCATCTAATATATGTATAACAACCTATTCATATGGTTGATTAGGTAATAATATATATATATATATATATATGAAAATTCTTGAAAAATTTTAAAATGATTGAAGCAAATATCTCGAAGGTTATATTCTATCAAGCTTCAAAAATATATGCATGAGTTAAACCAATCTGGACGTAGATGGTACAATTATCCCAATAAATATCTATTGAAAGAGAGACATATGAACAGTACAATCATCCATGCATTTTTATGAGAATATGAATTAATAATTATTACAATATATGTTAATACTTTTGGATAATATTGGTACTCTTGAAGTTATTGAAAACTTAAATACCTTGAGAGAAAAAATTGTTATCTTGTCTTGCAAATTGAATATTTTTATTCATCAGTTGACATATACAAAAAATTGTTATATTAAAAAAGCTCATCCATGAAATTTTTCAATGGATGTCTGATCACTTGATATACAACAAGATAGCTCCTTTTCATTCTCGAGAAGATGGTGACGAACTTCTTGGTCCTGAAGTACCATATCTTAGTGCAATAGGTGCTCTTATGTATCTTTCAAATGGTATAAGACCTGATATAGCATTTTATTGCAACCTATTGGCAAGATATAGTTCTGCACCAACTTAACGACATTGGAAAGGAATTAAGCATATCCTGCATTACCTATGAGGGATAACTGATATGGGCTTATTCTATTTAAAGGAGCCACAATCTAAATTAATTGGCTATGCAAACGCTGATAATCTTTCTGATCCACATAAAGCTCGGTCTCAAACTAGGTATGTGTTTACATATGGTAACATTATTATATCCTAGCGATCGGTGAAAAAGACATTAACTGCAACTTTTTCAAATTATTCTGAGAGAATTACAATTCACAAAGTAAGCCGAGAGTGCATCTGACTAATATCCATGATTCAACATATTCAAGAAAGCTGCGAATTATTCTCGACGATATTATATGAAGATAATGATTGTACAGCTTATGGGAGGTATATCAAAAGGTGACAGAACAATGCATATTTTGTCAAAATTCTTTTATATGCATAAGCTCTAGAAGAGCGGTAATATCAGTGTCTAGTAGACATATTCAAGTAACAATTTCTAAAACACTACAAACTGAGAAGTTCGAGAAACTATCAAATTCATATCAGAAGTATGAATGAGGAAGAGTCACATACTGTACTCCTTTTCCTTCACCAACGATTTTTTCCATAGGGTTTTTCTTGGTAAGGTTTTAACGAGGCAGTTTTAACACACCTATACTTAGTTATGTTACACAAGATCACCGTACTTTTTTTCTTTTGCTAAGATTTTTTCCCACTGGATTTTCCTAGTAAGGTTTTAATGAGACAGTTTGAACATACCTAAAAAGCAGTTATCCAAGGGGGAGTCTTATAACATAATGGCGTAGTGGATGACCACATGGCATCCTGAAGCGCCAAATTTTTCAAAGCAGCCAACAACTCAATCACGAGGGCGGCTGCCTCACGGTAGATAGCGAAGACCAAACTCCTACAAATAGAGGAGCTTAGGAGTTTAGGAGAAGATGAAAAAAGAAAGAGCAGAGAGAAAATAAAAAGAAAGAAGCAGAGAGAAAATAAAAGAAAGAGAAATATAGGTATGTTCTCAAAGCTCATGTTGTATACTTTTTAGTTCTATAGTATCAATAAAGTCTTGAGTGATCTAGAAGATCTAACCCTAATTGTTCCAGAAGAACTTATATGATAAATATTTAACAGTTCTAGAAGAACTATTCACTATATTTTGTGTTGAGTTATTTTATATACTTTATATGCCTCTAGTTTTATAACAGTACCTATATTGTTGATCCAAAAAAAAAAAAAAAAATACAAACAAAAAAACCTACTCAAATAATGTAGACAATATCTTTTTGATACACAAAATGACAAAAAACACACACATACGCACTCAGGCTGTACATGTTGTTTCAAAAGAAAAAGATATTTAACTATGGCAAAAGAGATACACAGTATGACACACAATTTTGCAATTAATTTGGTTTTTATCAACAAAAAAATCATTTTCCAGTTTCTGCACAAAAATCAGACAATCTTTTTTTGTCGTGTTTATTTTGCACAATTTCTGCTGGTTCAAGTTCTGTTGTTTTTTTTTTTCCCCGCCTGAATCAGACTAACTAGGAAACAAGAAGATTCGATTTGCCACTCATAAACTGTTATTTGGTGTAATTATAGATAAAATAAAATGGCAAAGCTCTTGAATCTCTTCTGTAAAAAAAAATAATAATAATAAAAGCACAAAAATGAGCATTTTGGATATAAACATATTATGGAATTACCGAAAACTTTACAAACCTCAACATTTTGGATTCAGACAGAAGAGGAGTAGATATATACATCACATACAGAATAGGCTAGCTTTCCAATGATTTACATTAAGTGGGATAAATACATGTATGTATGGTAGCTTACTTGAACATATCTATTATATCCTTTCTGGAGCTGACAACCACTGGTGAAGTAGAGAGACTGTTTTTCAGTTTTTGATCGTCTGAGGCCATCAAGAGATTACTTTCTTCACTACTCTCTCCAGCCTCTTCAGATTTACCCCCGGAAGATCCGAAAATCTGCACTGTTAAGCTTCCACCTATCATTAAACATGGCCCAATTATTCAGTACACCTCTAGCAAGAAAGAGAATAGGAGAAATTATGCAGATGTATCTCTTGACTTTGCCTTTTTCTTATACTTCTAATGTGATTTTCTCTCTACTTTTGTTCCCTACAGGAGAACTGCCTTGTTCTGCTAGTTTCTCTCCTATTCAATTCCTTTGTTATATGAAATAAGAAAAAATAAAAGGGAAAAAAAAACTGCCCCTTGCAGTTTTGGTAAAAAATGAATAAAAAAAAAAAGAAGAGGAAACTGCATATGTGCTGGTTATCTAAATTACCATCCATTGCGTTTCCATGGTGAAGCCGATTATTTATTCCTGTTTCCGAGTATAAATCATATTATTACTTGAAAAACGAAGAAAAGAATATCAGAAAAGGAAAAGATGGAAGGACTTTGTCCACCAAATGATTCAAAGCTAAAATATGAAAAGGTGAAGTAACACTTTTTAACCGATAACACCTACAATGGTCCCATAACTTCCGATACACCAATTCTTAAACTGAGAATTCTTGATGCTGTTCTTGTACGTTGCTATTTGTTCAGTTTTCAATACAGATGACAGGGATTTAGATTATGATTGATTTAATGCATTATCTATCTCTGTTCTTTATCTTCATTCCAGTTTTTGGTTTCATTGAGTATGGTTTTCCTCCAATACTATAAGCCAAAAAAAAATATATTACAAAAACTAATGTCTCCAAACAGGTGATTTGGAAGGAGAGTTCCGTTTCTTTTCTTCTCTCCAATTCACCCAATCCAAACAGACTATTAAAGTTAAAACAAACAAAAAATAAGACTCAGAATAGCAAGACAAAATCTTTACCTAGTATGAGAGCAGCCCCAATCCATCCAGCAGTACCCCACCTCTCACCAAGGAGAAACCATGCAAAACCAGCACCCCAGAGTGGTTCCATGCCATAAATTATTGCTGTTTCTGTTGCCGAAACATCACGCATTGCAGCAATCTATACACAAAAATACAAACTAATGCTTAAGCAAGCTTTGCTTGTTCAGATAAAGTAAATTAATCTCGGAGGTAATGATTCATCTAGACCTGGAATCAAGCAAGACTAAGTTCCAACACCACCGATAAATACACCATTATAGAGTTCATGTATCCATGTGACCAAATCGTTCTTACTTGAATGCTGCTTTCAGAAACACCCCAAAATCAATTTATACATAACCAGTGAGAATTGAGAACCAATACCTCTGCCCATAGGCATAATCCAGTTGAGAATACACCAGTGTAAAGTACAGGTATCCATGGAAATACAACCATCCAATCCCACAGCATGGCCAAAGACACTTTGTCATAATTTTGGACGCCATTGAACCATCCTCCAACCAGGTACCAGATTGTGGATAACAAAGCAACAACACAAACCTAAATCAAAGAATAAAAATTGTCATCATTCATCAAGTGAATGGTTTGACAACGGCATAGAGTGACTTCTAAGAAGGTAGTTCATTCTTGAAAAAAATAAAATAAATTTAACCTCGTATCCAAGAAGTGGTAAGAAGTTCTCTTTCTTCGTGCTTCTTGATATATGTTCTGTTCTCAGCATGTGAATACCAAAAAATATGGCACTCAAAAAGTTCAAAAGATCTCCAACCTGTAAAGAATACACTCAAAATGGTGAATATTCATTATAATCAACCATTGACAATTAAGGATATGCTTCCCTTACGATTTTGCCTTCCTATGTGGTATTATCTACATTTTAAATAGAAAAAAAAAAAAGTGTTGACAGAAACAAGTAGAACTTACACTTGGAGGAGAGCCACTGCACTCCAGCATTGCAACCCCTAGGACAGACATGAGAATGCCAAACCAGGTGCGAGCAGGTACTATTGATCCTAACATGCTATCAAGCAATGGAACCACAATTACCTGCTCAATTGAGCAGACTTAATTAAATTGTACAAATGCTTTCACAGGGCAAATCATAAGGATCGGTTTAGCTAAAATTTAGGAAGTAAAGAAAGAAATAACATGTCATGATGCTAAATGAGATTTATCTCATTATGACAGTAGATCAAATAAATGATATATCATATGAAGTTAATTAGGCACGCATGGACACATTACTTTTTGGTTTCTTTCTTCTCTCTCCCTCTCTGAACAACTCCTTGGAAAAACACCTAAACCAAATACATAGTTTTAAAGAATTGCAGAAAAGATATGCCATAGTAGCTTAAGTTCTTACTGTAAACAGTGAAATAAATGATGCACGCCCAGCATCTGATGTAAGTAGTCCAAGTGCCTCAACAAGGTAGCCTAAGCTAACCCACAGTCCCAACTCCAGCCCTGCATTACGGGTTTGGACATCATTTCGTGCCCGAAAGACAAATGGCAAAAATGGGATGGCTGACATAGCAAATCGTACAGCGCAGAATGAGGCCGGATCCATGAAAGCTTCAACCTCTTTCACCACAGGAATGTCACTGGCTGCAATATGAAACCACAAATAATTCTTAAGAACTCAGAAACTAAGGGATTGTGGGCATAAATGATGGAAAAATGTGAATAGTTGATTATTTTGGTATGTTTGAATGATAGACAAATTACAAAGAATAGTCCGCAATAAAACCTTTATATTTGCTGTAACCTTAGATGGATCACTCAGTTTAGCCTAGGGTGTTAGAAATGTTGGCAGAGTGCTCAGTTAGGGAAAATTAAATATAATATAAGGTGTACTTCTTGGTCAACGTGAAGCTCACACATGAACAAGGAATCTTTAGAAAGCTAAAGGATTTTAAGATTAGTTATGCATAGACATCTTAGACATGACTACTAGTTATATGCAATGAAGTGCTAAAGAAAGAATGTGTGCTACAGATATTGCAATACTTTCCCCTTCTGATGTGGTGTGAACCCAAACCTTAGGTCTTATCTATAGCGAGGTAATAGTTTGTAAAGCTTCAATGGTAGCTTTAGAATCGGAATAACGGACCAGATAAAATCAACAATCTACATAAATTTGGACCCCTGTTCTAATTTTCCAGAAGCAGGCTCAAATCAGCATTACAAACCACATAAAACCAACAATCTCCAGTTCAGCTGCTTGGCTATATTTTCTCCTCAACTAATAAATTAAGTTTTCCTCTCATTAGAAAGCATTTCACATACCAAGTAAGCTAAAAATGGTATAACATACAGAACAACAATCTCTACCAAATTTTCATATTTCATAGTAAAAGGATAGTCTAAATAAAAAATAAAAAAAAAAAGGAGATTATTAGGTGTTCCTGGTCAAAGATATATTTACCATATGAAACTCCAAGGTTACATTATATTTCTGATAATTTGCAGCAAATTTGACTATGAGATTTATTCATACAAAATTGAATAACTAAATTAAAGACAACCACAATTAAAAATTCTCCAAAGAAGCAACATAAGCAAAGATCAGAATATACCATAGACAAAGGCAATGATGTTGAGCAAGATTATACTCCTGATCTTTCTGAACCTTATTGGAGAACCCTTTTGGATCACAGTGACCTCTGTCTTTAATTCTTCCTTACAATTGACAGTGGCATCATCATGAACAACTGAGAAAGTAGAATCATACTCGTGGGGTGTTGCATTTTTCAAAGATTTCTTTGTAAGTATTTGTCTGAAGGAAACCGTTTGAGAAGAAGAAGAAGAAGAAGAAGAAGAGGAGGAGGGATCAATGGATGAGAAAATGGTGAGGTGGGTTATCTTTCCGTGTCTACAAGGGTTGAAGTACCATGAGATTGTGGCAGCAGCAAAGTCACTGTGTCTCTTCCATGTTGAGGTGGTTGTTGCTGCTGCTGCTGATGATGATGGTGATGGGTATGCCATTATTCTATCAGATTCGATGTCCAGGTTTCTCTCTCTCTCTCTCTTTCTCTCTATCTCTCTATTGCTCAGGAAGAGGATTCACATTTCATATCTGATGAGAGAGAAAGAGAGAGAAGAAAAACCCAATTAACTAATAATGGATAATGGATTCCCAATTAGCAAATATCAATCATTTGTCACAGAGAGAGAGAGAGAGGGAGACTTGAGCATTGTACTATACCTCTAAATTTTAATTTTTTTTTAAAAATTTTCTTTGATAGGGTAAAAAGGAAGTATAGAGGCAAATCACAACAACAAACACCACCCATATCCAAAGGCGAACAAGGAGTCTTTAAATTACAGCCATGTATCATGCATGTATTTATGCAGGGTCCAAAAGGACGAAAATCCTGATATTTTCTCAGGGGTTGAGGGAAGAAATATTCCGTGTGGACCATTCCACATGAGACTTTCGCGGAATTACTGATGGCCCATTGCCAGACATGTTTACAATGTGAAGCATGCCAAAACATTGGGCCAGAAATTAGATAAGCATTTAAAACTACCCTCGTGATCAAGACAAATCAAGTCCGGTCTTCCGAACAAAGATATATATATATATATATATTTTATGTATGAAAAAAAAGGGCCTGTACCCTCACAAAAAAATAAATAAATAAATTAGTTAACATTTAAAAACTCAATTGCACTATGTCCTAGTTAGTTGGCTTGGGCCCATTAAAAGAAAACGATTAACCGGACAAGAAAAAGCCAATTGAGTTGAGTTACGAAAAGCATTTATGTATTATGTATTGAGTTGAGTTATTCTCCAAATAACTTTAAATGAACGGTACTATTGGAAAAATAAATTTAGTAGTTAAGTAAAACTTATGTTTGTAAACACTATTTTATTATAATATTTTATCTTTTATGTGGTGAGTCACATATTTTATTGCTTAAATTCTAATAATAATAGTTGATATTATCTCATCATTTGAACATTTATAGGCTAGGACGGCCCGGAGTCAACAACATGGGTGGATCAACTGTAAGAATTTTAGAGAGCTTTTGCTTGACAAATGGATCGGTAGTCTCTGGAGAGCAAACATCAAGACCGCGCGTGCAATAATGCATGCAACCAAACTGCTAGATTCTATTGCCTACGCTAGCTCGAAGATTGCTTGAGAGAACTGTCTGGCTGGAGCGAATGGCGATACCAATTGGTTTTTTTTTTTTTTTTTTGTTTGAAAAGACTTCTTGCAACTTTGGAACACTATTGCCCTTGCATGTTCCATCCACTACATAATGTGGTTTGAAACATGTTTGGACTACACTTCTAAGACTTCATACCAGAGAATTTGTCTATTTAGATAATTTCAAAGATTCTAGCTACCACTGAAGAATTCCATTGGATTTGTGATTCGTCTTCTTTGTATTACAGAGGCGTGATTCGATGCAGTGTTCAAGTGCTGCCAGATTAAAAAGTTGATAGGTCAAGCAAAAATGATTCAACTGCGTTTAAGGTAATTCGACTGTACGTGAGCGATTTATTAGTTGACTATTGTGTAAACTGATCATTATAATTCTCTGATTTGCCTGAACTTGTGAGTTGTGACTGGTCATTTCATTTTTTCCAGTTGAATTTTCCACAAAAAAATCGGTCTACTGGCCTTATTGCTTTTATATGTTGGCTTGGGATTAAATCTTTGCCTGATCACTAGGTAATTAGATTCACCCCCTCTTAACTTCCTAATGCTTTGTTTGGAATCTGAAATTTTTTGTGAAAAAAGTAAAGAAAAAGAAAAATATGAAGAAAAAGTATAAAAAAATGCTCTTTATTTTTATTTAACTTTCCTTTAAATTTTTTTTTTCACTGAAAATTCAGATTCTAAACAGAGCCTAAGTATATATAAATCGGCATATAATCACATGATTTTGTCAGAGTTCATTAGTTAGCCATCAGCATATATATACATATATAGATGAAATTTTTATCATTGCTTCAGCATATAGATCGGTTTTTGCTAGTGGATTTCTTTTCATATGTTTGAAACACGAAACAATTCCAATCGTGGAAGGATATGGTAGAAGATCAGTTTTGTTTCAGATTCAATATTATCGTAGATTGTGAAAGATTTTCCTCAAATTAGCTAGCTGGTTTGTGGAGTGGTCACGCTTACTGGCTGCTAATACTTGTTTTGTTTCAGTTTCAGCCATGTGCTGCCAAAACTGGGCCAGAGTAAAAAGTTGCAGGGCCATGATCAGAGGCGGACTTGGCTGGGTTTCAAGGTAAACAAATTTTATTGAAAGGATGACACTATTAAAAAAGAGACTTTTTGCCTCAAATCGTAGCGGTCGCAAAAGATGGAGCCGCTGTCTCAAAGACCTTTTTGCGATGGCATAATAACGACATGTGAGGCGTAGTTAAAAGTAGGGTCGCAAAAAGTATTAGCAACGGCTTTAGGAATATTAGCAATGACATAGCAGTTTTTTTAGTGACAATAATAACCCATTGCAAAATGTATTGCACTTGTTGTAATCTTTTAGTGATGGTTTGTTGCCGTCACTATTGGTCATTAATGGCGACAGGATATAGCCGTTACTTAAAGTGGTAGTATGTATAAATGTTTACAGACGAGGCATAACCGTTGCTAAAAGTTAAGCTATTGTAAAAAATTTTATTTGCAACGCTTCAAAACAACTGTCACTAATAACCCAATTATTTGTCATTTAAACATTGCAAATAACCTTTTTTTTAAAAAATAATTTCCCTGTAATTTTTTTATAACAAAAGAAAAAAAAAAACAATCCATCCATATTCATCAACATCCATATAACAAAAATTATAATAATTCCAAATTATTTTAAAATCTTCATTTATAAAATCAATGTACGTAGTTACCCATGGATTTTCACACACAAAATTAAAGTAAATAAAGTCTTTCCAAAACTAAAATACATGTCCATCGATCATAACATCGCCTAAACAAAATTACTTTATAAGTGAAAGTAGATAACCATCCGTACAAAATCAATTCAATATACAAATTAAGCATAGCCCATCACCCATGTCCCACGTCTGATCTGTCCATATAATATCATTCCTCTGTCGGTGTAACTTAAAAAAAAATTCTAATATTAATAATATACGAGATAATAAATCATAAAATATACAATTTCAATTATAGGAACCAAAAAATTGAAATGGTAATTTACATCACAAGACCGCCATGCAACACATCGACCAACTAATTCTCCAACGGTTTTAATGCCATGGCGAGGATTTTCCAAAAGGGATTTAGGATTTTTTGCCAATTCAACGAACATCCTTGAAAAATCAAGACCCAATAGTTCTGCATTCACTTTTGACAAAAAGTCTGTATATACTAATTAGAAGTTCCTCAGCAAGCTCTTGTTTTAGAACATCAACACTAAGTAAGTAAACTTTTATAAGCATAATTATAAAATTATAATTTCATTAAAAGTTCACTATTCACGTGACAAAAAAGTCTAGTTTAACAAGTGGATGGTATACAAAAAGGTTCTCTTGATAAGGTTTCAGTTTGAAAGTAATAAACTAACAATAGATAAAAGACTGGGAAGATCAACTAAGAAGACAAGGTTTTTATCTTTGGCTAGAATTGCATTGAGGGTTGTGGGAAATGTGCAACTGTGAGAGGCCTATTTTTAGTCCTATATTCATGACTGTTGAGCAATAATTTTCAAAAACGAAATTTGTAGGTTTGAAGTGTGCTATTAACTCTTCAAAATAGCATCAGTTTGGTGCTGCAAATTAAACATTTGATGTGCTAAAAAGTGGATGATAATATTCACTCATCACTGGTCATGTTTTGAGTAAACACTATTAAGGAACTAAGTTTCATTCTCTACTTTTAAGCTTAGGCAAATGTAGAAGAGCAAAATAAACACTGGCTTTTGGTGCCCAATTTTTCGCGTGTTCATGAGTCTTATTCCATAATCCGCTGAGCCCACAGGCTTTTGTGAAACCAAATGGCTTTTTTAATTCTAACATAGTGTCCCTTCTAATAGGGGAACATAATGTAAATCATCTCTCTGCACATTAATGACATGGAATGTAAGGAATACTAATTGAAGTTGTTCTTAGTTTGATTGTATTGAATTTCAATATTATTAGAACACACTTGTTTTCCAAGAAATTAATCAAAATTTCCTCTCGTTTTACATATTTCAAAAGAGTAGTAGTCAGTTCCCCAATTTTTGTCTTCAAAATTTATTTTTCACGTTGCATCGATTGAGGTTGAGGTTTCTTGTTTGGGAGATAATTTCTTAAATACTTTCTGATGCTACCAGTATAGCTTCTTTTTTATCATCTTGTTCGGCTTTTTGAGCCCTTTTTTAGAAAGCAAAAAATTTTAAAAAATATGGCATTTTTCTTTGTAAGGGCTCCTTCAAGGAAGGAACGTCCCTTCTCCAAAAGGAAAGGAAAGCCCAACGGGGTTTGATATTTTAAAATTTGATTTTGATATGGGTTCTGTGAAAAGGTGTAGGTTTCCATCTAACCTTAATAAAAGTGTTTTAGGCAACCTAAAACTAAGCATGCTCTGAAGAGGAAGCTTTGATTTTGAAAAGCATTCTGGAGAAGTTTTGGAATACGGAAATGAGACCTTTTTTGAAAATATTTAAAAGCCCTTATTCGGAAATGTGACTTTGAGTTCAGCTACATACTAGAGATTCAAGTCCGGGAGTTGGTTATGTGTAAGGAATGTATCAAACATCACATCCCTACACTGTCCGAAAAAAATTGATACCTATATGTCTATACACACTTAATCCACACAAAAATCTTTATTTTTATATCTACTTTATATTTTTTAAAATAAAATTTGGTCATCACTTTGGAAATGAATGATGTATATATGCAATTTTTGAAGATAGAAATATTTGTAAAAGAGTTTTGAAAGGAGAAACATGTCAGTTGTAGTTTGTACAAGTGCAAAATGAAACTTTGACACGTGAGCTGCGGAGGAGTCCAAATGTGGGTTTGACTTGAAAACAGTGATAAGCCACAGAGGTGCTCAAACAGAGTTTTGATTTTAAAGATGAGGAGCCACATCAGAGCATGGATGGAGCTGCCACAGTGGGGCGTGAAGAAATTTGTTTTTCTTTTTTTCAGAAGACTTTTAGTAAATTTGAAGGAACCTTAAAGTTTGAGTGTGCTTTCAAGAGAAAGAAAAAAAGGATTCGAACTTTGTAGAAATCATTTTTGAAAACTTCAATTTTCCTTGCTAACCGTAGCCATGATGCGGGCTAGACCATATGAAGAAAGCTTTTTGGTAACAAGATCTTCAGGAAAACCCATTCATGGAAAGATTTGAATGCTTTTGTATGGCTTCATCCCTCTTTGGTTTTTGAAGAACTCACCACTCCCTCGGTCTTGGTATCCGTTTCTCGTGATTTCTAAGCCAGTTCCGCTTTGGAGCATCAAGGCTAAGGTTTTCCACAAGTTACTCATATACCTCTTGGTTCCACCCTTTTGGTAGAAATCAAAGCTTTGTGGCAATGACAAAACTTCAGAATATTATGTATTTTGAAAATAGAGATGAATTCACATCAAAATCCAAAGATGGTTTGTTGTCTCGTTGGATCATGTAAACTCGTTCTTGGAAAGTTTCCAGAAATTTTGAAAACAAAGATGTCGGACGCTTTAAGTGTTGGTTAATATTTTTTTTGAAATTAGGGTTTCGAAAGAAGGTGTATTTAGAATCCCTTAAAGACTTGTCTTGAAATTAGGAAATCTTAAAATCAAATTTTTTTTTTTTTTTTTGTGCCTTTGTTAGGTTTGTTCAAATATCTCATCATCCTTAAGAAATTAAATAAGCTATCCTCTTTTACGATCATAAGTCATGACTTTTGGGAAGCCACTTTTTCGAAGAGGCTAGAAAACCTTTTTATGACTTTTTTTAAATACTAGGGTTTTGGAACCCTACCTTAAGCCATGACGGTTAGTTTTATTTTCTCACTTTTTTTAAGAAACCCTAACAATAGAGAGGTTAGGATCATCCTTAGAATGTGAATTTGAAAAATAGTTTTGAAAAAGTGGTTTGAAAACATTAGGGCTGTGAAAGTTGGTTTAAACCATGAAGGTTTCATTTAGTATGTCACTTTTCTTTACGCTATGTTTGGAAACCGAATTTATCAAGGAAAAAGAAAAGAAAAAGGAAAAAGAGAGGGAAAAGTGAACAAAATGAGAGATTCCAAATTCTTACTTATTGTCTTGATTTGTTCTTTTTTGCCTTCCATTTTCTCTAACAACCTAACATATCATGTAATTTAATATCTTTTTCCCTCACCAAAACCTTGATCCAAACTATGGAGAAGTTAGGTCATCCTTAGAGTGCGAGTTTTTGAAGCATTTGAAAATGGTTTGACAAATATTAAGGCTTCTTGCATTTGTGGAGAAGTTTGGGTTTGTAAAAATGTTTTAAGACAGTTATATCCAACAATTTAGACAATTTATGACAACAAATTGGAATGGAAGTATAGTTTTTCTTGTTTGATTTCATCTGGGTTCCATTTCAATTCAAAAGCAATTGTAAGAAATTGAAGGATGACAGTTGGAGAGACAGTTAAAGAAGCAATTTACACAAAAATTCAAAATTCACTCTTGCAATAGCTTTTAAATAATCATTTAATTGTAATTCAAACAAATGCAACATATCCGGATTTTCCATAGGCTAACCCTCAACCTTTTAACACTACGAAGGGTTTTCAATAGACTCACCCTTAACCTCAAACATGTGTGTGATTGTGTACATGTATGCCAATGAGTTGTACTTAATACCTAATCAATAGGTACTGGAGAAGGTGACGATGGTGTAGAATTGGGGTGAGAAGATAATATGTCCTCACCAATAGACTTTTTGAATGCATGGTGGCTACTAGATGCATTTGGAACCTACAAATATAAAATTTGGATTAAACCTGAATATAGATATGTTGACTTAAAATTGACCCTTGTTGACTTAAGTTTAATTCCCATGTTGATTTTGATGATAACTAAACCTTGTGTTATTTTACTAATGAATTTACTTAGTGTGCAGATTAACAAAGTTCATAACTTAGACTTAAAGTTAAATTTTAAGTCTAATACATGTCAAGAAGAATGCACAACAAGTTTAAGATCAAGCAACGAATTCCAAGAGCTATGTAATGAACCAAACAGAGAATTGACGCCTATTTCTACTTCAAACAAATATTCTATATTCGAAGAGATTGAAGGTGTTCAAATAAAACTTCTATTAAGTATGCATAGATTCAATGAAGATTGATTTGCACTAGACTGAAGACTTTATCAGAATATACAAAGATCAGTTGAGGAGGTGCAATACTCAGTTAAAGATGAATTGTTTGTTGAAGAGTTTGAAAAAGCTCAAAAGATGATTTCATCTAGAATGCAAAGATCAATTCAAGACAATGCGATTGAAGTTGCTGAGAAGATGGCTCACAATGATTATTTAAACGCTACCTGGAATCCAAGTGAAGAATTCTTCTACAATATAAAGGATCCATGAAGACTAGATGCATGAAGACTTCATCATGTTTGCAATGATCTCAGTGAAGTGATTTTAATGAAAAATGAAGAATTGCTAGCAAAAAAAGGAAATAAGAAATCAAGCATTGTGAAGCTCTACGTAATTGAGAAAGCTTGGCATTGAAGAAGATGTTCTACAATAAAAGAAGAAGCTTTGCAAATGAAAAAAAAACAATGCACATTGATCAAATGAAGCTTTGACAGTTTGAGATTCAAGAGAAGATAAATATCCAATGATTGATTCAATCCAAATTGAATAGAAGTTAACTCTGATGAGTTAAGAAGATTTGATTGATCATCATACTCCAAAGACATACTCCTTAAAGATCTTATACCTATGCTAAGATGATCTGGATCATTAAATGATAGAATGCAACTATCTGGGCAATGAGCGGACTCATAAAAACAAGGAGTCGCCTCATGGTCACAGAAGCAAAAAGGCCTTAAGACAAATAGACAATGAGAGGACTCAGGGAAATGAAGAGTCGCCTCTTGATCACAGAAGCAACAAGCCTGGAGACCAAGTAGACAATGAGTGGACTTATTGTAATAAAGAGTCGCCTCATGGAGACAGACGCGAAGGCTTGAAGATGACATGATCAATGAGCAGACACATGAAGACGAAGAGTCACCTCTTGGTAGCAGAAGTAAAAGGCTTGAAGATGAAATGATCAATGAGCGAACACATAAAGATGAAGTGTCGCCTCATGACAGCAGAAGCCAAAGATGTGAAGAGAGAATGAACAAAGAGTTGCCTCATCGATATGAAGAGCGGCCTCATGAAGTCAGTGACTTACATCTGGTAAATGCAGAAGCAGAAAGTGTCGACTCTACAGACTTGGAGCCAACTCCTTTAATATAATGGCTATTTTTCTTAACGTTATAACGGACTGGACGTGCATTAATGATCCCCAACAACCACTAACTGATGGAATCAATACTAGGGTATATATAACCTTCAAGTTGTATTTATATAAGAGATTGAAGACAAAAACAAGATCAAATCTATTAATTCACTGATATACTCTGAATATTCTTCCTGTATTCTTTAGTGAGCTTTGAATGTAAAATTTACTCTTGCTAGAGAGTGTTAGTTACTTGTATACAATTATACACTTGTAATTAAGAGTTTGAGAGTTCTCTTGTGAAAGCAAAACTCTTGTAAGTTTGAGTGGAGCTTGGACAAAACTACTTGAAGATTGGAGAGCTCAGTGAGGAGTTCTTTGTATAGTGAGCTGAGCACTTTGTCAATCAGTGACCCATCTTGTAATAGGTGATTACATAGTGGAAGAAGACTTCAAGGAGGTCTTGGGGTGAGGACGTAGACCACGGTTTGTAGTTGAACATCGGTAAATCTGCGTGCCCTTGCTATTGCTCTGTTTTCTTTACTTCTTCTGATTACATTGCATTGCATATAGATTGACTTTTGTTACATTGCCTAGATTAATTTTAATTAATCTTATTTGTTCTTAATCTTTGAAAAACCTAATTCACTCCCCCTCTTGGGCTACCTATTGGACCAACAAGATATGTGAAAATATATGTCAAAATAAACAACAATTCACAATCGCTCGGATGCCCTCTAATGTACTCCCCCCACTGCAGCCCTGTCCAAGACACAACCTACGGTGGAGTTAAAAGAAACAAGGAAGATCTTAGAGGAAA
Source organism: Euryodendron excelsum (assembly GCA_033060915.1). Taxonomy (NCBI): domain Eukaryota; kingdom Viridiplantae; phylum Streptophyta; class Magnoliopsida; order Ericales; family Pentaphylacaceae; genus Euryodendron; species Euryodendron excelsum. Next base: position 16,330,398 of record CM065384.1, on the reverse strand, counting down.
TTGCTCTAATTAAGACAACCAATGCCAATGAAAGACTTTCCCAACCCATCAATACAGGTAGATCCTAATAAAAAATGCAAAACATACATTCTATAGTTGCTAGTTCAATAATCGACATAATACAAGCAGTATTGTATGGAATAGTTAAACTACAGAAATAAATAAGATACAAGTAATAGAGCGTAATTTAACATTGGACCTCAGCTGGGGGCGAATGAGGCAAAGGACAAAAAGATTTCCTACCTCGAACACATTTGTTGAGATAGTTTGGTGAAAATTGCTCGCAACAGTGTTCATTTGTCTAATACTACGTAAGTTGCTCCCCCTCTAAATATGTAGAAAAAAAAAACGGATATAACAATCAAACACCATATGAAGAACATACATAGGAAAAGAATTACACAAAAAAGTCAAGCAGTCTAAAAAAATTGTGTAAAACCCTATTTGCAAGAGTAAAAAGTTCTTCAAAATCCTTAGTTGAAAACCATCCATTCTTATAAGCACTCTACCAAATAAAAGACTAGGTTAGTACAAAAATTCCATATGAGGAAAAACATACCAAAGTGCATATTGCATAACTATAGGCCTTGTTGGAGATCGTGAGTGAAGAAATATTAGATTGGTATACTGAATTTTATGTCCTAGCAAAAACATCAAGTCTTGTGTGACCAACTCTATGTGTCGCGCCTCAATTTTTGGGTGTCCAAGGTCCTTTCGGCTCAGAGACCAAGAGCACGAAACTCTGTCATTAGAACTCATCTTCCTAGAAGGACAAGTGCTACTAGGTTTGAAAATTGGTTTGACTAAGGGCTTCTCAGAAAAATAGGAGTCACCACCTAACTTGATTAAGGCGAGTTTGGTCACCTGAAACTAAGTGTTAATCCGAAGATTAAACTTAGGGTTTTTAGAAAAGATTTTGAAAACTCCCTCAAGAGAGGGTTTTTGAGAAAATAAGTTATTTGGCAACCTTTGGAAAGATTTAAACTCTTTTTGAAAATAACTCCATTTTGGTCTTTTGAAAATAGAAATCTATGGTCTAGGGGTTGGTTACGTGTAGGGAAGATATCCTAAGATCATCACCCTACCCCGCCCTTTCGGTACCTACATGTCTAATCACCCTTTGTTCACTCACTAGAATAACCGGTTACCATTATCCACTTAATATCCACTTTTAGAGTTTTAAAAACAAGATTTAGTCATCACTTTTCGGAAGAATAATGCATGAGGCAAGTCCAGGAAGAAGTTTGAAAATATAGAGGTTTTGAAGGGGTTTGAGATAGAAATCTTGAATTGATAGAAACTTTTGAAAAGGGGATTGGAGTTGAAATAGAAGTTATGACCGCACCACTTCAGGTTGCCTACCTATCTCATTTGGCAAGAATCAACTCAATCGTAGTTCGGGCAAGAGCCCGATGGCAAGTAGGCGCATTAGGGCCTTTGGAATATTTGAAAACACTTAGTGATCTTTGAAAAAGTTTGAAGATGCTTTGCAATCTTTGAAAAAACTTGAAGACACTTTGTGGTCTTTGGAAAAGTTTGAAGACACTTTGGGGTCTATGGAAAGAGAGAACTTGAGAGTTTTGATTCGAAATTGGGTAGGGGAGTGTTTTGAAATAAAACTTTGGAACTCTTGAAAGGGGTTTTGAAATATATTTAGAATAACTCAAGGGAGTTTTGGAAAGGTTTTGAGATAACTCAAGAGATTTTTGAGAATGCCTTGAAGTCTTGTTTGAAAAACCTTGGAGGTATGATTTTAGAGTTTTAAAAAGTTTTCGAAAATAGTTTTTGCAAACACCTAGGACTTTGGAATTCTAATATGGACAACCTTGGAGGTTGTTCTTGATATATTGCATTCTTTTGGAATCCCTAACCATGAAAGGGGGTAGGAACACCTTAGGGTTGTGAGTTCTTGAAAATATTTTTGGAAATACTTTGAAGATAGAGTATAGGAATATTTGAAATGGTTGTGGAGTTGGTTTTTGAAAACTCAAGAGAATAGGAGGCTTTGGAAAAATGGGTTATGTAAATAGTTTTAAATAGAAAGGTCATTTGAAAAGGGGTTCATGAGTTTGGACCCTTGAAGCATACTAACCTAGATTGAGTTGGCTTAAGGTGAAGGGTGACCTAAGGTTAAACTAAGGTTGGGTTAACCTAAGGTTAAGGTGACCTAGGATTAACTAACTAGAGTAGGGATAACCTAATGTCAAGGTGACTTAGGATTAACTAACTAGGGTTGAGTTAACCTAAGGTGAGTGAACTAGGGTCAAGTTAACCTAGGGTTGGACAACTAGGGTCAAGTTAACCTAGGGTTAGACAACTAGGGTCAAGTTAACCTATGATTGGACAATTAAGATCAAGTTTATCTAGGGTTGGACAACTAGGGTTAAGTTAACCTAGGGTTGGATAACTAGGGTCAAGTTAACCTAGGGTTGAACAACTAGGGTCAAGTTAACCTAGAGTTAGATTGGAAGATGGTTTTGAAAGGTGGTTTCGTGCACTTTTGGAAAGGGTTTTGGGAAACAACTTATGTTATGCAAAGGACTTTGGTTGACAACCCTTTGGAAATCATTTCTATGAAAATTTGGTTCTAGCCAAGAGTATGGTTTGTATGGGTGGTATTTGGAGACCATTCAAAAAAAAGTTTTTTGATGACCATTTTAACCATTATCTTGACAAGAATATAGGAGGTCCAAAAATTAACATGATGATGACAATCTTTGGAAACACCATTCTTAATGCAAAGATGGAAAGAATGAATTTTTGAAAATTATTTTTGGAAAATGATTTTGAAAACCATTTTTGAAGGAAACCATTCCATCAAGAGAGGGTTCCTATGACCCAATGAAAGGGAGACCACTCAAGAGAGGGTTCCATGGGGCCATTCCAACCACTAAACTTAAAAGAATGGAAACCTTGAAAATTAGAGAGCTAGAAAACAATTCTTATGCAAGTTAAAATGCAATGATTCTAAAATGAGAGTTAGGAGGTTGGTAGGGAATTATCTAAGGCATGATTTTCTAACGTATCATCCTAAACCTCGAGGAGCCAGCTCAAGGAGCCAACTCATGAAAGGGGGTAGGAACACCTTAAAGTTGTGAGTTCTTGAAAACATTTTTGAGAATACTTTGAAGATAGAGTATAAGAATATTTGAAATGGTTGTGGAGTTGGTTTTTGAAAACTGAAGAGAATAGGAGGCTTTGGAAAAATGGGTTATGAAAATAGTTTTAAATAGAAAGGTCATTTGAAAGGGGGTCCATGAGTTTGGACCCTTAAAGCATACTAATCTAGATTGAGTTGGCTTAAGGTGAAGGGTGACCTAAGGTTAAACTAAGGTTAGGTTAACCTAAGGTTAAGGTGACCTAGGGTTAACTAACTAGAGTATGATTAACCCACGGTCAATGTGACTTAGGGTTAACTAACTAGGGTTGAGTTAACCTAAGGTGAGTGAACTAGGGTCAAGTTAACCTAAGGTTGGACAACTAGGGTCAAGTTAACCTAGGGTTGGACAACTAGGATCAAGTTAATCTAGGGTTGGACAACTAGGGTCAAGTTAACCTAAAGTTGGATTGGAAGATGGTTTTGAAAGGTAGTTTCGTGCACTTTTGGAAAAGGTTTTGGGAAACAACTTATGTTATGAAAGGACTTTGGTTGACAACCCTTTGGAAGATCATTTCCATGAAAATTTGGTTCTAGCCAAGAGTATGGTTTGTTTGGGTGATATTTGGAGACCATTCCAAATAAGGTTTCCTCATGACCATTATAACCATTATCTTGACAAGAATGTAGGGGGTCCAAAAATTAACATGATGATGACAACTTTTAAAAAACACCATTCTTAATGCAAAGATGGAGAGAATGAATTTTTGAAACCATTTTTGAAAAATGATTTTGAAAACTATTTTTGAAGGAGATCATTCCATCAAGAGAGGGTTCCTATGACCCAATGAAAGGGAGATCACTCAAGAGAGGGTTCCATGGAGCCATTCCAATCACTAAACTTAAAAGAATGGAAATCTTGAAAATTAGAGAGCTAGAAAAAAATTCTTATGCAAGTTAAAACACAATGATGCCAAAATGAGAGTTAGGAGGCTAGTAGGGAATTATCTAAGACATAATTTTCTAAGGTATCATCCTAAACCTCAAGGAGCCAACTTTTAGAACCAGTTTTTCAAAAGAAATATAGAACTTGGAAATGACATGAAAATAAGAGTAATATGAGCATTGTAGGACATGGTGATAAGCATGAAAATGAAGCCAAGCACACAAGACATGATCAAAATAGTAATATACAAGAGGTCAAGAGCACATACAAGACTTTTAGGCTACACCACATAAACAAGAGGCTCCTAGGCCATACCATCTTAAAGTAGGCTAGTGAGAGATCCCCTACACGGTGGCTCTCACTTGCTTTCCTCTAGGTATGGACTAAGAGCCCTCTTGGCTCAAGCATGCAAGAAATGGGGGTTGAAAATGAGGATTAAAATAGAGAATAGCCTAAGTAGGCTAGAAGGGAGAAGAGAAGAGTGGGGGAAGACACAAATGTAAAAGAGATACCATCTTTTACCTTCAACACACTTGTAGTCTTCAATGGATGTCTTGATTGGAACTTGAATGACTTCAAGAAGGCTTGAAGAGCTGGAAGGGAGTGTTTAGTGGTGTATAAGGCTTTGTAGGTGAAGTGTATGGCCTTGAGGGAGGTGGAATCTAGCTTAAGTGTTGGAGGGGTGGAATATATATAGGGATTCGAGGTTCTGGAGCAGTTTCAGTAGAGTTTCGCATCAATTTCGGACCTGGAATATGCAAGGGGGGGGGGGGTTCTGGTAGTTGTAGGCAATTTGGAACAAACCTGGCGCATGTGCTACATGCGCTTGGCCAAAGTTTCCCTTGGCCCATGTAGTACATGCGCTAGTACTGTTCCATTGCCAGAATGACACGTGGCATCCAATGTACTGGTTAAATCTAATGGTTGATCAAAATTTGGTTGATCTGATCAAAATTTGAGCGCATGTAACATACGCTCCATCACCGGGAAGGTTTGTTTAAATTTTGTCCCGATAATTGAGCCAACCGGGAAGGTTTTAGGAAAATCGGCCACACTTGGGATGTTCTCTTAGGGCTCTCGGTGAATTTTCATGTTTTTAAAAAGTTTGAATGGTGTTTGGAAGTGCGGGATATCGTATTGGCAAGCGTGTGTAAAACGACATCTTTGCCGAGCATCTATGATACGCTTCGAGGGTGTTCGAAAGTAGCTGTTGTTGTGTCTTGTGTTCGATCAGGCCGTACTAATGGAAAGTATTTTGGAGATTTATGCATTTCTCAAGTCGTTTGACGATGCGCTTCAATCGGGGAATTGGAGAAAAAGTCGACCTTGGCAGAGCATCTGCGAAATGCTCCAGGGATTGTTGGAAGTTGTAGTTTTCGCACTATACAATTAAGGGCTTCAGGGAGTGATATATCCGATCAAGCCGTATCGATGGAAAGATCTATGAACGAGCTTTCAGGAACTCCTTGATTTACACATTTTTCAAGTCATTTGACAGGGCATTATAACCAGGGAATTGGGAGAAGAGACACTTTAAGCGGAGCGTCTGCGAGACGCTCCAGGGAACTCTTATCGAGTCGTGGGTGTTTAGCGTTGTAAGGTCCTTCTTAGGTTAAATAGGGGTGTGTGACAAGACCCTCCGTTCAATATCCTAGGACCAGTTTTGTTTTGGGGTGTGTTCGGGTTGTTAGGGGCAAAATGGTCATTTTGGTTGATTTTGGTTAAAAATGGTCAGGAATGGAACGGAGTGTTATGTTAAGTGTGCAGGGTCATTCAGGGATGATCCCAGAAGAGTTTTTCATTGTTTGGTGGGATTTATGCTGTGCTAGGGCGACTAGGAGTAAAACGGTCATTTTGACCTGAGTTAGTCGGAATGGGACCGGAGTTAAACAGAATGACGTGTTGAGTATGTCTAACTGTTAGTAACACTTTGGAAGGGCGAACTTACCATCTTAAGGGATTTTGAACTTTTTCAAGAAGTGCTTGAAGGCCCAAGTGGCAGGTTTAGTTACTAGGCCTCTATTAGGCCCAGTGAGCTCGAGAAGCAGTTGACTGATTAGATAGGAGTTTGAAAGTTAATTTGGATTTGAATGTGCTTATGGAGTTTTGAAAGGGAGTTTGGTCAGGCTGGAGATTGCCAAGTGGGCAAAAATGGGGTGCTTACACTATACACGTGGAAATGCAAAACAAAGACAAATCATAGCATTTATTGGTATGACCAATCTGAATATGGATGACATATGAGGCTACGAAACCTTACTTATAAAGATGGTAAACCATCTCCAAACATAATTAAAAAGGTTCTGTTGCAACTACATTTTTTTTAGTTCTTGACATTATCAAAAAGTTTACAAACTTGAAATGTAGCATGTATGTACAATTGCATCCATAAAAAATAAGGTACTACCAGTCTTACTCTTGCCTTAATTTCTTGATCCAAAAATTCAAATTTAAGAAGGTACTCCTGCCTTGCAATATAAGAATAAATTTAATTCAACATACTAAAGAAGATTACCACGTACTAAAGAATCAAAATGAAGTTCAATTGAGAATAAAATCCTGAGGAGTAAATAACCTTAATTGACTCCACAAAGAGAGGATTAAGTTGTATCAGGCGTGAGCAATTTGGGCCCAATAGCAGGTTCACAGATTGATAAAAAGCTAAGGATCATTGTCACGGATTGGCAACAAATTTAAAAAATGTACAACTAGGAAAATCAATTCATCAATTTATAATGTCTCTAATTAGTAAAGAAAAGCCACTGAAATTGGATTACGGGCAAATGAAAGAGACCTGCAATTGATAGTTGATGAAAAGTTAGAATTGAAAAATGTCTGCAACTTAAAACCTTAGTTACTTCAGCGTTTTTCACCTGAGGTTGATAAAATCTCCAACAATTAGCCAATAAAATTAAATTGTATACATTTACAAATAATTGCCAGAGGTTGATAGTTGCAAATAGCCTCTTTTCTAGTAGTGTGAATAAAGCAAAATTATTCTAATTTTGAAGGGCGAATACATTATGGTATAGATAAATGGCTAATCAGAATTTAAAAAATTGTGGGGATGGTTCCCCTGTCTACCCCCATGTGCATCTGCCCATGGCAATGGTGTTTGGACTTACCAATAAAAGATAGCTGAGTCAGTAAACGTCAAGAAACACTTATGATACCGTTTTCATTTCAATTTTTTTTTTTTTGTTTCCTGAAATTTGTTGAAATCGTGTTTAGAAAGTTAGTTTCAGAAATTATTTTTGTTGATACTACACTTATGATACCGTTTTCATTTCAATTTTTTTTTTATTTTTGTTTCCTGAAACTTGTTGAAACTGTGTTTAGAAAGTTAGTTTCAAAAATTGTTTTTGTTGATATTGCACTTATGATACCGTTTTCATTTCAATTTTTTTTTTATTTTTGTTTCCTGAAACTTGTTGAAACTGTGTTTAGAAAGTTAGTTTCAGAAATTATTTTTGTTGATACTGCACTTATGATACCGTTTTCATTTCAATTTTTTTTTTTTTTTTGTTTCCTGAAACTTGTTGAAACTGTGTTTAGAAAGTTAGTTTCAGAAATTATTTTTGTTGATACCGCATTTGATAAACAAGTTCTAAAACTTGTTTTGAAACTTTTTTCAAAAACTACCTTAATTTTTTAAATAAAAAAAATATTTTCTAAGTTTTTGAAACTATTTTGATTCGAAAAAGAAATTGATATGAAACCAAGATATAAAAATAATGGTGTTTTTAATGATTTAATTTTTTTGCTTTAAAAAAATACTAAAAACGAGAAGTTATTTTGTCCATGAGAACCCAAAAAATTAAAATAAAAACAGATCAGTTCATTTAGAAGTATTCCAGATATGCTCAACACTGATAGGCGGAAAAACAAACCCCAAAACAGCCACTAGATAGAAGGCCATTCTTCATAAGAGAAGAACAAGATTACCAAAATGGTGGCATCACACCCGACTGCCAAAAACTATTGCACTGAAATATAGCGATTTGTTGCTGCACGAAGCACACGATTAAGCAAATGGGTCGAACACCTTCAGTTCTCAGTGGCACCAGCATCATCATCATCTTCATAATCAGCCTCCTCATCGGCCGTGGCATCCTGGTACTGCTGATACTCTGCAACAAGATCATTCATGTTACTCTCCGCTTCAGTGAATTCCATCTCGTCCATTCCTTCTCCGGTATACCAGTGCAAGAAGGCCTTCCTCCTAAACATGGCTGTAAATTGCTCACTCACCCTCCCGAACATCTCCTGTATCGAAGTCGAGTTTCCGACGAAAGTCGAAGCCATTGAAAGTCCCTTTGGTGGGATGTCACAAACACTTGATTTGACATTGTTCGGTATCCACTGGACAAAATTCGAAGAGCTTTTGTTCTGTACATTTATCATCTGTTCGTCGACTTCTTTGGTGCTCATTTTACCTCTGAACATGGCCGATGCCGTGAGGTATCGGCCGTGCCGGGGATCGGCTGCGCACATCATGTTCTTGGAATCCCACATTTGTTGCGACAGTTCCGGGACGGAGAGCGCGCGGTATTGCTGCGACCCTCTTGATGTCAGAGGTGCAAATCCCACCATGAAGAAGTGAAGCCGCGGGAATGGAATCAAATTCACTGCTAGCTTTCGGAGGTCTGAGTTCAGCTGACCCGGGAATCGCAGGCAGCAAGTCACTCCACTCATTGTGGCTGATATCAGGTGGTTTAAGTCCCCGACTACATGACACGCAAGTAAAGAAAAACAAAAGTGAAAAGACACTTACCGTATGAATCATACTTATCAATACAGTAGCCTACCGATCGCTATCGGTCAAAAAACGATACACAAAGGAGCAAGTTTTGTATCGATCAAAGAGCAAGTTTTGTATCGATCAAAGAACCAACTCTCACCAGCTATACTGAGCCGTACCTACCAATATTAAATTTACTGTACGGTAGTGGCTTTTTGTGTTGTTCATTCATAAAAAATTTATTATTATGGTATTTAGATGATAAATGTCAATTAGTACTAGATTATTAGTATGCCTTTTAATATTTTTAAATATAAGCTTATGTTGGATAATATGTTTGTATTGTTGATTAATACTTGATACCCTAATGTCAACTTTAATAAGTAAAATATTTTGCAAGTAAATATATATTTTACAAACATATAATTGTTATTACTACGACTAAGGTTGCTTTCTCTGGCTCTGATGGTCATCCATTTTTTTGTAACAAATAAAAAACAGTACCTATTGCTACTGGTACGTACTATATAAATAACAAAAAATAGTATGCTGGTTGGTACAACATTGACAACTGTAGTATGAATATCTAGGCTTGGCAATCAAACTAGGCTATTTTCTCTTATTTTCGCAAAGATTTAACTGTGGATTAATCAAAATTGGGATCAAGAGAGCCAAGCTTCAAACCATTTTGCATGGTTGTGTGTGAGATGATGGTTGTAATACTTACAGCTTGGGGTGGTGAGTTTGAGAGTCCTGAAGCAGATATCATAGAGTGCTTCATTATCAAGTACCATACACTCATCAGCATTCTCCACCAGCTGATGAACAGAGAGTGTGGCATTGTAAGGCTCTACAACAGTGTCTGACACCTTTGGAGATGGGAAGACGGAGAAAGTAAGCATCATTCTATCTGGGAATTCTTCCCTAATCTTTGAAATGAGAAGGGTTCCCATTCCAGAACCAGTTCCACCTCCAAGTGAATGACAAACTTGAAACCCTGCAATTACCAAACACAACCAAAACGTGGGTTGGGAAACAGAAAATAATCCAAAAACGACTTGTAATGATAATAATGACAATTCTTAATGAAGCAAAATCTTATTTTTCATAAAAATCGGCTGATCACTCCCCCCTATGTTGTAAGTGTAAGCAATGTCTGGGCGATAATTAGTAAGGTAGAAAAGGCTCCCAACAAGTCTCCTGTAAGTAGATGGGTCATCCAATAGCTCTCCTGCATCTGAGGCTAATTTTAGATCTTGTTTCGATTTGCATGGAGGGTTTCCGAATCTCTTTGCAACCTCATCACTTCAATGCCCAAAAAACACTTTTGAGTCCCCTAAATCTTTCATATCAAACTGGCTCTTAATGTTCTCGTATACTCATTTATCGACCTTAAGTCAGTACTAGAGAAAGTGATGAAAATGAGGATAAAACGTTAATTACGGCTTACGTTTCAAACCCCGAATAGCTGCTTTCCCCGTGGTGTGGAATTAGAATGACTTGGCAATGAATTACAGAGTTATTAAACTGAATCATGGTCTAGGTTCCATGTGAGAGAAGCCCCCCACTCCCCCTCACAAAATGTACATACATACATACATACATATATATATATATATATATATTTAACACAATGATGGTCCAAAAGTTCTCTGTAACTCAAATTTGCTCATCAGAATTAATCAACTTGAGATAAATGTAATTATGAAAAGAACATTTCAATTACTATTATTTCAGCATACCAAATGGACATAAGTGAAAAAAAAAATACTTTTTCACAGAATGTAATTATTATTATTTTTTGAATTATCAACATAAGTAGATTTGATTGGATATAATTACTTACTTGAGGCAACGAACAACTTGTTTTGGTGCTTATGGATGAGTGGCTTAAGCTTTTTACAGAGGGGATGCAAAGTACTTGACTGGGTAAAATCAACCTCTAGAGTCTTATAAAAGCAGCAATATGCTTCCTTTTACTGGTATTACCTTTACACTCGTGAAATTTTGTATGCAGTTTGGTTAATGATTTGAACAACAAATATTGGAATTAAACAAGGATATTTCAATGCTGAAACATTCAACTCCAACATGGTGATAGGCTCAAGTTTTTACTGGTCATATTCAATGTAATCTGTAAATGGCAGCCTACTCTGGCCACTTGCTTATGCACTAATTCATATTAGTTGACCCTTTTCATTTTTCTTTCCCCAAGTCAAAAGGCTTCTCTAACCCATCCTTTCTTTTATGTAATCTGAAACTAAAATACAAATATAAATCTATTATGAAGGATGTCTATATATATAAATGTTTATTTTGATACGTTGGTGGTCAAGATTTACGATCCGATGCATATAAGAAAATGTTGATTAGAAACATTAGCCCTCAGAAAAACATAAGTTAGCTTGAATATACAGAAGCACAAACCTTGCAAGCAGTCACAGTTTTCAGCTTCTTTCCTGACAACATCAAGGACTGAATCAATGAGCTCCGCACCTTCAGTGTAATGTCCCTTAGCCCAATTGTTCCCTGCCCCTGACTGCCCGAAAACAAAGTTATCAGGCCTAAAAATCTGCCCATATGGGCCGGTCCTCACGCTGTCCATAGTCCCCGGCTCAAGGTCCATGAGCACGGCCCGTGGCACGTATCGGCCACCACTAGCCTCGTTGTAGTACACATTAACTCTCTCTAGCTGGAGATTGGAATTTCCGGTGTACCGGCCGGTCGGATCAATGCCGTGCTCATCACAAACAACCTCCCAGAACTTCGATCCGATTTGGTTCCCACATTGCCCTCCCTGGATATGAAGAATTTCACGCATTTTTAACTTTGGCAGGAGGTTTTCGGGCTCACCGGCTCAGGGGCAAAGGTGTAAAGTGAAAAGATTTTGTAACTACCAGTGCTCACTTACTCGCTGCAAGGGCTTGAATTGAGGGGAGATGAATGTAACAGGTTTTTATACTACCATACACTAGCCTGCAATTTGATCCAATGGTGGTGACCGAGTTGATGGATACTATAAAATTACGTAATTGACCTTGATCTGGTTTTGGATGGAGGGTGCGGATTGGGTTGGCTTGAGATCCAACGGTGGAGGAGCGTCCGTCTCGTGAGAAATGAGGGAGTTGTCTATTTGTGGGCTGGTGGTTTGTGTGGATGGTTTGCCATTTGGTGACCGTTTCGTTCACCCTCGCCGGCTTAATAGGACTGTTATGACTCTTTTGTATCTTTAGGCTAAGCAAAATACACCTCAATTTTGGGCATTATTTCTTATATGCAATCCAGCTGGTTTCTTGGGCCAGCTTGACCTAAAACAAATTAACTTAATATTGTTATATGGATCACAACAGTGTTAAGGCCTCATGGATTTAACTTTTTATGGACTTTTGAATGTAGGTTCTTACTTTATCTACATTTTAGTTTTGATTTTTGGTAACAAAGACACAAGTCTAAAACTAAAATCCTGTAAAAAAAAAAAAAAAAAAAAGAGTGGAAAATTGAATGCCCATGCAATAAACGTCTAGAGAAAGCCAAAAGAGAATCAAAGTCTATTCTATTATATGGTTCGTCATTTATAAATTAGCAAAATTTGAAATTAATAAGATCAAACTGAAATATTAATAATTCAGTTTTTGCACAATGAAGAAGACCCTATGTGATCATAATCATAATAGGAGCTCTAAAAGTGTACTCTTCTTGTATAACAGAACAAATGTTCCTGGTCAAAATTGTTAAATTGGACCGGCCAATTTAACCAGTTTGACGGGGAAAATGAGGTGTGACCGGTAAAATTCATTTGTTTAACACAATTGGCCACTAAATTAATTTATAACAATGATTGTTACTGTGAACGGAAACCTTCATTATTTGATGTTTGTTTTGGTTATGATAGTTATGTATTTAAAAATCCAATTTCAACTTATTATCAAGAGTGGAGTGTTCAAATTAACTTTGCGCGCGGCGGTACTGTAGATGCTGAAGACGTTGATAATTAGGCTATTCCAAGATTTTTGTGTTTGTTCTTTTATAAAATGGGGACAAATCCCACAGCTTGTCTGCACACCAAATAACACTATTGTAGCATACTCTTTGGCACGACCCATTTCAAAGGGTTGGTTTTCTAGTTTACCAACAAAGGCAATAAAAGAAGACAGCATTATTCACAGAGAGAGAGAGAGAGAGAGAGAGAGAGAGAGAGAGAGAGAGAAGAATATTTATGGGAATCATCTCTACACTAATGAAAACCTCCCAATTTGAACCCCCGTTTGTTTTTTTTGGTGGTTGTGGGGTAAGTCATCCCAGTTTGAACTTTGAACTTGAAAATTTAGTTTTTGTTTCAACCTTATAATTACTAACGGAAAAAAGAAAATTAAAAGAAAGTAAAAAAAATCATATTTTATAAACTGATATGGAATCATATAAAAGAGAAATCTATTATATGTTGTTATATATAATAGGTTGTTAACTCTATGAGCTTCAAAGTCTTTTTTCAAAAGCACCAAATTTAACGCAACTCGTTAAAACGGCAAATGGTGGGTAAGATTAATGAGTTTTAAATTCTTTACCTAACATTTCTTAGATTCTTTACTTTATAAATTTAAAAGAAATAGTTACATCCACCTTCTTTGGGCTTGAGACTAATAGAGCCACTTCCTCAAGGTACTAAAATTACATCAACCTCACTTTGCTTCAAAAGTTTTCTAACAAATTGCTGCCTTTTCTAGGTTACATTGAGCAGAACATTTTAATGGCATCATGTAACTATTTCATAAAACCTATTTTACCCTTTCAAAAGTTGAAAAAAGAAAAGAAAATTTTGAAAGGTTAAAATGTAAAAATTCTTGAATTTTAAAAGGTTAAAAGGAAAATTTTTACAATCTTAGGGTGGCCAATATACACTTTCTTATCATAAATATACAAAATTTTATAGGAACTAAATGTATTTTTGTCAAAGTATGGGGGTCATGGCTTCCATGGTCAAACCTTAGTTCTGTTATAGCTATTGTCCAGTCCTCACTGAAGCACTCCCACCACCACTGAACCGCCCTTTACCTGACCACACCATTTGTAGTATCACCATTGTCACATCGAAACCACCACTCAACTCTTGTTGTACCTACAGGTGGACAATAGGCGGGCCAGGTTGTGCCTACACAAATTTTTTTTTCCATCGGACCCAAAATCAAATCCTAAGCCCACCCAATTAAAAAAATTGCATTCCCAAGCCCATCTAAGCTAGCCCATTTAACAAAAAATTTGTTTAATATATAATTTTTTTCTCTATAAATAATATTAAATAGCATAAAATTTAATTACATATACATATATAATATTAAAATAAAAAAATATATTATTTTATATATATGTCGGGCTGGGCCGGGCCGGGCCGGGCCGGGCTTCAAAGACAATTCTCGAGCCTGCCCATTAAACTAATCGGGCCTAAAAAAAGATTTTCAAGCCCTATAATTTATGGGCGGGCTTGGGCAGACCTATCGGGCTTGTGAGCCCATGCCCACCCCTAGTTGTACCTACAATGTGTCCAATTCTTGCTTCTCTCCACACACACACACACACACACACACACACACACACACACATGTTTATATATATCTTTTATATACTATTATAAAGCAAACCCATTTGGTGATGCTAGTAAAGCTTCAAATTCAAAGAAATGTCACTTTTATGTGCAGATCAAGAAGCCTCTAAAAAAATAATAAGTTATTAAAGTTGTGCATAACTTATCTGACTTGTGAAAAAAAAAATACTAATTTAAATTTTGTGACGACTCACTAATTATTTTCTATTTTTTCTCTCTCATTTGCTGATATTGACTGCTACGTAGTGGGGCCACGCTTCTAGTTTATATATGTGTTGACTTGAAGATCGACGTCTTATCTTGGAATCAAGTCTAGTCTCATCCCCATGAGAGGATAGAAAATGAAAAATGTGTTAGAATATTTAATATTCATTAATGTCCCACACATACCCATGACAACAAATGAATTAATGTGTGAAAATAATAATATAGTCTAAATGAAAAGTCCCAAGAGTTGATTCTCCAAGTGAAAGGTCTCAAATATTAAAGAGAGATATGAAGGACCTTTGGTTTTCCTCGATAGTTGGAGCCTATAAATAAATGAGAGTTTTCAAGGGTTCTAACCATCAACATAATTTGTGCCTCTAACTATCAAGAGACACTTGGAGGTAATTGTTGTAAGGGTGATCCTTTTCTCAAGTTTGATGTTCATTGACAATAATGGATTCATGTATGCAATTAATTATGTAAAATTCATGATAGTTCAAAGATTCTAATTGTGGACAAATTATGTTTTATCATACTATGAAATAATGTTATGATTTTTCTAACATGTGGTATCAAAGCATGAGTTGAAAACTATCATGATTTTTCATTAAGCTGTATAGATGATTACACTTTAAAAGTATAATCATTAGCCTCTAAATAGCTAGTTGTTAGCTTTAATTTAGTAGTATTACTTCATTTTTAGTTGTATTATGATCCTAATATCATTTTATGGCTGATTTATAGGTTTCGGCTTTAAAGAATCAAAATGGAGCTTTGGAGGGTAAAATGGTCAAATCACTGTGCGCATGGTCATCAGAGCATACGCAATTACAAAACCCAGAATAGAGCCTTTGCAGAGCTATTCAAAATTACTAAGACTCGTTTTCACAGTTTGAAAACCACCCGAAGAACCATCCGATAACCGTGCGCAACCATGCACACGGTCGATGAAATTTCTATTTTATTTTCAGCCTATAAATAAGTTTTTTAAGTACATTTTGGGAATCTAAGTTTTTCATAAAAATTGGTACGAATTTCTGCAGTTATATATTATACTTTAGAGCACTGTATTAAGGCTAATTCTTTGTAATTGCACTTCTAATTCCATTGTAATCTCAATTCTAATGTAATTTCAATATGTGTTTAATTCAATTTTTCATTTGTTCAATGAGTTTGAGTAGCTAAGCTTTAATCTGGGTTCAATTGTGAATAACATTTAAAGGGTTCATGGTCTCCATTAATGGTATCCCAAGATCGTATTGAATTATCTTATTGGATTGTTAATTCCATCATGTTGAATGCTAGATTCATAAGAACTTTTAGGTTCTTGATTATGTTTGGTAATTTTAATTCATACCTCTCCAATTGTGGATTGAAATGTCCAAATCAATAGTATTAGCCTATGATTCCATAATTAAGTATTAATCTAACATCAATTGAGATAGAATTCATCTTTTTAAAGTTAAATTCGGTAAATCACTACCCTTGATTGTGGTTAGTGATTTAAGTTATCAACCTTCATTGAGACCTTTGGATCATTTGTGTGTTTGAATCAATTAAATCCAAATCTCTTTTTAAATTTCTTGATCTAGTTTTCAAGTGCATTACTTAGATCATCCAAAATATTTTCCAAACTCAAATCATCTTTTACTTTCAATTTTATAGAAGTAATTCAAGTGTGTAATCAATTAGAGTTTAGTTGATACTTGTCAAGCTGTTGGTCTATATTTGACCTCGAGCCCCGACTAAAAGAATGCGATATCCGAGATCCCTTGGATTAAACTACTTCACCGCTGTGCTCTTGCGGGAACACATTTGGAGGTGAATCAAGTTTATGGCGCCCTTGCCGTGGACTTGAAAGCAATGTGAGCTTGGAAAAACCTTAAGTTGATGCAACACATAGATTGCTTTTCCATCATCTACAACGCAGTGGTATCTTCAGCTTAAGTCTTGGGTAAGAACGCTCTATCCTTTTATTTGCTTAGTTAGTTTAGTGTAACTAGTTTAAAACAGTTTAGTTTCTTAAAGTGGATTGCATTGTATTCATCTTCGGGTGGTATTGCTAAAGGAGCTTAGGTCTACATGCTTAATTGTGAATCGATGGTATTGTTTTTGCATTAGGAGATTGGTGGTTCGGTTGGATTGGAATTGGGATTGCTTGAGTTGGTGGAAATTTTATGCGCAGATTGGACGGTTTGGAAGGAAATAGGTTGTTGCAGATTGTGAATTGACTTATTGAGGTGCAGAGTGCCAATTTGTTTGTACATTGCATAATATTTTGTGTTCGTGACTCAATCGATAGACATTCAAGAGTGAACCCCAATATTCATTCCCTTTTACTTGGTAGCTCATTTTTACATCATCTTTACACATTGACATAGGCATAATGGAGTATCTTTATCAACAGTTGAGAATGATGGTAACAGGAACATCCATGGTGATGGCGGTGTGGAAACACCTCATTGTCAGTCTTTTAGAGACTACATTCGCACTAATGAGAATATAGTACAAGCACCATCTTCCCAGTCTCTTAGAGATTGCATTCAAGCTAATGGTCAAAGAGCTTCTTTTATACCAACCCATAATTCGAAGTGGTGTGCTTCCCTCGATTATAATTGGAGGAATGAGGGATCTTTCGCTCAATAATACCAAGCCCCATCTTATTTCTATCAAACATAAGCCCAACCTTTAGACTATCAAACACAAACCTCACCGCAATCATATCAAATAGAAGTAGATAATGTACATCAATCTCCTCCTAATAGCGCATTAGAGGACACTCTAGAGGATACCTTAGAGCACACCTTACAACAACTCATTCAAGTACAAATTGGTGCGAACTCTATGGTGGACAACACACTTGAACAATAAGGTAGGACATTTGATAATATAAAGGGTCACTTGACCTTATTAATCCAAGCCTTAGGTGTTCAAGAGAGGGAAAAAGCTTCCACTCAATCTCAACCCCATTCTCATGGACAAGTGTTGAAAGTGATTCCAATCTAACTCTTCATCATGAGCAAGATCATCCCGCCTCTACACTTTGGAGTGAGGACATCATAAATCACACCATTCTTTCCTAAGATTTTGAGTCTAGGGAAGTTACTCTTAAAGTGAGTGAGGAAAGCATTAAATATGAGAATAGGGATGGGGAACTCAAACGGGAGGAAATCGTTGAAAAAGCTTCTAGAGAGAGTGTAGAAAAGAGTGAGAAAAAGGTTGATGCTAGATTCAATGAGAGAAAAGAAGAGCAAAAGAAGGTTGAAAGTGAGAAGGACCATATATCAGACCCTATAAAGAGAACCCTTAACCTTAGTGAGGATTTTGGTCTTTCGAATGTTGGGGATGCACAAGTGAAAGAGTATGTCAATGGTCTAGAGGTCACTTCAACCATGTCTATGGGTCAAGAGATCCCTACCTTTTATCCTCTAGCACCTAGTCCTAGCACGTGAAACCTTTAGAGCTTCATGCCCTAACATTAGAACCAAATATCCTTCACATTGGCAAGCAACTAGAGGAAGGGAGGATAAAGAGGTTCATCAAGTGACTTTGATAGGCACATTGGTGCGTGGTCCATTGACTCTCTTTACATTCTATGACCCTTTTGACTCCTGTATGTTTTACATCCTTCAGTTCACCAAGGGTATTGAAAATGGTTGTGTCTACGCTCAGTTGACCTCTTTACAAGTCACCTTAGTCGACGTGTAGAATGATGGCGAATTTCCACTTAGTAATATAAGGTGATTCAATTTCTTGTGTGTTTGTATAGGAGTAGGGGTAGTTTAGATAACTTTTTCTTTTGTTAGTTTTGTTAGTTAGGTTCCAATTTTAGTTGGGGGGGTGCACTTAAGCACCCTAACCTCTCTTCCCTCGCATTTCATCTCACTTCTTACATTGTCTTCATACGTTGAGAACATTGCATCAATTTAGTCCCAAGGGGGGGGGGGGGGAGTAGTTTCAAATTCTTAACCTCTAATTTTGACTTTTGTTTTCCAAAATATTTTTTAAAAATTTAGTAAAATGTCTGGGATATTGATTTCCTCGAATGATGATATTGACTTCATGTAATCAGAGATAGAGTTTAGTTACCATCTGTATGTGCATATATTTTGTATCTAAAACTCTATTGCTCACGGTGGATGTTATTTTTTTAGCTTTATTATATCAATTTTTTGTTACATTTTGATCTCTTTGTGGTGTATTGATTATTCTCAGGTGCTATATTATATGGCTATTTACCAACCACTTGGGATCTTTAGTAGAGATTGGAGTATCTTATAGTTTTGGTACTTCACTTTCCTATATTTAGCACGTCTTTCAATAGTTTTCATGATTATCTTTTGTAATTCATGGTGGATGTGTTGATTATGCTTCTTTAGGACCATGACATATTCATGAGATACAATCTTTGATTAGTGAGCATTTAGTGTTATGTATGGATTACATTTCGGTTGGATTGATAGTTCACCCTTAATCTTATGCGTTGTAAGCATTTATCTTGAAGTACACATAAGTAGAAGAGATTACAATTTTGAGCACCAATCATGTCATACAGCACCATATGTGCTAACTTGTGCATTCTTAGCCTTATATGAGTAGAGATCTTATCTTGTAAGCTTTATGGTCATTTTCATCTTTCGGAGGGATTACATTCACTAAAGGAAAAGTTCTTTATTTTCATTCCTTTCAATGGCTTCATTATGTTTGTACTTGGATCATATGCTAGACATTACTAACAATGTTGACACTTTCATTCTTTTGAGATCTACTTATGTAAGTTTTGGAGATAATTTTAGACCATCTTTTATCTTTTTGAGCCACGGATTTTTCTTGATTTCATTTCTTTGTAACCATTTACTTTAACATTTTTAGTGTGTGATCGTGATTGAGATGTAATCATTATTGAGATATTCTTTTGGATTGAGAAACACAAGTTCTTCACTTATTGAAAGCTCTTGGAACGAAATAAGAGTTATGATTTATTGCAAATATAAAAAAGAAGTGAAAGATTGAAAATGGTAGCAAAGAAAGTGCAAGAAAAGAAAGAGAAATGAAAGCAATACAAAAGAAAAGAAAGAAAGAAGTATAGGGATTGGGAAATCAAAGAGACAAGAAAGTTTGTCAAACGAAAAGATTAGGAAAGTTGGAAGAATTTGTTTGTTGATCATTACTGTAAGCACCCAATTTTTGCCTACTTGGCAATCTTTGGCCTAACCGGACTGACATTCAAACCAACACATGCATATTCAAGCCCAAACTGGCTTTCCAGACTCAATCAAGTTAATTAATCGCTTCACAGGCCCGTCAAGCCCAATAAAAGCAAAACAACCAAAATACCTTTAGAATATCATTTGGTCCAATTCTAGCTATCACATCTTCTTAAAGATGGTAAGTTCTTATTTCAACCTCAATTCCAATTTCAATTCCAGTCTAAGTCAATCAAACTCAATTTGGCCCATTTTTTGAGAAAGTTAATCCCTTAGATGGTAAATCCAACCAACACAACACGTGTACTGAGAAAACCCCTCGGAATGGTAAGTCCCTTCAAACCAGTCAACCAAAATGAGACCCAAGTCCCCACGATGGTAGAGCGGTTCACTTCTAGCTTTTGCTGGCCCGCCAACGTAGAATGCTCGCTATCCGACACGTTGATCGAAAAAGTACCTAAGGCCTCGAGATGATAAGACCATTCAATAACTTTCCGAGATTAGGTAGTGTCTAGAATGAACACGCACTGTCAGAGTGACAGAAGGACTCAAAACCTAGGTCAACACCAGTGTCTGCTAGCCTACTCTGGTGAAAAATGACCAAGTTGCCCCTTAGGCCCCATCGACCCCCTTTTTGAAAAAGTACCTAAGTCCTCAGAGCATTAAGCCCACCTTTCCAAAATTGTCACAAAGACAATCCGGTAAGTTCAAGTGCCTTCCAATCAGTTCTAGGTCAATTCTTAGACCATCCAATCAAAATGAATATTTTGCCCCTAGGCATCCGATTGCCTCTAGAGACCACACTGGCCTTGGGTATCAAACCAGTTACCTTTTAGGGATGCTTCTAACAGTATTCTCAACCTTCTAGTACCTTTCCAGACCATTCTTGGTCTATTTCGGCTAATTCGGTGTGAAATGACCGTTTTGCCCCTAGTGGGTCGGTCGCCTTTTTTAATCATACTGGCTTTGGATATCAAACTAACAATCCTCTGAGCAGTCTTGATAGTATTTTTAACCTTCAAATTCTATCCCGGTCAATTCTAAACCAGTTTTCGTATTTTACTATTCAAATGATCATTTTGCCCCTGAAGGGTTGATCACCCTTTTCAACCACACTGACTTTGGTTATCAAACCGGTTACCTTCGGGACACTCTTTTAGAGCTTCCCATCCATCCCTGACCTTCCAGATCATTCCTGAACTTTTTGGAGTTACTTCTAGTGGAGCTAGGCTAAAAATTACATGGTAGTCACTAGGATAGGAGCCCAGATCTTACGCCTTGTGTCCCAAAAGTCAAAGGATCTGTTTCTTGTCACCTCAAAAGTTTTCTAAAGGGTCAAGTGGCGCCAAACCAAAAAATGACCTGGTGCCACTCCTAGTGGTGCCAAGGTTAAGAACTAACTGGTGTCATTAAGAGAATCACCATATTGGGGATTTTCTTTAAGTTTCCCCTAAGATGGTATGGGTTTGGCCCCATTGATCATGTAGTGAAGCCTAACTTTGTATGTTCACAACCCTTTTGAATTGTGGTTGTCATGTTCATGCATTGCATTCAATATTACATTCAAAGTTATTTTTGAACTTGCATCAAAGTTCTCTTTCAAAACTTACATTAAAAACCTTCTTCTTTCAAACTTGTTTTCAAAACCACAATCGTAAGATAATTCTAGCCATTCCATGGTTATGGTTATTTTAGGAAAGTGATATATTTAAAGTGACCATCAAAGTCCAAAGGTTGGGTTAAAATCTTAAATTGTTTTTCAATAAATCACAATTCTATAGTGATTCTGGCCATTCCATGGTTAGAGTTGTTTTAGGAAAGTGTTATATTCAATGGGATCAACAAGGTCAAAATCTTGTTTTCAAACCCTAATTGTTTTCAAAATCACAACCCTAGAATGACCCTAATCCTTTCATGGTTAGAATCGTTTTAAGAAAGTGAGATATTCAAGAGATTTGCAAAAGTCCATATTCAAACCTTTTCAAAATAATTTTTGCAAATCCACTTCCTAAAAAGCTCTCGTCAAAGATCTACTTTTCAAAAACTCTTTTTTTTGAAATCCAAATCAAAATCCTAAAATACTTGATTAGGAAACTCTAGTTCTTTTCTTAAAATCATGACTTTTTATTTGCCTCAAATCACAACTTTCCAAAACCTTTTTCTACATACAATCATAGATTTCTAAATTCAATAATTTCAAAACTAAAGCCTTCTAATTTCGAGCCAAATCAAATATTTTCTAAATAGGAAACTAAATCAAATCATCTAATTTTGGAAATAAAATCCAATCTTTCGTTTAAGGAAATAGAAATCAAATCTTTCCTAATTTTAATATTTCTAAATTCCGAAACTTCCTTTTTCAAAACTTTCCAAAAAACAAAACCTTTGTTTTTCAATTGAAATATAATATTTTCAAATTTAAACGCTTTACATAAACCCTAGGTCTTAGGATTGCTAAAATTTGAAGTTACCTCAATCCTAGGTCAAACCTTTTCAAACTCAACCTTGTAAATTCAACTTTTCAAATCTTTCCAAATTTTGACTTTCCTAATTTCAAAGTTTCAAATCTTATTTCCAAATTTTGAATCGTTCTAAGTTCAAACCTTTCTATATTCAAATTTTTCCTAAATCAAATTGTTGAGCCCTGATTTTTAATTAAGTCCTTTCGGCTTAGGAGAAGCACGGTGCTCTCTCATTAGAACTCATCCTCCTAGAAGGATGAGTGTGACTAGGTTTGTACTTAGAATTAATTTGATTAAGGCTTTTTCATAAATTTTTGAGAGTCGCCACCTAACTTGGTTAAGGTGAGTTATGTCACCTAAAACTAAGTATAATCTGAAGATTAAACTTAGAGTTTTTAAAAAAAGTTTTGAAAAACTTTCTCGTGTGAGGGTTTTCAAGAAAATAGGTTGTTTGGCAACCTTTGAAAAGTTTTAAGCCCTTTTAGAAAATAACTCCATTTTGGTCTTTTGAAAACATAAATTTATGATCCGGGGTTTGATTACATGTAGGGAAGATATCCTAAGATCATCATCCTACCCTGCCCTTTCGGTACCTATATACCTAATTACCCTTAATTCACTTACTTGAATAATTGGTTACTATTATCCACTTAATATTCACTTTAGAATTTTGAAAAATGGGTTGGGTCATCATTTTTTGGATGAATGATGCATGATGCAAGTTTTGAGAAAAATGTTTGAAAACATGAAAGTTTTAAAGGGATTTAAAATAGAAATCTTGAACTGATGGAAAATTTTGAAAAGGGGACTTGGGTTGAAACAAGGTTATGACTGCACCATTTTAGGTTGCTTGTATATCTCATTTGACGAGAATCAGCTCATTCGTAGTTCGGGCAAGAGCCTGATAGAAAAGAAGCACATTGGGGCCTTTGGATGCTTTGAAGACACTTTGAGGTCCTTGGAAAGTTTTGAAGACGCTTTGAGATCTTTGGAAAGAGAGAACTTGAGAGTTTATAAAAATACTTTGGAAAGAAGACTTGGGATGTTTGAAGTGTTTTTGAAATTGGGACTGAAGACGATTTTAAACGTTTTTTGGAATTAACTCAAGAAAGTTTTGAAATGCTTTTGAAACAACTAAAGGGAGTATTGGAGGTGCTTGAAACAACTCAAGGGTTTTGGAAAGGTTTTGGAATAACACAAGGGAGTTTTGAAAATATTTTGAAGTCTTGTTTGGTTGGAAAACTTTGGAGGTAGAGTTTAGATTGGAAATGCTATTGTGAACTTGTCTTCGTAAAGCTTTTGAAAGTAGTTTTTTGAATACCTTATGAAAGGCATGTTTAATGTTTCATCACTCTTATGAGGTTAGTCATCGAAGAACTAAACTTTTTTGGGGCTATGAGTTTTGAGAAGATATTTGGAAAAGGGAGTAGAGACTTTCCTTTGGTTTTTAAAACTTTAGGGTTATAGAACCCTTCTTGCAATATCTCACTTATACTTTAACAATCCTAACTATGGAAGGATTAGGGTTACTTCAAGAATGTAAAGTTTGAAAATCATTTTTGAAAAGAGCTTTTGAAAACATTTAGGGTTTTGGAACCCTAACATGGACAACCTTAAAGGTTGTATTTCAATGTATCACCTTCCTTTGGAATCCTTAACCATAAAAGGGTAGGGACACTTTAGGGTTGTGAGTTCTTGAAAATATTTTGAAAATAGTTTTTGGAAAGTGTTAAGTGTCTAGCCATTTTAGTTGAGACAAGTTTAAGAGAATTTCTTGGAAGCATTTTTGAAGATAGAGTGTGGGAGTATTTGAAATAATTTTGGAGTTGATTTTTGAATTCTCAAGAGAGTAGGATGTTTTGGAGAGTATGCTATGTCTATGTTTTTGAATTGGAAGGTTATTTGAAAAGGGGTCTATGAATTAGAATCTTAAAGCTTACTAACCTAGGTTAGGTTGACCTAAGGTTAACTAACTCAAGTTAGGTTAACCTAGGGTTGGCTAACTAGGGTTAGGTTTGACTAGGGTTGAATTGACCTAGGGTTAACTAACTTGGTTTAGGTTGGCTTAGGGTTAAGGTGATCTAGGGTTAACTAACTTGGGCTAGGTTAACCAAGGGTTAAGGTGAGTTAGGGTTAACTAACTTGGGTAAGGTTAACCTAAGGTTAAGGTGACTGGAAGTGGGATTTCTAGGAAGGCCTGACCGATCACTCGGATGGGTCGACCCTCTTTGGGCCAAGCACACTCCGATGGTTAAGTTAGCAATCTTAATCGAGAATCGAATGGAAAAATAGACAGTGAATGCTTAGAAATCAATTGTCCATACCTTACTCCTTGAGGCTTCAGTGTCTATAGTGTAGTGTTCTCCGTCCAGTCTACTCCGGTAATCATGACCTATCTTGTAGGCTCGTGTCAGTTAAAGTTGGCTGATCAGATAGAGATTAACCTTTATCGCTATACTCGAGTTCGACTGACCAGACGTGAGCCATGCGTGTGTCTGGTGCGTCTCCTCCGTATTAAATGCTAATATCAGAGCATTAAATGCTCTGATATCTCTCATGATAGCCACAATATTATGGGCTGTATTAGTCTTTCAAATTGGGCCACTCTTAACAATGTGGGCTTGACTTATTCTACTGCCTGGACTATTTAAAGGAAGTCAAGCTTGCCTTGGTTGGGCTGATCTCTGCCCATATAAGCTGCTTGCGTTAAGTCAGGCCTAATCTTATGGATTGGGCCGGGGTTTATTTGACTCACAATTGCCCCTCAGCCCTAGCTGCCGCCGCCGCCGCCGTTTCTACATTTTTAGCAGACGAAAGGGGTTTCGGCCAACCGTTGAACGCAGAACACTCCCCCATTTTGCATTTGTTTCTCTCATGAAGATTACCATTCTGTAAATCCTTCTTCTTCACCTCTTTCTTGCTTTTCCGGTGAGTAAACCCTAGGAGTCTTCACCCCTAGTTCATAATGGGTTCTCATCTGAGGAATATGCTAGTATCCTTCGATAGTATTGTGGAGTTCAAGGCCCGATACGATTTTCCGGCGGGTGTAGATATTAGGTTAATCGGCCTTAGGGACGATGGTTGGGTAATAATGGAAGAGAGGATTCCTTTCCCTCTTGTTGCCATTGTTGAAGGAGGACTCCGCTTCCCTATTCATCCCTTTTTGACCGAAGTCCTCAACCACTGTGAAATCGCTCCAATCCAGCTTGCACTTAATGGGTATAGGATAGTGTTGAGAGTGATTGAGTTGAATAGAAGGTTAGGTTTGAACCTAGGGCTTCATGAATTCGACTACTGGTACTCAGCAGTGGAGGTGAACACTGCTTGGTCTGACCACCATAAATACTATTTTAGGGCCAAGACATGCCCCAAAAAGTTGGTTCAATTTCTTCCAAGCTCGAGGTAAGGGATTGACGATATTATAGTTACGGTGAATGGCCCTTGGGAGTTTGGGGATGTCCCAGTGGAGTTAGCCCCACCAGCTCAATGCCCCAGGGTCCTGAAGAAAATAGGTCGATCTCCTCTTCCCCGATCTAGTATAAGCTTCTTCTCTTTATCTATTTGAAATTTCATCTATTTCTGACTCGTCACCCCCTTATTTATGCTTTGTAGCCAATTTCTGTGTTAGGGACAAGGATACTAATCTTCTGGGGGTTGATCTGAATGCTTTAGGTGTTGCCTGGGTGTAGAAAGGTGAATGAGCATTAGCCGAGATTGGGCGAGCTGCTTACGTTCTACTGGGATACCCAGTTTGATACCAGTCTTTTACAGCAATTCACAGAGTTCCTAGCCTAGTTCTCGCCGTGTAAAAAGCAGAGGAATTCTGCACGAGATCGGTGAGTACCCAGCCTTGCTGCCCTTGATCATTGTCGCTTTTGCTGCCGTGCCCATAACTACCATCGTTGAAGGAGGCATGACCCCAAAGTATGAGATCTGTACCTAGCACTAGGAGGAAAAGTCTTTAAGAAGAAGAGAGGGGTGGCCTCATCCTCTGCCACCACTACAGCTCTTGCTGAAGACACTAACATTCCTCCTCCTCCTTCTACTGTGCAACCTGGCACCAAAGCTCCTGCCATCCCCAAGGTGGTTGAACTGGACGACGTTCCAAAACCTCACGAAAGAGCGAAGAAGAGGAGGCTAGTGAAGACCATTGAGAAAGAGGCTGCTCAGGTAAAAACTCCACGGAGATTGACCCAAAGGGCAAAGGCAAAGTAGATGAGTTGATGCCAGAAGAGTTTATAGCTTGTCCAAAGGTTGCCGGTCGGGCTATGATCGACCAGATTCAATCCTCAACTGTGCCAGCTTGGCTGTTGGGGCTCTTCAAGCCATGGTGCCACCTCAAGATGTCAAGGAATTAAGCAAAATTGACTACAGGGACCTGCTAGCAAGCGCTGTCCATTCATCGCTGGTGGTAAGAGATCCTTCCCCATCTTTCTTTCTAGTTCAAATATTCTGTTGAGCTTCCCATTTGATTTTTGCTATTCTTTGTCCTACGCAGGGAGCGGTCCAGGGCTTGGAGATCTTGTATTGATTCGGCATTTTACAGGATCGGCACAAAAACCTGTTGACGAATCATGAGCGGTTGAACCGCAGTTTTCATACAAGAGATCTTGAGGCCAGGGGCTTCCATAGGGCATTTTAGGATCAGCAGGTCCTTCTTGAAGAGACACAAGCTTACTACTTTGATGAAGCTAAGGCTAAGGCTGCCGATCTGAGAGCTAAGCTGGCCGAAGCTGAGAAGTCGGCATCCAAAGCGAAGGCTGCTCTGGCTGAGTCTCTACTAGAGGTGGAGAGGCTAAAGAAGGATGGCGAGGCTCAATACAACAAGGGCTTTGATGATGCTGGGGATCATTATGAGACCCAGGTGAAAACCATCTCTAAGGGTGCCTTTCAAGATGGTTGGACGTCGGCTCTGAGGAAGTTAAAGCTGGACAAATCTTCCCTACTTTGGATGGAGCTACCTACTTGGACTGATGCAAAGCTGGAGTCTGAGAATGAAGAGGGCGTTGACACCCAGGGTGGAGGGGCTAACACTAGCCTTGAAGCTGAGGTAGTTGATGAAGTCAATCTTGCCGAGCTTCCTCCATCCGATCTGCCACCAACCACTGAATTACCTTTGGTTGTCTCGCCCCTTGCCGAGTCTCCAACCGTTGAGTTGCCTTCATCTACTTTGCCCCCTGTTGAGCCTCCAGCCACTGAGTTGCCTTAGGGCCTCCTCTTTTGCTTTTTTAAACACAATTTTGTAATTTTGAGTTTTTTTATGAATGAACATTTTTTACACTTGTTGTCTTTTATGTGCCTTTTCTTTGATAGATAGCTAATGTATAATGCAGACACCTGGGCTAACTTGCCAAAGACAAAATATTCCAGATAAGTTAGGAAAATAAAAGGTTTTCATTTGTTTGCCAAGCTGCTAGACTTAGGCCAAAAATTGGTTTTAGCGAAGAAAATGAATGCCTAAGTCTGTAAATTATGGCTTTTTACTAGGCCAAGCTATTAGACTTAGGTCGGGTTGAGTCAAGTTACTTATCTTCTGATTCCTCAGTTTTTGTGGCTCTTTTGCCGACCTTCTTAACTTAGGCAGGACCAAGGCGGGTCTTGGTCATAAGTTTGTTTACAAGGGTTGTGGCCTACTAGTAGTTGACCTGCCAAATGTTAGATAGGACTAAGTTCTTTTTGACACTTGGTGTTTTAGTGACCCTTATCGATTGACCTGCCCAACTTGAGCAGGACCAAGTTTTTACCCTTGGTTTTTATGACTTTCTTTGGCCGACCTGCCCAACTTGGACAGGACCAAGCTTTTACGCTTGGTTTTTATGACCTTCATTGGCCGACCTGGCCATAAACGGTCTAGGACCAAGTTTTTATGCTTGGTTTTTATAACCTTCATTGACCGACCTGCCCAAGTTAGACACCACCAAGTTTTTACACCTGGTTTTTATGACCTTCATTGGTCGACCTGCCCAACTTGGACATGACCAAGTTTTACACTTGGTTTTTATGACCTCTATTGGCCAACTTGCCCAACTTGGATAGGACCAAGTTTTTACACTTGGTTTTTATTACCTTTATTGGTCGACCTGGCCATAAATGGTCCAAGACCAAGTTTTTACACTTGTTTTTTTTGTTCCTTCAGTGCTTTGTGTTTTGTAGTATCATTAGACAAATAGATTTGTTTAGATTACTTCAAATTCTTATTGATCACATGAAGCTTTAGAAGGAGTAGACATTGCTGAGTTGCTACATTATACAAGAGTCAATTTTATTAGTAAAACTTCTTTAAGTTGTTGACGTTCTAAGGTTGGGGTAGCTGTCTTCCATCTTCAATAATTTTCAGTTGGTATGCCCCCACGTTGACTTGGGATGCCATGCTGTAGGGACCCTCCTAGTTGGGGTCGAGCTTGCTATCTGCTGGATTCTTTATAGCCCCTAATACTTTCCGCAACACTAAGTCTCCTGGTATAAAGGTTCTTGGATGAACCTGTTTATTGTTGGAGCAACTTAACTGCTACTGATATCCAATGAGTCTAATTAAGGTAGCTTCTCTGTTTTCTTCAACACGATCCAGATCTCTGGCAAGGGTTTGGTCGTTAAGTCCAGTATTAAATACTGCTAATCTGATCATTGGTAGCCCCACCTCTAAGGGTATAACTGCTTTCATCCCGTAGGCCAAAGAAAAGGGGGTTACGCTAGTAGATCTTCTTGGGGTGGTTCTATAGAACCATAGGACGTTGGGCAGTTCCTCCACTCATTTTCCTTTAGCCCTCTCTACCCACTTTTTGATCCCGTTCAGCGTAGTCTTGTTTGAAATTTTGGCCTGCCCATTGCACTGTGGATAGGCCGGTGTTCAATAGTAGTTTCTGATTCCAAGTTCCTCGCAGAATGACCTGAACATGTTGCCATCGAATTGTGTTCCGTTATCTAAGACAATTGCATGAGGTACGTTGAACCTCGTCACTATGTTTCTCTAGGTGAATCTTTTGGCGTCAATCTCTTTGATGGTTGACAAGGGCTCTGCCTCCACCAACTTAGTGAAGTAATCTATCGCCACAATGAGAAATCTCTTACTCCCTGGAGCTTGGGGCAGGGGCTAGACAATATCCAGTCCCCACTGGGCGAAAGGCTAAGGGCTAGTTATAGTTGTGAGATCGTCAGCAGGCTGATGTATAATTGGGAAATATCTTTGACATTTTTCACATTTCAGCACGTACTGGGCCACATCTTTTTGCATATAAGGCCGCCAGTAACCTTGTGATATAACTAGGTGGGCCACAGATCTCCCACTGACATAACTTTCACAAATCCCTTCATGGATTTCGCATAGGATGTCCTACACTTTTTTCAAGTGAACACAGTGCAAGTAGGTGTCGCGCCCAAATTTTTCGCACTCGAGGAATACACACACAAGCGGAAAAAATACTATACTCTCTCGTTAGAACTCACCCTCCTAGAAGAATGAGTGCGACTATGTTTGAATTGAAAATAGATTTGAATAAAGGGCTTTTGGAAAAAGGTTTGGAGTTGCCACCTAACTTGATTAAGGTGAGTTAGGTCACCTAAAAACTAAGCATAATCTGAAAACTACACTTAGGGTTTTGGAAAACGATTTTGAAAATATCTCCTAAAGAGAGGGTTTTTAAGAAAACAGGTTATTTAGCAACCTTTAGAAAATATTAAGCCCTTTTTTAGAAAAATAACTCCTTTTGGTCTTTCGAAAACAGTGATCTTAGGTTCAGAGGTTGGTTACGTGTAGGGAAGATGCACTAAGCCATCACCCTACCCTGCCCTTGTGGTACCTACATGTCTATTTACCCTAGATTCACCTATGAGAGTCTTCAACTTACAAACTGTCCAATCCTATTAACTTTGAAAAAGAATGTTTAAAAGATATGATGCATGATATGCAAATGCAAGAGGAAGGTTTGATTTGAAAAGAAATTGATTTGATTTTAGAAAAGATTTGAAAAGATAGATTTGAAATTGGAAAGTTAAAATTTGAAAATTGAGATTTGAAAATAGATTTTTGAAATTTGGAAATTGGAAATAGAACATAGAATTGGAAACTTGAAGAAGATTGTATAATTGGAGATTTGAAAGAAGTTGTGGAATTAGAAATTTGAAAAATGTTGTGACCACACCCATGAAGGTTGCCAACGTATCCTTTTGGAGGAATCAGGTTAGTCGTAGTTCGGACTAGAGTCTAATAGAAAATAGAAGAGTTGATTTGGAAAAGAGTTGGAGTTAGAATTCGAATTGGGATTAGAAGAGTAGGAAATTTGGACTTTGATTGGAAGATTTAAAAAGATTAGTTTTGAAACTTGGTTTTAGGAAACCTAGACTTAGGAAATTAGATAAGAAAGATTAGACTGACTTGGAAAGATTTTAGAAAATATTTGACTCAAATGTTGGACTTGGAAGATTTGGAAAGATTGGATTTAGGAAATGTTCAAATTAGGAAAGGTTCAAATTAGGAAAGTATTATTTTAGGAAAGTTTGGTTTAGGAAAGTTTTAACTTAGGAAAGCTTTGACTTAAGAAAGTTTCAACTTAGGAAAGTTTTGAATTAAGAAAGTTTCATTTTAAGAAAGGTTTAGAAATATGGAAGGTTTTGAAAATAAGGAAGTTTTGAAAATAAGAAAGTTTTGAGTTTAAAAAATTTTAGATTTAGAAAGATTTGAAGTTCAGGAAAGTTTAGAATTTAGAAAGTTTGGAAGTTTAGAAAGATTTAACTTAAGAAAGTTTTGAATTTAGAAAACTTTGAATTTGGAAAGATTTGAAATTTAGAAAGTTTAAGATTTAGAAAGTTTTAGAGTTTGAGTTTTAGAAACTCTTGAGATTAGGAAAGTTTGAGTTTAGGAAAGATTTGAAATCTTAGATTTGGAAAGTTAAGATTTGGAAAGGGGTAGAATTAGGAAAGATGTGGAAGTTGAGTTTTAAAATTTAGGAAAGATTTTTATGTTCAAGTTTTGGAAACTTAGGATTTAGGAAAGTAGAAGGTTAGGAAGGAGTTGAATTAGGAAAGATTAAGACTAGGGAAGGATTGGATTTTGTTTCTAAAAGAGAAGATTTGATTTTGTTTCCAAAAATGGAGGATGGGATCTAGTTTCCTAAACAAGAGATTGGATTTGATTTCCTAAAGGGAAGATTTGATTTAACAAGGATTTAGAAGGGAAAGTTTTAGAAACCCTAGATTTGGAAAACTATAGTTTTGACGTAGAAAATAGGTTTTGGAAACATGTATAGTTTTGATGTAGAAAACAAGAGGTTTTGGAAACCTAAGTTTTAAGGCAAGTTTGAAAACCATGTTTTTGGAAAGAAAATTAGGGTTTCCTAATTGTGGCTCTAGGGCTTGACTTGGGCTCTAAGGAAAGGGATTTTTGGAAAGTGATTTTTGGAAACAAAGATTTTTGGAAGGAAATTCTAGAGAGGAGTTTCTAGAAGGAAGATTTTGGAAAGAGAGTTTTTAGAAAGATTTTGGAAGAAGTTTTTTGAAAAGAGTTTTTAAGAAAGTGAATTTTGAGGAAAGCGTTTTCTAGGAAGGAAACCTAGGGAGTGTTTTTAGGAAAGGAATTTTGAGGAGAGTGTTTTGGAAAAGAGTTTGAAAAGAAATTTTTGGAGAGAGTTTTTGAAAATAATTTTGTAAAGAAGATTTCTTAGAAAGCATGTTGAAAAAGAGGGTTTTAGAAAGAGAGACTTTTGAAAATAGAGTTTTTTGAAAAGTATGAAAATGTCTCACTTTCCTAAAGCGATTCTAACCATAAGAAGGCTAGAACCACTTTAAGAAAGTAGTTTTGAAAACAACAAGGATTGAAAATATGGACCATATTGGCCACTTTAAATGTAACACTTTCCTAAAGCAACCCTAGCCCTGGAAAGGCTAAAATCACCCTAGGATTGTGATTTTGAAACAAGTTTTTGAAAAAGGAGATTTTGATGCAATTTTGAAAACAAGTTTAATGCAAGTTTTGAAAACGAGTTTGAAAACGATTTTTGGAAGCAATTTTTGAAAGAATGCAAGAGGATGATATGCACAATGCAAATTTGGGGTCGTGAACATACAAGGTTAAGGCTTCATCACATAATCAAGGGGACTGAACCCACGTGTCGCACCCAGACTTTTTGCACTCGAGGAATACTCACACAAGCGGGAAAAATGCTGTATTCTCTCGTTAGAACTCACCCTCATAGAAAAATGAGTGCGACTAGGTTTGAATTGAAAATAGATTTGAATAAAGGGCTTTTGAAAAAGATTCGGAGTCGTCACCTAACTTGATTAAGGTGAGTTAGGTCACCTAAAAACTAAGAGTAATCCGAAGACTACACTTAGGGTTTTTGAAAAATAATTTTGAAAAACATCCTCAAGAGAGGGTTTTTTTAGGAAAACGGGTTGTTTGGCAACCTTTGGAAAACATTTAGCCCTTTTTAGAAAAATAACTCCTTTTGGTCTTTGAAATCAGTGATCTAGGTTCGGAGGTTGGTTACGTGTAGGGAAGACGCACTAAGCTATCACCCTGCCCCACCCCTTCGGTACCTACATGTCAATCTACCCTAGATTCACCTATGAGAGTCTTCAACTAATTATAGTTCAATCCTACCCACTTTGAAAAACAATGCTTGAAAACTAACATGATGCATGGTGTGCAAGTGCAAGTTAAGAGAATTGGAAAATAGAAATTGATTTGATTTGAAAATAGATTTGAAGCAATGGAATTGAAATTGAAAAGTTTGAGAATTGAAAGTAGAAATTTGAAAATAGAAATTTTGAAATTGAAATTTTGAAAATAGATTGGAAAAATGTGGAGACCACACCCATGAGGGCGGAATTGAAAGTTTGAAAAGTGTTGTGACCGCACCTATAAAGGTTGCCTGTGTATCCCTTTGGGGGAATCAGGTCAGTCGTAGTTCGGACCGGAGTCCGATTGAAAATAGAAGAGTTGATTTGAAGAAGGAGATTGAATTAGAAATTGAAAGTAGAAGATTGAGAGATTGAACTTTGAATGGAGGATTGAAAATTAGAATTTGGAATTTTGGAATTGAAAAGATTGAATTCTGATTTGAAAAGATCGAACTTGAAAGAGAGAGATTTAGACTTATTTTGAAAAGACGAAGGTTTAGGAAACCTAGACTTAGGAAAGATAGGAGACCTAGGAAAGACAGGAGACCTAGGAAAGACTTGAGATTAAGGAAGATTGGATTGGAATGTTGGATTTGGAAGATTTGGAAACTTGGAATTTAGGAAAGATTTGGATTAGGAAAGTTTCGAATTAGGAAAATGTTATTTTTGGAAAGTTTCATTTTTGGAAGGTTTCAAATTAAGAAAGTTTTGAATTAGGAAAGTTTTAGGTTTAGGAAAGTTTCGAGTTTAGAAAGTTCTCAAAAAAGAAAAGGTTTTCAGATTAGGAAAGTTCCCAAATTAGGAAAGTTTTGAAAATTGGAAAGGTTTGAAAAAGGAAAGTTTTGAAAATTGAAAAGTTTAATTTTAGGAAGTTTTAGATTTAGAAAGTCTTAACTTAAGAAAGTTTTGAATTTAGAAAGCTTAGAATTTTAGAAAGATTTGACATTTATAAAATTTTAAAATTTTGAAAATTTTAGATTTTTTTAGAAAATCTTGAGATTAGGAAAGGTTTGGGTTTAAAAACTTAGGTTTGAAAAGTTAAGACTTGAAAAGAGGGTAGAATTAGGAGGGGGTTGAATTAGGAAAGATTTGAAAGTTGAATTTCAAAATTTAAGAAAGATTTTTATGTTCAAGTTTTGAAAACTTAAGGTTTAGGAAAGTGGAAGTTTAGGAAGGATTTGAATTAGGAAAGATTTGGATTTTGAAATTTAAAGAAAGATTTAAAGTTTAGGTTTAGGAAACTTATGGTTTAGGAAGGAATTGAATTAAGAAAGGTTTGGATTAGGAAGGGATTGGATTTGTTTTCTAAAAGAAAAGATTTGATTTTGTTTCAAAAAACGGAGGACGGGATCTAGTTTCCTAAACGGAGAGATTTGATTCGGTTTCCTAAAGGGAAGATAGGATTTGGTAAGGATTTGGAAAGGAGATTCTAAAAACCCTAAATTCGGAAAATCATAGTTTTGATGTAGAAAAGAGGTTTTGGAAACATGTATAGTTTGGATGTGAAAACTAGAGGTTTTGGAAACCTAGGTTTGGGGCAAAGTTTGAAAACCATGTTTTTGGGAAGAAAATTTAAGATTTCCTAATTGTGGGTTCTAGGACTTGACTTGGGCTCTAAGGAAAGAGTTTTTGAAAAGTGCGTTTTTGGAAATGAAGGTTTTCTAGAAGGGAATCCTAGGGAGGAGTTTTTGGAAAGATTTTTGGAAAGAAGGAGTTTTTGGAAAGTGCGTTTTTGAAAACATAGATTTTGGGAGGAAAAATCCTAGAGGGGAGTTTCTAGAAGGAAGATTTTTGGAAAGAGAGTTTTTTAGAAAGATTTTTGGAAGGAGGTTGTTGGAGAGAGTTTTTTAGGAAAGTGAATTTAGGAAGTATTTTTAGAAAGTGAATTTTGAGGAGATAGAGTTTTTGGAAAGGAGTGGAAAAAGGAAGTTTTGAAAAATAGATTTTGGAAGGGAGTTTTTAGAAAACAATTTTGGAGAGGAGGGTTTTAGGAAAGTATGTTGAAAAGAGATTTTTAGGAAGAACGACTTTTTGTAAAGAGAGTTTTTAGAAGGAGTAAAAACATCTCACTTTCCTAAAGCAATTCTAACCATAAGAGGGCTAGAACCACTTTAGGAAAGTGGTTTTGAAAAACAATAAGATTTGAAAACATAGACCAAAAAGGTCACTTTTAATGTAACACTTTCCTAAAGCAACCCTAGCCATGGAAAGGCTAGAATCACCCTAGGATTGTGGTTTTGAAAACAAGTTTTTGAAAAAGAGATTTTGATGCAATTTTAAAAACAAGTTTGAAAATGAGTTTGAAAACGAACTTTGGAATATGCAAGACTATGATATGCACAATGCAATTTTGGGGTCGTGAACATACAAGGTTAAGGCTTCACCACATAATCAAGGGGGCCGAACCCACGTGGTCTCTGGTTAGACTAGAAGAAAGCCCCCGACACGGTGACTCTCCAATAGCCCAATCCTACACATGGATTGGGAATCCCCTTGTTTCAAGCATGCAAAGAAAGGGGGGGAAAGAGATGGGGGATTAAAATAGAGAAAACCCAAGTGGGTTAGGAGAGAGAAGAGAGAGGGGGGAAGTGCGAAAATTTAAATAGAAAGCCTACCGTATGTCTTCTTTATTTTGCGTGCCTTGCTTGTCTTCAATCTTCGGTCTTCGTCTTGATGTTCTTCTTCAACCTTCAAAGGTTGTCTTCAAGCTTTAGATGGCAGCTCTTCAAGTCTTCAAAGGATGGTTGAAGGCTAGTGTATGAGCGTATGGGGATATATATGAGTGTCTATGAGGCTAGGGTTTGTGTAGGGTGGCTAGGGTTTGGAGAACCTAAGGAAACTAGGGTTTTGGAGGTGCTCGAGCTCTGTATATCGAAATATATGATTTTTAGGTTAAGTTTACAGACCCTTTTCACGTTGAATGAGGCTTTGTATTTATAAAGGTTGGACAAACCTGGCGCTTGTTGCAGTGGCGCCAGGGCAAAATTGCTCTTGGCGCCACTAGGAGTGGCGCCAGGCCAATTCTTGGCTTGGCGCCACTAGTAGTGGCGCCAGCCAGTTAGGAAACTTTATAAGTCGGCAAACAATGTATCTTTGACTAGATTTGGGCACCTGTACTAGTGACTACCATGCAACTTTTTGCCTAGCTTCACTAGGAGTGACTCCGGAAAGTTCGGGAATGATTTGGAGGAGCTGGGAATGACCCGGAAGGCCAGAAAGGAGTAGGAACACCTAAAATAGTGTCTTGGAGGTATTTGACTTGAAAAGTGAGGATAAGATGTGTCGGAAAGGTTGACCGGACCTTTAGGGGCAAAATGGTCAATCGGACTAGGAAGCTGCCGGGGCGAACTCAGATTGTCCCGGAAGAAGACTTGGGATCTGGAAACATTATTCAGAATGTTCCCGGAGGTTTTCGGTTTGATTCCCAGAGCCGGCGTGGTCGAAAAAGGAGACCGGCCCACCAGGGGCAAAACGGTCATTTTGCATCGGGTTGGCCGGAACTGGCTCGGAATGATCCGGAAAGGTAAAGAAAGGTTGAGAATACTATAAAAAGTATTCTCGGGACATTACCAGTTTGATACCCAGAGCCGGTGTGGTTCCCGGGGCATTCGGATGCCTAGGGGCAAAATGGTCATCTTGACCGGAAAGTCTCGGAAAAGGTCCAAGGGACAGTTTTGTCATTTTTCACCAAAGTGGGTTAACAAACACTGGTGTTGACCTGGGTTTTGAGTGTTTCTGCCACTCTAACGGCGGTCGTCGTGACACAGGGGTTTGTTGCCAATTCCTTATATCGACCTATTTGTGAGTATTTCCGCTACTCTAACGGTTTTGTGAGTAGTTTCGCTACTCGGACCGTCACGAGGAATAAATTGTCTCGAGAGAGGGATTGGAAAGGGGACTTACCGTCTCTAAAGAGACGTGCCTAGATTGGAACCGTCTCGAGGAATAAACTGTCTCGAGAGTGGGAATTGGAAAAGGGACTTATCGTCTCCGAAGAGACATGCCTGGATTGGAACCATCTCGAGGAATAAACTGTCTCGAGAGTGGGATTGGAAAGGGGTCTTACTGTTTCCGAAGAGACGTGCTTGGATTGGAACCGTCTCGAGGAATAAACTGTCTCGAGAGTGGGATTGGAAAGGGGTCTTACCGTCTCTGAAGAGACGTGCTTGAGTTGAAGCCGTCTCAAGGAATAAACTGTCTCGAGAGTGGGATTGGAAAGGGGACTTATCATCTCCGAAGAGACGTGCCTGAATTGGAACCGTCTCGAGGAATAAACTGTCTCGATAGTGGGGTTGAAAAGGGGTCTTACCGTCTCCGAAGAGACGTGCCTGGATTGGAACTGTCTCGAGGAATAAACTGTCTCGAGAGAGGGATTGGAATTGGAAAGGAAAGGACAATGCCCCTAAGGGCATTTTGGTCATTTTGCCTCTATTTGGACCTGACAGGCCCGCTAAGCGATGGAAAGACGAAATTTGGACCTAGAGAATTGGATTCGATAGGAATATGCCCACAATGACTTGAAAACAAGTGTGGACGGAGTGTAGACTGCCGAGCGGTCAAAAATGGGGTGCTTACACCACGTGGTCTCCGGTTAGACTAAAAGAAAGCCCCCGACACGGTGACTCTCCAATAGCCTTATCCTACACATGGACCGGGAATCCCCTTGTTTCAAACATGTAAAGAAAGGGGGGAAAGAGATGGGGGATTAAAATATAGAAAACCCAAGTGGGTTAGGAGAGAGAAGAGAGAGGGGGAAAGTGCGAAAATTTAAATAAGAAGCCTACCTTGTGTCTTTTTTATTTTGCCTAACTTTGCATGCTTTGCTTTGCTTGTTTTGCTTCAATCTTCACTTCAATCTTCAAGGGCTTGCCTTCGGTCTTCAAATCTTCGTAGTTACAGCAATCCAAGTCTTCAATAGAGGGTTAGAGGCTAGTGTATAAGTGTATGAGAGTGTATAGGAGTGTATAGGAGGCTAGGGTTTGGGGAATGGTGACTAAGGTTTGGAAAACCTAGGGAAGCTAGGGTTTTGGGAGTGTACGAGCTCTGTATATCGAATATTAGGGTTTTTAGATTAAGTTTGTGGACCTCTCTCACGCTGGAAGAGGCTCTATATTTATAGAGATGGGATAGACTTGGCGCCTGTTGCAGTGGCACCAGGCCAAATTTCTCTTGGCGCCACTAGGAGTGGCGCTAGGCCATTTCTTGGCTTGGCGCCACTAGCAGTGGTGCTAGCCATTTAGGAAAGTTTTAAGGTTGGCAAACAATGTATCTTTGGAAGATTTAGGCACTTGTACTAGTGACTACCATGCAATTTTTAGCCTAGTTTCACTAGGAGTAACTCCGAAAGGCTTGGGAAGGATTTAAGGGACCGGGATTGACCCGGAAGGCCGAAAAAAGGGTAAGAACATTTAGAACAGTGTCCTGGAGGTATTTGACTTAAAAAATGATGACAAGATTTGTCGGAAGGGTTAACCGGGCCATTAGGTGCAAAACGGTCAACTAGATCGGAAAGCTATCGGGACGGACTTGGAATGTCCTGGAAGAAGACTTGAGATTTGGAAACATTATTTAGAATATTCCTAAAGGCTTCCGGTTTGATACCCAAAGCCGGTGTGGTCGGAAGAGGCAATCGGCTTGCTAGGGGCAAAACGGTCATTTCATACCAAATTTGCCGAAACTGACTCGGAATGATCCGGAAAGGTAAAGAAAGGTTGAGAATACTGTAGGAGGCATTCTTGGGAGGTTACCAATTTGATACCCGGGGCTGGTGTAGTTCCCGGGGCGTTCATATGCCTGGAGGCAAAATGGTCATATTGACCAAAAAGTCTCGGAATTGACTCGAAACGGACTGGAGGGCACCTAATCATGCCGGATCATCTCTAGGATGATCTAGGAAGGGTGGACTTACCATTCTGAGGGCTTAGGTGTGCTCTCGAGAAACGTGACGAAAAATGGCCCTAGGGGTAGTTTGGTCATTTTTCACCAAAGTGGGTTAGCAGGCACTGGTGGTGACTAGGGTTTTGAGTGTTTCCGTGACTCTGACGGCGGTTGCGTGATACAGGGGTTTATTGGCAATTCCCTAAATTGACCTGTTTGCGAGTATTTTTACTACTTTGATGGTTGCGATGTTTGCGAGTATTTCTGCTACTCTAACGGTTCGCGATCATTCCCAAGACTGCCTGATCTCGGGAAGCTGCTAAAGGGACTTAGCACCTGAGAATCAACTTTTTTGGAAGGCGTGCCTAAATGGACATTTCTGCATTGGCGGGCTAGCAGGCGCCAAAGGTGGACTATTCTACCATCTAGGGGACTTGGGGTTTCGTCTCAATCGACAGGTTTAAAGGGACTTACCGTTCTGAAGAGATTTTTTTTGGAAAACGTGCCGAATTTTCGTTTCAAGGAATCAATTGTTTTGAGAGAGGGATTGGAATTAGAATTGGGAAAGGGGACTTACTGTCTTTAGAAAGACGCGCCTGATTTGGAATTGGAAAGGGGACTTACCCTCTTCGGAAAGACGTACCTGATTTGGAATTGGAAAGGGGACTTACCATCTTCGAAAAAACATGCTTGATTTGGAATTGGGAAAGGGACTTACTGTCTTTGGAAGGACGTGCTTGATTTGGAATTGGAAATGGGACTTACTGTCTTTGGAAAGACATGCCTGTTGGAATTGGACTGAACAATGCCCTTAAGGGCATTTCGGTCATTTTGTCTTTATTTGGGCCTGGTCAGCCCGTGAAGCGATGCATGGATAGGATTAGACTTGGAAAGTTGATTTTGATCTGAAATATGCCCATAATGACTTGAACTCAAGTCTGGACAAAGTGGAGACCGCTGAGGTAAAAAATGGGGTGCTTACAGCTGCCCCTCTTTTTCTGTCTTTGCTTGTCAAAGACAGAAAATGATAAAGTAAGAGCCCCATGTTGACCGTGAGACAGTCGGAGGGATGCATTTTGAAAATTTTGGAAAACGGGGGTTTGGAAATGGATATTGGGCCCAAAAGGCCTTCAAAAACGAGTTTTGGAGGGAGAAAAGGCAAAACTGCCTAGAATTGGAAACTGGCACCACTAGGAGTGGCGCCTTTGATAGAAAAACCTTGGCGCCTCTACTAGTGGCGCTAGGCTTGGAACTAAAACTAGAAAAATTCTGGTTCGAACATTTGCGGCATTTTGGAAAGTTTCTTGCAAATCTGAGAAACATTGTGAGGAAACTGACTTAGACATTGAAGGAGCACTTCTTGGAGATCTCGGGTGATTTTCGAAAGGAGACCACGTCGCCAGAAAAGTCGTCGGAAGAGAAGATTTCGCTGGAGAACACCAAA
Source organism: Euryodendron excelsum (assembly GCA_033060915.1). Taxonomy (NCBI): domain Eukaryota; kingdom Viridiplantae; phylum Streptophyta; class Magnoliopsida; order Ericales; family Pentaphylacaceae; genus Euryodendron; species Euryodendron excelsum. The sequence goes on along the minus strand of CM065384.1, from coordinate 16,290,204 downwards.
AAGTGAGTTTTCAAATTTTTGTTGATTTTGATGTGTAGAATTCCGTTTGAGTTGTGTGAATAGTGAAAATTCATGTTTTGTAATGTTTTGAACATTATGGTGATGTTTTTTTTGCATTTTGGTGCTTGTTTGATTGAATTTGACTATTTTACGTAATTATGTGAAGAGAATTTTCTGCAGGAATTGGGGGTTTGTTCTTACAGGCTTGGGCATTGCGTTTTTTGGGCTAGATTTTTATAGCATGCGCCTTAGAAAAATGTGTTTATCAACCGTGTGAAGTTTTGTGATTTTTTGAAAACTCAGTGATTTTTTGATTTTTTGAAAAATAGAAAAATACTTAGAAAATTTAGGAAAATTGAAAAACTCAGGAAATTGATGGAATTTTTAGAGTTTGGAATTTTAGAAAATGTAAGGAGATTTTTAGAAAACATTTGAAATGATTTTGAGAAATTTTAGGTCAACTTGGAAAACCATTGATTTATTGAAAAAGTAAAACATATGTTTTGAAAATTTTGAAAAATTGAAGAGTGTGCGCGCGCGCCGTTATTATGTGATTGTAACATTTGAAAAGTGCACGTTTTGTGTTTTGTGTTGATGTTATGGGTGTTGTAGGGGCCATTTTTAAATGAGACTCTACCGAAATTTTTTAGAAAATTAGGGAAAGAGTTAGAAAAAGGTTTTAGAAACAAAATCTTTTTGAAGGAAAAAGACAGAAAACCCCTTGAGATTTGATTTGAAGTTAGAAAATCAAAAGGTGCATAAAATTTATTTTGACTTATCATTTGAACTCTTTTTATTACTTTTTTTAATCTTTTTGTTTGTATATTTTGTTTTACTTTATTATATTATTATGTATCTGCATGTGCGGTACATTAACACCTCTTACCTTGGCTTTCCTTTTAAGGATGGTAGACGCGATTTTGAGTCGATTGAGAGCTTGGCACGACAGTTACCCTCTGGATGAGCAGGATATCTTTCACCGGTCCTTTGGTCAGATGGCTTCACTTCTATTAGTGCGGCTTATTCCCGGGCTCATGAAGGCAGTGATTTCCTTCTGGCAGCCTGACTTATCTCTTTTCCGGTTTGGGGAGTGCGAGCTTACCCCTACCCCTAACGAGTATAGGTATCTTCTTGGTTTTCGATATGTTTCTGCCGACATTGTGGGACACCTCTTTCCGAATGGTTATATTACAATGGTCTCATCCTAGCTCGGACTCAGACGCGTAGTTCTTTCATCTTCTTCTTTGCCCCAGTTTCCTTACATCCCAACAGAGTTCCTCTTTTCTCGTTTTGAGTTTCCCACGGGTATACGAGTCCATTCAGGTGATTGGCACACTTCCCAGGATTGGGCTATTTCTCGTATAGTTGCTTTGGCCCTGCTTTTGCTGAACTACTCGGTGTTCCCACGAGGAGATGATTTAGTGGACTGTTGACTGTGTGCACTGTTGGCCCTGATCCGTAAGGGGCATTCCTATTCTCCCATGATTGTAGAGGAGACCTTCGTGAGTCTTACGAGATTACAGCAGACCGTTGATGCTCGTTTCCAGGGATGCGCTAATCTCTTCCAGCTTTGGGCGATTGGGCCCTTGTTTGTTACTCCTTTATTCCGGCATACATGGTATCCCGAGCTTGACCATGTACACTCCCTGACGAGATCTCAGGGCGTTATGGCAGATGAGGGGAGATTTTTGCAGACCGTTGCATCTTGGGCTGACTACCTCCAGAGCATAAAGTCAGGCACGGTCAGGTGGTATTTAGGACTGGTTGGTAGGTATTGCTTGAGAGTTCGGCCTTCCAAGAGAGCCTTCGTGCCCCTAGCAAGCCTGCGGGGCATTGCCCTTTTCTTTGGGATTCGGGTTCTACGACAGCTTGGTAGGAGTCAGGATATCCCTTTTTCGGCATCTGCAGCCGAGTTCACTCTTTTCTTTGAGGTGTCGATCCCGGGAGCATTGGTGGAGAGAGTTATGGACACATGGAGATCTCTGCTTCCTCACGTTGACGATGACGGTCCATTCTCTGTCATGCCCCTTGCGACTGAGGCTTATCACTATTGGCTTCGACGTTACATGCTGGGTCCCAGTAGACTTGGGGATCTTCTCATCGAGACTCCTTTACCTTCCGTAGGGTATACTGACTTCTTGATAGCTATGATTGTTTAGGGGTGTCGTCACAGGCGAGAGAATCGCCGACTGATACGGATATTACATGACCGATTGAGGATGAGAGACACTGAGGTAGCTTCGTTGGAGATGCAGCTGGCAGCAGCCAGATCGACACATGATGACCCACCTTTGAGTGCTGTAAGGGGATGTAGGCGGCCACGAGGCGTTCTAGGCAGTTCCACTTCCCCAGAGGGTGATGTGATGGATAGTCAGTCCTTATGGGAGACTGTGGAGTCCCTTACCCAAGAGAGGGACATGCTTCGAGCCAGATATGCAGACTGCAAGAAGGGCCGGCCTGGGTCATTGATAGTGGGTTCTTTTTTAGGTGTTCCTCTAGTGATTGGCGAGCCAGTGGATCCTCGCATAGCTGATTCCTCCTCTGATGATGACCGGAAGTAATATATTTTTGCCCCTCGCTCTTAGATTTATTGATTCCTGCATTTGTAGAAAAACATACTTTGCTTAGTATTGTACCCCTTTTTGTCTTATGAATTCATGGCCTCGCGTAGTTTTGATATGACTTTCCTGCATAGTTAGTATAGTAACAAAAGAAAATTGAATGAAAGTCGCAGCTCAATGAAAAATAACTCCCTTTTGTTTGACACTCTGACTAACTAATTGTCCCGTGGAAGGAACCCCTGCTTCCTTTAATCTTAACTGGGCTAAGCTAGAGAATGCCTTTTGAGACGCCTTCTAACTTTCACACTATTGCTTCCATACATATAACTTTTCTTTCTTTCGCTATTTTTACTACTAGTACCCATGAGGGTTTTCACCAGTCCCAGCTCTGTCACCAGCCTTTGCAGGTTTTCGCCAGGGTCGACAATATTGTAACTTGCCACATCCCTACTCTTTTACCTACGGCGCCCTTTCGGGTATTCATCTCATCCTCGAAAATGCGCTTAATTTTTCTCTCTTCTTTCTCTCTTAGCTTGATCTCTGGTTTCTGTTGAGAAGCTCCTAAACACTACTTACACCATCCTCCAGCCAATAGCATATTTTAGTGAGCTCATTTGGACTAATCAATTTAACTCTAATCTGAGAGGACTTTTAGGGTTTATGGTGTGGGTTTTTTTTTCTTTTGAAGGAAAAGGAAAAGGCTCAAACCTACCATTCTACTAGTGATCACCGTCAATGAGTTTTGGTCTAATAGCACTTTTTCTGCGTATTCCCATCTTTCTTCGGGTATCTTATCACCCCCCCCCCCCCTTCTTTTTTTTTTGAACTAATGACGTTAATAACAATGTTTGTGCAAACTTATGGTAATACTTCAAGGGTTTTTTTTTTTCTTTTTTTTACGTATATCTCCAGTGCTTCGAATTTGACCTAGCATGATCACTTTGTTGGGGAATGTTCTTGAAGGAAAGTAACTGGCTTTAAGGGTTTGACAAAGGTTATATATATATATACATTTTAATTGTATAGGAAATGAAACGAGGGCCTCTTGTCATCTTGGGATTAAATTGTTTAGTCTATAGAGCTTTACCACTGAAACTCTATCCTATTGATTAGTGGAGAATGAGGAGAGTAGATTTTATTGCTTCTACACAGAAACCAAAGATCTAACTTTTGGAATCATATGTAATAGTGTTTGACAGCATCTGAATTCAATGGACTAGAGAATTCTTGGTCATCCATTTCCTCCAAAACGAGAGCTCCTTCAGACAGGACCTTTTTTTTTTTTTATCACGAATGGCGCTTCATAATTTGGAGCAAATTTCCCTTGCGCTGCCTCCTGATCGGGGAATACCCTCTTAAGCACCAAATCTCCCGGTTGGAATGACCAAGGCTGTACCTTCTTATCAAATGCCCTAGCCATTCGTCTTCTGTAGTATTGAGTGTGATAAACTGCGGCTAGCCGCTTCTCATCTAGTAGACAGAGTTGGGCATACCGGTCTTTAATCTATTCTGCTTCATCCAATTTGGTTTCTGTTAAGATCCTTATGGAAGGAATCTCAATCTTGACGGGGATGACTGCCTCGGTGCCGTAGACCAACTCGAAGGGGGTGCTTCCAGTGGAGACTCTCATAGTAGTTTGGTAAGTGTCGTGCCCAGATTTTTCGCACTCGAGGAATACTCACACAAGCAGGAAAAATGCTGTACTCTCTCGTTAGAACTCACCCTCTTAGAAGAATGAGTGCGACTAGGTTTGAATTGAAAATTGATTTGAATAAAGGGCTTTTGGAAAAAGATTTGGAGTCACCACCTAACTTGATTAAGGTGAGTTAGGTCACCTAAAAACTAAGAATAGTCCGAAGACTACACTTAGGGTTTTGAAAAAAAAAAAAACGATTTTGAAAATATCACCTCGAGAGAGGGTTTTTGACAAAAACGGGTTGTTTGGCAACCTTTGGAAAACATTTAGCCCTTGTTAGAAAAATAACTCCTTTTGGTCTTTGAAATCAGTGATTCTAGGTTCGGAGGTTGGTTACGTGTAGGGAAAACGCACTAAGCCATCACCTTACCCCGCCCTTTCGGTACCTACATGTCAATCTACCCTAGATTCACCTATGAGAGTCTTTAATTAACTAATGTTTAATCCTATCCACTTTGAAAAAGATGTTTAAAAAGATATGATGCATGATATGCAAGTGCAAGAAAAGAGAATTCGAAAATAGATTTTGGAAAGAGATTTGAAAAGAATTTGATTTGATTTGAAAAGAGATTTGGAAAGATGAATTTGAAATTGGAATTTGAGATTTGAAGAAGGTTGTGGAATTGGAGGTTTGAAAGAAGTTGTGATCGCACCCATGTGGGTTGCCTACGTATCTTTTTGGAGGAATCAGGTTAGTCGTAGTTCGGACAAGAGTCCGATTGAGAATAGAAGAGTTGATTTGGTGAAGGAGATTGAATTGGAAATTGGATTGGAAGATTTGAAAAGATTGAACTTAGAATAGAAGATTGAAATTTGGAATTTAAAATTTTGGAATTGAAGAGATTGAATTTTGATTTGAAAAGATAGAACTTGGAAGAGAGATTTAGACTTATTTTGGAAAGATGGAGGTTTAGGAAACCTAGACTTAGGAAAGAAAAGAGACTTGGGAAAGATTCGACTTGACTTGGAAGGTTTAGGAGATTAGGAAAGATTGGATTTAGGAAATGTTTGAATTAGGAAAAGGTCTGATTTAGGAAAGTTTCACTTTTTGGAAAGTTCCGAATTAAGAAAGTTTTGAATTTGGAAGGCTTTCAAATTAGGAGAGTTTCGAAGTTAGGAAAGTTTTGAAATTAGGAAAGTTTTGAATTAAGAATGTTTCAACTTAGGAAAGTTTTGAATTAGGAAAGTTTCCACTTAGGAAAGTTTTGAATTAGGAAAATTTCAACTTAGGAAAGTGTTGTTTTAGGAAAGGTTTTGAAAATAGGAAGTTTTGAAAGTTGGAAAGTTTAGAATTTGGAAAGTTTTGAAATAGGGAAGTTTTGAAAATTGGAAAGTCTTGAGTTTAGAAAGTTTTGAAATTTGGAAAGATTTGAAATTTAGAAAGTTTAAGATTTAGAAAGTTTTAGAGTTTGAATTTTAGAAAATGTTGAAATTAGGAAGGGTTTGAAAACTTAGGTTTAAAAAGTTAAGATTTGGAAAGGGGTAGAATTAGGAAAGAGTGGAGTTAGGAAGGATGTGGAAATTGAGTTTTAAATTTTAGGAAAGATTTTTATTTTCAAGTTTTGGGAACTTAAGATTTAGGAAAGGAGAAGCTTAGGAAGGATTCGAATTAGGAAATATTTGGATTTTGAAATTTAAGGGAAGATTTAAGGTTTAGGTTTAGGAAACTTGTGGTTTAGGAAGGAATTGAATTAAGAAAGGTTTGGATTAGGAAGGAATTGGATTTGGTTTCTAAAAGAAAAGATTTGATTTTGTTTTCAAAAACGGAGGATGGGATCTAGTTTCCTAAACGGATATATTGCATTTGGTTTCCTAAAAGGAAGGTTAGATTTGGTAAGGATTTGAAAAAGGAGATTCTAGAAACCCTAAATTTGGAAAACTATAGTTTTGACGTAGAAAACAGGTCTTGGAAACGTGTATAGTTTGGATGTAAAAACAAGAGGTTTTGGAAACCAAGGTTTGGGGCAAAGTTTGAAAATCATGTTTTTGGAAAGAAAATTAGGGTTTCCTAATTGTGGGTTCTAGGGCTTGACTTGGGCTCTAAGGAAAGAGTTTTTGGAAAGCGTGTTTTTAGAAACGAAGATTTTCTAGAAGAGAATCCTAGGGAAGAGTTTTTGGAAAGTGGATTTGAAGATAGAGTTTTTAGAAAAAGCTTTTAAAGAGGAGTTTTTGGAAAGTGTGTTTTTGGAAACGTAGGTTTTAGAAGGAAAACCCTAGAGGGGAATTTCTAGAAGGAAAATTTTGGGAAGAGAGTTTTTTGAAAGATTTTTAGGGAGCGTTTTTAGAAGGTGAATTTTGAGGAAAGAGAGTTTTGGAAAGGGGTTGAAAAAGGGAGTTTTGAAAAATAGATTTTTAGAAAGAGTTTTTAGAAAACCACTTTGGAAAGGAGAATTTTAGGAAAGTATATTGAAAGAGATTTTTAGGAAAAGAGTTTTTTGAAAATAGAGTTTTTAGGAAATGTAAAAACATCTCACTTTCCTAAAGCATTTCTAGCCATATGAAGGCTAGAACCACTTTAGGAAAGTGGTTTTTGAAAATAACAAGGAGTTGAAAATATGGACCATGAAGGTCACTTTAAATATAACATTTTCCTAAAGCAATCCTAGCTATGGAAAGGCTAGAATCACCCTAAGGTTGTGATTTTCGAAAACAAGTTTTTGAAAAAGAGGATTTTAATGCAATTTTGGAAACAAGTTTGAAAACGATTTTTAAAACAATTTTGAAAACGATTTTTGGAAGATGCAAGATCATGATATGCATAATGCAATTTTGGGGTCGTGAACATACAAGGCTAAGGCTTCACCACATAATCAAGGGGGCCGGACCCACGTGGTCTCTGGTTAGACTAGAAGAAAGCCCCCGACACGGTGACTCTCCAATAGCCCAATCCTACACATGGACCGAGAATCCCCTTGTTTCAAGCATGCAAAGAAAGGGGGGGGGGGGAAGAGATGGGGGATTAAAATAGAGAAAACCCAAGTGGGTTAGGAGAGAGAAGAGAGAGGGGGAAGTGCAGAAATTTAAAGAGAAAGCCTACCGTATGCCTTGTTTATTTTACACGCCTTGCTTGTCTTCGATCTTCGGTCTTCGTCTTGATCTTCGTCTTCAATCTTCAAGAGTTGTCTTCAAGCTTTAGATTACAGCTCTTCAAGTCTTCGAAGGAGGGTTGAAGGTTAGTGTATGAGTGTATGGGGGTGTGTATGAGTGTATAGGAGGCTAGGGTTTAGTGTATGGTGGCTAGGGTTTGGAAACCCTAAGGAGGCTACGGTTTAGGAGGTGCTCGAGCTCTGTATATCGAAATATAGGATTTTTGGACTGAGTTGACGGACCCTTTTCACGTTGGAGGAGGCTCTGTATTTATAGAGGTTGGACAACACTGGCACTTGTTGCAGTGGCGCCTGTTGTAGTGGCGTCGGCCAAATTTTATACTGGCGCCACTCCTAGTGGCGCCAGGCCAAATTTTATACTAGCGCTACTAGGAGTGGCGCCAGGCCATTTTTTAGCTTGGCACCGCTAGTAGTGGTGCCAGCCATTTAGGAAATATTTAAGGTCGGCAAGCAACGTATCTTTGACTAGATTTAGGCGCCTGTACTAGTAACTACCATGCAATTTTTAGCCTGGCTTCACTAGGAGTGACTCCGGAAAGTCCAGGAATGATTTGAAGGAGCCGGGAATGACCCGGAAGGCCGAAAAAGAGTAGGAATACTTAAAATAGTGTCCTGGAGATATTTGACTTTGAGAAATGAGGATAATATGGGTCGAAAAGGTTGACCGGGCCTTTAGGGGCAAAATGGTCAATCGGACCGAAAAACTGCCGGGACAGGCTCAGATTGTCCTGAAAGAAGACTTAGGATTTGGAAACATTATTCAGAATGTTTCCAAAGGTTGCCAGTTTGATACCCTAAGCCGGTGTGGTCCGAAGAGGTGACCGGCCCACCAGGGGCAAAACGATCATTTTTGTACCGGATTTGCCGGAACTGACTCGGAATGATTCAAAAAGATAAGGAAAGGTTGAGAATACTATAAGAAGCAATCTCAGGAGATTACCGGTTTGATACCCAAAGCCGGTGTGGTCGAAAAAGGAGACCGGCCCACCAGGGGCAAAACGGTCATTTTGCACCGGGTTTGTCGGAGCTGACTCGGAATGATCCGGAAAGGTAGAGGAGGATTGAGAATACTATAAGAAGTATTCTCGGGAGGTTACCGGTTTGATACCCAGAGTCGGTGTGGTTCCCGGGGCATTCGAATGCCTAGGGGCAAAATGGCCATCTTGACCAGTAAGTCTCGAAAAAGATCCAAGGGGCAGTTTGGTCATTTTTTCACTGAAGTGGGCTAACAGATACTGGTGTTGACCTGGGTTTTGAGCGTTTCCGCCACTCTGACGGCGGTCGTCGTTACACAGGGGTTTGTTGGCAATTCCCTATGTCGACCTATTTGTGAGTATTTCCGTTACTCTAACGGTTGTGATATTTACAAGTACTTTCGCTACTCGGACCGTCTCGAGGAATAAACTGTCTCAAGAGAGGGATTGGAAAGGGGACTTATCGTCTTCGAAAAGATGCGCCTAATTTGGAACCGTCTCGAGAAATAAACTGTCCCAAGAGAGGGATTGGAAAGGGGTCTTACCATCTTCGAAAAGACGTGTCTGGATTGGAACCGTCTCAAGGAATAAACTGTCTCGAGAGAGGGGTTGGAAAGGGGACTTACCATCTCCAAAAAGACGTGCCTGATTTGAAACCGTCTCAAGGAATAAACTGTCCCGAGAGAGGGATTGGAAAGGGGTCTTACTGTCTTCAAAAAGATGTGCCAGAATTAGAACCGTCTCGAGGAATAAACTGTCTTGAGAGAGGGGTTGGAATGGGGACTTACCGTCTCCAAAAAAACGTGCCTGATTTGGAACCGTCTCGAGGAATAAACTGTCCCTAGAGAGGGATTGGAAATGGGTCTTACCGTCTTCAAAAAGACGTGCCAGAATTGGAACCGTCTCGAGGAATAAACTATCCCGAGAAAGAGATTGGAAAGGGGTCTTACCGTCTTCGAAAAGACGTACTTGATTTGGAACTGTCTCGAGGAATAAACTGTCTCGAGAGTGGGATTGGAAAAGGGTCTTATCGTCTTTGAAAAGACGTGCTTAGATTGGAACAGTCTCGAGGAATAAACTATCTCGAGAGAGGGATTGGAAAAGGGTCTTACCATCTTTGGGAAGACGTGCCTGGATTGGAACCGTCTCGAGGAATAAACTGTCTCGAGAGAGGGATTGGAAAGGAAAGGACAATGCCCCTAAGGGCATTTTGGTCATTTTGCCTCTATTTGGGCCTGGTGGGCCTGCGAAGCAATGGATAGACGGGATTTGGACTTAGAAAATCGATTTCGATTGGAATACGTCCACAATGACTTGAAAACAAGTCTAGACGGAGTGTAGACTGCCGAACAGTTAAAAATTGTGTGCTTACAGTAAGCCATCAATGCAAAAGGAAGTTTCTCATGCCAATCTCTGTAGTTGTCAATCATCTTTCGGAGTATTCTCTTAATGTTCTTGTTGGCTGCTTCCACTGCTCCATTCATTTGAGGTCTGTAGGTGACCAAATTCCGGTGCGTAATGCGAAATGTTTGGCATAGCTTTGATATCAACTCGTTGTTCAGATTAGAAGCATTGTCAGTAATGAGTGACTCGAGAATCCCGTACTGGCAAATGATATGATTTTTTATGAACCTTTCCACGACCTTCTTGGTGACATGAACATAGGAAACGACTTCTACCCATTTAGTGAAATAATCAATGGCAACAAGGCTGAAGCGGTGGCCATTGGAAGCTTTAGGAGTGATAGGGCCATCATATCTATCCCCCATATAGAAAAAGGCCACGGGGTTGGCATGGAATGGAGCTCAGTAGGCAGTGCTTTAATCTTATCCCCATGTATCTGGCACTTGTGACACCGAAGAATGTATCTAATACAATCTAACTCCATTGTTGACTAGTAATACCCTGTTCGGAGAATTTTCTTTGCAAGCGTGTGGCCATTCATGTGGGGACCGCAAACTTCTTCGCGCACTTCTTCCATGATAACTTTGGCTTCAACGGCATTGACACATCTTAGAGATCCGAACCATGATCTCTTGAAAAGCTCATTTCCAGCCATGAAATAATGTCCTGCCAAACGACAGATGGTCTTCCTATCTCGTTGTGATGCTGTGTTAGGGAATGTCTTGGCTTGGATGTACCTCTAGATGTTATAAAACCATGGTTTCTCGTCGGGTTCAATAGTTGTGTGTAGGCAATAGGAAGGGATATCCCTGGTAAAGATCTGTAAAGGGGGTATTTCAGTGCCCCTATCGACCTTGATTGCTGTAGCTAATGTAGCTAAGGCATCGGCAAAACTGTTCTCTGCTTGGGGTACGTGATGAAAATCCACTTTTTTGAATAGTTGACACAAATCTCTGACCTATTGATGATACGGGGAAAGTTTGGCATCTTGAGTTTGGTATACCTCCTTAGATTACTGAACAACCAGATCTGAATCGCCGAAAACAACCAATTCATCAATCTTCATTTCTAATGCCAATCTTAATCCCAGGATGCAAGCCTTATATTTGTCAATGTTATTGGTGCATAATTCAAGTTGTAGCTTAACCACAATAGGATAGTGATTGCCTGCTCTTGACACTACTACTGCCCCAAGATTTCTTGTCAACCCTGATCCAAAACCATTCCTCCATGCTGGGGAAAACAGATAACTGAAGACTCAAAAAAGAATATCTTTTATCTATCGTCAAGCTAAAGCAACGTAAAGGCTCTATGGATCAAGCAATCCGGTTCAAAATGAAGAGAGGCCCTCATTTCATTTCCCCATCCAATCATAAGCAACATTTGTCAAACCCATTGAGTCAATTACATTTCTTTCTAAGCCCCAACTAAGTGATCACCACCTATAATGGGTTAGAACAAGTCACTAAGAGAAACTACAGCCAAATAATAGGGGTGTAATAGTATCCACCTCAGGAAAAAGAGAGAAGGAAAAAGGAAGAGCAGTTATAAGGTAAGCAGAAGTGAAGAAAATGTCCAAAAAAAAAAAACCTTTAGTAAGGACAATAGTAAGCCAAAAGAGGGGACAGTTTACCTCGTGCCATCTTATAAGGCGTACAATGTTTAAAAGATAGAAAAGAGATTCAAAGGTGATCCTAGGCGATAAGGTAGCCCAGTAGAAGCAATAGGTTTGAGCCTTTATCTTTTCTTGCAAAAACCCAGAACCATGGCCTACATTACAACCGTAATAAAGTCCTCTTTGATTGAAAACGGATTGCTTGATCTAAATGAACCAGAAGTGTTGCTAAGGCAAAAGAAGGATACTAGGGGATGAACCCCCACTAGAAGACCTACTAAGGATGGTGTGGATCTAAACACTACTAAAAGCAATATTAAATTTGAGCCTGCATATCCTATTGATTTTCAAAACCCCACAACTTAGCCTACATTACGATCCTGAAATAAAGCCTCATCAAATTGAAAGACTGGCTGCTTATCACTCTGCTAAAGTTCAAGTAAGTTATTACCTAAACCCCTAAGGGTTGAGAGTTCAAGCCAAATGATCCCAGGCACTAACCTAAAATAGAAAGTCAGAGTTAATCAGAAGGAAGAGAAAGGTACAAAATGCTATCATCCAATCAAGGTAGGGCTAAGCCAAAGGAGAGGCCAAACCCCTTAAAAAGGAGTTGTCATTCCGAGGATGCAAAGCTCGACAGCATCCCATCCATTATGTTAGCTATTGTATCCGTCACATGTGCATGCATTTTTATAAAAATCTTGGCATGAGCATTGCATACATAGGACATAGCTCCCTATATAAACAGAAGTCACCAGTGTAATTCAATATTGTATTTAAGACATGCAATAAACATGCATCATCAACATTATCCTTGTTCATGCATCTATCTAATATATCTGTTTGTCTAAATCATAAACATCCATCCTGTTTAAAGGTTACAAGTAAAATGGACTGATGGAAAACTAAACTCTGATACATATCCAGGACATGGTGTGGAAAAGAAGCTAGGCCTACAACAAGGGGAACTAATTAAGGGTCAAAATCAAGGTCTGGGTCAAAATCTCCAAAGCCCGGCTCAGGAGATGGCGACCAACTACTAGAAGCACTGCTATCCTATAAAGAAGAAGAACTTGAATCAGCAAAGTAGATAGACAACTAAATAAAGCAAGAGTTAGAATGAAGAAAAGAGTATACCCCGCCGCCTCCTATCTAAGCCAGCCATGCAGTTAGAGTAGCTACCTCAGCCTGGTATTGGTCCCTCTCCATCTAGAACTGATCGTGCTTGGTCTGGAACTAGTCTCTTTGATCTCTCATGGCAGCAAAATTGGCTTGAGGCACAAATCTCCCAGCTTGATACCACAAGTCCACTACCTTCTAGCCCATGGCATAGCCTTTAACCACTACCTCAAACTAGGTGAAGGAACCTGTGGATCGAGCTCCAAAATGTGTGGCATAGTTAGTCTCTGGAGCAAGTAAAAAACCAGTACTCGGCTGACGTTCTCAATACAGAATAGGGACTCCCTCGAGCTTAGGTGGGTCTCCGACTGATCGAAACTCCTCATGGAACTGTCGCCAATGTCAATCCCCCAAGTATAACTCCTAGGACTCATCACTAAGAAAGGAAATTCTCGATAGAGACATCGGGACCAGATACTTGATTGCCTCGTAATGAACTGATCCAATAAAGGGTCGCCAAGTCACATCTTTCGCCTTTATCAACTCTAGGTTCGCCCATATCGTCATAAAGTCGATAATCTTAGACCGCTGGGCCACTTGATCACGAGCCCATCTCAAAGCCCGAGGATAAAGGTTAGTCTCCACTACCTCTGGACGACGAACCGATAAGTAATCATAACTCCACCAGACCAGAAAGGGCCAAAACCCGATCATATTGCCCTAGCGAGAGGAAGTCTGAACCCGCATAGATCTGAGGAAACAACCAAACGAGAAAGACCCCCAATCCAGCTCTAACAAGGCTCTCAAGTCAGCTACCACACTTACCAATCTAGAAGGAATAATTGACTTGTTGTTGCAAAAATAGCTAAAACAATATACAGTATCTGTCGTCGCCTCAAAATGTCTCACCACTCAAGTGGAGGCTCAATAGAGAAGGTACCCTCATCCTGACTAAGCTAGGACACAAGGAAAGCAGAGCGGTCAGGAGGCGTCAAATCTAATAGAGTACAAGCCTTAGGCCTACTAACTGGCTACAAGGTAATCTAACGGCCAACAAAAGAAAGCCCTGTGATAATGGCCCAGTCTAACGGGGTCGGACTCAACTCAAAGCCCACAAAATAGAAGGTCCCTATCTCACCAAACCATCTCTCAATCAATGCTAACACTAACTGGCAGTTCAGGCTGTTAGCCTATAATCTCATGAAAGCTCTAAACCCAATCTCTACCAAAAAAGTGTGGTAGAATAGAGCGGTTCACTGCATGGTATTAAAAACCTGGTGAACGGCCCCCCTAAATAATGTATGTACTCTAGGAGGGGATAAATACTGTCGAGAATACACACTGGGATTATAAGCTAGGTCCCCCAATAGAGGAATGTTTAGCACCTCTAAATCCCCTAAATCCACATCTATCTGCCTCTGCTTGGTAGAGGCCCTCCCATAGCCAGTCACACAATCTCTTAGGCCCAGTGCCTCATCCGCAACATCCATCTCTCCCTTGAAAGCAGCCTCTACTGGGGGAAAAGGATCCATCAGAGGCATACTCCCGCTCCCACTCCGGCTAGAAAAAGCCTTATTAGTCAACTGGTGACTACCCTTGGAACGACTAGAGCTACTAATAAAATTTGTGTAGGCCCGCTTCCTAGAACCACGTCTCGACTCAAATCCATCATCACCAGTGTTGACCATCCTAAAAAGAAAAGGTATCAATATATGGTATATGCAATTCAAGGGAAAAGGGGTACAGATAAAGAAACAAAGAAAAAGAAAGAATGACACAAATCTTGTTCCCCTTACTTCTATCAATCATCAGGTTTCTTAAACTTTTCCATTGAAAAGTTTATCTTTAAAATCAATTCCTGAGGTTCTTAACCTTCCCTTCTCAAAGTTTTTTTAAAATCAAAATCCAAAAGTCTATTTCAAAGTCAAAATTCAAAGTTAATATCAAATCTCAAAGTTTAATTCTAAGATCTACTATTAAAATGTTTCTCAAACTTTTCCTTCAAAACTTTTATCAATTCTAGGTTTTTCTAAACCTCTTCCCCTAAAGTTTTATCTCAAATCCATTTTCAAAGGTTTTCTAAACTTTTCTTCCAAAAGTTTTATCCGAAGTCCATTTTCAAAGGTTTTTCTAAGCTTTTCCTTCAAAAAGTTTTATTCTAAAACCTTATTCCCCAAGTTTTTCAGGGTCTTCTCTGCTAAAAAGGCCTCATCTTCAAAGATTTTATATCTTTCGTTTCGAAAAGATCTCATTTCAAAATTTTCCAACTCTTTTCCTAAAATCAAAAAATTTTGCCAGAGTCCCGTTTGTAAATGGTCTCTACAATGTCCAAAACTCTACAATAGAGTACAAACCGTATAGCCACGGTATCTGAAGCACATGTCATGAACAAACACAAGAGAATCCATGCACCTTTTTAAGGTTTTCGAATTTTCTAACAAGTGTTCTATTTTTCAAAAATTCAAGGGTTTTCAAAATGCTCACAGAATCATTCAAAGATACTTCAAATATTTTTTTAAAATATTCATATATTTTCTAAGTGTCAAACACGAACAATTCCATCAATTTTTAATTTTCTCAATTTTCAAGCATTTTTTTTTATTTTTTGAAAAATCTAAAAAATCTAAAAAGTTTTCAAAAATCATAAAACTTCATACAATTATTCAACACATTTTTCTAAGACACTTGGTGTAAAAATCTAGTCAAAAAATGCAATACCTAGAGCTGTAGGAGCAATTTTCCAATTCATGTAAAAATCGTTTTTACATAAACATGCAAAACTACTCAAACTTAATCAAAATGGCATTAAAACGCAGAAACAACACCATCAAAGTGTTCAAAGCATATTAAAATATCAATTTTGACTATTCACACTACTCAAACGGAGTTTTACACATTAAGATCAATACAAAACAAAAAGCCTCATATTTTGGTATTCTCTGGTGAAATCTTCTTCTCCGGTGACTGTTCTAGTGATGGTGCCTACTTCCAAAAATTCTCCGATGTTCTCCAAACTCACTCCTTCAATGCCCAAAGGTTCCTCCTTCTAAAAATTCCAAAAAAAAGTTGTCAAAGGCCAACAACTTGACCAAACCCATAAGCCTTGAGCAATGAGGCTTTTCTAGTTTTAATCCCAAGCCTGGCGCCGCTAGCAGCAACGCCAAGGCAATTTTATGCCTGGAGTGGCACTAAAGGCCAATTTTGGGCAACTTTGCCTTTTTGCCCGCTAAAATTCGATTTCAAATGCCCCCTTGGGCCAATATGCTATTTTTAAGCTTTAGTCCTTAAACACTACCAAATTCAATCCCTCCGATCGCCTCACGGTCAATATGGGACCCTTCAAATCTATCGACTGGGATAAGACCTAAGTCCCCAAGATGGTAGAGCGGTTCACTTCTAGCACCTACTAGCCCGCTAAAGTAGAATGTTCGCTATCTAGCACATTGATTAGGAAAGTACCTAAGGTTGTGGGACGATAAGACCATTCAGTAGCTTCCCGAGATCAGACAGTCTCTAGAATGAATGCGTATCGTCAAAGTGATGAAAACACTCAAAATTCAGGTCAACATCAATGCCTACTAGCCCACTCTGGTAAAAAATGACCAAACTGCCCCTTGGGCCCCACCGATTTGCTTCTCGAGAAAGTACCTAAGTCCTCTTAATGGTAAGTCCACCTTTCCAACATTGTCCTAAAGACAATCTGGCATGTTTAAGTGCCTTCCAGTCGGTTCCAGTTCAATTTTGAGACCATCCGGTCAAAATAATCATTTTGCTCCTAGGCATCTGATTGCCTCTAGGGACCACACCGGCTCTAGGTCTCAAACTGGTTA
The DNA here is from genome assembly GCA_033060915.1 of Euryodendron excelsum. Taxonomy (NCBI): domain Eukaryota; kingdom Viridiplantae; phylum Streptophyta; class Magnoliopsida; order Ericales; family Pentaphylacaceae; genus Euryodendron; species Euryodendron excelsum. The sequence goes on along the minus strand of CM065384.1, from coordinate 16,273,898 downwards.
CCTTCTAGTGATACTTCTAATAGTATTCTCAACCTCTGATACCTTTGCAGACCATTCTTGGTTCATTCCGGCAAACTTGATGTGAAATGACCGTTTTGCACCTAGTGGGCTAATCGCCTCTTCCAACTATACCGACTCTGGCTATCAAACTGGCAATTCTTCATAGCACTCTTGATAGTATTTCTAACTTTTAAATCCTATCTCCATCGATTCTAGACCAGTTTTAGTGTTTCACTGTTCAAATGACCATTTTGCCCCTGAAGGCCGATCACCCTTTTCAATTACTTCAACTCTAGTTATCAAACTGATTACCTCCAGGACACTCTTTTAGGGATTCTCGTCCATCCCTAACTTCTAGATCATTCTCAAACTTTTCGGAGTCACTCCTAATGTAGCCAAGCTAAAAATTGCTTGGTAGTCACTAGGAGAAGTGCCTAAATCTTATGCATTGCGTCCTAAAGGTCAAAAGATTTGTTTCTTGCCACCTCAAAAGTTTTCCAAAGGGTCTGGCGCCACTACTAGTGGTGCCAAGCCAAAAAATGGCCTAGCACCACTAGGTAAGAACCAACTGGCGCCACTGCAATAGGCACTAGTTCATGTTCCAATTGGCTATTGAAATTTCTGAATTACTCGGATTTACGATCACGTGGAGGTGTTCTTGATTTATATCAATTATATAAACTAATCAACCACACTCTTATTAAAATTGCATGCATGAAGGTAAAACAATCACATGATAGACACATGATTTTTTATTATAGAAATCCAAAACGGGAAAAAACCACAAGACCTGGTCCAACCCAAGTTCCAAGGACTACAATCAATCAAATAGTTCACAAGAACACTTACAACTGTACCAATCCGAATCCCATGAATCTAAGTTAAAGTCGAACCATGCTTGCGTTCCTCGCAACTCACTACTCTCCCATGCTTGAACCACAACGAGCCCACGCTGTGAATCGATGTCTTGATGAACCACCAAGACGAGCTTTTCAAACCTTTGAAGATTTAAAAGTCTTCTTCTTTCCTCAGGAGGCAGCACTAGTGGCTAGGGTTTTATAGGAGCTCTCAAAGATCTTTTAGAATATATTTTAAGCTCTTTAAAACTCTCTAAGCCTTTAGAAATCGTACTTTGCTTTATATTGGAGTTGAGAGAGAATCCTAGTTGAATAGGGAAGTTTCCAAATAAATTTTCTGCTGGTGGCAGTGGCTTCAAAGGAGTGCCAAGGGAGCTTCAACCAATGTCCCTTACGAGAATCCTCCTTGCCGGCTGAAGCCGCGATGCCAAGGGAGCTTCAAGGCAGAGCTAACTGCTGTCTCTCCTTTGCGGCAGCTTCAAGGGAGCTTCAAGACAGCTTCAACTACTGCTTTTTCTTCTATACACCTTGAGGCAGTGCCAAGGCAGCTTCAAGGGAGCGCCAACCTATTGTGATGACTTTTTCATTCTTTAAAGCTTCTTCAAGCATTCCAAACACTCCTTAGCATTTGTTTGAATTGCCATCCCTTTAATAAAATAACCATCTAAATATGTAAAGCTATTACAAGTTTTTAACTCACCAATTTAGCCAATAAAAACTAGGATCTTATAATCTCCCCCTTTGACAAATCTGTGAAAAAAACTAACTTCCAAGAATAAAAACAAACCCCCACAAACCTAATTACTCTTACAAGTTCTTCCCAATTCAATATACAACCAAAGCACTAAGGAAGTGTTGGACAACTATCAATTACACATGTCAACAAACACATTAATATTCTTCCCCTTTTTGTCACGAGTTAACAAAGGGAGGTGTAAGAGGGACAATATAAAGGGAGGAAGCATGATAATGAAGCAATATAAGCAATGAATAAACCACGATGCATCATAGCCATAAAGGTAATTGCCATGAAATGATAAAAGATTCATGCGACAAGGGAATATTAGTGAGTGGTGTGAAGTGACTATACTCATATGAGTTGAAATACAAATAGGGATCTCTTGGTCTAGTCTCATCTAAGGTCATGAAACTCATCAAGTAGCAAAAAAGAAGACCAGTTAGGATCCAATTGGAAAGCAAAGATATGCCTAGTACTTACTCCCCCTCAATCTCATCACCAATTTTTGAACAATTTTCTTGCTTGATAGCATGGTAGCCCTGTCTATGATTAGACCCAGAGGGTGCATATTACGTCCACAGTAGCTTTCACACATGCTCAGTAGATCCTATTTGAAAACATGATAGCCCTTTTTCTGACTAGACCCAAAGGGTGCATATTAAGCCCATAGAGGCTTTTACATATAAACAAAATCGAGAGAGAGAGAGAGAGAGAGAGAGAAGTACTGTAAAAAATTGTGCATATCTAACCATAGGTCAGTCAAGCATATGAGAATCTTAGACACAAAGATAAGTGAAGAATCTAGAATGATCCCAATTGCAAATAAACCATATAAGACTTAGCACAAGTGCTTACAGTTTGATACCTAGAAGTATGAAAATTGTCATTAAAGCTATTAGATCATAACCCAACATGAAGTAGCTTATCAAAGACAATCAAGATATATGAGATTCTTATCAACAATCCGAGTGCAAAAATCATGAAGCTCCAAATTCTAAGAATATCTAAGACAATTAAAAAAAATCTTTTTGTATTTTCTCAAAAGTCTTTTTAAAAAAAAATCAAAGAAATACTACAAAAGACAGCACTAGGGAAAAAATATGAAAATGAAAGATCACCCTAGGCTAAAACAAATCATTCCTCATTCATGAGAATCAACCCCTACAGATGTTCTAGGGGTATTAAGAGCCTCTAAATATGACTTTCTAATCCAAATGGTCATATGCTTTGGAGTATCATTGACCACATGGGGCTTACAATGAGCTCTAGTTGAAGTTTTGGAGTTTCGATTCACATTCATCCTTCTCCTACCACGCCTTTGCTGATGTGGTTTTCTAAACTCAGTATGAGGGTCAGACTTCCACCCAAACATGTCAAACCTATTATGCATGGATCTATTATTTTGTTGTGGTCTAACTTGTCTTCTAGATTGAGTCTGAACATAATCCTATTGTAGACCATGCAACTTATGATAGAAAAGTCTTGTGTGTCCTTGAATACCACAATAACGATAGGTAGGGATAAATTGTGTGGTATGAGAAGAATAAAGCTTATAAAAAGTATTATATCTATTCTTTGGAGGATCATCCTTGTTCTTACCTTTGGATGATGATGTCCGAGGCTTACCAACTTTAGGTTTTTGATTTGAAGATGACGCTTTATTAGTATACCTAATTCTAGTCATGTCTGTAGCACGCCTTTGAGCATTCCAGATTTCATCAATCTTATTTGATCCTGCATTCAACTTCTTGAAAACATCATCAGCTTTAGCACGATTAGCTTTAAGTTTTGTTATCTTATCTTCAAGTCCTTTTCTAGTTTCAACACAAGAATCATGTTCTTTCTTAAGAAAAATTAGTTTATCAAATGATGTAACTTGATGAGTTTTTAACTGATTAACAAGAGCTTGAGCTTCAACTGCCTCCTTTTTCAGGCATCAACTTCTTCTAAAACTTTTTTTCAACTTGCAAACAAGTTTTTCATTAACTTTGGTAAATTTAAAATATTAAGAATATAACTGATCATAGGCCTATTGAAGATCACCCTTCTCATCATTATCAGAATAAGTTTCATCAGGTTTAACAGACTCATCAGACTCACTTTGACTATCAATGTCATGTAAATTATGAGATGAACCATCATGCACAAGTACAGTAAAAGTAGTAAAGTTACCTGATTCTGGTTCAATTTCAAGTTCATTATCATCTTCAAGATTAGAATTATCCCAAGTTATAGTAAACCCCTTTGCCTTTCTTTTCAGTCTATTTGGGCATTCATGTGCAATATGACCATACCCATGACACTCATAACATTGAGGTTTTTTTAAATTGTTTACCTCTATCCTTATGAGGATTGTTTCCAAACCTATTCTTATCAAATTGTTTCTCTTTAATTTTCTCAAAACTAAGAGATTGGGTTTTCCTATTTTTGAAGAATTTTCTAAATTTTTTGACAATAAAATCCATCTCCTCTTGATATATTTTAGAATTAGAATTATCATCAGAAGTATCATCTACATCTTCCCTCACAGTTTTAAAAATAAGGTCTTTGTTATTTTTAGGACAACGTAGATTAGTCCCATAGGTTTGAAGGGCACTAACTAGGTCTTGGGGCGGGATCAGTACCAGGCTGAGGTAGCTTCCCTGATGGCTCGGTTATCTCAGCTGGGCGGTGGCGGGGTATGTTGTCCTTCTCCCCCTTCTTCTTGTCCTGCTGTTGTCTAGTTCTTTTTTTTTTTTTTTTCATGTGGCTGATTTTGGTTCTGTCTTCTCTGTAGGATGTTGGTGCTTCGAGTAGCTATCTGCCTACTTCGATGCCGGGCTTCGAGAATTTCGATCCAGATGACATCGATTTTGACCTATGACATATGCCCCTTGTGGGGGCTCTGATCTTCTTTTGCCCCTATTCCTGAGATGTATTTATGTTAGACAATTTTATTTTGTAAGCTATATACAAGGATGGATATTTATGGTGTTTAGAAGTATGGATAGACAGAAATATTTATGATCTTTTCAGCTAGGCATATGATCAGGTGCATGTGACGGATGATGATGTTATGTATCTATTATATGAGTTGATGTTGATGACTTTTGTTTTTACATGGAGTTATATCCTATTTGTGCAAACAGAATGACAAGGAGTGCTATCGAACTTGGTATCTTTGGAATGGTAACTTCTTCCTCTTCGAGGGTCTAGCCTCTCCTCTGGCTCAACTCTACCTTGATTGGACGATAGCACTTCAAACCTTTCTCAACCTTTTGACCCTCTATGATTCTCGGTTTCAGGGTTAGTGTATATGATTATTGGGCTGAAACTCTCAGCTTTCGAGTTTTTAGCAACAGCTTACCTGATCTTTCGCAGAGCGATAAGTGGCCAATCCTTTCAATCTGAGGAGACTTTGTTTAGGACCGTAATGTAGGCTAGGTTATGGGTTTTCGAAACAACATGATATATAGGCCCAAATTCGATGTTGTTTTCAGCAAGGTTTAGATTCATACCGTCTTTGACCATTTTCTCAGTAAGGCTAGCAACCTTCTTGGCTTTGGCAGCGCGTTCAGCTCATTTAGATTAAGCAACCCGTTTTCAATCAGAGGGGACTTTACTAGGGTTGTAATGTAGACCATGGTTTTGGGGTTTTGTAAGAAAGGGTAAAGGCTCGAACTTATTGTTTCTACTGGGCTCCTTTGTAACCTAGGATCACCTTTAAATTTCCTTCTTGCTTTTGCTACATACTTTTCAGGGTGAAAATGACTCTTCTCTTTCACCATTTCTATATGCTTTTTTGTGATAAACATGCCTTTCTTTTCTTCTTATTGTGGCACAATTGTGAACTTCTTCAGGCCATCCCATAGATTTTTTTTTTCTTTTTTTTTTTTTGGCCTCTTGCTCCTTCGTAATTCTTTTCCTTCACTTTGTCCTTTCTTTTCTTTTATGAAACGAATAATTCTTCGACCATTTTTCCTTAGACCTTTTCCTTGGCAGTTCAATCTATCCAGTGTGGGCGGTGATCCCTAGGTTGGGGTTTTGTAAAGAAAAGATATACGGCTCAACAGGTTTGGCAAGGGGTTGCTTTTAATTATATGGGAAATGAAATGGGGGCCTCTCTTCACTTTGAACCAGCTCGCTTGATCCATAAAGCCTCCTACGTTGCCCTAACATGATAGAAGATGGAGACCATTCTTAGGGTTCTCAACTATTGTCTGCCCAATGTAGGGAGGACAGACTTGGATCGGGGTTGACAAGGAAAATTTTTGCTTTCCACGAGGCACTAGGGGTTAAGCAAAGGGAAAATGAGCACCTTGGTTTATTTATTTAGTCTTTTATTTATATGTGAGAAAGTGAAAGATGGCTCCTCTTCACTTTGATAAACTGACCACACATCACTTAGCTTCAGTGTCTTGTAAGTGTTGCCTTTCAATAGTATCCTCACTCATCCTTATCCTCTCTTTCTCTAGAAAGCTGATCATTTGGTGAGTTGTTAACTCATGCTATCATCCCTTCAAGCCGGATTATTCCGTAAGATACACCATGCCTCTTGCGGAAGAAGTAGTTACTATTCACAAGAGACATATAAGATAGCAGCAGTGAATAAAAGAATTATCATTCAATTATTATCGTCATTTTTATGAAAAGCATAAAGTTTTTGAGCAGTTAAGAAAATGCAAACTTCAATTTAGAGACAGGAAGTAAAAGGGATAGAAAGAAAGTGGGTGAAAACACCCCTCTCTTGTACACTTTTGATGGGATTCCTTTTTTAGCAGGGCTTTGGGATAATGCCCACATCTTCAATGCTTCATTCACGACTTGGATCCTCGGCCAAGTCGAGACAGGCAAAGGCTTCTTCTAGAGCTCCGAGCATGTTGGCAGTGATAGTGCAGTTGGTAGCTTTATTGATCCCTTTGATGTCCTCGGTGGTGGACTCTTCCGAAAATAGCGTGGCTAACTCGCCTCCTTCCAATTTGAATGGCTCTGTTGGTGTCTTTGGTTCTTTTTGCTCCCAGCCCAGATCTTCATAACTGTATTCAATTATAGGCCAAGGATTCTCTAGTAAATGACGCTCCACCGCAGCATACTTTGGGTGCAAAAATTTAGCACCCCATCCATCAACAACCACGTTTTCAACAAGCTCTCCTTTTGGAAACAATGGCTCTTCAACTGGCCAATTAGAAGCATTAGGCACTTCATTAGGGTTATAAAGATAGATCGGGCATAGTTGGAGATCCTCCTCCCAGTCATCCTCTTCATCGGTCTCCCAATCGTCCTCACAACCTTTGGCTTTGAGCTCGTCGAAATCTCCCTCGCCTTCCATTTCTATTAGTATCATGTTGACGGTGTGATCCGATATAGGGTTAGTGGTCACATTGGGGGTCGAAGCAGGTTGTACCGGCGGTAGATCAATGGTCTTGTTGTCGATCAAGTCTTAAATTTTGTGCTTGAGAGCGAAGCAGCTTTTGGTGTCGTGCCCTTGGCCACCCGAATGGTATTCACATGTAAGGGTGGCATTAAAGGTCGGGGGCAAAGGGCTTGGTAACGGGCGAGCAAGTATAGGCTTCAGGATACTATTCTTTAGCAAGTTATGGTAGGCCTCAGTTTGGGTGCAGGCTAAAGTGTCGAAGGTACGGATGCGTCGAACAGGTCTATTAAAATTAGGTCATGCCCCAGCGGGGCCATAGTTAGGGGTTGGAACAGGCATTGGTAAGGTGGGTAAGGGCAGGACAGGGATTGATTGTAGTGGCGAACGGTATTGAGGTGGTTGGCTGGGCAGGATGGCAGACACCTCACTTTCCTTCTTGATCGTGCCCCTTGTAGTAGCCACCTTCTTGGCTATGTTAGCGGTATACTCTCCAGTCTTGGTGTAAGGGTCCGTAATCCTCCCTGTCTTGAGGCTGTTTTCTATCATCTTCCCTTGCATGATCAGCTCAGAGAAGCTTTTTCCCACGCTTGTGCAGAGCTTCTCGTAGAATATGCCCTGGAAAGTATGTACGAACAGTTGTACGTACTCCTTTTCTTCCAGTAGGGGATTGACTTGTGCAGCGGTCTCCCTCCATCTTAGGGCATATCCTTTAAAGCTTTTCTTCTCACCCTTGCTCATAGTCATCAGGGACCATCGGTCAGAGGTAAGATCAATATTGTGATGATATTGGGCTTTAAATGCATTGACCAGCTCGATCCAGGTTGTGATCTTCCTTAAGTCCAGACAAGCAAACCATTATAGAGTAGACCCCGTAAGACTATGTTGGAATAGCTGCATGAGGAGTTTCAGATCGTTGCCATGACCACTTAACGCTCCAGCATAGAGACGAAGATGAGCAACGGGGTTACTGGTACCGTCATACTTTTGGAAGTCGGGCATTTTAAAACTAGCAGGTCTCGAGTGGTTAGGGAAGAAACAGAGCTCATTATAGGAAGTGAACCCGTAAGTGTCGTGACCATAGAGACTTCGTAGCGAATCCTCTAACCTTTGGATTTTCAGACTGAGAGGGTCTAGGGGGGCCTTCTTTACGACAGGTGAAAGCAATATGGTCTCTTCCTCTTCAGCACTGATCCCTTTGGCATCCTCTTGATTCCTCCCAGCATTGTCAGATTGAAGCACAATCCTTGGATTAGAGGTTCAGGGTCCTTAGATGAAGTTATAGATGATGATGGGACTGCAGTAGCATCCTTCATAGCCATAGTTTGAATAAGCTTGAGCATCTCATCCATCTTGGTCCTCATTTCGTTGACTTTTTCCCTAGAAACTTGAGAGAATTCTTTAGGGTTAGCAGCCATCAGTGATGCTCTTTGTCGGGTGATAATGGGATCCCTAGGTGGATGTTGCTCCTTCTTAGGAGCAATGTTGACTCAGTGCAGGGTGACCTCTATAAAAAGAAAAAGACAAAGAGATAGAAACACAAATTACAAGTCAATTTCTGGTTTTTAGAGAGCTTTATGCAATGCATGTCCTAGGGTGCCCCTTTTTTGGGAGAGAAGCTAAGCATGATGTATTGGCTTAATTTTGGAGACAGGGGATTGCCCCTGTATGCAGATACCTTATCATCAAGTGGGAACCTTCAGCCATCCATGCATTCATTCACAAAAGTAAAAAAAAATGTATATTGAATTTCGGGTTTAAGCTACAAAAGAATTGAAATACATTTCATTAGGGGGAAAGGAGCATTTTTCTTGGGACTTCCACCTATCTAGTTTTACAAAGGAAAAACCTAAACTACTCTTGAGTCTTCGGATTCGCCTTCGTCGGATTTGACGTCGAGGAGGTCGCTGAGAGACCTTGCTGATCGATTGCCCCTTGTCTTCTTGACAATCCCATCTCCGTGAGCATAGAGGGATTGGGGCCCCTCTTATGAAATGAATTGAGGTGCATGCCATGAGTCCTTAGGGTTACATGGGAACCCTTAGGGTTTAGGTAGGTTTAATGCAAGGGAGAGTGAACTAGGTGTCACTCTCGATGGGTTGATCATATGCATGAGGATGCAGTGACTTGAGTTACTTGGAACTCTTGTCTTGACATGGGATATTGAATGCATGAACATGGATATGCAAAGGGTCTAAGGAGAGAAAATACAAGAGCAAGGTAAACGTGCATGCATGAGCAGTTAGACAGTCATTATAACAGTAAGAAAATAGACATTATAACAGTAAGAAAATAGACATTATAACAGCAGGAATAAGCAGGTATGAAAGTAAGAGTGGTCGCCCTTTCCTCCATGGTTTTGAAAAACGGTGCGCGTGTCTTAAATTCGGTAGAGGTTCGGCTATGCATGGTGTCTATATGAGTATGAGGTTGAGGGTTGACTAATGCGTCCTAAAAAGGCTCGGTCCCCGGATCTTCAAACCTAGGCCCACTCCCCAAGGTGGTGCCATGATCGGTTGGTGATCCGAGCGGAGGAACCATCAAGAGGCTGTAGGCGAAGAAACTGACACAACATCTTGCCCACAACCAATATACTGTTCCCCCTTTCTAACTAAAAAGGTCACATCAGGGTAATAATGCAAGTATGCAGAATGCAGGTGCACATGCAGTGTGTGTGTGTGTGATTTTTAAAAGCGGAGGAAAGAGCCCAACTACTCCCATTCATCCTGTTCATCACATTCATGCATAGCAGTTAACAAAATTTAAACAAAATGTGTACCTACAAAACAAAGATGCAACAGTTAGTATGTGGATGGCACACTTAATACAAGATAATATGAATAAATACATGTTTTTTTAAAACAATTTTGAAAATTTGGTTTTGAAAATTTAAAGTGAAAAGGATTGAACCAAGTTAATTGAAGACTCTACATGGGTGAAGGGTAAAAAGACATAACTACGGCCTAACCCTCTAAGTGTCCCCAGTGGAGTCGCCAGCTGTCGCGCCTAGATTTTTCGCACTCGAGGAATACACACACAAGTGGAAAAAATACTGTACTCTCTCGTTAGAACTCACCCTCCTAGAAGAATGAGTGCGACTAGGTTTGAATTGAAAATAGATTTGAATAAAGGCCTTTTGGAAAACATTTGCAGTCGCCACTTAACTTGATTAAGGTGAGTTAGGTCACCTAAAAACTAAGTATAATCCGAAACATGATTTGATTTAAGGGCTTTTTGAAAAAAGTTTGGGAGTCACCACCTAACTTGATTAAGGTGAGTTAGGTCACCTTAAACTAAGTATAATATGAAGATTAAACTTAGGGTTTTTAAAAAAGGTTTTGAAAAACTTCCTCAAAAGATGGGTTTTTAAGAAAAAATGATGTTTGGCAACTTTTGGAAAGTTTTAAGCCCAATTTGAAAATAACCCCATTTTGTTCTTTTGAAAATTGAAATCTATGGTCCAAGTGTTGGTTACATGTAGAGAAGATATTCTAAGATCATCACCTTACCCCGCCCTTTTGGTACCTACGTGTCTAATCACTCTTAATTCACTCACTTGAATCACCGGTTACTACTATCCACTTAATATCCACTTTAGAATTTTGAAAATAGGGTTAGGTCATCACTTTTTGGATGAATGATGCATGATGCAAGTTTTGAGAAAAATGTTTGAAAATATGAAAGTTTGGAAGGGATTCGAAACAGAAATTTTGAATTGATAGAGAATTTTGAAAAGAGAACTTGGGTTGAAGTACGAGTTATGACTGTTCCATTTTAGGTTACCTACATATCTCATTTGATGAGAATCAGGTCATCCATAGTTCGGGTAAGAGCCCAATAGAGAAGTGGCACATTAGGGATTTGAAATGCTTTGAAGACACATTGAGGTCTTTGGAAAGGTGTGAAGACACTTCGAGATCATTGGAAAAAGAGAACTTGAGAGTTTTAGATAAATGCCTTTGAAATAGGACTTGGGATGTTTGAAGTGTTTTGAAATGTTTTTTTTTTAACGTAAATCAATAGAGTTTTGAAAGTTTCGAAAACTTGTTTATGGACTTGAAAATTAGATTTGGACTCACAAGAGCTCTAATGGACTTATCTTGAAATGATTTTTGAAAATGGTTTTCATATACCTTATGAAAGATATGTTAGATATTTCATTACTTTTCAGAGATTAGTCATCAAAGAACTAGACTCCTTTAGAGTTATGAGTTTCAAAAATATTTTTGAAAAAGAGACTAGAAACTTTCTCTTTGGAAGGATTAGGGTTGCTTCAAGAATGTGATGTTTGAAAATTATTTTTGAAAGAGCTCTTGAAAACACTTAGGGTTTTGGAACCCTAATATAGGCAACCTTGAAGGTTGTACTTAATGTGTCACCTTCCTTAGAATCCCTTAATCATAAAAGATTTGGGACACTTTTTGGAAATATTTTTAAAATAGTCTTTGGAAAAATGTTAAGTATCTAGCCATTTTGGTTGAGACAAATTTAAGAAAACTTCTTGGAGGCATAGAGTCTGGGGATATTCGAAAAGGTTTTGGACTTGATTTTTGAAATCGTAAGAGATGGGATGTTTTGAAAATATGTTATTGAGTTGAAAGATTATTTGAAAAGGGGTCTTTAAATTGGAACCTTGAAGCTTACTAACCTAGGTTGGGTTGACCTAAGGTTAACGAACTCGGGTTAGGTTAACCTAGGATTAACTAACTAAGGTTAGGTTATCCTAGGGTTAAGGGGCCCTAAGGTTAACTAACTTGGGTTAGGCTAGCCAAGGGTTTAGTTGGCTTAGGGTTAACTAAGGTTAGGTTAACTTAGGGTTAAGGTAAACTAGGGTTCACTAACTAAGGTAAGGTAATCCTATGATTAAAGAGACATAATGTTAACTAACTTGGATTAAGTTAACCTAGGGTTTGGTTGGCTTAGAGTTAACTAAGGTTAGGTTAACCTAGGGTTAAAGGGTGATTTTGAAAAGAGATTTTGGACTAGGGTTTTGACATAGTGGTTTAGTAAAGGTGGTTTTATGCATGAATTTTTAAAGTATGTTTTGAAAACCATTTTGTGAAAGCCACTTAAGTGAATGTTGGGTCCTGTGATTGATATTTGGAAATCACTCAAGAGAGGGTTGCTTTAGAACCATTTTACCCACAAACTCAAAAGAGCAAAACTTGTGAAAATTAACATTGGATAGATAGTTTTGCAGACTTGAAAATTAAAAAAAAAATGATCTTTGAAAATCAACTTTGGAAAGGAGGTTTTGAAAACCACTTTTAACAAGTTGAAGGCCACTCTAAAAAATAAGAGTTCATATGGTTGATTTGAGGGGAACCATTTCAAAGAGGACTCCATGAGACCATTCTAACCACAATATTCAAGAGAGTAAAACTTCTAAAAATCAAAGTGAAAATGATGGCTTAGGGAAATAATTTTATGCAAATTGAAAAGAGTTCAATTTTGAAAACCCTTTTGAAGGGAATTGTTTTGAAAACAATTTTAAAGAGAATAGAGCTAACTCTAATGAACTAGGGTTCATATGGTTAAGATAATAGGGAGACTACTCAAGAGAGGGTTCTAAGGGACCATTTCAACCACAAGATTCAAGAGAGTAAAGCCCTTGAAAATCAACATAGAAGAAGAGGGTTTGAAAGCCATTTTAATGCAATTTTGAAAAGCAATGAAATATACAGTTGCAAAATAAAGTCAAGGGACTCAAAGAGAGTTTTCTAAGGGATAGAAATTAAGGGTTTAATCTAGGTTTCAAGGAACCAACTCTAGAACCATTTTGAGGAAAACATTTGAATACGAAGCTAGAGAATACCATATGGATAGAAATAGTGAGAGCTTTGGAAAAATGAAGACAAAGCCAAGCATGCAAAACATAAACAAGATAATTTTATGCAAAAGGGTCATGAAATCATACAAGGCTAAAGATTTCACCGCATAGCAAGGTGCTCTAAGGCCATACAATCTTAAAGTAGGTTTGTGAGAAGTTCCCTACACAGTGGCTCACAAACATCCCTCTAGACATGAACTAAGAGCTTCCTCGTTTCAAGCATGCAAGAAAAGGAGGTAAAAGATGGGGATTAAAATAGAGAATAGCCTAAGTAGGCTAGGAAGGAGAAGAGAGGAGCGGGGGTTGCAAAAATGTAAAAAGAATATTACCTTTTGCCTTCAAACACTTTCAAACCTCCATGGATACCTTGACTTGAGTTTGAATAATCTTGAAGAGGCTTGAAGGGGCTGAAATGAGGTATTCTACGGCATTGAAGGCTATATAGGTGTAGTGTATAGGTTAGGGGCAGGTGGAAACTAGCATAAATGTTTGAGGTGTGGAATGTATATAGAAATTTGAGGTTCTGGAGCAGTTTTAGTAGAGCTCTGCTATCAAATTCGATTTTGGAATATGCAAAAGGGGAAGCCTATATTTATAGGCATATATGGAGAAACCTGGCGCATGTAGTACGTGTGGCTTGTCAAAATTTACCCTAGTGTATGTGCTACATGCGCCAGTACTGTTCCATTAGCAGAATGCCATGTGACAGTCATTGTACTGGCTAAATCTTAAGAGCTAAGCGAAGTTTGATCGATTTGATCAAAATCTGGGTGCATGTAGCATACGCTCCATCACTAGGAGTGTTCGTTCGCCTAGATAATTATGCCAACCAAGAAGTTTTTGGGGAAATCGGTTGCGTTCACGGTGTTGTTCTAGTGTTTTTCATGAACTTTTGAGTTTTCATAAAGCTCAAAAGGCATTCAGAAGTGTGAGATATCATCTCAGAAAGTGTGCACGAAAATATATTTTTGCAAAGTGTCTGTGATACACTCCGCGGGGATTCAAAAGTAGTTGTTTGTGTGCCACATGATCGAGGCCTTCGGGAAGCGATCTTTTCAATTGGACCGTACCAATAGAAAGTGCTTTAGAAATACTTTCCAAAATTTCCTAATTTATGTATTTCTCGAGTCGTTTGATGGTGTCTTATAATCAGGGAATTGGAGAAAAAGTCAATCTTGGCAGAGCGTCCGTGAGACACTCCATGGGTTACTGAAAGTGGCAGTTTTCAAGCCATACAATGAGGGGCTTCAGGAAGCAATCCATCCAATTGAGCCATATCAATGGAAAGACCTATGGATGAGCTTTCATGAATTCCTGGGTTTACGCATGTCTCAAGTCGTTTGACGGTACGTTATAACTAGGGAATTGAGGGAAAAGATAATCCTGGTGGAGCATCTGTGAGATGCTCCAGGGGGACTTTCGTTGAATCGGGAGTGTTTAGTATCGTGAGGTTCACTTTGGGTTAAATAGGGGTGTATAATGGGACCTTCCATTCAATCCCAGGACCGGTGTAGTTTCAGGGCGCGTTTGGGTCGCCATGGGCAAAATGGTCATTTCAATTGAGATTAGTTAAGAAAGGTCGGGATGGGTTGGAGCGAAATGTTAAGCGTGCCAGACTGTCCAAGGATGGTCTTGGAAGAGTTTTTTCATTGTCAGATGGGATAGTATTGTGTTGAGGCGTCTAGGGGTAAAACATTCATTTTGACCGGAGTTGACGGGGATGGGCCTGAAATTGGACAGGATAGTGTGTTGAGTACGCCTAACTATTTAGGATCACTTTTGAAAGGTGGACTTACAGTCTTGAAAGATTTTGAACTTTCTCAAAACGCGCCAGGAGGCCCAAGGGGTAGGTTTGGTCATTTTTCACCGAGTAGGGCGAGCAGGTGCCGGTGTTAACCTAGGTGTTGGTTCCTGAGACCACTCGGTCTCGAAAAGCTACCTGTGCAGTGTTGGTCCCCAAGACTGCCTGGTCTCCGAGAGCCACCTGTAGGGAGGTGTTGGTTTCTGAGAACACCTGATCTCAAAAAGCTACCTATGAGGGTGGTGTTGGTCTCCGAGAATGCCTAGTCTCGATGAACTACCAAATGATGGATATTCTACACTAGCGGGCTAGCAAGCACCAGAAGTGAAGTGTCTGGAACATGATAAGGTGTTAGTCCCCAAAATTGCCCGATGTTAGGAAACTACCTAGATGGCGATGGTTCCCGAGACCACTCGGTCTCGAAATGCTGCCTAGGATGCCCACGGGCAATATGATCATGTCACTTCAATTGGGTCTCATTGGCCTGAGAAATGATAGGTGGGCTAGATCAGAGTTTGAAAGAGTTGGGTTGGGCTCGAATATGCTGTGATGTTTAAAATTGAACCCAATCGGGTCGGAGATTGCCGAGCGGGCAAAAATGGGGTGCTTATGACTGCCTCTCTTTTCTGTCTTTGCATGTCAAAGGTAGAACAATAACAAAGTAAGAATCCCTTTTTGGTCACAAGGCGATCGGAAGGACAACAACTTGGCAGGTTTGGAAAGTTTTGGACTCTTTGTGAGTCGCTTGTCTAGAAAACTTTGAATTTTTAAAAAACCTTATTCTTCAGGGTTTGAGTTTTGAAAATGCCGGTTGTAAGCACCTCATTTTTGACCGCTCGGCAGTCTACACTCCGTCTAGACTTGTTTTCAAGTCATTGTGGACATATTCCAATCGAAATTAATCCTCTAGGTTCAAATTCCGTCTTTCCATCGCTTTGCGGGCCCGTTAGGCCCAAATAGAGGCAAAATGACCAAAATGCCCTTAGGGGCATTGTCCTTTCTTGTTCCAATTCCAATCCCTCTCTCGAGACAGTTTATTCCTCGAGACGGTCCGAGTAGCAAAACTACTCACAAAACCGTCAGAGTGGCGGAAACACTCAAAACCCAGGCACGTCTCTTCGGAGTCGGTAAGACCCCTTTCCAATCCGTCTCTCGAGATAGTTTATTCCTCGAGACGGTTCCAATCCAGGCACGTCTCTTCGGAGACGGTAAGACCCCTTTCCAATCCCTCTCTCGAGACAGTTTATTCCTCGAGACGGTCCGAGTAGCAAAACTACTCACACAACCGTTAGAGTAGCGGAAATACTCACAGAGCTGTCCGAGTAGCGGAAATACTCAACCGTTAGAGTAGCGGAAATACTCACAGAGCCGTTAGAGTAGCGGAAATACTCACAGAGCCGTTAGAGTAGCAAAAATACTCAACCGTTAGAGTAGCGGAAATACTCACAGAGCCGTTAGAGTAGCGGAAATACTCAACCGTTAGAGTAGCGGAAATACTCACAGAGCCGTTAGAGTAGCGGAAATACTCAACCCCATCCGAGTAGCGAAAATACTCACAAATCATCAACCCCGTCCGAGTAGCGAAAATACTCACACCGTTAGAGTGGCGAAAACACTCAAAACCTAGGTCAACACCAGTGGCTGTTAGCCCACTTTGGTGAAAAATGACCAAATTACCCTTAGGACCTTTTTTCGAGACTTTCCGGTCAAGATGACCATTTTGCCCCTAGGCATCCGAATGCCCCAGGAACCACACCGGCTCTGGGTAGCAAACCGGTAACCTCCCGAGAATACTTTTTATAGTATTCTCAATCTTCCTTTACTTTTTCGGATCATTCCGAGTTAGTTCCGGCCAACCCGGTACAAAATGACCGTTTTGCCCCTAGAGGGCCGGTCTCCTTCTTCGACCACACCGGCTCTGGGTATCAAACCGGTAATGTCCCGAGAATACTTTTTATAGTGTTCTCGACCTTCCTTTACCTTTCCGGATCATTCCGAGTCAGTTCCGGCAAACCCGGTACAAAATGACCGTTTTGCCCCTAGTGGGCCGGTCTCCATTTCCGACCACGCCGGCCCTGGGAATCAAACCGGAAACCTCTAGGAACATCCTGAATGATGTTTCCAGTTCCCAAGTCTTCTTCCGAGACAGTCTGAGTCTGTCCCGGCAGTTTCCTAGTCCGATTGACCGTTTTGCCCCTAAAGACTCAGTCAACCTTTTCGACACATCTTATCCTCACTTTTCAAGTCAAATACCTCCAGAACACTATTTTAAGTGTTCCTGCTCCTTTCTGGCCTTCCGGGTCATTCCCGGCTCCTCCAAATCATTCCCGGACTTTCCGGAGTCACTCCTAGTGAAGCCAGGCTAAAAATTGCATGGTAGTCACAAGTAGAGGCGCCCAAATCTAGTCAAAGATACGTTGCTTGCAGACCTAAAATCTTTCCTAATTGGTTGGCGCCACTAGTAGTGGCGCCAAACCAAAAAATGGCCTAGCGCCAATCCTAGTGGCGCCAGTGTATAATTTGGCCTGGCGCTACTGCAACAGGCGCCAGGTTTGTCTTCCCTCTATAAATACAGAGCCTCGTTCAACGTGAAAAGGGTCTGCAAACTTAACCTAAAAATCCTATATTTCGATACACAGAGCTCGAGCACCTCTAAAACCCTAGCCTCCCTAGGTTTTCCTCAAACCCTAGCCACTATACACAAACCCTAACCTCCTATACACTCATACACTCCCCCATACACTCATACACTAGCCTTCAACCACTCTTTGAAGACTTGAAGAGCAGCCATCCAGAGCTTGAAGACAATCCTTAAAGACTGAAGGTGAAGATCAAGACCGAAGACCGAAGATCGAAGACTGCACGGCACGCAAAATAAACAAGAAACAAAGTAGGCTTTCTCTTTAATTTTCTGCACTTCCCCCCTCTCTCTTCTCTCTCCAACCCACTTGGGTTTTCTCTATTTTAATCCCCCATCTCTTTCCCCCCTTTCTTTGCATGCTTGAAACAAGGGGATTCCCGGTCCATGTGTAGGATTGGACTATGGGAGAGTCACCATGTCGGGGGCTTTCTTCTAGTCTAACCAAAGACCATGTGGGTCCGGCCCCCTTGATTATGTGGTGAAGCCTTAGCCTTGTATGTTCACGACCCCCAAATTGCATTGTACATATCATAGTCTTACATCTTCCAAAATTTGTTTTCAAACTCGTTTTCAAAACCGTTTTCAAATTTGTTTTTCAAAATTGTATCAAAATCTCTTTTTCAAAAACTTTGTTTTCAAAACCACTTTCTTAAAGTGGTTCTAGCTCTCTTATGGCTAGAATCGCTTTAGGAAAGTGAGATGTTTTTATACCTTCTAAAAACTCTTTTTCTAAATCTCTCTTCCTAAAAATCTTTTTTTCAACATACTTTCCTAAAACTCTCCTCTCCAAAATTGTTTTCAAAAACTCCCTTCCAAAATCCATTTTTCAAAATTCCCTTTTTCAACTCCTTTCCAAAAACTCCTTCTCTTTAAAATCTCTTTCTAAAAACACTCCCTAGGTTCACCTTCCTAAAAACTCTTTCCAAAAATCTCTCCTAAAAATCTTTCCAAAAACTCTCTTTTCCAAAATCTTCCTTCTAGAAATTTCCTCTCTAGGATTTCCTTCCAAAATGTATGTTTCCAAAAACACACTTTCCAAAAAAAACTCCTCCCTAGGATTCCCATCTAGAAAACCTTCGTTTCCAAAAACGCATTTTCCAAAAAAAAAAACTCTTTCCTTAGAGCCCAAACCAAACCCTAGAACTCACAATTAGGAAACCCTAGTTTTCTTTCCAAAAACATGATTTTCAAACTTTGCCCTAAACCTAGGTTTCCAAAATCTTTTGTTTTCTACAACAAAACTATCCTTGTTTTCAAAACCTATTTTCTACATCGAGACTAGAATTTTCCAAATCTAGGGTTTCTAGAATCTCCCTTTCCAAATCTTTTCCAAATCCTATCTTCCCTTTAGGAAACCAAATCCAATCTCCCCGTTTAGGAAACTAGATCCTATTCTCCGTTTTTGGAAACAAAATCAAACCCTTGTTTTTAGAAACGAAATCCAATCCATTCCTAATCCAAACCTTTCTTAATTCAATTCCTTCCTAAACCATAAGTTTCCTAAACTTAAACTTTAAATCTTTCTTAAATTTCAAAATCCAAATCTTTCCCAAACCTCTACTTTCCTAAATCTTAAGTTTCCAAAACTTGAACATAAAAATCTTTCCTAAACTTTAAAACTCAACTTTCAAATCTTTCCTAGTTCAACCCTTTCCTAATTCTACCCCTTTCAAACATCTTTTTCAAATCCAAGCTTTCAAACCTTTCCTAATCTCAAGATTTTCTAAAACTCTAAAAACTTTCTAAATCTTAAACTTTCTAAATTTCAAATCTTTCCAAATTCAAAACTTTCTAAATTTGAAACCTTCTTAAGTTAAATCTTTCTAAACCTAAAACTTTCTAAATTCTAAACTCTCTTAAACTTCAAATCTTTCCAAATCTAAGACTTTTCTAAATTCAAAACTTTCTTAATTTAAGACTTTCTTAAGTTGAAACTTTCTTAATTCAAACATTTCCTAAACTAAAAACTTTCCTTTTTCAAACTTTTCCAATTTTCAAAACTTTCCGATTTTCAAAACTTTCCTAATTTGGGAACTTTCCTAATCTGAAAACCTTTCCCAAAACGAAACTTTCTTATTTTCAAAACTCCCTTGTTTTCAAAACTTTCCAAAATCAAAACTTCCCTTTTTCAAACATTTCTAAATTCGAAACTCTCCTAATTTGAAAACCTTCCTAATTTTAAAACTTTCCTAAACCTAAAACTTTTCTAAATTCAAAACTTTCCTAATTTCAAACTTTCCAAAAATGACACTTTCCTAATTCGAAACTTTCCTAATCTAAATTTTTCCTAAATTTCAAGTTTCCAAATCTTTCAAAATCTTCCAAATCTAACATTCCAATCCAATCTTTCTTAATCTCAAGTCTTTCCTAGGTCTCCTACCTTTCCTAAGTCTAGGTTTCCTAAACCTCCTTCTTCCCAAAACCAAGTCTTTCCAAAATCAATCTTTCCAAAGCAAGTCCAATCCTCTCCATTCCAATTTCAAATCTCCTCTTCTAATTTCAAATCAAATTCAATTTCCAATCCAATCTCCTTCTTCAAATCAAACCTTCTATTTTCAATCGGACTCCGGTCCGAACTACGACTGACCTGATTCCCCCAAAGGGATACGTAAGCAACCTTCATAGGTGCAGTCACAATACTTTTCAAACTTTCAATTCCACCCTCATGGGTGCGGTTTCCAAAATCTTTTCAAATCTCAAATTCCAATCTATTTTCAAAATTCCAAAATTTCTATTTTCAAACTTCTACTTTCAATTTTCAAACTTTTCAATTTCAATTCTATTTCTTCAAATCTATTTTCAAATCAAATCAATTTCTTTTCAAATCAATTTCTATTTTCCAATTCTCTCATCTTGCACTTGCATATCATGCATCATATTTTTCAAACATTGTTTTTCTAAAGTGAATAGGGTTGAACTATAGTTAGTCGAAGACTCTCATAGGTAAATCTATGATAGATTGACATGTAGGTATCGAAAGGGCGGGGTAGGGTGATAGCTTAGTGCGTCTTCCCTACACGTAACCAACCTCCGAACCTAGAATCACTGTTTTCAAAGACCAAAAAGGAGTTATTTTTCAAAAAGGGCTAAATGTTTTCCAAAGGTTGCCAAACAACCTGTTTTCCTAAAAACCCTCTCTTGAGGAGATGTTTTTCAAAATCGTTTTTCAAAAAACCCTAAGTGTAGTTTTCGGATTATGCTTAGTTTTTAGGTGACCTAACTCACCTTAATTAAGTTAGGTGGCGACTCCAAATGTTTTTCAAAAGCCCTTTATTCAAACCTGTTTTCAATTAAAACCTAGTCGCACTCATTCTTCTAGGAGGGTGAGTTCTAACGAGAAAGTACAGTATTTTTCCCGCTTGGGTGAGTATTCCTCGAGTGCGAAAAATCTAGGCGCGACACCGGTTTGACAAAGTTCGGCCCAGAACACTTGGTTTTTGAAAGCTTGACTTTTGGCTTTTGAAAACTTCAAAAATGATTTCTGACACTTAGAGGATTGAAAGTTAGTTTGGCAGAAAGTTGAAGGGCCGAGTGCATGTAGCACATGCACCTAGTCTAAAATAACTTTGGCGTATGTAGCATATGCGCCAATTGAATGTTCCTTCGAGTAGATCTGCTACATACGCCAGGCCATGGGTTTTAAAACAGAGTAGGTTCGCATTTTTCATTGCGGGTTGTGAGTTTTGAGAGAGACTTGAGAATTTCTCCAAGGGTTTTTTAAGGGATTTCAATCGGGAACCATTGGGGAAGTGTTGGGAGTCATCAGGTGCTTGCCGAAAGTCGACATTATCGCTGGAAAGCTCGTTTCTCATCAGAGAACTCAAAGGTTAGTTTTTTGAAATTTTGTCGATTTTGATGCATCTGTGTTCTTTTTTTGCATATGATTAGTGTAAATCTATGCTTTGAGATGTTTAGAACGCAATGGGCGGATCATTTTTGCGATTCGGTGAAGATTTGAGTGTGTTTGTGAGATTTTGCTTGTTTATAAAAATATGTTTCCTGCAAGGTTTAGAAAATCACTTGTGTAGGCTTAGGTACTGCATTTTTGTGCGTGATTTTTGTATTGGGTGTCTTAGAAAAATGTATAGTACAACCATGTGAAATTTCGTAATTTTTTGAAAAATTTTGAATTTTTGAATTTTCAAAAATTAGAGGATGTACCCTGTTAAATGTAGAAAAATTGTTGGAAATTTTTAGAAAATTGTGGGGATCTTTTTTAGTGTTTTGGGAATTTTCAAGAATTTTTAGAAATAAAAACAAAATCTAAAAAGTTTGAAAAACGAAGAAATTGACTCGAAAATTCATGTATGATCATGGGTCATGCGCTACGGAGGATAAGATGGTATTGGTTGACGTGGTTGCAGGCTTAGGGAGCCTTAGTGAGGTGTTTTGTGATTTCTTGAATTCTGGAATAGTGAATTTTTAAGGTGAAACTTTGCCGAATTTTTTCAAAAAGTATAAACCCTCAAGAAATTCAACGTTCGATTGTAAAACTTCTTAGAAAAAGTAGTTACTTTTTAGAACTAGGCTTTTGAAGGAGAAAGCCCGAGAAACCTTAGCAAACTTTTTGACATAGGGGTTTTGAAGGAGAAAGCCCAAAAAACTGTTAGAAAACATTTTGGAACAGAGCTTTGAAGGAAAAAGCCTAAAAACCGGTTTGAAATTTTTGAGATGACACTTTTTTGTTTAGAAAAAAGCTAAAAAAACCTTAGAAAATTTTTGAAACGAGGCTTTTAAAGAGAAAGCTTGGGAAACCAATTTTTAAACTTTGAAATGAAACTTTTTGAGGAAAAAACTCAGAAAACCGTTGAAAAACATTGAAATAGGGCTTTTGAGGATGAAAGCCTAAAAACTGGCTCGAAACTTTGAAATGAAACTTTTTAAGGAAACAGCTCCGAAAATCTTTGAAAAACATTGAAATGGGGCTTTTGAGGATGAAAGCCCGAAAACCGGCTCGAAACTTTGAAATGAAAGTTTTTTAGGAAAAAGCTCAAAAAACTGCAGGAAAACATTTTGAAACGGGGCTTTTGAAGGAGAAAGCCTGAAAAACTGGTTTAAAATTTTGAAACATAACATGGAAATGGATAGGGCCTTAGTTTTTTCTTCTTCCTTTCTCTTTCTTTCTTGCTCTTTTTTGTTTTGCTCTGATCAACTTTCTATATTTTTATTATGTTGCTGCTTTTCAGGATGTCGAGGGCAGGCAATGATGGTTCTGATAGGAGGCATCGCAGATCGAGCCCGGGGAGGGCAGTGGTAGCAACAATGGTTATGCCCGAGGATGCAATAGTCGACCTCAGCAGTCTAAGAGCAAGATGGTCTCGAGTGGTAGTTCTGCGATAGGACAGCCCTCAGTTGCTCCAGACGAGAGGGTTGAGGAGGACGTTGATTCAGCCGTTGATCTGCGAAAAGGATATAACATGGCATTTGTTGGCAACAGGTAAAGGGATACTTCCTTCACAGATGACCAATTAGCCATCCCTAACATCCCACTGCTATGAGACTTGGCTTATCACCCGAGCTTGTACTCGTGTTATGGCCGGATGTCGTCATCCACTCATAGTTCATTTAGAGGGGCCAGTATCTCTGCCTTGAGAGCTATGCAAGCGTCGGCCCCTTCCTAGCAGGACTTCCTTCAACGGATCAACTTCAGTGCCTTTATGATGCTTCAGACAGATAGGCTTGATCACATGATAGTGGTCGAGCTACTGGAGTGATGGTTTGAGGAGACTGGGACTATACATTTGGTAGGCTTTAAGTCGGGGCCTACTCCTATCAACTGGGCTATGATTACTGGCTTTATCTTTTGGAGGTGTCCCAATTTCCCTATTGGCTATGACCGTTGATGAGGCTCAACTTCTTTTGGGTTTACCAGGGATTACGGGCTCAAGTTTTTTGGCTTCGCTTCTATGCCCAGTAAAGACAGTGTTTGCTTTTGAGCCCTCCTCAGCTGATCAGGTCATCATGAGGCACCGACTAGTATTGTACGTTGTCTTTTGTTGCTTTTGCAATAATAATAAGTTGACAGTTCCTTTACCATTGGTGAGCCTAGTAGCAAACTTGGATGCATTGGACTTTGTGGATTGGGGTGCCTTCACTTTTACTATTTTCTTGCAGGGGATGAGTGTAGGGACATCTGGGGCATGGGAGAGCCTGACTAGTTTTTGGCCATTTTTGATATGGTGGAGTTATGAGTATTTGCTTGTTCATCGACCATAGGTATTAGCCGCAGATGCTTTCCCACTGGCCACGAGGTGGGCTAGACATCAGGTGGTCCAGCGGTTCCTACTTACAGACTTTGTCACCCTCCGGGCTAATCTAGAGCTACTGAGACCCCGGGATGTGTCTTGGGCTCCTTACTATCGATCTCCTTAGTATACTGGCATGAGGGATCTCATCCTTTTATCTAGGTCACGGGTCACCTTCCGAGATCCTTTTTCATAGGAGACGTACTTGGGAGAGTGTCATTGGCGGCAACTACACACTGACTTCTGTGCTACTATGGATCCTCCCCAATATATGTTCGAATTTATCGAGCTGTGGTGGAGATTCCTTATGTAGTTGGGCTGCCTGACGACCGCTTCCTCTTTCCGCCTAGTATGGACTATGAGGCTCATTTTAGGGCGAGGTCTATTGGCGCTTTTACCCAGCTAATCTAGTAGTTGGAGCGTAGGTGGCCAGTCATAAGGTGGTCGAGTTGTGGTGTCGAGCCTTGGGCTTTGTTTCTGAGGAGGAGTGTTTAGCTGCTTGTCAGGCGCGAGACCAGTATCGTGCTAAGGTTGAGGCTCTAACTACCCGCATATCTTTGATAGAGGTCCGATGGGTATGTTGTTGATGATTCATTTTTCATGTTCCTTATGCATCTTTTGTATTCTAATGCTGGGTTTTCTTTCCTCTTGTCTTTCTTGGTTAAGGCCCTTATAATGCTAGAGCTTCTTCTGGCCAGTCCTCTCCATATGTGTCGTATACTGGTGACTTTGACTTCGATGACGACCCCACTCCTTGAGGCACCTCTTTCCTCCTGCTGACATAGTTGTAGTTTTGTTAGACTGACAGCATTGTTTATGTTTTTGAGGCAATGTGTTGGCCCTTGTGGACGATGATTGTATGATGATTTTATGTATATTATTATTTCTCTTTGCATGTGATTTTTTTTTTTTTTTTGAATCTTGTCTTGAATGTATGCATGTGGAAACATACAGAGCAAGGATATAATCACAGGAATATAGGAATCATGACACATGCAAGAAATGATGGGTATGTACAAGTTTTAAACAGTCATGAAAAATATTGGTGCATTGTCACGTGTATGGATTTAGGCAAAACATGCAGATATACAAAACTTTACAAAAACAGGCCTAGAGGTAGGCTCCAATTTTTTGGGTTTAACTGAGTGTTCACCATAAGCTGGTCCTTTTGGACTTTTTCTTTTTTCTCAAAGACTCCCTTTTTTGTCATGCCCTTTTCTTGTCATGACGGGATAGTAGTTGCCCTGTTCTTAGGATTTCCATTTTCGAACCCATCTCTCTTCTCTCTCATCTGAAAAGGGAAAAATCTTGCCCATATCTCGCTTGACTTCCTCTCGGGAACCTCACATTTGGACTAGTGAACTCTCTAGGCGACAACCGAAGTAGCCTTCAGTAAAGGAGCAGGCAGTTTCCATCCTCAATCTGAGAAGGCTTTACTTTGGACTGTAATGTAGGCTAGGCTAAGGGTAAGAAATAAAGGGTTTACAAGCTCAAATAATGGGTGGTTCCTGGTTAGGGTGCTTGAATGAAAATCACTTGCAACTCGAGTGAACTGTTCAAAGGAATTGCTTTGATGTTTAGGGAATTTGAAATGATGGCTTTTCTTTCTTTCGAGGGTCTAACTGTCGACTGCTTTGTCATGGCATCCTCCAAGTGCCACCTTTTTTCTGTGATCCACTCTCTCTCTTTTTTTTCTTCAGTGTCTCCTCCCTTTGGATAAAAAATGGTCCCCACTAGTGAGGATGCGCGTCGTATCCCTCTTTTCAAGTCAAGGCATAACAACGAAAGGGGAAACTTCTAAGAAAAGACAAGTACCGCAGATGATAAATGTAAACTTCAAATTCTTTTTCTTTCATTCCAAAGGTTTTGTGTACATGACAAGCTCTTGATTAACAAAAAGTAGAATTAAAAGTAGAGTTAACAAAAATAGGATTAACGGGAAAGTAAAGGCAGAGTTTGACAAAAAGAACATCCCTTTGGTAGTCGCTTCTTTAGGTGGGTTTCGAGACCACGCCTGCCTCCTCCATGCTCCATCCACTAACTTCTTCGCTCAGTTGTGCTGGACGGATTGATGCACTGATTGCAGAATGGTAGAGGCGGGCGGTCATAGCGCAATTGAGGATGCCTTCTTTTCCTTTCTCTTCTCTAACCGGGCCATTAAGGTTGCACATTTCATCTTGGGAACTCTGATGGTCCTCCTTTGGTTGGTCGGTTTTCTTTAGCTTAGCTTCCTTGGGTTTTGTGCCCAAGCTTTCTTCCAGGACTTGAGGTGGCTTTTCTTCGATTTTCTCTTTTTTAGCTTTCTCTTTGTCGATTTCAGCAAACAGGCTATCTAGATCACCTTCACTAAACTCGAACAATGGGTTTGGTACTTTTGGCTCGTCGATGCCACAGCCCCATAATTGAAGAGATCCTCTATCAAGCGGTGCTCAACCTCAGCATATCTTGAGTGTAAGAATTTGTCTCCCCAACCATCGGCAAGCACAATATTAGTGGGAATGTCTTCCATGGGTTCTTTTATGGGCCATTCAAGGGGATCTTGCTCTCCATTCGCATTGTAAAAATAGATAGGGCATGGTGGTAGCTCTTCTTCCCAGCCACTT
Source organism: Euryodendron excelsum (assembly GCA_033060915.1). Classification (NCBI taxonomy): domain Eukaryota; kingdom Viridiplantae; phylum Streptophyta; class Magnoliopsida; order Ericales; family Pentaphylacaceae; genus Euryodendron; species Euryodendron excelsum. The sequence continues at coordinate 16,247,832 of CM065384.1, read as the reverse complement.
TCTTCCCTATTGTCTGACTCTTCCTCGAAATATTCCACAACTATGATGTCGTCTGGGTCTACTTCCCCCTCTATGATCATGTTGACAACATGATCCGGTAGGAGATTTGCTTTGACATTAGGCGCGGGGGCCGGTTTGCTTCTTAGGTGTTGATGACTTTACTATTAATAAAGTCTTAGATTTTATGCTTCAAAGAAAAATAGGACTTTGTGTCATGCCCCTGTCCCCCAAAATGATATTCACAAGTAAGGGCAAGATTGAAAGTTGGAAGCAATAGGCTTGGTAACGGCCGCGGGGGTATATGGTTCAGGTGCTTGGCTTTGAGGAGCTCATGGTAAGCCTTTGTTTGGGTGCATTCTAAGCTAGTGAATTCTCAGTTTTGCCGGTTTGTTTCTACTGGGGTTGGAGTACGGTTGAACTGCGACAAGTCCAGGAGTAGGTGCTTGAACATTAGCAACAGGAATGTTGACGATAAGAGCAGGCGATTGCAGTCAAGCTTCATATTAGGGATAGTATGGCTACTGCTGCATTGCCAGGATAGTAGATACCTATCCATCTTTCTTGCCAATACCTCGAGTGGTTGCTACCTTCTTAGCTACATTTGTGAATCCCTCACTTGTCTTAGCATAAGGGTCCATAATTCTACCAATTTTTAATCCATTCTCGATCATTTCCTCTTGCATTAATAACTCAAAGAAACTTTTCCCATTGCTCAGGCACAAGCGTTTATAATATAGGCCTTGGAAGGTGTTCACAAACAACTGTACATACTCTTTTTCCACTAGTGGGGGATTTACATGAGCAGCTGCCTCCCTCCACCTTAGAACATAGCTCTTGAAGCTTTCTTTCTCCCCTTGAGTCATCATCATCAGGGCACACCTATCTATGCTGAGATTACTGTTGTGTTGGTACTGGGATCGGAAGGCCATGACCAACTCGTTCCAGGTTGTTATCTTCCTCATATCCAAACGGGCGAACCATTATAAGGTGGGCCCAATTAGGCTATGTTGAAATAGTTGCATCAAGAGTTTGGGGTCATTCCTATGACAGCTTAACACGCCCGTATACAATCTTAGATGAGCCACAAGATCTTTGCTCCCATTATACTTTTGGAAATCGGGCATTGGATGATCGGGAAAGAGGCATAGTTCATCATAGGATGTCCCACTAAAGGTGTCGTGACCTTGTAGGCTATGCATGGACTCTTCTAAACCTTGTATCTTGAGATCGAGGGGATTTGGGCTTTCCTTCTTTGGTGTAGCAATTAACAAGATAGTTTCAGGGTTATCTTCTTCTCCTTCCTCGATGTGCACCACTATGGGGAGTTCCTTGCTTTTTCCTGCATTGTCAGTTCGCAGGATGACCCTTGGTAGGATAGCTTCAGTTTCCTTAGGGTGAGACATTGAGTCTGAAGGATTCATGGCAGGTCCTTTGAAGGCTATCAATTGTACTAGCTTGAACATCTCATTTATTTTTGCCTTTATTTCATTCATTTCCTCCCGTGTTATCGAGCTATTCTGTTGCTCTGGAGTTTTGCCTTCGCTTGTCATTTGTGCTGCTCAATGTCATTTAAAGATTGGTGATCGAAGTACATGGGGCATTCATGTTCCTCTCTTTCCTTTTTTGGGAGCAATAGTGACCTAAAATGCAAGCAAGTCTCACTAAGAACTATTACTAGTCTTTAATAAGATGAAGGGGGAATAGAAAATAATGAAAAACAAGAAAGGGATTATATGTTAGTTTCTAGATTGGGAAAATTTTTATGCAATGCATGATTTAGGGTTGCCCCTGCCTTTTGAGGGGGACTAAGCATGATGCTTTGGCTCATGCTTTGGAGATAAAGCCTCGCCCCTGTAATGCAATACTATACATGTACCTATAGCCATTCATTCATAGATTCATTCATTCAACATAAACAACAATGTCATTAAGATGAACTTCTTTTGTACATAGAATTTTCAGAAGTACATTGAAACAAGGAAGGGGGAACATTTTCCTTGGGACTTCTAGCCATTCTATCTTCTACATTTGAAATCCTAAAATACTCTTGAGTTTTTGGATTTGCCTTCTTGGATGGAGGTTAGTGAGAGACCTTGATTTTTCAATTGCCTATTTGTCTTCTTAGCAGCCCTATCTCCATGAGCGAAGAAGGATTAGGGCCCCTCTTGATGAGATGACTTTGATGTATGCCATGAATCCTTAGAGTCACTTGGTACCCTTAGGAGTTTTGGTTGGCTTGAAGATCTTTGGGACCTTCTCTGGGGGTTAATCAGATGTATGAGGATGCAATGACTTGAGTTACTTTGAGAACTCTTGTCTTGAAATGAATACAGATACCTGAGCAGTTATGATGTAAAAAGAAGTGTGCATAACATAATGACAAAAATTAAGCAGCATATTAGCATGATTTGAACAGAATATAAGGGAAAGTAAAGCAGTCGCCCTTTCCTCCTTAGCTTCAAAATTGTCGCGCGTGTCCTAAATCCGACAGATGTCCGGCTATACATGGGATGCTACATGAGCATGGGGTTGGAAGTTTACTAATGCTTCCTAAAAAGCTCAGTTCCCGAACCTTCAAATCTCTGGCATCCACCCCTAAAAGGGTGAACTCCATCTTTGGTTGGTGGTTTGAGTGAGGGAACTATCAAGAGACCGTAGGCTGAGAAACTAACACAGTATCCACCCATAATCAATATACTATTCTCCCTTCTATCTAGAAACATAGTAACTATGTAATTTATGGAAAATGCAAATGCAAGTGAATGCACTAAGTGTGTGTGGAATTTTCAAAAATGGAGAAAAGGACCGAACAACACACATCACATCATGTTCATTCATTACATACATGGCAGTTAATTATGACATAAAATGAAATGTGAACAAAGGTCTACCTACAAAGAAAAATAAAAGGAGTTAGTAAGTTTTCAAAAAACTCAATGCAAGATAAAATGGATGATCAATGCAAGAGCATGAATGTAAGCAATAAATGCAAGTGATGACACTTATTTAAAAATTATGATTTTGAAAAACGTTTTAGGAACCTAGAAAAATTTCAAAAAGTGGATAAAACAAGGCAAAGTAACCGGAGATTCTGGGTGAGTGAAGGGTGAAGAGACATGATAATAACCTAACCCACTAAGTAGTCCCTAGTGGAGTCGCTAGTTGTCACGCCTCGGTTTTTAACCAAGTCCTTTTGACTCGAGAAAAAGCATGGAACTCTATCATAAGAACTCATCCTCCTAGAAGGACGAGTGCGACTAGGTATGAACTTGTAAACATGATTTGATTTAGGGGCTTTTTGAAAAAAGTTTAGGAGTTGCCACCTAACTTGATTAATGTAAGTTAGGTCACCTGAAACTAAGTATAATTAGAAGATTAAACTTAGGGTTTTTGAAAAAGATTTTAAAAAACTTCCTCAAAAGATGGGTTTTAAGAAAATAAGTTGTTTGGCAACCTTTGGAAAGTCTTAAGCCCTGTTTGAAAATAACTCCATTTTGGTCTTTCGAAAACAGAAATCTATGGTCCGGAGGTTGGTTACCTGTAGGGAAGATATCCTAAGATCATCACCCTACCCCACCCTTTCGGTACCTACATGTCTAATCACCTTTAATTCATTCACTTGAATCACCGGTTACTACTATCCACTTAATATCCACTTTCGAATTTTGAAAATGGGGTTAGGTCATCACGTTTTAGATGAATGATGCATAATGCAAGTTTTGAGAAAAATGTTTGAAAATATGGAAGTTTGAAAGAGATTCGAAACAGAAATTTTGAATTGATAGAGAATTTTGAAAAGAGAAGTTGGGTTGAAATAAGGGTTACGACCACACCATTTTAGGTTGCCTACGTATCTTATTTGGCAAGAATCAGGTCATACGTAGTTCGGGCAAGAGCCCGATAGAAAAGTGACACAATAGGGCCTTTGAAATGTTTTGAAGACACATTGAGGTATTTAGAAAAGTGTAAAGACACTTTGAGATATTTAGAAAAAGAAAACTTGAGAGTTTTAGATAAATGCCTTTGAAATAGGACTTGAAATGTTTGAAGTGTTTTGAAATGTTTTTTTTAACATAACTCAATAGAGTTTTGAAAGTTTCGAAAACCTGGTTATGGACTTGAAAATGAGATTTGGACTCTCAAGAGCTCTTATGGACTTGTCTTAAAATGATTTTTGAAAATAGTTTTTATGTACCTTATGAAAGATATGTTGGATATTTAATCACCTTTGAGAGATTAGTAATTGAAGAACTAGACTCCTTTAGGGTTGTGAGTTTTGAAAACATTTTTGAAAAAGGGACTAGAAACTTTCTCTTTGGTTTTTAAAACTTTAGGGTTATAAAACCCTTCTTGAATATCTCACTTATACATGACCAATCCTAACCATGGAAGGATTAGGGTTGGTTAAAAAATGTGATGTTTGAAAATTATTTTTGAAAAGAGCTCTTGAAAACACTTAGGGTTTTGGAACCCTAATATGAGCAACCTTAAAGGTTGTACTTAATGTGTCACCTTCCTTAGAATCCTTTAACCATAAAGGGTTGAGGACACTTTACGGTTAAGTAAGGTTAGATTAACCTAGGGTTAAGGTAAACTAGGGTTCACTAACCAAGGTTAGGTTATCCTAGGATTAAGGGGACCTAATGTTAACTAACTTGGGTTATGTTAACCTAGGGTTTGGTTGGCCTAGAGTTAACTAAAGTTAGGTTAACCTAGGGTTAAAGGGTGGTTTTGAAAAAGGGTTTTGGACTAGGTTTTTGACGTAGTGGTTTAGTAAAGGTGGTTTTATGCATGAAATTTTAAAGTATGTTTTGAAAACCACTTTATGAAAACCACTCAAGTGAGTGTTGGGGTTCTATGGTTGATATTTAGAAACCACTCAAGAGAGGGTTGCTTTGGAACCATTTTACCCACAAACTCAAGAGAGCAAAACCTGTGAAAAATCAACATTAGATAGATAGTTTTGAAGACTTGAAAATTAAAAAAAATAATAATCTTTGAAAATCGACTTTGGAAAGGAGGTTTTGGAAAACCACTTTTAACAAGTTGAAGGCCGCTCTAAATAATAAAGGATCATATGGTTGATTTGAGGGGAATCATTCCAAAGAGGAATCCATGGGATCATTCCAACCACAATATTCAAGAGAGTAAAACTTCTAGAAATCAAGGTAAAAATGATGGCTTAGGGAAATGATTTTATACAAATTGAAGAGAGTTCAATTTTGAAAATCCTTTTAAAGGGAATTGTTTTGAAAACAATTTTAAAGAGAATAAAGCCAACTCTAATGAACTAGGGTTTATATGATCAAGATAATTGGGAGACCACTCAAGAGAGGGTTCCAAAGGACCATTTTAACCACAAGATTCAAGAGAGTAAATCCCTTGAAAATCAACATAGAAGAAGGGGGTTTGAAAGCCATTTTAATGCAATTTTAAAAAGCAATGAAATGCAAAGTTGCAAAATGAAGTCAAGGGACTTAAAGAGGGTTTTCTAAGGGATAGAAATTGAGGGTTTAACCTAGGCTTCAAGGAACCAACTCTAAGACCATTTTCAGAAAAACATTTGAACACGGAGCTTGAGAATGCCATATGGATAGAAATAGTGAGAGCTTTGGAAAAATGAAGACAAAGGCAAGCATGCGATAAACGAACAAGATAATTATATGCAAAAGGGTCATAAAATCATACAAGGCTAGAGGCTTCACCACATAGCAAGGTGCTCTAAGGTCATATCATCTTAAACTAGGTTTGTAAGAAATTTCCTACACGGTGGCTCTCACAAACTTTCCTCTAGGCATGAATTAAGAGCTTCTTTGTTTCAAGCATGCAAGGAAGGGGGGTCGAAGATAGAGATTAAAATAGAGAAGAGCCTAAGTAGGCTAGAGGGAGAAGAGAGGAGTGAGAGTTGCAAAATGTAAAAGGAATACTACATTTTGCCTTCAAACACTTTCAAACCTCTATGAATGCCTTAACTTGAGCTTGAATAATCTTGAAGAGGCTTGAAGGGGCTGGGATAAGGTATTCTATGACATTGAAGGCTATATAAGTGTAGTGTATATGTTAGGGGGAGGTGGAAACTAGCCTAAATGTTCGAGATGTGGAATGTATATTGAAATTCTAGGTTTTTTAGTAGTTTTAGCAGAGTTTTGCTATCAAATTCAATTCTAGAATATGCAAAGGGGGAGGCCTATAGTTATAGGCAAATTTGGAGAGACCTGGCACATGTAGTACATACACCTGGGGCAAAATTTTTCCTAGCACATGTGCTACATACGCCTGTACTATTCCATTGGTAGAATGCCACGTGATAGTCATTGTACTAGCTAAATCTTAAGAGCTAAGTAAATTTTGATCAATTTGATCAAAATCTAGGTGCATGTAGCATATGCTCCGTTGCCGAGAGTGTTCGTTTAAACTTTACCTCGATAATTGTGCCAACTGGGAAGGTTTCGGGGAAATCGGGGGCATTCACAGTGTTGTTCTAGTGTTTCTCATAAACTTTTGAGTTTTCAAAAAGCTTAAAAGGTGTTTGAAAGTGTGAGATATCATCTCGGAAAGTGTGCATGAAAATACATTTTTGCAGAGTGTCTGTGATACGCTCCGCAGGGGTTTAAAAGTAGTTGTTTGTGTGCGACATGATCAAGACCTTCGGTAAGCATTCTCTTTAATCGAACTGTACCGATGGAAAGTGCTCTAGAAATACTTTCAAAAATTTCTTACTTTTTGCATTTCTCGAGTCATTTGACAGTGCATTATAATCAAGGAATTGGAGAAAAAGTCAATCTTGGTAGAGCGTCTATGAGACACTCCAAGGGTTATTGAAAGTGGCAGTTTTCAAGCCATGCGATAAGGGGCTTCGAGAAACTATCCATCCAATCAAATCATATTGATGGAAAGAGCTATGGATGAACTTTCAAGAATTTTTGGCTTTACACATTTCTCAAGTCGTTTGACGGTGCGTTATAACTAGGGAATCGGGGGAAAAGACAATCCTAGCAGAGCATCTGTGAGACGCTGCAGGGGGACTTTCGTTGAGTCGGGAGTGTTTAGTATCGTGAGATTCACCTTGGGTTAAATAGGGGTGAATGATGGGGCCCGCCATTCAATCCCTAGGATCGATGTAGTTTCAGGGTGCGCTTGGGTCGATAGGGGCAAACTGGTCATTTCAATCGGGATTGGTTGAGAAAGGTCGAAATGGGTCGGGGTGGCATGTTAAGCATGCCGAACTGTCCAAGGATGGTCTTAGAAGAGTTTTTTCGCTATCTGATGGGATTTGTATTATGTTGGGGCGTCTAAAGGCAAAACGGTCATTTTGACCGGAGTTGACCAGGATGGGACCAGAATTGGACAAGATGGCGTGTTGAGTACGCGAATGTTGAGTACGCGAAACTATTTAGGATCACTTTGGAAAGGTGGACTTACTGTCTTGAGAGATTTTAAATTTTCTCAACACGCGTCTGGAGGCCCAATGGGCAAGTTTGGTCATTTTTCACCGAGTCAAGCTAGCAAGCACCGGTGTTAACATAAGTGTTGGTTCCCGAGACCGCCCAGTCTCGAAAAGCTACCTGTGCAGTATTGGTACTCGAGACTTCCTGGTTTCAAAGAGCTACCTATAGGGTGGTGTTGGTTTTTAAGAATGCCTGGTCTTAGAAAGCTACCTGTGAGGGTGGTGTTAGTCTTCGAGAACGCCTGGTCTCGATCAACTACCAAATGACGGGCATTCTACATTGGCGGGCTAGCAAGCGCTAGAAGTAAACCATCTGAAACTTGATAAGGTGTTGGTCCCCGAGATTGCCCAATGTCGAGAAATGACCTAGATGGCGTTGGTTCTCGAGACCCCCCGATCTCGAAATGCTGCTTGGGATGCCCACAGGCAATATGATCTTCTCACTTTAATTGGGTCTCATTAGCCCGGGAAGCGACAGGTGGGCTGGATCAAAGTTTGAAAGAGCTGTTTGGGCTCCAATGTGTCGTGATGTTTAAAATTGAACGCGGTCGGGCCAGAATTGTCGAGCGGGCAAAAATGGGGTGCTTACAATTTCAAACACCAAAATGGGGAGTTCAAACGCCAAGGTCATTTTTTTTAATTAATATAAATATAACCTAACCTATATATTTACACTAAAATGATGAAAACCTACACACACTATGAAGTAGACCCCCGACCCCCCAAACTAGAGATGAACATAATCCGCGATGCACAGAAACAAAAATGAAACGAAAAACATGGTGACGAACGGGGAGGGAAGACGAATAGGTAGGACAACACCCACTCCCTATCCCCCAACTAGGGTAAAACTTCCTCCGACATGACTCAATCCTAACAACTACTACACAACCTACCACAAGGTGATGTGGTTCACTCGAAAGGCAGTGGATTAAGCAAATCCACACAATCGACTTCTCCCGACTCCAGCTCAAGATATGGCTTCAAGTATTGCCCATTGACTTTAAAGTGATTGCCATTCTTGGGATTTTCTATTTCAATTGCCCCATGCAATGAAACATCTCGCACTACAAAAGGTCTGGACCATGTACTCTGAAGCTTACCCGGAAACAAATGCAACCAAAAATTGTATAGAAGGACCTTTTGACCAACTTCAAAGGATTTACGAAGGGTGCATTAGTCATGTAGTGATTTCATCTTTACTTTAGAGATCTTTGTATTTTGATAAGTATCATTCTGAATTTCATCAAGTTCATTAAGTTGCAATCTCCTAAGTGAGCCTGCCTCATCTAAACTCTCATTGAATTGACGGATTGCCCAATAGGCCTTGTGTTCTATTTTCACTGGAAGGTGGCACGCCTTTCCGTACACAAGCCTATATGGAGAAGACCTTAAGACGGTCTTATAAGCTATCCTATATGCCCACAAAGCATCCACCAACTTCAAGGAGCAATCCTTTCGGTTAGGATTAACAGTTTTCTCAAGGACTTGCTTGATTTCTCTATTTGCCAACTCCACTTGGCCTTGGCTCTGAGGATGATGAGGTGTACCAACCTTATGTATCACCCTATATTTTCTCATCAACAAAGCTACAGGTCTGTTGCAAAAGTGAGAGCCACTATCACTGATTATAGCTCGCGGCATACCAAACCTAAAAAAGACGTACTCCTTCAAAAACTTGACCATAATACCATGGTTATTGGTGCGTGCCGGTATAGCTTTTACCCACTTAGACAAGTAGTCTATGGCCACTAGAATGTACAGATACCTACACAAACTAGGAAAGGGTCCTATAAAATCAATACCCCAACAGTCAAAAACCTCAAGAATGATGATAGGGGTAAGAGGCATCATGTGCCTCCTAGAAAGACTTCCTAAACGTTGGCATCTATCACAAGATGTATGGAAGATGTAAACATCTATAAACATGGCGGGCCAGTAAAACTACTTTGTAAGATCTTGGCAGTAGTTTTACACGAGGAAAAGTGCCCACCGCATGCTTGTGAATGTCAAAACTCGATGATGCTTTTCACCTCTTCGTCGAGAACACACCGACTGATTACTTGATCCGGACAATATTTAAACAGCTATGGATCCTCCCAAAAAAAATACCTCACGTGTCTAAAGAATTTCTTCCTATCATTGCTAGACCATTATAAGGGAATCTTGCTGGTAGCTAAGTAGTTAGCTATATCAGCATATCACAGTGCCATAGATCATGTAAGTGCATGAGCATAGAAGAGTTGCTCATCCGAAAAGTATTCATTGATTGGAAGGGGGTCTTAGGCATCCCCATTAGTAGGAAGCCTAGAGAGATGGTCGACAATGACATTTTCAACCCCTTTCTTATCTCTAATCTCTATATAAAACTCTTGAAGCAAGAGAATCCACCGGATGAGTTGTGGTTTTGCATCGGGCTTACTCAACAAATACTTAAGTGTGGAATGATCAGTGTAAATGATGACCTAAACTTGTCTAATGCAAAGACCATAGCAAGAAGCTCTTTTTCTGTTGTTGTATAGTTCAGTTGGGCTTCATTGAGGGTTTTGCTAGCATAGTGTATCACGTATGACTTCTTGTCTACCATTCGCCCTAAAATAGCCCCTACTGCATAATCGCTAGCATCACACAATAACTTGAAAGGTAAAGACCAATCAGGTGATCTAATAATAGGTGTAGTGGTTAAAAGCCCTTTGAGCTTGTTAAAGGCTTCTTGGCATTGAGGTGTCCAAACAAATGGAACCTCCAATGAAAGTAAGTGGCACAAAGGTCTAGAAATAACACTAAACCTTTCAATAAATCGCCGGTAGAATCGACATGCCCAAGAAAAGACCAAATGTCTCTGACACACTTAAGGGTAAGGAGGCGTTAGATTAACTCAACCTTAGATTGATCTACTTTTATCCCCTTGTTGGACACAATATGTCCAAGAACTATACCTTGTGTCACCATGAAGTGACACTTCTCCCAATGGAGCACTAGATTGCTCTCCTCGCATCTCTCCAAAACTTTCTCAAGGTACTTTAAACAAGCCTCAAAAGTATCCCCATAAACCGAGAAGTCATCCATGAAAACTTCGAGGATCTTCTCAACCATATCACTAAAGATGGACATCATGCACCTTTGAAAAGTGGATGGTGCATTGCATAGGCCAAAGGGCATTCTCTTATACGCATAGGTGTCAAATGGGCACATGAATGTAGTCTTATCCTGATCTTCTAGAGCAACCTTAATCTGGTTATAGCCAGAATACCCATCTAGGAAACAGTAGTATGCTCGGCCTACTACTCATTCCAGGACTTAGTCCAAGAATAGAAGTGGGAAGTGATCTTTCCTAGTGGCTACATTAAGTCTATAGTAGTCTATACACATTCGCCAGCCTGTTTGAATTCTAGTGAGAACTAGTTCGTTAAGCTCATTCTTCACTACCGTAACTCCCGACTTTTTAGGGATGACTTGGGTTGGACTAACCCACTTAGAATCAGAGATGGGGTATATAATACCCGCATCGAGAAGCTTCAGCACTTCTCCTCTTACGACCTCCTTCGTGTTGGGGTTCAAGCGCCTTTACATTTGACACACAGATTTAGAATCCTCCTCAAGATATATACAATGAGTACATATGAGAGGACTGATACCATGAAGATCCACTATAGTCCAAGCTAGAGCTTTCCTATAACTCTTAAGCACTTTTAAAACAAATTTCTCTTGGCTTTCAGATAGGCTAGAGGATATGAAAACCAGATAGGATTCACCCTCACCTAAAAATGCATATTTTAAAGTAGAATGTAAGCGTTTCCTCTCTAGAGTGGGTGACTTTTGCTCAGAAGGGACTGGCTTTGTGGCACTTAGGGTAAGGGGTTCAAAAGCAAGGGTCCAATGACCCACATGCATGTAACTCTCACTCCCTTCCCCAACTTTAGATGGGTCCCTATGACTTGTACTCTCAGTTTCTAATTGGTCATTAGGCTCACTCCAAACTAGAGCCCTCTCAATTGGATCATCTATGAACTCGTGGTCCACATGATTCTAGATAATAGATTCCATGAAGTCTAGCTCCTAAATTTATCTACCTCTCCATTTTGCTTACCCACCGTGAATATGTTCATCTTTAAGGTCATATTACCAAATGATAGCTTCAGTAACCCATTCCTACAATGAATAGTAGGATTAGCCGTTGCAAGGAAGGTTCGTCCTAGAATGATAGGAATATGATGCTTAGAGGACTCGATGTCTATTAATTGGGTATCCAATACAATGAAATCAACAGGGTAGTAGACATTGTCCACTTGAATGAGAACATCCTCAATGATTCCCCTAGGCACTTTAATAGAACGATTGGTCAACTCTAATGTAACTCAGATAGGGCTCAACTCTCCTAGACCTAGTTCTTTATAAATAGAATATGGAAGCAGATTCACACTAGAACCTAGATCAAGAAGGACTCGATCAATGCTATGGCCTCCTATGACGCACGAAATAGTAGGACAATCGGTGTCCTTATACTTCAACGTGGTTTTGCATTAAAAGATGGCACTCTGGCTCTCATTCATCATTGCCGTCTCTTTTACATGCAACTTTCTTTTCACGGTACACAAATCCTTTAAGAACTTAGCATATGAAGGTATTTGTTTGATGGCATCCAAGATAGGAATATTGACTCGAACCTGTTTGAAAATCTCATAGATTTCAGAATTCAGAGATTCTTTCGTAGGTCTAGTCAATCAATGGGGAAATAGGGCATGTTTCAAATCTTCAATACCCACGCCTTCAGATGCATCAATGAATTATTTTGACAGCTCAAAATGTTTCTCATTTTCTTTTTCTTCGCTCTCTTTATTTTTCTCACTTTTTTATTGCTCTTGCTCATGTCCTATCCTTACAGACTCCTCCTTTTTCCCTTGGTTGTTTTCTTTAGGAGTGACAATTTTGTCTAATTGTCTTCCGCTCCTAAGAGTAGTGATGGCATGAACCTATTCATGTGTAGTGTCAAAGTAATTTGCAGGTTTAGGGTTGGGCAGGAAATCGCCCTTGTGTTTGTTGAGTTATCAACATCTTATGGATGTCTTTGACTATAGTGTTGGTTTCTCCTTGCGATTGTTCTAGATTTGTGACCCTAGTTGTGAGTGCTCTCAAATCGTTGGTCAATTGATTGTCCTCATTATTTCTCTTATAAAGAGGTTGGTATTGTACCGGTTAAGGTACATATGGTTGTGGTACGGGTAGTGCGGAATAAGGCATCAATTGGCCTTGGAAAGTTTGTTGTAGTGGTTGAAAAGCTTGTGGGGGTTGTTGGAATGGTTGAGGGTTTTAAGGACCCTCTTGTTTCCACCAAAAATTAGGGTGATTGCTCCAACTCGGGTTATACGTGTTGGAGTAGGAATTATTCCCACTCCTCTGATTTTAGTACCCCCCTTAAAACTGGCCAACCGTATTTACTTGGCCATGAAGTGCTTCCCTTACCCCTGGTATAACTAGACATGATGCAGTGTCATGGTCCAATGTGTCAACTAGGCTTAGTGAGAGTGTCTCAACCGGCACAGAAGTGGTGGCCTTAGAAGTTTTCAAAGCCTCCAACTTACACATTAGTAAAATGACTCTAGCTTGTAAGTCTTCTACTTCCCCTAATTGGAGTTTGACTCCGACATAGAGCTAGTGGGCTTGTTTATGTGATTTTGAGTGGTATGGTTCTAAGTTCCCGTACTGGCCCAATCTATAGCCAAGTTGGCAAGATAGTTGAAGTAATTGTATACCTCAGTGGGTTTTTTTATCTAGATAGGTTTCTGTGCACATAGATTCTACAAACATCTTCAATTGAGGAGTCAAAGAAAAATAGAACATGTTTATGATATGCCATTCCAGGAAACCATGATACGGGCATGCGAATAGTAGGTTCTTGAACCTCTCCCAACATTGGAAGAAAGTCTCACCACTATCCAGTGCAAATTGAGAGATGGCACATCATAGTGCCTCGATTCGATTTTCAGGGAAGAACTTTTTCAAGAACTCCCCTTGAAGTGTGATCCATGAATACATAGACATAGACCTATGTGAATTAAACCACGTCTTGGTCATGTCCTCTAGAGTGAATGGGAAGAGTTTTGAAAGTAAAACCTCCTGAGGACATGCATTATCTTGAAAAATGGAGCATGCATCCTCAAAGTCTTTGATGTGCATGTACGGTTGTTCTGAATCAAAGCCATGAAATTGGGGCATGGCTTGTAGCATTCCTGGTTTAAAATTTAAAGTGGTTTGATGTGCAGGAAGTACAATGGCAGATGTTGGTGCCTGCGACATGTAATCCCTCATAGTACGGTTATAGGCTTCGACTTCCCCTACGTTACTTTCCCTTTCATGGCCATTATTTCAGCCATTGTGCCCATTGTGTCATTGTTTCCATCCCCTGGGACATGTCGCAGTGGTAGATCATCAATGTTTTCCATAGGTGTGAATCATGAATCAACCAAGGAAAATCAAGGTGAGTCTATTAGATAAAAACGAGTAGGTGATGGAGTTAAATAACCCGATGAGAGGTTACATAAAGGGGAGACTCTTCAAAGATGATGCATGTGATCTCTAAAGAATATGGACATACAAATACAATGCACATATAAATCAAGACAAGCCAAGTCCTTTCGAACCTCCAATCTCCACAGAAATATCAACCCGGTTGCTTACAAGAAATTTAAAAGGAACCCAACCGATCCTCCAATCTCCACATACAAGACAAAACCACCAATAAACACTTAAAACATAACCTATCTGCCTCTAAATCCACCTCCTAATTACAATATGCCTAGCCCTTTAAAAAGAAAAAACAAGTAAAAATCCTAAATTCTAATAGTACAAACAAAATGATGTAACGAAGTTACCGAGTGGCCTTAGCCTATGATCCCTCCGTGGTTATAGGTTGATGGTGAAGCAGTCCACTAAACTTCGCATTGACTGAGATTCATGTTCCAACACTCCTCTTTCGGTCACTTGTCCGAAAGCAAGCTCCCTAACAATGATGCCAAAACTTTGGTTCCCTAGCAATGATGCCAAAACTTTGGTTCCACACCAAACATATGCTTGAGATGATCCCAAGTGTAGGATGGCCGAGTAGTATAACTCGGAGTACGAGATCGTTCCCACAAGGAGCTATGTGCATAGAACTGAAAGAAACTAAAACAAGCCACTCAATTGCTTAGGAAAATCCGAACAAAATGCTTCTAAAAAGAAAATAAAATTATGATTGTTTTGGAAATGGTTTGATTATCTAAACTAGCTAATAAGCAAATGCTAAACAACTTGAATATTGTTCGATTTTAAAATAATAAGACAATGTCTCAGGATTAATCGATCCAACCAATTCTATTTCTTAGAATTCCAAATGAGGTATTTTATAACTCAAATCCTTCGACTACGTCGTAAGTCTCGGATTTGAAAGTTTTAGCGATAAAAATGAAGTGTTCTTTAGAAATTTCACTCCTAGAATAAATTGAGTTTTTAGATTCAAGGACAAATACCATCGATTCATGTAGGGCATATACTGAATATAGACTCATGCATAAACGTTACTGAACATAATCAATCATCCAAGTTTTCAATGATTTCTAGAATGAAGAAGACAAAGAATGATAAAAATAGAATATTTAGCTTTAAAACCCGAAATCTCACCTCCTCTGTTCATCCAAGACCTTCAATCGGCCTTCACAATTAATCCCGAGATGGGAAGATTTAGCTACTCATCTCCGTCTATGGAAAGCTCCAAAATAATGGAATAAATACTGGAAATAATGATTTAATGCAAAGAAACAAGAGAAATCTCGAATATAAAGCCAGGAATCTAAAGAACTTGTATTGAAAGTTGTATTTAAGTGATTACAATTACAAATAAGCAACAATCTATCAATGTAAGCTATTCTAACGGAAAACTTACAAAAACCCTCTATTATAGCCGCCTCCTACCCTCCTTGCTCGAACATAATGGCTTAGTATTTATAGGGCTCGAAGTCCAAACCCTAAAAACTTTCAAATTTTTGCCTTGGCGTTCAAATGCCAAAACGGGCATTCGAATGCCTCTGATGTGTTCCTCAACATTTGAACACCAAGAACACGCATTTGAATGCCAGGCCATTTTTAGGTTTGCAAGCTCTTGGGCCATTCAAACGCTGGCCTTGGGTGTTCAGATGCCAGCCAACTTTTCCTCTTCTTTTTCTTCTTGCCATTCGAACGGCTGCCTGGGCGTTCAAACACCAGAGCCCTTTTTCGCCCTTTTTGGAATCGACTTGTTTGAGGCTCTTGGAGTCAGAATTTGCCGATGCTCATTGGACGCAAACAAGTGTAACTTGAAGAGAGCTTTCCAACGGCGTATCATTCATCCTATTTCAATTTACAAGTAGAAACTTGCACATTTTTCTAGACAAGGCCCCGGTAATGTTCCTCGAAGAGCTATGCTCGTAACTCGGATCACTTCTTTGACTCCAAATCGACCCCCTTAGCTTTAAATACCTAAAATATGATTGAATACAAGGTTAAATGCAATATATAGCAAAGAGAGATAATTAATTCTAATCTACGACTATCAAAAGCTCGTTTAGCGGCGATAGATTACACTTATGTAGTCTAATCAGGATTCTTTGAGTTCAGTTGTGCTTTTTGACCTAGAAAAAGAAGAAAAAAAACAAAATGCAATTATCATTTGGAGTTGAGGTTTTATGCAATGCATGTCGTATAGAGGTCCCCTTTTAAGAAGATCTAGGCATGATGCTATATCCATTTTGGAGGCGGGGTTTTGCTCCTATTATGCAATACAATACCTCTTTGGTATGGGCCAGTTGATGATTCTTTGCTTGGGTAATCCCACCTCCATGGATGGAGAGAGATTTGGGGCCCTCTTAAGATATGGTTCTATCCATGACATGAATCCTTAGGGTTGAGGAACCCTTAGGAGTTTTAGTAGGTTTGATTAACATGAGATTGGATTGCTCCTTTCTCTCTAGGTTGATTAAATACATGAAAATGCAATGACTTGAGTTTCTTGGAACTCTTGTCTTAGAATAGATATGGATGCATGAACATACTGAAAGTGAATATGTGAACAACATGATAATAGTAAATGAATAGTTTACAAGACCCCCCTCTTGTCTTGCTTCTGCCTTAAGTTTTCTTGGTACTTGGAGATAAGGGAGGTGTAAGCACCCCATTTTTGCCCACTCGGCAATCTTCGGCCCGTCTGAGCTCGTATTCAAATCATCAGAGACATGTTTAAGTTCAAATCAATTTTTCAAACCCAATTCAATTAAGCCATCACTTCGTTGGCCTATTAGGCCTAATAAAGGCAAAATACCAAAATGCCCTTATAGCATTGCTCGGTCCAATTCCCATTGGCATATCTTCTTGAAGATGATAAGTCCTTGTTTCAATCTCAAATTCAACTTCAAGTCTAATTCAAATTCAAATCAAATTTGACACGCCTTTCGAGAAAGTTGATCCCTCAAGTGGTAAAATTATCCAATCCGACATATTTTTTGAGGAAAATCTTCAGAATAGTAAGTTCCTTCAAACCCGTCGATTAGGACGGAACCCAAGTCCCTGAGATGGTAGAACGGTCCACCTTTGGCGCCTGCTAGCCTGCCAATGAAGAATGTCTATTATTCGGCATGTCCTTCGAGAAAGTTGATTCCTCAGACGATAAGTCCACCTAGCAGCTTCTCGAGATCAAGCGGTCTCCGGAATGAACGCGAACCGTCAGAGTAGCGGAAACACTCGTAGACATTGCAACCGTTAGAGTGGCAGAAACACTCATAAATAGGTCGACATTGGGAATTGCCAACAAACCCCCTATGTCACGAGACCAAACTCGCCTCTTGGCCGTGACACGTTTACCAAAGGACGAAATACCTTTGGAAACCAACTCGTCACAAATCGTCAAAGTGACAAAAACACTCAAAATCCAGGTCAATACCAATGCCTGCTAGCCCACTCTAGTGAAAAATGACCAAATTGTCTCTTAGGCCATTTTCGGCACGTTTCTAGAAAAAGTACCTAAGTTCTCAGAGCAGTAAGTCCACCCTTCCAAGATCATCCCAAAGATGATCCAGCATGTTCAAGTGCCTTCTAGTCAATTCTGAACTAATTCCGGGACCATTTGGTCAAAATGACCATTTTGCCCCTAGGCATTCGGGTACCTCCGGAAATCACACCGACTCTAGGTATCAAACTAGTAACCACCTAAGACTACTTCTAATAGTATTCCTAACCTTCTAATACCTTTTCAGATCATTCCAAGTCAATTTCGGCAAAATCAATGCAAAATGACCGTTTTGCCCGTAGTGGGTCGGTCGCCTTTTCCAACCACACCGGCTCTGGATATCAAACCGGCACTCCCTTGGAACACTCTGGATAGTATTTCCAACCCTCAAGTCCTCTTATGGGTCATTCCGAGTCCATTCCAGTGGTTTTTCGGTCTAGTTAACCATTTTGCCCCTAATAGCTCGATCAACAATTCCAACCACGTTTTTCAAGTCTATTACCCCTGGGATACTATTTTAGGGGTTTCTACCCATTTTCGGCCTTCCGGACCCTTCCTGGCCTTCCAAAACACTCTCAAAACTTCCAGAGTCACTCCTATTGGAACCAAGCCAAAAAAATGCATGGTAGTCACTAGGACAAGCACCCAAATCTTCTACCTTGCGTATCAAGGGTCGAAGATATGTTTCTTGCCACCTTAAAAAGTTTCCTAAGTGGCTGGTGCCAGTGCATTTTTAAGCCTAGCACAACTACAACAAGTGCAAGGTCTGTTTAAAATGTCTATAAATACAGAGCCTCTCCTTGCGTGAAAAGGGTCGGCAATCTAACTCTAAAAACTTTGTCTCTCAATGTACAAACTTCAAACTCTCTTTAAACCCTAGCTCTCTTAGGCCTCTTCAAACCCTAACCTCCATGCACTTTACCCTAACATACAAACACTCTATACACTCATATACGAGCCTCCAAGCCGACCATTGAAGATTCAAGGTGCTGCACTCTCAAAGCTCTCGAAGATCAAAGCGAAGTAAAGTAAATAAAGCAAGCAAACCAAAGAAGACACAAGGTTAGTTTTCTATTTACGTTTATGCAATTCCCTCCTTCTCTCTTCTCCCTCCTAACCCACTTGGGTTTTCTTCTATTTTAATCCCCTATCTTCTTCCCCCCCTTTCTTGCATGCTTGAAACAAGAGAATACCCGATCCATGTGTAGGAAGAATGGTTGAAAGTCACTGTGTCGGGGACTTTCTTCTAATTCAACCTTAGACCATTAGGATTCGGCCTCCTTGATTATGTGGTGAAGTCAACCTTGTATGTTCACGACCTTGCTTGCATTGTGCATATCATACTCATACATCTTTTCCAACTTGTTTTCTAAACTTGTTATCAAAACTTGCATCAAAATCTCTTTCAAAACTTGCATTAGAAATCTTCCCTTTCAAACTTGCTTTCAAAAATCATAATCTTAAGATGATCCTAGCCACTCCATGGTTAAGATTATTTTAGGAAAGTGTTACATAAGTTTGGGATGTAAACCCTAAAATCGACTTTGTCAAAATCACAATTCTAAAGTGATTCTAGCCATTCCATGGTTAGGATTGCTTTCAAAAAATGTTATATTTAATGAGACCAATAAGGTCTATATTTTCAAATCTTTGTTGTTTTCAAAATCACAATCCTAGAATGGCTCTAATCTTTCTATGGTTAGAGTCGTTTTAGGAAAGTGAGATATTTTTAGAGACTTGTAAAGGTTCATATTCCACTCCCAGTCCAAATCGTTTTTTCAAATCTCTTTCCAAAGTTCTTTTCCAATCTACTTCCTAAAACGCTTTCAAAAATCTCCTTCTAAAAATTTTCTTTCCAAAAGTTCCACTTTCCAAAACTTCTTTTCAAAACTCCTTTCCAAAAAGCTCTATTCAAAATTGTACTTTCTAAAAACGCTCTTCAAGTTTTCCTCCTAGAAATTCCCTTCAAAAGATTTACTTTCTAAAATCTCTTTTTCTTGAGGTCCAAGCCAAGCCCTAGAGCCATGATTAGGAAACACTAATTTCCACTTTCCTTTTCAATATCAAATCTTAGATTTTCAAAATCTCTTTTCTACACCAAAATCATAGCTTTTCAAATCTAAGATTTCTAAAGCTCTATTTTTTCAAATCTGTGTCAAATCTATTCCTCCAATTTAGGAAACCAAATCTAGTCTTCAAACTTAGGAAACGAAATCAAATCATCTAATTTTAGAAACCAAATTAAATCATCAGTTTTTGAAAGTAAAATCAAATCATCTCTTTAGGAAATAGGAGTCAAATCTTTCTTAATTCAATCATTTATTAATTCCAAACTTTCCTAATTTCAAACCTTTCCAAATTTCAACTTTCTAAATCTCAACTTTTCAAATAACTCTAAATTCAAAACTTTCCTAAGCTCAAATCTTTCTTAAAATAAAACTTTCCTAGAACGGAACTTTCCTAATTTGAAAACTTTTCTATTTTGAAACTTTTCAAATTCAAAGATTTCTAAAATTCAATCTTTCTTAAACCTTAACTTTCCAAAGCCTTTCAAGTCAAATGTTCATGCCATGTCTTTTCCAAGTCAAATCTTTCTAAATCAAATCAAATCTCTTTCCAAAATCTTTCTTAAATCCAACTTTCTTAATTTGAGCCTTTCCTAATTTGAACCTTTTCTAAATTCAACTTTTTGAATTCGAACTTTTCAAATCTAAATCAAACCTTTCTAATTCAATTACGTGTTCTAATCTTAGGTTACCAAAACCTTGGGATACCTAAACCCTAGTTCAACCCTTATCTTCAGTTAGGAAGCTTCAACTCCTTTCTAAAACTCTTTTCTAAACCAAGATGGTTTTCTAATTTCAATCTAAATCAACATGTTTTCAAAACTCAACTCCTTTCTTAAATAAAGTCCAAGCTCTTCTTCTAAGTTCCTTCTTTTCAAATTAAACTCAAATCTAAGGTCAATTTTAAGTCCAAGTTTCAATTTTGAATCTTTTATTTCAAGTTCAAGTCAAACCCTTTTTCAAATGAAACTCTTTCAAATCAAATCTTTTTTCAAAATGAAACTCTTTTCAAATCAAATCTTATCAATCAAACTTTCCAAAACCTCAAAGTGTCTATTTTCAATCGGACTCTTATTCGAACTACGACTGACCTAATTTCCAAAAAGGGATACGTAGACAACCCTCATGGGTGTAGTCATATCTTTTTTCAAACTTCCAATTCCATAATCTATTTCAAGTTTCTAATTCAAAAATCTATTTTCAAATCTCTATTTTCAATTTCTAAAACTTTCTTTTAAACTTCAAAGTCTTCTTTTCAAATCTATTTTCAAAATCAAATCAAATTCTTGCACCTGCATATCATGCATCATGTCAAACTTCTTTTCAAAATTCTTTTTCAAAGTGGATAGTTTTGGATATTTATTAATCAAAAATTCCGAATGAGTGAACCTAGGGTGAATAGATATATAGGTACCATAAGGGTGGGGTAGGGTGATGGCTTAGTGCGTCTTCCCTACACGTACCCAACCACCGAACCTTGATCGCTGTTTTTAAAGATCAAAATGAGTTGTTTTCAAAAAAAGGGCTTAAGTATTTTTAAAGGTTTCCAAACAACCTATTTTCTTAAAAACCCTCTCTTGAGGAAGTTTTCAAAATCTTTGCAAAAACCGTAAGTGTAATCTTTGGATTATGCTTAGTTTTAGGTGACCTAACTCACCTTAATCAAGTTAGGTGGCGACTCTAAACTTCTTCCAAAAGCCCTTAATCAAATCAATTTCTAATTCAAACCTAATCGCACTCATCCTTTTAGGAGGATGAGTTCTAACGAGAAAACACTGTGCTTTTCTCACTTGTCTTTTTCGAGTACGAAAAATCGGGGTGCAACAACTGGCGACTCCACTGGGGACGCTTAGAGAGTTAAGCCATTGTCATGTCTCTTCGTCCTCACCCATTTGGAGTCTTTCATTAATTTGTCCAATTTTATCCACTTCAAAATTTTCAAAATCAAACTTTTCAAAGTTATTTTCAAAAAACATGTCATTGCTTACATTCAATTACAATCAATTATTCAATCTTACATTAAGCTTGTCATTCAAGTACTAAGCTTATCCACTTCAAAAAATTTCAAAATCAAGTTTTCCAAGTTGCTTTCCAAAAACATGTTATCGTATGCATTCTATTCATTTTCAATTATTCAATCTTCCATTAAGTTTGTCATTCAAAGTACTGACTTTTGCATATTTATTTTTGTAGGTAGACCCTTGTTCACATATTTATTTCATGTTATATTAATTGCCATGTATGCATGAATGTATGGAATGGACAAGATGAATGGGAGTTGTTGGGCCCTTTTCTCCACTTTTTAAAATTTTACACACACACCGCACATGCATAAGCATCTGCATACTTGCATTCTTTACCTAAAATGTCCCTTCTAGTTAGAAAGGGGAACGGTATAGTTTCGTCACAAACGGCCTCTTAATAATTCCCCAGCTGGGATCACCAATCGACCATGGCACCACCTCGGCGAGTAGGCCTAAGTTTGAAGATCTGGGAACCAAGCCTTTTTAGGATGCATTAGTAAACCCTCAACCTTATGCTCATATAGACGCCATGCATAGCCGAACCCCTGCCAGATTTAGGACACGCATACCGTTTTCATAACCATGGAGGAAAGGGCGATTGCTTTACTTTCCTTTAAACTTGTCTATTCCTAGTGTTATAATGTTTGTATTCCTACTGTTATAATACCTGTATAACTGCTCATGCATCCATATTTACTTTACAATCGCATCCTCTCTTTCTACTTTATGCATCTATGTTCATACATTCAATATTCCATGTCAAGACAAGAGTTCTAAAGTAACTCAAGTCATTGCATCTTCATACATATGATCAACTCGAAGAGAGTGACACCAAGTTCACTCTCCCTTACATTAAACCTACCAAAATTCTAAGGGTCCCAATGTAACCCTAAGGACTCATAGCATGCATTTTAAGTCATTCCATAAGAGGGGCCCCAATCCCTCTATGCTCATAGAAATAGGATTGCTAAGAAGACAAAGGGCAATAAAACATGGTGTCTCAACAACCCCCCTTAACATCAAGTTCAAAGAAGATAAATCCGAAGACTCAAGAGTAGTTTAGGATCCTGGGATGTAAAAGTAGATAGGTGGAAGTCCTAAGGAAATTGTTCCCTCTCCCCCTATTAAAATGTATTTCAATTCTATTGTATTTAGACTCCAAAGTTCAATGTACTTCCTTATTTTTGAACGAATGAACGCATGTTCCCACTCAAACGGTAAGGTATTTATATATAGGGGCAAAACCCTTATCTCCCAAAAGTGAGCCAAAGCCATCATATTTAATCTCAATCTCAAATAGGGACACCCTAGGGCATGCATTGCATAGAGCTCTCTAAAAACTAAAAACTAACTTATGGTTTGTGTCCTTGTTTTTCTTCTTTCTTTTTCATTTACAAAGATCACACTATAACGAGTCAACATTGCTCCCAAGAAAGGTTAATATCCACCTAGAGACCCCATTATCACCCAACAAAGAGCATCAGTTATGGTTGCCAACCTTGAAGAATCATCCCAAGTCTCTCGAGAGGAGGTCAATGAAATGAAGACCAAGATTGATGAAACATTCAAGCTCATTCAAACCATGGCCATGAAAAATGTTGTTGTAATCCCATCGTCATGTATGACTTCTTCCAAAGACCCTGAACCCGTTAACCCAAGGATCATGCTTCAATTTGATAATGTTGGAAAGAACAAAGAAGATGCCAAGGGGACTAATACTAAGGAAGAAGAAACCACACTACTATTGTCTGCTATGAAAAGAACTCCCCAAAACCCTCTCAATTTGAAAATCCAAGGGTTAGAGGACTCACTGCGAAGCCTTCATGGCCATGACTCCTTTGAACTTGCATCTTATGACGAGTTGTGTTTCTTCCCAAACCATCCGAGACTTGCCAAGTTCAAAATGCCTGACTTTTCAAAGTATGACGGCACTGGTAACCCTGTTGCTCATCTTCGCTTGTACGCTGGAGCACTGAGTGGTCATGGGTATGATCCGAAGCTCCTCATGTCATTGTTTCAACACAGTCTTACTAGATCTGCTCTACAATGGTTCACCCATCTAAACCTAAGGAAGATCACGACTTAGATTGAGTTGGTCAATGCATTCAAAGCCCAATACTATCACAACATCAACCTCACTTCTGACCGATGGTTCTTGATGACAATAAGTAAAGGTGTGAAAGAAAACTTCAAGGGCTATGCCCTAAGATGGAGAGAAGTTGCTACACAAGTCAATCCCCCATTGGAAGAAAAGGTGTATGTGCAATTATTCGTACACACATTCCAAGGCATATACTATAAGAAACTCTGCACTAGCGCGGGGAAAAGCTTTTCTAAGCTCATCATGTAAGGAGAAATGATAGAAAACAGACTCAAGACAGGAAGGATCACAGACCGCTATGCAAAAATTGGAGAAAATTATGCTAATATAGCCAAAAAAGTGGCTACTACAAGGGAAGTGATCAAGAAGGAAAGTGAGGTGTCTGCCATCTTACCTGTTCAACCACCTCAATATCGTCCACCACTTTAGTCTCACCCTATCTTACCCATCCCCACTCTAAACATGCCTATTCAAGCACTAAACATTGGCCCTACTGGGGCATGACCTAATTTCAATAGGCCTGCCCGACGCTTCTGTAACTTTGATGTCTTAGCCTGCACCCAAACTGAAGCCTACCATAACCTCCTAACGAACAACATCCTAAAACCCATACTGACCCGTCCATTGCCAAGTTGTAAGCACCCCATTTTTGCCTACTCGGTAGCCTCTAGTCCGTCCAGACTTATATTCAAGTCAATATGGACATATTTTAAGTCAACTCAATTTTCCAAGTCTAATCCCGTCAATCAACTGCTTCGGGGGCCTTTAGGCCCAAATAGAGACAAAATGACCAAAATGCCTTCAAGGGGCATTGTTCCGTCTAATTCCAGTAGGCATGTCTTCTCGAAGATGGTAAGTCCCCTTTTCAAATCCAATTCCAATCCAACTTCGATTCCAATTCCAATTAAATTCGGCACACTCGAGAAAGTTGATTCCTCGAGGCAGTAAGTCCATTCTGTCCGGAGCATTTTTTGAAGAAAGTTCTTCAAAACGGTAAGTCCCTTCAAACCCGTCAACCGGGACGAGACCCCAAGTCCCCGAGATGGTAGAACTGTCCACCTTTGGTGCCTGCTAGCCTGCCAATGCAGAAATGTCCGTTTTGGCATGCCTTCCAAGAAAGTTGATTCCTTAGGTGCTAAGTCCATTTAGTAGCTTCACAAGATCAGGCAATCTCGGGAATGATCACGAACCGTCAGAGTAGCGGAAGTACTCGTAAACATCACAACCGTCGGAGTAGCGGAAGTGCTCGTAAACAAGTTAATGTAAGGAATTGCCAACAAACCCATATATCACGAGACCACTGTCAGAGTGGCAGAAACACTCAAAACCCAAGTCAACACCAGTGCTAGCTAGCCCACTCCAGTGAAAAATGACAAAACTACCCTTAGGGTCATTTCCGGTACGTTTTTTAAGATAGTACCTAAGTCCTCAGAACGGTAAGTCCACCCTTCCAAGATTGTCTTAAAGGTAATCCGGCATGATTAGGTGTCTTCTAGTCAGTTTCGGGCCAATTCCTAAACTTTTCGGTCAAGATGACCATTTTGCCCCTAGGCATCCAAACGCCTCGGGGACCACACCGGCTCTGGGTATCAAACCGGTAACCTCTCGAGAATGCTTCTTATAGTATTCCCAACCTTTCATTATCTTTTTGGATCATTCTGAGTCAGTTCTGGCAAACTTGGTGTGAAATGACCGTTTGGCCCCTAGTGAGCCGGTCACCTTTTCCGACCACACCGACTCTAGGTATCAAACCGGTAGCCTTTGGTAACATTCTAAATAATGTTTTCAAATCTCAAGTCTTCTTCCGGGACATTCTGAGTCCGTCCTGATAGCTTTCCAGCCCGGTTGACCGTTTTGCCCCTAATGGCCTGGTCAACCCTTCTAACAAATCTTGTCATACTTTTTCAAGTCCATTACCCCCCCAGGACCATATTCTAATAGTTACTGTCCCTTTTTGGCTTTCCAAGCCATTCCTAGTCCCTTAAATCCTTCCCGGACCTTCTAGAACCACTCTTAGTGAAGTCAGGGTAAAAATTGCATGGTAGTCACTAGTACAGCC
The DNA here is from genome assembly GCA_033060915.1 of Euryodendron excelsum. Classification (NCBI taxonomy): domain Eukaryota; kingdom Viridiplantae; phylum Streptophyta; class Magnoliopsida; order Ericales; family Pentaphylacaceae; genus Euryodendron; species Euryodendron excelsum. The sequence continues at coordinate 16,222,120 of CM065384.1, read as the reverse complement.
GCTCAAATCTTCTGAAGATACGTTGCTTGCTGACCTTAAAACTTTCCTAAGTGGCCGGCACCACTAGTAGTGGCGCCAAGCCAATATTTGGCCTAGCGCCACTCCTAGTGGCGCCAGAAGGAATTTTGGCCTAGCGCCATTGCAACAAGCACCAGGTCATTCTTCTCTCTATAAACACACAGCCTCTTCTAGCGTGAATGAGGTCCACAAACTCAGTCTAAAAACCCTACTCTTCAATATATAGAGCTCGTAGCCTCCCTAAACCCTAGTTTTCTTTAGGTTTTCCAAACCTTAGCTTCCATACACAAACCCTAGCCTCCTACACTCTCATACATTCATACACTAGCCTCCAAAGCCTCCATTAAAGACTTGAAGTGCTGCAACCCGAAGCTCTCAAAGATCAAGATAAGTTTCCGAAGATCAAGACGAAGACTGAAGCGAAGACAGAAGCAAGCAAGAAAAACAAAGCGCGCAAAGCAAAGCAAAATAAAGAAGACGTAAGATAGGCTCTCTATTTAAGTTTACGCATCCTCCCCCTCTCTCTTCTCCCTCCGAACCCACTTGGGTTTTTTTCTATTTTAATCCCTCATCTTCTTCCCCTCCTTTCTTGCATGCTTGAAACAAGGGACTTCTCGGTCCATGTGTAGGATTAGGCTATTGGAAGGTCACCGTGTCAGAAGGGCTTTCTTTTAGTCTAACCAAAGACCACGTGGGTTCAGCCCTCTTGATTATGTGGTGAAGTCTTTAACCTTGTATGTTCATGACCCTATCTTGCATTGTGCATATCTTGATCTTGCATTCTTCCAAAATTCGTTTTAAAACTCGTTTTCAAAACTTGCATTAACATCATTTTCAAACTGGCATCAAAATCTTTTTTTTCAAAACTTGTTTTCAAAATCACAATCCTAAGGTGATTCTAGTCTTTCCATGGCTAGGGTTGCTTTAGAAAAGTGTTACATTTAAAGTGACCGATATAGTCCATCTTTTCAAAATCCTTGTTGTTTTCAAAACCACTATCTCAGAGTGGTTCTAACCTTCTTATGGTTAGAATTGCTTTAGGGAAGTGAGATATTTTATATACTTTCTAAAAATTTTCTTTTCAAAAATCTCTCTTTCTAAAAACCTCTTTTTTAATATATTTTCTAAAAACTCTTCTCAATCTTCTTTCTAAAATTGTTTTGAAAAACTCCTTTCAAAACTCTCTCCAATCTCCTTTCTAAAAACTCTCTTTTCAAAATTTGCTTTCCAAAAACTCCTTTTTAAGATCTCCTTCCCAAAACCTCTCTTTCCAAAAACTCTTTCTCAAAACTTTACTTTCCAAAATCCCTTTCAAAAAACTTTCTTTTCAAAATTCAATTTATAAAAACTCCTCTCTAGGATTGCCTTCCTAAGATTTCCTTTCTAAAAATTCACTTTCCAAAAACTTTTTCCTTAGAGCCTAAGTTGAACCCTAGAGCCAACGATTAGGAAACCCTAGTTTCCTTTCTCAAAACATGATTTCCACTCTTACCTCAAAACCTAGGTTTCCAAAATCTCCTTCTTTACATCTAAATCCTAGGTTTCCAAAGCCTCTTTTCTACATCAAAACTATAGTCTTCCAAATCTAGGGTTTCTAAAACATTATCCTTCCAAATCCATACCAAATCCAATCTCCCATTTAGGAAACTAGATCCTATCCTCCGTTTTTGGAAACAAAATCAAAACACCTCTTTTAGAAACAAAATCCACTCCCTTGTTTTAGGAAATACGAATCTTTATCCTTCCAACTCCAAATCTTTCCTAAATCCACTCCTTTCTAATCTCATACTTTCCTAAACCTTAAGTTTCCAAAAATTAAACTTTTAAATCTTTCCTTAAACTTTAAGCTTCCAAATCTTTCTTAATTCCATACATTTCTAAATCTCAACTTTCCAAATCTAAATCTTTTCTTAAACTTAAACCTTTTCTAACTTCAAGTATTTTCTAAACTTTCCTAAACTTCAAATATTTCCAAATCTAAAACTTTCTTACTTTCAAAACTTCCCTATTTCAAAACATTCAGAATTCAAAACTTTCCAATTTCAAAACTTTCTTAAAACGAAACATTTCCTATTTCAAAACCTTTCTTAAAATAAAACTTTCTTAATCCAAAACTTTCCTAATTCGAAACATTTCCTAAACCAAAACTTTCCTAAAACGGAACTTTCCTAAAATGACAATTTTCTATTTTGAAACTTTTCGAATTCGAATCTTTTCTAAATTCCAATCTTTCCCTAATCTTCTAAGTTCAACAGTCGAGTCAAATCTTTCCTAAGTCTCAAGTCTTTCTTAAGTCTAGATTTCCTAAAACCAAGCTTTCCAAGATCAAATCTTTTCAAATCTTCCATTCAAAGTTTAATCTCTCAATCTTCCAATCCAAATTCCAATTCAATTTCTTTTTCTAATCAAACCTTCTATTTTCTATCGGACTCTTGTCCGAACTACGACTAACCTGATTCCTCAAAAAGGATACGTAGGCAACCTTTATAAGTGCGATCACAATCTTTTTCAAGCTTCTATTTCCATAACTCTTTTCAAATCTCCAATTCTATAATCTATTTCAAGTTTCCAATTCCAAAAGACTGTTTTCAATTTTTTATTTCCAATTTTTAAAACTTTCCAATTTCAAATCTATCTTTTTGAATCTCTTTTCTAAAATCAAGTTAATTTCTTTTCAAATCTATTTTCCAACTCTCTTTTCTTACACTTGCACATCACGCATCATTCTTTTAAAAATTCTTTTCTAAAGTGGATAGGATTGGACATTTGTTAGTTGAAGACTCTCATAGGTGAATCTAGGGTGAATAGACATGTAGGTACTGCAAGGGCGGGGTAGGGTGATGGCTTAGTGCATCTTCCCTACACATAACCAACCTCCGAACCTAGGATCACTATTTTCAAAAGACCAAAATTGAGTTATTTTTCTAAAAAGGGCTTAAATATTTTTTGAAGGTTGCTAAATAACATGTTTTCCTAAAAACCCTCTCATAAGGAAGTATTTTCAAAAACCCTAGGTGTAGTCTTTGAATTGTGCTTAGTTTTTAGGTGACCTAACTCACCTTAATTAAGTTAGGTGGTGACTCCGAATTGTTTTTCAAAAACCCTTTATTCAAATCAATTTTCAATTCAAACCTAGTCGCACTCATTCTTCTAGGAGGATGAGTTCTAACGAGAGAGTACAGTATTTTTTCTGCTTGTGTGTGTATTCCTTGAGTGCAAAAAATTTGGGTGCAACACAAGTCCCCTACCCCCCAACTTTAATGGCGCCCTCACCTACGAGTACCATTCGGGCAGCCTTGGGTATGACACCAAGAGTTGCTTCTCCCTCAAACATAAAATCTAACACTTAATCAACAACAAGACCATTGATCTGCAACCAGTGAACCCTACTCCAACCCCCAATATGACCACCAACCCTCTGTCGAACCACACAGTCAACGTGATACTAGTAGAAATAGAAGACAAGGGAGGGTTGGATGAGACCATGGCTGACGATTGCAAAGAGGATTAGGAGGCTGATGAAGAGAACGACTGGGAGGAGGATTTCCCATTATGCTCGATCTATCTCCATAACCCTAATGAGGTGCCTAATTCTTCTAACTGGCCAGTTGAGGGGCCAATGCTTATAGAGGAGGATCTCGCTGAAGACATGGTTGTTGATGGATGGGGTGCTGAGTTTATACACCCAAGGTATGCCGCAGCTGAACATCACTTATTGGAGAACCCCTGGCCCATGACTGAGTTCGACAATGAAGGCATAGGCTGGGAGCTAGAAGAGCCAAAGGCACAAACAAAGCCATTCAAGTTGGAGGGAGGCGAGTTAGCCATCCTATTTACAAAAGAACCTACCACCAAGGCCAACAAGGAGGACAATGAAGCTGACAACTGCACCGTCACTACCAACATGCCCAGAGTTCTAGAAGAAGCTTTTGCCTGTCTTGCCTTGGCTGGAAGTCGCAACTATGGATGGAGTGTTGAAGACGTGGGCATTGTCTCAAAGTTATGCTAAAAAATGGGAGTCCCGTCAAATGCAGAGAGGGGTGTTTTCACCCACTTTCTTTCTATCCCTTTTATTTTACATCTTTAGATTGATGTTTTCATTTTCATATTGCTTAAAGAACTCTGTCATTCATTAAAAGAATAAAATGATAGTCTTTTTATTCATTCCTGTTATCTTATATTTCTCTTGTGAATGGTGAATGTTTCCTACAAAAGAGGCATGGTCTATCTTAATAGAGAACCTGACTTGAAGTGTATGATAGTATGAGTTAGCCACTCACCAATTGATCAACTTTCCAAAAAGAGAGTGATGAAGATAAGTGAGGAAACTACCCCAAAAGCAACACTTGCAGGACTCCAAGGCTAAGTGATGTGTGGCCAGATTATTAAGATGAAGAGGGGCCATTTTTCTTTTTCCCATATATTAAAAAAAAATGTTTATATTACTTGGCCCACTAGTGCCTCACAAAAAGCAAAGATTCCTTGTCAGCCCTAATTCAACACCATCCCCCCACACTAGGGCAAATAGATAATTAAAGACTCCGCAAGGCATGTCATTCATCCTTCATCAAGCTGAAGCAACATTGAAGGCTCTATGGACCAAGCAATCTAGTTCAAAGTGAATAGAGGCCCTCATTTCATCTCCTACATAGTCCAAAGCAACTATTGTCAAACCCTTTAAGCCAGTTACTTTCCTTTTTAAGAAAAAAACCAACCTGCGGATCACCGCCCACAATGGGTTAAATTGAAATGCTAAGAAAAGGATCTGAAAGAAAAAAGTTGTAGAAATGTTCATCTCATAAAAAGCAAAAAGAAATGGAAGAAAAAAAAAACCAAAGCAAAAAGAAAGAGTTACCATGGGGCAAGAGGCTAAAAAAAAAAACAAGAATCATTCTTATAATATCCTGAGGAGTATATAGTATAGGTAAGAAGGAAAGTCCAAGGGTGATCTTAGGTAAGCCCAATAGAAACTATAGGTTCGAGCCTTTACCTTTTCTTATTAAACCCCAAACCATAGCCTACATTACAACCTTATGTAAGCCTACTCCGATTGACAACAGATTACTTGATCTAAACGAGCTACATGTGTTGCTAAAGCTGAAGAAGGATACTAACCCTACTGGAAAAACAATCAAGGATGGTAAGGATCTAAACCCTACTAAAAGCGACATTAAACTTGAGCCTGTATATCCCATTATTTCAAAACCCCATAACCTAGCCTACATTACGGTCCTAAAGCAAAGTCTCCTCAGATTGAAAGATTGGCTGCTCAGCACTCTGCTAAAGGTTAGGTAAGCTGTTGCCAAAGCCCTGAGGGTTGAGAGTTCAAGCCAAGTGATCCCATACACTAACCCAAGGTAGAAAGTTGGAGTTGGTCAAAAGACTGAGAAGGGTACAAAATGTTATCATCCAATCAAGGTAAAGTCGAGCCAAAAGGGAGACTAAAACCCTTGATAAGGAAGGAGTCGCCATTTCAGGAATGTATAATTTGAAAATGCCCCTTTCATTATGTTAATTGTTGCATCCCTAACAAGTACATGTATTTCTGTAAAAATAGGACATAGCTCCTTGTAGAAACGGAAGTCACCAAAGCAGTTTAATATCATCTCATGTAATAAATATATATCATCATCATTATCCCTGTACATGCATCTGTTCATATACCTAGCTGTGTAAATATCTCTGTCTGTCCACGCATCAATATATACATCTAACTATCTGAAGCATAAATACCCACTCTATGCAAAATTTACAAAAATAAACTATCGGGTAATTAAGCTAAATACAAGTCCAGGATAGAATACAGAAACATCTAAGCCAATGTTCAAGGGGCACTCATCACATATCAAAGTCGATGTTCGGGTCAAAGTCTCTGAAGCCTGGCTTTGGAGGAGACGGATGACTACTAGAAGCACCAGCATCCTACAAGGAAGTAAAAACCGAAATCAACAAGGCGAAGGAATAACCAAGCAACGTCAGAACAAAGAGAGGGAAAGGATAACATACCTTGCTGCCACCCATCTAAGCCAACCGTGCCATCAAGGAAGCTACCTCCGCCTAGAAAGATCTCTCTCTATCTGGAACTGGTCCCTCTCAATCTGGTACCAGTCCTTCTAGTCCCTCACAATAGTAAACTCAGCCTGGGGCACATATCCTCCGGCTCGACGCTACAATTCCGCCACCTCCTGGCCAACGGTGTACCCACCAACTACCACCTCAAACTCCGTAAAAGCACCTATAGAATGGGCTCCAAAGTGTCCAACATAATCAGTCTCCGGAGGAAGCAAAAAACCAACACCGGGCTAACGGTCCTAATATGGAATGGGGACCCCCCTCAACCAAGGCTCCGAACATGTACTCTGGTGGATCCCCTACTGACCGGAACTCCTCATGGAACTAGCGCCAATGTCAGTCTCCCAGATAAGACTCCCAAGAATCATAGCTGAGAAAGGAAACTCTCGAAAGAACCTGATCGTCTCCTAATGAACCGACCCGACGAATGGCCACCACGTCACATCCGTCGCCTCAATGAGCTCCAAGTTAGCCTGGATCGTCACAAAGTCAATAATCTCTAAGCACTGGGCTACTCAATCACGAGCCCACCTCAAAGCACGAGGGTAAAGGTCATCCTCAATAACCTCAAGAGGATGGATCGGCAGGTACTCATAACTCCACCAAACAAGAAAGGGCCAAAAACTAGTCAGACTGCCCCCACAAAAGGAAGCAACCAAAAGAGAAGGACCCCCAATCTAGCTTAGACAAAGCCCCAAGATCAGCTACTATGCTCACCAACCGAAAAGGCATAAGCGACTTGTTGTTGTTGTAGAAGCAACTAAATATGGTATACAAAACGAGTTTTCGCCTCATGATGTCTCGCCGAGCAGGTGGTGGCTCATCAGCAAAGGTACTATCATCCCAACTAAGCCAAGGGACTAGGAAGGCAAAACGCTCAAGAGGAGGCAAGTCCAATTAAATACATGCGTCGGCTCTACTAACTGACTGTAAGGTGATCCGTTGACCGACAAAGGAAAGCCCCGTAATGATAGCCCAATCCAACAGAGTAGGTCCGAGATCAAAGCCCACAAAGTGGAAAGTCCCCATCTCGCTAAACCACCTCTCAATAACCTCCAACACTAGGTCGCGGTTCAAGCTGTTAGCCTGACGGCCCATGAATGCACCAAACCCAATCTCTGATAAGAAGGCCCAGTAGGAAGGGGCAACCCGCTGCATGGTCACAAATACCTGGTGAACAGCCACTCTGAAGGATGTATGAATGCGTAGAGGAGGCAGGAGCTGTCTAGATTATACACTGGGATGATAAGCAAGATCCCCCAGTGGTGGAATATCCAGTATCTCCAAGTCACCAAGATCTACGTCCGTCTGCCGATATCTGATGGACGCCCTACCATAACCTGTCACCCAATCTCCAGGGCATGGGGCCTCCACCTCCGCATCCATCACCTCCTCGAAAGCAGGTTCGACTGGTGGGAAGGGGTTGATTGGAGGTCTACTCCCCCTTCCACTCTAGCTGGATGATGCTCGATTGGCAGACCACTGACTACCTCTGGAGCGTCTGGAACTCCCAACAAAATTCGTCCGGGCTGCCTTCCTGGATCGGCGTCTCCTCTCAGAACCATTATCGCCTGCATCAGCTATGCTGAAAGGTAAACCTAGGTAGAAGGTATTAATGTGAGACCTCAATCTTATAATGTCAAATATGTAAAATTATGTTGGTGTATGTATGTGTAATTTACTTACTACAAAGCTTATCATACCTCATTAGCCGTAATATGTCTTTACTTAAGGTAAGAGTGCATAGAAGTGGCATATAGCATGGAAATGGTGAGGTGGAGGAATGTTGGGGGACACCTAAGGATGTGATATACATTTACCTAACAAGTTAATTGGTTCAAGCAAGGCAATAGGAATAGGAATAAATGAGATGACCTATTACGATGTATATGTGTGTGTATTTGATGTCATCATCACAAGACTTCTCAAGGCCTATACATGGGCACTACCAAGCCATCTGATTGCACAATGATATATTAGGAGGTGATATGTATAGTAGTATTGTTCGTAAGAATAAAAAATAAAAAAAAAATAAAAAAAGAGTGGAAGACTATTCAGCCAAGGTGCACACTTCCACTTTGGCCATTTGGCCAAAGTGCCTTACACTTCACATAGCATATAGAGAGGAAAGAAAGAAAAGGGCAAGTCAAGGGGGAGGGCTGCTCATACGTATAGAGAGAGAGAGAGAGAGAGAGAGAGAGAGAGAGAGAGAGAGAGAGAGAGAGAGAGAGAAGAGAAGAGAAAGAGAGAAGAGGAAGAAGAAAGAAAGGAAGAGAAGGAAAGAAAAGAGAGGAAAAGGGAAGAGAGAAGGAAAGGCAAAGCTGGAATCTTCACCTCTAGTAATTATTATCCTATTAATTGTCAAGCTTTTGGTCTTGCATATATGTAGATTTAAGCTGGAATAGAGGATTAACCATGGTTGCTACCCAGAATTTGGGCAGGAGCAGCCACTGTCAACCCTATTCTCAAAGCCTTCACAAGATCTGATCTAAATTTGGAGATTGTATGTGGAAAGATCTCGAAAAATTACTTGATTTAGACACAAAATTCATCTGATTTGGTTAAGAATTGAGAGAGAAACCTCTGTCCCAAGTTGGACGATTTCTGCAATAAAAATATGCAAAAACAACCATTTTTGGAGGTTGTTTGGCCTCTTTACAAATCTGATTTATAGTTGAATTTTTACACACTTGAACTTTGAGATCTTAGAAAAATTTGGGCTTTGGTTTTAGCTAAAAATGTTTTATATTCGAATTATGATGATTTTTCAAAGTTAAGCTGCCACTGTAGTAGTCTAATGCCCAGATCTGTAACCTTTGGTTTGATAGAGCATTCGACCAAGTTCGAGTAATCCAAAAATTATGAAATTTTGACTGTATTTTTTGGATACATAGATGAGATTGTATACCAAATTTTAGGTCAAGGAGATATCGTTTACTTAGGTTTCAGACCTCTCAAATGAGAACCATCTGCTACAGAAACTTAAATTCAACTACACTGCCCTATTTGAGAAAATACCAAATAAATACTTAAAAATTTTCAAAAAATATAAAATTTGGTCTAGATACTCTTTGAGATGTCTATTTTGTATTTCTAAATTTTTAGAATATTTGGGTATAAGATCACGAAATTATGTCTAGATAATGAAGCCTATGTCAGTTTTGGCAGATTGGAAGACTTAGTGTATTTTGGTATTTTTCAACTCTAGCATTCCATTGGGAGTTTAATTGACATTATGTATACATTATATTAACTATGATTGTTGAAATTCTTAAACTAACACGGTTATTGTGGTAGGACCTAACGGAGGGCAAGATTCGTCAACATCATTCAAGGAGTGATCTTGGTCGTGGGGTGTGTACGGTGATAGGTGGGATCTAGGATATTCATATTCATATTCATATTGAATGAATATATTATTTGTAATATTATGTGTTGATTGTGAGATACTTGTATTATTGGTGTGGATTGTGGGAATTGAGATAATCTTATTAATATTGAATGAATATATAATTTGGAATATTATCTATATTGGTGGTAATTGTGGGAGTCAAGATATTCATATTCACATCGAATTAATATATAGTGTTTAATATTATCTATTGGTATTAATTGTGGGATTATGCAATTTATGATGATCTTATTGATATTGACTTGGATACCTTACTATCTATATTGGTGTATTGTTTGTTTTATTATGAAGGTTGGTGTTGATTGTGACAGTCTTATTCATATGGAGTTACTTGATCATTATGTATATAACATACTATTGATGAGGTTATATATATGTGGTGATAATTATGAGGTTATATATATACGGTGATATTGATGAGGTTGTATAGATGCGGTGATATTGATGAGGTTGTATAAGAGGGGGAGGTGACATTGCATTCCATCCATATTGTATGCCTTGCATTGCACTGGAGAGAGTTAACCGATATGAGGTTAACCAAGGCTTAGTCACAATGGACTAGCCTAGGAGTCCCACAGTGGGCATTCCTTGATAACGCGCCATCGATATATTGGGCCAACGTTATCTAAATCGCGTGCACATGTGGGTGTTTCATGCATTGCATCACAAGAGACATTGCATCGCATGAAGTATATTACATTGTTGGTAGTGATGAGAGGATGTTTACATATTGTTGATGTTGGTATTTTATAGATGAGTATATATCATTGGGTGATGGATTATTCATTGATGGCTGATTCTGTGATTGTATTTATCATTCTTTATGAGTTTGATTATCTATTGTGAGCACGTTAACTTTTAGCTCACACCCACACAGACTGTTTTGACAAGTAACGTGGAGATGGCGGTTCGGTTCACTGTAATCTTGGTCCTTGCCTTGATGGCATTTATGTCGGTGTCAGGATGTCGAGTCTTGGGGCTTGGGAGAGTTTTGTTGTCATATTTTTGGATTCTTAGTTATGTTTTAAATGGGACGTTGAGTCTTGATGTAATGTTTTTTATGAACATGGTATGATAGTAGAGCATTTGGAGGATTGTTGATTGTTTTTCAATTGGTCATGTATTGATGATTTGTTGTTTCCTTTATGTATGTTGGGGCGTTTACTATATTTCTTTCTTACTATTATTATATTCCGTTGCGTTCTCTTTTTCGATTAGGTGTTAAGGTATCGTTCGCAGGTACAGTAATCTATACGATCACGCCTCGCCTAATGTGACATAATTAATGTCTAATTAGGTTGGGGGTGTGACAATTAATATAAAATATATGCAATGCATGAGACAATAGATAAAAACAAAGAAAAATATGAAACAAAAATTAATAATAACAAAAATGGAATAAATGAAAACAAATGACATCACTTTCAATAGATTCCACTCAAATGAACTCAACGGGTTTCTTAAAATTTTCCTTCAAAAATTCTTTTCTAAAATCAACTCTCTAAGGTTTCGTAAAAAGTTTTTCTCTTTAAAAGTCCCTTCCCAAATCAATTTTTCAAAGGATTTTCCAAATATTTTCCTCCAAAAAGTCCTCAAAAGAGTTTCTTAACTTTTTCCCTCCAAAAGTTTCTTTTTCAAAATCAACTTTCAAATTTTTTCTAACCCCCTCTTTCCAAAGGTTCATTTTCAAATCATTTTCAAAATCTCCTACGGTTCTTAAAGGTTTCCCTCCATAATATATTTTCAACATCTGAGTCAAAAATCCTTTTCCGAATCAAATCTCAAACTTTTCCAATCCTTCACAAAGGCTTGCTAATTCTATTTTCCAGAAAAATCTCTATTCCAATTAAGTTTAAGGTTTTCCAAAATTCTCAGTCGAAACAAATCGTCAAGAATTTTCATACTTCAATCGCACCTCCTTCTTCCAAAATTTCTATCAAATTCCAAGGTTTTCTGAGCTTCTCCGTTTCACAAGTTTTCTAAGTTCATTTTCAGAAGATTTTCCCAAGTTTTTCCTCCGAATTTTGTTTTCTAAAAATCTCCTCAATTTTTCTATCCAAAATTTTTTAAAAGAGGTCCCTGAGTTTCTTAGGGTCTTTTCTGCCAAAAAAGCCCCGCCCTCAACGGTTTTATATCTTTTTCCTTCAAAAAATTTTATTTGAAAAATTTTTTAACTTTTTTCTGAATTTCAAAAATTTTTGGCAGAGTTTCTCTTAAAAATAGTCCCTAAAATGCCCGCGACACTAGAACCAAACACAAACCATGCACTTCACAGCATCACAATCACATAGCACCAACACCCGTCCACATTTTTTGAATTTTCAAATTTTCAAAAGACATGTTTTATTTTTCAAAACACCAATGGGTTCCAAAGTTGCCACCAAATTTATCAAAATCATTTCAAATATTTTCGTATTTTTCTAAATATTAAACTCTAATAATTCCATCAGTTTCTTAAATTTTCTTAATTTTCTCTATTTTTCAAGTATTTTTCTATTTTCTAAAAAATAAAAAATTCACCGAGTTTTCAAAAAATCACGAAATTTCACACGGCTGTTAAACACATTCTTCTAAGGCACATAGGATACAAATCTAGTCAAAAAACTCAATACTCAAAGATGTAGGGACAAACCCACAATTCTTACAGAAACTCCCTTTCACATAATCATGTAAAATTGCTCTAACTAAATCAAACAGGCATCAAAACATCAAAATAACACCACTAGAGTGTTCAAAACACATCAAAGCAATGATTTCGACTATTACCACGACTCAAACGGAGTTTTATATGTCAAAATCAACATAACACCAAAAATTCACCTCTTGGGGTTCTACGGCGAAATCTTCTTCTCCAGTGACTTTTTTGGTGACGGTGACTACCTCCGATAACTCTCTGAGGTCCCCAAATGTCACTTCTTGAATGTCCAAGTCAATCCTCTTGCAATGGCTCTCAAATTTTTGAAAAATCTTTCAAAACCCGTGAAGCTTCGAATCTAAAATTTTGCTAGTTTTAATCCTAGGCCTGGCGTCACTAGCAGGGTGCCAAAGCAAATTTACCAAAGGCGCCACTACTAGTGGTGCCAAGTTCCAAATCCAGGCAGTTTGCCTTTTTCCCGCCAAACCTTGATTTAAAACACCCCCTTGGGCCAAATATCCATTTTCAAACTCGGATTTCCAAAAAATTTCCAAAGTTCGTCCCTTAGTTCGCCTCGCGGTCAACATGGGACTCGTACTTTATCATTTTCTATCTTCGATAAGCAAAGACAGAAAAAGAGGGGCAGCTGTAAGCACCCCATTTTTGCCTGCTCGGCAATCTCTAGCCTGTTCGAACTCACATTCAAATCAACATAGACATGTTTAAGTTCAAATCAATTTTTTGAACTCAATTCAATTAATCCATCACTTCATGGGCCTATTGGGCCCAATAGAGGCAAAATGACTAAAATGCCCTTGTGGCATTGCTCGGTCTAATTCCCATTGGCACGTCTTCTTAGAGACAATAATTCCCTATTTCAATCTCAAACTCAACTTCAAGTTGTATGACCATCCAATTCGGCATGTTTTTTGAGAAACTCTTTGGAGCAGTAAGTCCTTTCAAACTCGTTGACCGGGATAGAACCCAAGTCCCCAAGATGGCAGAACGTTCCACCTTTGGTGCCTGCTAGCCCACCAATGAAGAATGTTCATTATTCGGCATGTCTTTCTAGAAAGTTGCTTCCTCAAACGATAAATCTACCTAGCAGCTTACCGAGATCAGGTAGTCTTCGAAATGAACGCAAACCGTTAAAATGGCAGAAACACTCATAAACATCACAACCGTCAAAGTGGCGGAAACACTCGTAAACAAGTCGACATTGAGAATTGTCAACAAACCCTCTATGTCATGGGACCGAACTCACCTCTTGGCCGTGACACGTTTACCAAAGGATGAGATAAATTTGGAAACCAACTCATCACAAACCATCAGAGTGACAAAAACATTCAAAACCCAAGTCAACACTAGTGCATGCTAGCCCACTTTGGTGAAAAATGACAAAACTGCCCTTGGGGCCATTTATGGCACATTTCTCGAGAAAGTACCTAAGTCCTCAAAGCTGTAAGTCCACCCTTCCTAGATCATCCCAAAGATGATCTAACATGTTCAAGTGCCTTCTAGTCGATTCTGGACTAATTCCAGAACCATTTGGTCGAAATGACCATTTCACCCCTAGGCATCCGAGTACCTCCAAGAACTACACCGACTCTGAGCATCAAACTGGTAACCTCCCAAGACTGCTTCTAATAGTATTCACAACCTTCTAATACCTTTTCGGATCATTTCGAGTCAATTCTGACAAAACCGGTGCAAAATAACCGTTTTATTCCTAGTGGGCCGGTCGCTTTTTCCAACCACATCGGCTCTAGGTATCAAAGTGGCACTCCCTTGGAACACTCGGGATAGTGCTTCCAACCCTCAAGTCCTCTTATGGGTCATTCCAAGTCCATTCCGATGGTTTTCCAGTCTACTTGACCGTTTTGCCCCTAATAGCTCGATCGACAATTCCGACCATATTTTTCAAGTCTGTTACCCCTAGGATACTATTTTAGGGGTTTCTACCCATTTTTTGCCTCCCGACCTGGCCTTCCAGAACATTCCCAAACCTTCCGGAGTAACTCCTAGTGGAGCCAAGCTAAAAAAATGCATGGTAATCACTAGGACAGGCACCAAAATCTTCTACCTTGCGTATCACGGGTCGAAGATATATTTCTTGCCACCTTAAAAGGTTTTCTAAGTGGCTAGTGCCACTCTTGGTGGCGCAAGTACATTTTTAAGCGTAACACTACTGTAACAGGCGCTAGGTCAGTTTAAAGTGTCTATAAATACAGAGCCTCCCCCTATGTGAAAAAGGTTGGCAATCTAACTCCCGAAACTCTATCTCTTGATATATAGACTTTGAACTCTCTTTAAACCCTAGCTCTCTTAGGCCTCCTCAAACCCTAGCCTCCGTACACTCTAACCCTAACATACATACACTCTATACACTCATATACGAGCCTCCAAGCCGACCATTGAAGATTCAAGGTGTTGCACTCTCAAAGCTCTCGAAGATCAAAGCAAAGTAAAGTAAATAAAGCAAGCAAACAAAAGAAGACATAAGGTTAGTTTTCTATTTACATTTATGCAATTCTCCCTTTCTCTCTTCTCCCTCCTAACCCACTTGAGTTTTCTTCTATTTTAATCCCCTATCTTCTTCCACCCCCCACCCCCCCTCCTCTTTTTTGCATGCTTAAAACAAGGGAATTCCCGATCCATGTGTAGGAAGAATGGTTGAAAGTCACCGTGTCGAGGGCTTTCTTCTAATTCAACCTTAGACCATATGGATTCGGCCCCCTTAATTATGTGGTGAAGCCAACCTTATATGTTCATGACCCTACTTGCATTGTGCATATCATACTCATACATCTTTTCCAAATTGTTTTCGAAACTTGTTTTCAAAACTTACAGCAAAATTCCTTTCAAAACTTGCATTAAAAATTTTCCCTTTTAAACTTTTTTTCAAAAATCACAATCTTAATATGATTCTAGCCACACTATGGTTAGAATTGTTTTAGGAAAGTGTTACATAAGTTTGGGGTGTAAACCCTAAAATCGATTTTATCAAAATCACAATCCTAAGGTGATTCTAGCCATTCCATGATTAGGGTTGCTTTCAGAAAGTGTTATATTTAATGAGACCAATATGGTCCATATTTTCAAATCTTTGTTGCTTTCAAAACCACAATCCTAGAATGGTTCTAATCTTCCTATGGTTAGAGTCATTTTAAGAAAGTGAGATATTTTTAGAGACTTGTAAGGTTTCATATTCTATTCCCTTTCCAAATTGCTTTTTCAAATCTCTTTCCAAACTTTTTTTTCAATCTACTCCTAAAACGCTTTTAAAAATCTCCTTCTAAAACTTTTCTTTCTAAAAGTTCCACTTTCCAAAACTTCTTTTCAAAACTCCTTTCCAAAAAGCTCTCTTCAAAATTCTACTTTCTAAAAACGCTCTTCAAGGTTTCCCTCCTAGAAATTTCTTTTAAAAGATTTACTTTTCAAAATCTCTTTTTCTTGAGGTCCAAGCCAAGCTCTAGAGCCAATGATTAGGAAACCCTAATTTTCACTTTCCTTTTCTACATCAAATCTTAGATTTCCAAAATCTCTTTTCTACACCAAAGTCATAGCTTTCCAAATCTAACGTTTCTAAAACTCCACTTTTCCAAATCCGTGTCAAATCTAATCCTCCAACTTAGGAAACCAAATCTAGTATTCCAAGTTAGAAAACCAAATCCAATCTACCAATTTAGGAAACCAAATCAAATCCTCTAATTTTAGAAACCAAATCAAATCATCAATTGTTGAAAGTAAAAGCAAATCATCTCTTTAGGAAATAAGAGTCAAATCTTTCTTAATTCAATCGTTTCCTAATTCCAAACTTTCCTAATTTTAAACCTTTTCAAATTTTAACTTTGTAAATCTCAAATTTTCAAATCTTTTTAAATTTAAAACTTTTCTAAGCTCAAATCTTTCTTAAAATGGAACTTTCCTAAAATGAAACTTTTCTAATTTGAAAACTTTCCTATTTTGAAACTTTCCAAATTCAAAGATTTCTAAAATTCAATCTTTCTTAAACCTTAAATTTCCAAACGCTTTCAAGTCAAATGTTTAAGCCATGTCTTTTCCAAGTCAAATCTTTCTAAATCAAATCAAATCTCTTTCCAAAATTTTTCTTAAATCCAACTTTCCTAATTTGAGTCTTTCCTAATTCAAACTTTTCCTAAATCCAACTTTCTAAAATCGAACTTTTCAAATCTAAATTAAACCTTTCCAAGTCAATTACGTGTTCCAATGCTAGGTTACCTAAACCTTAGGATACCTAAACCCTAGTTCAACGCTTATCCTAAGTTAGGAAGCTTAAACTCCTTTCTAAAACTCTTTTTTCTAAACTAAGATGGTTTTCCAATTTCAATCTAAGTCAATATGTTTGCAAAACTCAACTTCTTCATTCTTAAATCAAGTCCAAGCTCTTCTTCCAAGTTCCTTCTTTTTAAATCGAAGTCAAATCTAAGGTCAATTTTAAGTCTAAGTTTCAATTTCGAATCTTTTATTTCAAGTTCAAGTCAAACCCTTTTTCAAATTAAATCTCTTTTCAAAATGAAACTCTTCTCAAATCAAACTTTCCAAAACCTCAAAGTGTCTATTTTCAATCGAACTCTTGTGTGAACTACAATTGACCTGATTCCCAAGAATGAATACGTAGGCAACCCTTATGGGTGCGATCACAACTTTTTTCAAACTTCCAATTTCATAATCTATTTCAAGTTTCTAATTCAAAAATCTATTTTCTAATTTCTAAAACTTTCTTTCAAACTTCAAAGTCTTCTTTTCAAATCTATTTTCAAAATCAAATCAAATTCTTGCACCTGCAAATCATGCATCATGTCAAACTTCTTTTCAAAATTCTTTTCCAAAGTGGATAGTTTTGGATATTTATTAATCAAAAATTTCGAATGAGTGAACCTAGAGTTAATAGACGTGTAGATACCGCAAGAGCGGGGTAGGGTGATGGCTTAATGCGTCTTCCCTACACATAACCAACCTCTGAGCCTAGATCACTGTTTTCAAAGACCAAATGGAGTTGTTTTCAAAAAAGAGCTTAAATATTTTCAAAGGTTGCCAAACAACTTATTTTCTTAAAAATCATCTTTTGAGGAAGTTTTCAAAATCCTTTCAAAAACCTTAAGTGTAATCTCCAGATTATGCTTAGTTTTAGGTGACCTACCTTACCTTAATCAAGTTAGGTGGCGACTTCAAACTTTTTCCGAAAGCCTTTAATCAAATCAATTTCTAATTCAAACCTAGTCGCATTCGTCCTTCTAGGAGGATGAGTTCTAACAAGAAAACATTGTGTTTTTCTCACTTGTCTTTTTCGAGTGCGAAAAATCAGGGCACGATGGGGGGAGAATAGAAGACAAGAAACAAAAGATAAGTTAGTGTCTTGATTTGAAAATTTTTATGCAATGAATGTCCTAAGGGTGCCATTGTTCTTTGACCGGGACTAAACATGATGCGTTGGCTCACTTTTGAAGATAAGAGGTTGCCCATGTATGTAAATACCATACCTATGTCTAGAATTAATCATACATTCATACATGCATCCATGGAAACAAAGAAAAGGTAGTAACCTAATCATTGAATTCGAGCTTGAACATATGTAATTGAAATATATTGTAATAGGGGGAAGGGGAACATTTTCCTTAGGACCTTCACCTATCTACTTTACAATTGACACCCTAAACTACTCTTCGAGTCTTTGGATTCGCCTTCTTCAGGTTTAATGTTGAGGAGGTCATTGAGAGACCTTGCTTTTTGGTTGCCCCTTATCTTCTTGGCAACCCTGTCTCTGTGAGCATATAGAGATTAAGGCCCCTCTTCTTCGAATGACTTGAAATACATGTCATAAGTCATTAGGGTTATGTGGAAACCCTTAGGATTTTGGTAGGTTTTATGCAAGAGAGAGTAATCTCGGTGTCACTCTCTATGGGTTGATCACATGCATGAGAATGCATTCACTCGAGTTACTTTGAAACTCTTATCTTAAAATGGAGTATTGAATGCATGTCCATGTATGCAAGAGTATAAGGAGAGAGAGCACAATAGTGAAGTAAATATGCATGCATGAGCATTACATAAGTATTATAACGGTAAGAAGGGACAAGAATAAAGGAAAGTGAAGCAGTTGCCCTTTCCTCCATGGTTTTGAAATTGACGTGAGTATCTTAAATCCGGCAAAGGTTTGGCTATGCAGGGTTTCTCTTGAGCATTAGGTTGAGGGTTTAATAATGCTTCCTAAGAAGGCTCAGTTGCTGGATTTTCAAACCTAGGCCCACACCCCGAGGTGGTGCCATTATCGATTGGTGATCCGAGCTGGGGAACCATCAAGAGGCCGCAGGCTAAGAAACTGACACAACATTTGCCCACAAATAATATATCATTCCCCCTTCTAACTGGAAAAGACGTAACCAAGTAAAAAAGAAAATATACAAATGTGAGTACACGTGCAGTGTATGCGTGAAATTTTAAAAAACAGAGAAAAATGGCCCAACAACTCTCATTCATCCTATCCATTCCATCCTATTCATTCATGACATTAATGGCAGTTAATATGACATAAAATAAAATGTGAACAAAGGGTCCACTTACAAAAGAAAATGCACAAAGTCAGTACCATGATGACAAACTTAATGTAAGATTGAATGATTGAATATGAATTGAATGCAAGCAATGACATGCTTTTGAAAATAGCTTTAAAAAGTTTGATTTTGGAAATTTTGAAGTGGACAGAATTGGACAAATTAATCAAAGATTCTAGATGACTGAAGGGTGAATAGACATGATAATGGCCTAACCCTCTAAGCGTCCCCACTGGAGTCGCCACTTGTCCCGCCTTGATTTTTCGCACTCGAGAAAATACAAGTGAAAAAAATATGGTACGCTTTCGTTAGAACTCATCCTCCTAGAAGGGCGAGTGCAACTAGGTTTGAATTGGAAATTGACTTGAATAAGGGCTTTTAAAAAAAATTTAGAGTCACCACCTAACTTTGTTAAGGTGGGTTAGGTCACCTAAAACTAAATGCAATCCGAAGATTAGACTTGGGGTTTTTAAAAAGATTTTGAAAAACTTCCTTAACAAAGGATTTTTTTAGAGAAAACAAGTTGTTTGGCAACCTTTGAAAAGATTTAAGCCCTTTTTGAAAAATAACTCCGTTTGATCTTTCGAAAACAATGACTCCAAGTTCAGATGTTGTTTACGAAGAGAAGATGTACTAGGCTATCACCTTATCTCGCCCTTGCGGTACCTATATGTCTATTCACCCTAAGTCCACTCATTTAGAATCTCTAATTAACAAATATCCAATTATATCCACTTAGCAAAGAATTTTGAAAAAAGATTTGATTTGATGCATGACATGCAAGTGCTAGAAAAGAACTTGAAAAGAGATTTTGAAAAAAAGAATTGGAGTTTTGAAAAAGGCTGTGACTGCACCATAAAAGTTGCCTATGTATCCCTTTGTTAAGAATCTGGTCTGTCGTAGTTTGGACTCAAGGTCCGATTAAAAATAGACACTTTGGGGTCTTGTTTGATTTGAAAGAAACTTTGAGGCCTTTCAAAATTTTGACTTGAAAATAGTTTCATTTGAACTCTGATTAGAAGATTTGAAATTGAACTTTGATTGAAATCGAACTTTGGAATTAACTTTAATTTGAAATCGAACTTGGAATTGACTTTGATTTGAAATTGAACTTGGACTTGATTTGGAAAGATTAAGTTGAGCATTGAAATCATCTTAACTTAAATTGGAGTTTGAAAACCATTTTGGTTTAGAGAAGATTGAGACCTCCTAACTTAGAGTTAAGGTTGAACTAGGGTTTAGACATCCTAGGACTTACGTAACCTAGGATTGAAGCATGCAATTGAAATAGGAAAGTTTGATTTTAGAAAGTTTCAAATTAGAAAACTTTCCAAATTAGAAAAGTTTTGAATTAGGAAAGTTCCAAATTAGGAAAGTTTCCTTTTTAAGAAAGAGTTGATTTTTGGAAAGATTTGAATTTAAAAAGATCCATTTTAGGAAAGTCTTGATGTAATAAAGATTTGAACTTAGAAAGATTTGAAAGCTTGAAATTAGGAAAGATGGAATTTAGAAAGATTTGAAAAGTTGAATTTAGAACATTGAGTTTAAAAAAGTTTGACCTAGGATGGAGATAACTTAGGATTTGGCATCCTAAGACCTAGGGTTTATGCAAAGCACTTGAAAAGATTGGATTTCAATTGAAAAATAAAAGTTTTGTTTTTGGAAAGTTCTTGAAAAAGGAAGTTTTGGAATTTAAAAATATTGAAATTAGGAAATATTTTATTTCTATTTCCTAAAGCAAATGATTGGATTTTATTTTTAAAAATAGAGGATTTGCTTCAGTTTCCAAAATTATAAGATTTGATTTGGTTTTTCATTTAGACAAGATTTGATTTGACTTGGAGTTGGAAATGTTGAGTTTTGAAAATCTTGGATTTGAAAATCTATGATTTTATGTAGAAAAAAAAAGGGTTTTGGAAATCTATAATTTAAGGCAAGTAGAAAGTCATGATTTTAAGAAAGGAATTAGGGTTTCCTAATTATAGATTCCAGCCTTTTGACTTGGACTGCAAGACAAAGAGTTTTCGAAAAGTAGATCTTTGAAAAGAGTTTTTAGGAAATAGATTTGCAAAACTATTTAGAAAGAGGTTTGAACATGGACTTTTGCGAGTCTATTGAATATCTCACTTTCCTAAAACAATTCTAACCATGAAACAATTAGAACCGTTCTAGGGTTGTGATTTTGACAACAACTAGGGTTTGAAATATGAACTATAATGATCATATTGAATGTAACACTTTCCTAAAATAACCCTAACCATGGAATGGCTAGAATCATTTTAAGATTGTGGTTTTGATAAAAACAATTTAGGGTTTGAACCCAAAATTTGGACATTGATGGTCACATTGAATATAACACTTTTCTAAAACAACCCTAACTATGGAATGGCTAGAATTATCCTAGAAGTGTGATTTTGAAAACAAGTTTTGAAAGAAGGAGATTTTGAATGCAAATTTTGAAAGAGAACTTTGATGCAAATTTGAAAACAACTTTAAATGCAATATTGAATACAATGTATGAACATGATAACCACAATCCAATAGGGTCGTGAACACACAAGATTTGACTTCACCACATAATCAAGGGGGCCGAACCCACACCGTCTTAAGTCGAACTTGAAGAAAGGCCCCTCCAGTACGGTGACTTTCAACAACTCTTCCTATGCATGAGCCGGGAGGTTCCTTGTTTCAAGCTTGCAAGAAGAGGAGTTAGAAGATAGGGATTAAAATAAAAGAGAGCCTAAGTGGGTTAGGAAAGAGAAGAGAGAGGGGGATTACATAATCTAAATCGAGAGCCTACCATATCTTCTTTTGGCTTTGATTGCTTTGTTTGCTTCACCTTGAGAGCTTTGAAGATGTAACACTTGGTCTTCAATAGATGTTTGGAGGCTTGTATTCGAATGTATAGGGTGTATAAAGGCTAGGGTTTGAGTGTATGGAGGCTAGAATTTTAGGAGACTTGAAAGAATTATGGTTTTGAGGGAATTCAAGCTCTATTTTCAGAGAGGCAGCGTTTCTGGATTGAGTCTTTTTACATAGGAGGAGGGTCTGTATTTATAGGCAATTTGAACAAGAACTGGCACCTGTTGCAGTGGCGACAGAGTTTTTTTAAGCTTGAAGCCACCAGGAGTGGCGCCAAACCATTTATTGGCTTGGCATCACTACTAGTGGTGCTAGCCACTTAGGCAAGTTTTACAGTGGCAAGAAACATATCTTTTAACCCCAGGGATGCAAGGCAAAAGATTTGAGTGCCTGTCCTAGTGACTACCATACAATTTTTGGCTTAGCTCTACTAGGAGTGACTCTGAAAAGTCTGGGAATGATCCAAAAGGCCCAGAATGGATGGGAATCTCTAAAAGACTGTCCTTAAGGTAAATGGCTTAAGAAAAAATGCCAGGATATTTGAAAAGGTTGACCGGCCCACCAGAGGTAAAATGGTTATTTTGCACCGGGCTCATCGGAATAGACTCAGAATGATCTAAAGAGGTGCTAGAAGGTCAGGAATACTATTAAAAATATCCTCGGGAGGTTACTGGTTTGATACCTAGAGCCGATGTGGTTCTCGAAGGCGATTGGATGCTTAGGGGCAAAATGGTCATTTTGATTGAATGCTTTTGGAATCGGTCCGGAAGTGACTGGAAGGCAATTAAATGTGCTAGATTGTCTTTGGAACATTCTCAAAAGGATGGACTTACTACTCTGAGGACTTAAGTACTTTTTCAAGAAGCGTGCCAAAAGGGCCCAAGGGGTAGTTTTGTCATTTTTCACTAGAGTGGGCTAGCAGGCACTGGTGTTGACTCGCATTTTGAGTGTTTTTACCACTCTGACTGTGTGTGACAAGTTGGTTTCAAAAGGTATCTTGTCCTTTGGTAAACGTGTCACGGCCAAGAGGCGTGTTCAGTCTTGTGACATAAGGATTTTGTTGGCAATTCCTAATGTCTAACTGTTTATGAGTGTTTCCATCACTCTGACGGTTACAATACTTGTGAGTGTTTCCATCACTCTGACAATGTGCATTCATTTCTAAGACTGCCTAATCTTGGGAAGCTGCTGGATGGTCTTATTGTCTCGGGGCCTTAGGTACTTTTTCGATTAATGTGCCGGATAGTGGACATTCTACTTTAGCGGGCTAGCAGGCACCAAAAGTGAACCACTCTACCATCTCGGGGATTTGGGTTCCATCCCGGTTAACAGGTTTGAAGGTATTTATCGTTCCAAGAGTTTTTCTTAGTAAATGCGCTGGACTAGATGGACTTACCGTTTGAGGAATTAACTTTCTTGAAAGACGTGTCCGATTGAGTTTGATTGACTTGGATTGGAAGTGGAACTTGAATTGAGGTTGAAATACGGACTTACCTTCTTTAAAAAGATGTGCCAACTGGAATTGGACTAAGTAAAATCCTAAGGGTATTTTGGTTGTTTTGCCTCTATTGGGCTTGGTGGGCCCGCAAAGCAATTAATTGACTGAATTGAGTCTAGAAAACTGGTTTAGACTTGAATGTGTCTATGTCAGTTTGAATGTGAGTCTAGTCGGGCTGGAGATTGCCAAGCGGGCAAAAATTGGGTGCTTACACCTGTCTTCATCAATGGCTATAACTGCTACTACTATTTCTCATAGCCCTGGTCAGGTGATTGCTCCATCAGCACCACCATCTCCACCTGCAGATCATGCTAATGATGATAAGGAGATGGTCGAGTCTGTTGCTAAGGAGGAGGAGGCTTCTAAGTCTGAGGTTGTCAAGTTGGATGATGTTGAGTTTGATACTACTGCATCCACCGATTGCATTTTGGTAGAGCTTCTTTTAGAGCAGCTACTAGACTCGTGAGGACGTCACACAAGCTCTCTCCCATATTTTGCATCTCTTGACTGAGGTTCATGGACTTCACACATATTTCACCATGATGAGTGGTAATGTCACGGCGATTTATGAGATCTTGGAGTGACAGTTACCTCCACCTCCACCATGGTTTATTGGGAAAGGGTTTTTGAGCTTAGACTATTAGACATATTTTTGCATTATCATGTATCCAGTCTAAAGCTTTGTTTTTGATGTGTGTACTTCATTATCCATGTTCTTTTTATGTTATCTTCATGTTGGATAAATAAAAGTACCTAATTTTGCTTATTTATTCTATCCATTTCTGTGCTACTATTGTCAATTTGTCACAAAAAGTGGGAGTAATATTGGTTATTGGCTTTTAGTTTGTTGTTGCCTCTTATTGCTTGGAGTAATATACTTATTCCTTGCTTGGTGTTATATTTTGTATTCCCACACTTTCTTTTCACGAGTTTTGTTAGTTGTGGATGTGTAGGGCAGCAGATGGATTCTTAAAGACTCTTTGGACATGCTGAAACTTTGATTCATTCTTACATTGTTGTTCCAAGTCTTTATTTGTATATTGCTCTTTATTATGTTCTGTCACATAATTGCCAAAGGGGGGAGATTGTTAGGTTTTTAGATTGGCTAATTTTGAGCAAAAGCACTTTGTATGTAATTACAGCATCTAGATAGATGTGTAAGTGTAGGAATGAATCAAAGTGCTACTGCAAAGACAAAATAAAGAGAATGAAGTTTTTGCAAAGTATTCAAACAGCCTACCAAGGTGTTCAAATAGCAGAGGCATTCAAATGGCTTACTCTAGCATTCGAACAACAAGCTTTAGCATCCGAACGGGTGACCAGACCAATCGAACGCTCGACAAAACTGAGGTCTCCAAGACTCCAATCCTTATCGGGTTAGGAAACCTTTCTACTTTGAGATACACTTTGTCCAAGGCTCTCAAAACACTCCAGACTCTATATAAAGGCTCTAAAGGCTACAAAATTAAATTACATGCTTCAATAGAGATCATATAGCTGTTCAGAGAGCATTATCTTGCCTCCACATTTATTAGAGTGTTTTTTCTAATAAACCAAAACACCTTCACATATATCGTCTTTGGTTAATTCCAAAGGTTTGTGTCGATAGCACAAGAGAACAGTGAATCACATGTTCGAGCGATCAAGTCTAAAACTACTACCATAGTTAGTGATCAACGAGTTAGGTTGTAAATTTATTCTTGTAACTGTTCATCATTCATAGTGTTTAGTACGTTAGTGGCTGTTGTGTGGCTCCGTGGTTTTTTTCTGGTGTATAGGGTTTTCACGCTAAAATCCTGTGTGCCTTATCTAATTACTTTACTACTTTAAAGTTCCACATATGATTGTCATACCTTGATAATTAACCTATTCACATAGTTAAATACTTAGGTTAATTAATCACTACAGGCAAATCCATGCTCCCAGGCCTTTTCATAACCCTCATTCCAATAGACAGAGATGAAAATGACAGGATTCTGTGCATGAAGAGAGATGAATTTATATGAGAATTTGGAAAAGACAAGCCTTTTTCAATTTGCTATTAGACTAGTTCTATCGAAAGAAAGTATAACACAATTAGGCTACATACCATTCTAATTCTCACAATTTAACCTTTATTTCCGAGTAAACCAAACATGTGAGAAACTTTTAGGATTTGCAAAACTTTAGAAACATTAGCCACTTTTTTAAACAATATAAAGTTTACATGTAACCAACCTCCGGATCATAATTCTCTAGTGAGAAGATCAACATATAGTCATATTTTCAAAAGAGCCTAAAAAATTTTCAAAAGATTGCTAAAAACTTTGTTTTCTAAAAACATTCTCTAGAAGGCATTTTCAAAACATTTTTGAAAAACTTAAGTTTAGTACTTGGATTACACTTAGTTTTAGGTAACCTAGCACATCTTTAATTATATTAGATGTGTAAGCACCCTATTTTTGCCCGCTCGACAATCTCTAGCCCAATCGGATCTAGTTTTCAAACATCACAACACATATGAGCCCAAAACGGCTCTTTCAAACTCCAATCCAATCAGTTGTTCGCTTCACGGGCCCATAAGGCCCAATTGAAGCTGAAAAGACCATATTACCCTTAAGCACCCCAGGCAGCTTTCCGAGACCAAGCGGTCTCGAAGACCAACACCATCTAGGTAGCTTCCTAGGATCGGGTGATCTCAGAGACTAACACCTTATCAAATTCCAGACGGTTCATTTCTAGCACTTGCTAGCCCGCCAATGTAGAATGTCTGTCATTTGGTAGTTCTCTGAGACTAGGTGTTCTCGGGAACCAACACCACCCCACAGGTAACTTTCTAAAACCAGGCGTTCTTAGAAACCAACACCACCCTACAAGTAGCTCTCTAAGACCGGGCGATCTCAAGGACCAACACCGCACAGGTAGCTTTCTGAAATCGGGCAGTCTTGGGAACCAACACCTACATCAACACCAGCGCCTACTAACCCGACTCGGTGAAAAATGACCAAACCTACCCCTTAGGCCTCTAAGCATGCCTTGAGAAAGTTTAAAATCCCTTAAGACGGTAAGTCCACCCTTTCAAAGTGTTCCTAGATGGTGAGGCGTACTCAACCTGCCATCTTGTCCAATTTTGATTCTATTCCGGTCAACTCTGGTCAAAATGATCATTTTGCCCCTAGACGCCCCAGCACAGTACAAATCCTACCAAATAGTGAAAAACTCTTCTAGGACCATCCTCTAACAGTTCGGCACGCTTCATATACCACTCCAATCCATCATGACCCTTTTTTGACTAATTCCAATCAAAATAACCGTTTTACCCCTAGTAGCCCGAACGCGCCCCGAAACTACACCAGCTCTGGGTATAGAATGACAGATCTCATTATACACTCTTGTTTAACCCAAGGTGATCCCCACAACGCTAAACATTCTTTACTCAATGAAAGTCCCCTGGAGTGTCTCGCAAACGCTCCGTTGGGGTTGTCTTTTCTCCCAATTCCCTAATTATATCGCATCGTCACAACTCGAGAAATGAGTAAATTAGGAAATTTCCAAAAGCTTGACATAGGTCTTCCCATCGATATGGCTTGATCAAATAGATCGCTTCCTGAAGCCCTCGATTGCAAGGCTCGAAAACTATAATTTTCAGTAACCCCTCGAGCATCTTACAAATGCTCCGCCAAGGTTGTCTTTTTTTCTAATTCCTTGATTACACTGCACCGTCAAATGACTTGAGAAACGCATAAACTAAGAAATTTTTTAAAGTATTTATGTAACACTTTTCATCGGTACGGTCCGATTGAAGAGATTGCTTCCTAAAGGCGCCGATCATATAGCCCACAAATGACCACTTTTGAACATCCGCAGAGCGTATCACAGATGCCCCGCAAATGTGTATTTTTGTGCACACTTCCCGAGACGATATCTCATTATTCGAAATACCTTTCAAGCTTCCCGAAAATTCAAAGTTCTTAAGAAACACTAAGAAAACATCGTGGATGCAACCGATTTCCCTGAATCTTTTTCGAATTGCACAATTAACGAGGCAAAGTTTAAACGAACATTCCCGATGGCGGAGCATATGTTACATGCACCCAGATTTTGATCAAATCGACCAAACTTTGCTTACCCCTTAAGATTTAGCCAGTACAAAGTGTGCCACATGGCATTCAAAGAGAGGAACAATACTGGTGCATATACCACATGCGCTAGGGCAATTTTTGCCCAAGCGCATATGCTACATGCGCCAAGCCCCTCCAGGTTTGCCTATAAATACAGGCTTCCCCCATTGCATATTTCAGGATCGAAATTGGTAGCGAAGCTCTTTGTAGAAATCTCATCTGAACCTCAAATTCCTATATACATCTCACACTTCAAGTACTTAGGTTAGATTCCACCTCCCTTTAACCTATACGCTACACCTATATAGCTTTTAATGCCATAAAAGACATCATTCCAACCCTTTCAAGCCTCTCTAAGGCTATTCAAGCTCAAGTCAAAGCATCCATGGAGGTTTGAAAGTCTTTAAAGGCAAAAGGTAGTATTCTTTGTACATTTTTGCAATCCCTACTGCTCTCTTCTCCCTCCTAGCCTACTTATGTTATTCTCGATTTTAACTCCCATCTTCTACCCCCCTTTCTTGCATGCTTAAAACAAAGAAGCTCTTAGTTCATGCCTAGAAGAAAGTTTGTGAGAGCCACCGTGTAGGGAACCTTTCACAAACCTACTTTAAGATGGTATGGCCTTAGAGCACTTTGCAATTTGGTGAAACCTCTAGCCTTGTATGATTCCATGACCCCTTTGCATATGGTTATCTTGTTCATGTTTTGCATGTTTGGCTTTGTTTTCATGTTCACAACCATTTTTTCAAAACTTTTACTATCTCTTTTCTATATCATTCATAAAGCTCCATATTCAAATGATTCCCTAAAAAATGGTTCTAGAGTTGGTTCCTTAAAGCCTAAGTCAAACCCTCAATTTTGCAACCCTACATGTCATTGTTTTTCAAAGTTGCACTAAAATGACATTTAAACCCTCTTCTTCTATGTTGATTTTCAAGGATTGTACTCTCTTGAACTTTGTGGTTAAAATGGTCCCTTGAAAGCCTCTCTTGAGTGCTCTTCCCATTATCTTGACCATATGAACCTTAGTTCATTAGAGTTTGTTCTATTCACTTCAAAATGGTTTTCAAAACAATCCCCTTCAAAAAGGATTCTCAAAGTTTCACTCTCTTTAATTGGCCTAAAAATAATTTTCCTAAACTATTATTTTCACCATGATTTTTAAAAGTCTTGCTCTTTTGAATATTGTGATTGGAGTGGTCCCATGGAGTCCTCTTTGGAGTGATTTCCTTTAAATCAACCATATGAACCCTTATTCTTTAGAGTGGTTTTTGTCACCTTCAAAATGGTTTTACAAAGCCTCTTTTCTAAAAATAATTTCTAAGGGTGTATTTTCTTTAATTTTCAATCAAAGAAACTTTCAAAACTATCTTGTCTATATATTCATTTTCAAGGTTTTCACTCTCTTAAGTTAGAGGTTATAATGATCCTCATAAGCCTTCCATAGAATGGCTCTTCATTCTTGACCACACAAACCCTACACTTACTAGAGACAAATTTTCATGAAAATGATCTTCTTTAAATTTACATAATTCCTTAAGTTTGTTCTCTACATTTACACCATAATTTTTCAAAACTCATTTTTAAAGTGCATGCATAAAATCACCTTTCCAAAACCACTATGTCAAAACTTTAGTTCAAAATCACCTTCCAACCCTAGGTTAACTTAACCCTAGTTGTCAAACCTTAGTTCAACCAAACCCTAGGTTAACCTAACCTTAGTTTGTTAACCCTAGGTCACCTTAACCCTAGATTAACCTAACCTTAATTAGTTAACCCTAGATCACCTTAACCCTAGGTTAACCTAACCTTAGTTAGTTAACCCTAGGTCACCTTAACCCTAAGCTAACCTAACCCTAGTTAGCCAACCCTTGGTTAACCTAACCCAAGTTAGTTAACCTTGGGTCAACCCAATCTAAGTTAGTAAGCTTCATGGCTCCAATTCAAAGACCCCTTTTCAAATAATCTTTCAACTCAAAAACCATTTTCATAACATGCTTCCAAAAACATCCTACTCTCTTAAGATTTCAAAAATTAACTCCAAAACCTTTTCAAATATCCCCACGCTCCATCTTCAAAAATGTCTCTAAGAAGTTCTCTTAAACTTGTCCCAACTAAAATGACTAGACACTTGACATTTTTTTCAAAAATTATTTTTAAAGTGTTTTTAAAAACTCACAACCTTAAAGCGTCCCCAACCCTTTATGGTTATGGGGTTCCAAGGGAAGCTAATACATTAAATACAACCTCTAAGGTTGTCTATATTAGGGTTCCAAAACCCTAAGTGTTTTCAAAAGCTCTTTTCAAAAATGATTTTCGAACATCACATTCTTGAAACAATCCAAATCCTTCCATGGTTAAAATTGCTCAAGTGTAAGCTAGACATTCAAAAAAGGGTTCTATATCCCTAAAACTTTAAAAAACCAAAGGGAAGTTTTTAGCTCCTTTTTTCAAACATGTTTTCAAAACTCATAGGTGTAGAGGAGTTTATTTCTTTAACGACTAACTTCTTAAAGGTGATGAAACATTAAACATGCCATTCATAAGGCATTCAAACATTATTTTCAAAAGAATTTCAAAGACAAGTTCACAAGAGCATTTCCAATCCAAACTCTACGTCCAAAGTTTTTAAAACAAGACTTCAAAGCTTTTCCAAAGCTCCCTTGAGTTGTTTCAAAAACACTTCAAAACTCCCTTGAGTCATTTTCAAAAACATTCAAAATTGTCTTCAAATCCAATTTCAATAACACTCCAAAAATCCTGAATCCTATTTCAAATGCATTTTTCTAAACTCCCAAGTTTTCCTTTTCCAAAGACCTCAAAGCATCTTCAAAACTTTTCAAAGACCTCAAAGTATCTTCAAAACTTTCTAATGGCCTAATGCACCTCTTTTTTATCGGGCTCTTGCCCGAGCTACGAATGACTTGATTCTCGCCAAATGAGATACGTAGGCAACCTAAAATGGCGCGGTCATAACCTTTATTTCAACCAAAGTTTCCTTTTCAAAATATTCCATCAATTCAAGATTTCTATTTCGAATCTCCTCAAAACTTCCATGTTTTCAAACATTTTTCCTAAAACTTGCATCATGCATAATTCATTCAAAAAGTGATGACCAAACCTCGTTTTCAAAACTCTAAAGTGGATATTAAGTGGATAATAGTAACCGGTTATTCTAGTGAGTGAACAAAGAGTGAGTAGACATATAGGTACCGAAAGGGCAGGGTAGGGTGATGATCTTAGGATATCTTCCCTACACGTAACCAACCCCTGGACCATAGATTTCTGTAATCAAAGACTAAAATGGAGTTATTTTTAAAAAGGGCTTAAAATTTTTCAAAGGTGACCAAACAACCTATTTTCTTAAAACCCTCTCTTGAGGAGGTTTTCCAAAACCTTTTAAAAGCCACCTAAGTTAAATCTTTGGATTATACTTAGTTTTAGATGACTTAACTCACCTTAATCAAGTTAGGTAGCGACTCTCAAACTTTTACCAAAAAACCCTTAAATCAAATCATATTTTCAAGTTCAAATATAGTCGCACTTGTTTCTCTAGGAGGATGAGTTCTAACGAGAGAGCACCGTGCTTTTTCCCAAGCTAATAGGCCTTCGTTAAAAATCGGGGCCCGACAGCTGGCGAGTCACTGGGGAACATTTAGAGGGTTAAACCATTATCAAGTCTCTTCACCCTTCACTCACTCAGAATCTCCGGTTACTTTGTCCAGTTTTATCCACTTTTCAAAATTTTTCTAAGTTTCCTAAACATGATTTTTCAAAAACAAAGTTTTGTCAAATAAGTGTCATCACTTGCATTTATTGCTTACATTCATGCTCTTGCATTGTCAACCATTTGCATGCTCTTGCATTGTTTTCCATATTCATGTTCTTCTATTGACCATCCATTTTATCTTGCATTGAGTTTTTTGAAAAGTTACTAACTCCTTGTATTTTCTTTTGTAGGTGAACCTTTGTTCACATTTCTTTTTATTTCATAATTAACTATCATGTATGTGATGAATGAACAGGATGGGATGTGTGTTGTTGGGTCATTTTCTCTATTTTTGAAAATTCCACACACATCTCACATGCATTTTCATTTTGCATTAATTACCTGGTTACTACCCTTCTAGATAGAAGGGGGAACAGTATATTGACTGTGGGTGGATGCTATATCAGTTTCTTAGCCTACAGTCTCTTGATAGTTCCCCCGCTTGAACCACCAACCAAAGATGGAGTTCACCCTTTCGGGGGTGGACGTCAAAGGTTTGAAGGTTCGGGAACCAAGATTTTTAGGAAGCATTAGTAAACCCCCAACCTCATACTCATGTAGCAACCCATGCATAGCCGAACCACTGCCGGATTTAAGACACACCCGTCAATTTCAAAACCAAAGAGGAAAAGGCAACCGCTTTACATTCCCTTATATTCTGTTTAATTCATACTATTATGCTGCTCGATTTTTGTCATTATGTTATGTGTATATCTCTTCGCATCATAACTGTTCATGCATCCATATTCATTTCAAGACAAGAGTTCACAAAGTTACTCAAGTCATTACATCTTCATGGATCTAATTCACCTTCAGAGAATAGACCAAAGACTTTCTCACTCAAATCAAGCCAACAAAAACTCCTAAGGGTACCAAGTGACCCTAGGGACTCATGGCATGATCAAAGTCATCTCATAAAGAGGGGCCCTAATCCCTCTTTGCTCACGGAGATAGGGTTGCCAAGAAGACAATGGGCAATCCAAAATCACCGTCTCTCACTGACCTCCATCCAAGAAGACGAATCCAAAGACTCAAGAGTAGTTTAGGATTCCAAATGTAAAGATAGGATAGGTGAAAGTCTCAAGAAAAATGTTCCCTCTCCTCATTTCAATATACTTTTGAAAATTTTGTGTACAATGGAAATTCATCTTAATAAAATTATTATTTCTGTTGAATGAACGAATGTATGAATGAATGGCTATAGGTACAGGTATAATATTGCATAGCAAGGGCAAGGCCCTATCTCAAAAGCTTGAGCTAAAGCATCATGCTTGGTCCCCCTCAAAGGGAAGGGGCATCCCTAAGTCGTGCATTGCATAAAATTTTTCTCAATCTAGAAACTAACAAATGATCTCTTTCTTGTTTTTCCTTATTTTTTGTCCCCCCCCCCCCCCCGCCCCGGGTCTCACAAAAGGCTAGAAATAGTTTTTTAGTGAGATTTGCTTGCATTCTAGGTCACCATTGCTACCAAAAAAGGAAAAAGAGAAACACGAGTGCCTCATGTACTCCGAACACCAGTCTGTACTCGACACCGAGCATCACAAATGATGAGCGAAGGCAATACTCCTGATCAATAGAATAGCTCGGTAACACGAGATGTAGTGAATGAGATGAAGGCAAAAATAGACAAGATGTTCAAGCTCGCACATCTAATGGCCTTCAAAGGACCTGCCATGAATACTTTAGCCTCAACGTCCCTCCCCAAAGAAACTGAAGTCATCCTGCCAAGGGTCATCCTGTAAACTGACAATATGGGGAAGAACAAGGAAATCCCCAAAATGGTGCAAATCGAGGAAGGAGAAAAAGATAACCCTGAAACCATCATGTTGACCGCTACACAGAAAAAGAAAGCCTGGATCCCCTCGATCTAAAAATAGAAGGATTAGAAGAGTCCCTGCACAGTTTGTAAGGTCATGATGCCTTTAGTGGGACATCTTATGATGAACTATGTTTCTTCCCCGATCATCCAAGGTCGCCCAAATTCAAAATGCCTGATTTCCAAAAGTATAATGGAAGTGGAGATCCTATGGCTCATCTAAGATTGTATGCAGGCGCATTAAGCGGTCATGGGAATGACTCCAAACTCTTAATACAACTATTTCAACATAACCTGACTGGGTCCACTTTACAATGGTTCGCCCGCTAGGATCTAAGGAAAATAACAACTTGAAACGAGTTGGTCATAGCCTTCCAATCACAATACCGACACAACAGTGACTTCACCATGGATAGGTGTGCCCTAATGATGATGACCTAAGGGGAGAAAGAAAGTTTCAAAAGCTATGCTCTAAGGTGGAGAGAGGCAACTACTCAAGTCAACCCCCCACTAGTGGAAAAAGAGTATGTACAGCTGTTTGTGAATACCTTCTAAGGCCTGTATTATGAACGCTTGTGCCTGAGCATTAGGAAGAGTTTCTCTAAGCTAATAATGTAAGGGAAAATGATCGAGAATGAATTAAAAACTGGCAGAATCACGAACCCTTATTCTAAGACAGGTGAGGGATTCACAAAGGCAACAAAGAAGGTAGCAACCACTCAATATGCTGGTAAGAAAGAAAGAGAGGTATCTGCTATCTTGTTAACACAGCAGCTGATATACAACCCCTAATATCAAGCTCGACGGAAACCACCTGCTCCCATCATCAGTATCCCTACCGCCAATGTCCAAACACCTACTTTTGGACTCGTCGCAGCCCAACCGTACTTCAACCCTAACAGAAACAACTGGCAGAACCAAGAATTCACTCGCTTAGCATGCACTCAAATAGAGGCTTACCATGAGCTCCTTAAAGCCAAGCACCTGAACCCTATACCCCCACGGCCACTGCTAAGTCCGCTGCCTCCAACCTTCAATCTGGCCCTTACTTGCTAATATCACTCTGGAGGATAGGGGCATAACACAGAGTCTTGTTTCTCTTTAAAACACAAAATCCAAGACCTCATTGACAATAAAGTCATCAACACCAAGGAAGCAAAACCTCCCCTGCGCCCAATATCACAGCTAATCCCCTACCGAACCACGCTGTCAATATAGTCATAGAAGGGGAAGCAGACCCAAATGGCATCATAGCTGTAGAATATTTTGAAGAAAAGTTAGAGACTGAGGAAGAAAGTGACTGGGAAGAAGAGCTACTACCATGCCTTATCTATCTTTATAATGCAAATGGAAAGCAAGATCCCCTTGACTGGCCTATAGAAGAATCCATGGAAAACATTCCTACTGATACTGTGTTTGCTGATGGTTGGGGAGATGAATTCCTCCACCCCAAATATGTTGAGGCTAAGCACCACCTAATAGAGGATCTCTTCAACTATGAGGATATAGGCTAGGGCCCTTGGTGAGCCAAAAATACCTGTACCACCATTTGAATTCAGTGAGAATGATCTAGATAGCCTGTTCACTGAAATCGATCAAGTGAATGCCAAAAAAGAGAAAGTCAAGGAAAAGCAACTGCAAGTCCTGGGAGGATGCCTGAGCGCAAAACTCAAGGAAGTTGCAGAAGTTGAGTAAGAAAAAACCAACCAACCGAAGGAGAACCATTAAGGTTCCCAAGACTAGACGTGCAACCTTAATAGCCCAGCTAGAGAAGGGAAAAGAAAAGGAGACATCCCCGATTACACTATGACCATGCACCTTTACCATTCTGTAGTCAATGCATCAATCCGTCCAGCGCAGCCTAGCGAAGAAGTTGGAGGATAGAGCATGGAAGAGACAGGTGTGGTCCCGAAGCCTACCTGAAGAAATGACTATCAAAAGGATGTTCTTTTTGTCAAACTCTGCCTTTACTTTCTGTTAATCCTATCTTTTGTTAACTTTACTTTTAATTCTACTTTTTGTTAATCAAGAGCCTAACATGTACACAAAACCTTTGAACCTCATAATCCACACTAGGTGGAAGCAGGAAGCGGTCATCAGGTACCCTAACTATATAAGGGATCTCAACCCCAGCCCGATAAAATCCAAACATATACTAAAGAGGATCCATGGCAACATGGAAGTCAATGTGCAGCTGTCTCCAATGATGCTCCCCCAAGTACGTCTCCTATGTAGAGGGGCCTCGAAAGGTGACCAGCGACCTAGACAAGAGAATGAGGTCCCTCATGCCAGCATACTGGAGAGATCGATGGTAAAGCACCCAAGTCACATCCTGGGGTCTCAGCAGCTCCAGGTTAGCCCAGAGAACGACAAAATCTATAAGTGGGGACCGCTGGACCACCTGGTGTCTAGCCTATCTCGTGGCCCATGGAAACGCATATGCGGCTAGTAACTCTGGTCGGGGCACTGGCAGATACTCATAACTCCACTATATTAAAGAAAGCCAGAACCCAGTCAAGCTCCCCCGTGCCCCAAACGTCCTAACTCTCATCCCCGGCAAGAAACTGGCAAAAGTGAAGGCACCCCAATCCACATAGTCCAATGCGTTCAAATCCGCTACCAGGCTCACCAATGGTAAAGAAACTGCCGACTTATTATTATTGCAAAATCAACTAAAGATGATATGCAGTACCAGCCGACGCCTTATAATAACCTGATCAGCTTGGGAGGGCTCAAGAGCGAAAACTATCTTTGATGGACATAGAAGCGAAGCCAAAAAACTCGAGCCCATAATCCCTGGCAAATCTAAGAGAAGGCGAGCCTCAGTAGCAATCAAAAACCTTAGGGAAATTGGGATCCCCCTAAAAGACAAGCCAGTAATCATAACCCAGTCAACAAGAGTAAGCCCCAACTCAAAACCTACCAAATGTACGGTCCTGGTCTCCTTAAACCACCTCTCCAGCAACCTAATCACTATCTTATGATCTAGCATGTCTGTCTGGAGTGTCATGAAGGCACCAAAGCTGATTTAGAGAAGGAAATCCTGATAAGAAAAAGTCAACACCAGCATAGCTCTCAAGGTTGAGATACTGGCCCTTCTAAATGACTGTGAGTGGACGAAGGCATCCGACCATAATGCAGGTATAAGCTTAGATGGTAAGCCAAATCTCGCAAGGGTGGGATGTCGGGAATTGCTAACTAGTCGTCTATAAAAGAGGTATCCTTCCACCTTTCGCAGACAGATGTCATACCATACCCCATCCTCGAATCAACAGCAGTATCTACATCCTCCTCAACCCTCTCATCTGGAGTAGTAGAGGATTGTCCCCTCGTAGAACTATTGCTCAAAGTCGTCATACTCGCAGATCGTTGAGGTCGACCATTACTACCTTGGGCAAAACCGCTCCTGCAAGTGCTGCCCTCCCCAAGCTCAACCCGCGACACCTTCCCATGGCACCTCCTCTGGGAACCGTCATTGCTTGCCTCCGATATCCTAAAAAGCAACAAGAAAGAATGTAGAAATTCGATCAGCAACAAGATATGTATGAAAGCAAAAAGCAAAAAAAAAAATATATATATATATATATACAATGAAAAAAAAGAAGGAAAAAAGCAAATAATAAATAAAATAAAATAAATAAAAAGGAAGAAAAATAGAAAAAGAAAAGAAGAAAAAAAAAAGAGCTGAGGCCCTATCCATTCCTCCAGTTCTATTTCAAAGTTTCTATGGTTTTTCGAGTTTTTACCTCAAAAAGTTCTATTTCAAAAATTCAAACCGGCTTCCCAAGTTTTCTCCTTCAAAAGCCCTGTTTCAAAAAGTTTTCTAACAGGTTTTTGAGCTTTTTCCTCAAAAAGTTCCATTTCAAAATTTCAAACCGATTTCCCAAGCTTTCTCCTTCAAAAGCCCTGTTTCAAAATTTTCTAACGGTTTTTCAAGTTTTTTTCTCAAAAAGTTGCATTTCAAAATTTTAAACTAGTTTCCTGGGTTTTCTCTTTCAAAAGCCCTGTTTCAAAACAAAAAATTTTCCAAGGTTTCCCAGGCTTTCTCTTTCAAAGGTGTAGTCCTCAAAAGTAACTACTTTTTCTAGGAGTCTTAGAGTCGAAACATTGAATTTTTGAAGGGTCTATACTTTTTGAAAAAAACATTCAGCGGATTTTTGCCTTAAAAAAGTTACTATCCCAAAATTCAACAGATCACAAACACATCACCAAGGTTCCGCGAGCTTTAAACAACATCAACCGACACCATCCCATCCTCCATGGCACATGACCCACAATGGAAGACAATTGTGGGTCAATTTCTTTGTTTTTTTTCAAAAGTTTCCAGTTCTGTTTTATTTTCTAACATTTTTTGAAAATGCCCCAAACACTTAAAAAGATCCCCATAATTTTCTAAAAATATCCTATACTTTTTTTGGCCTTCAATAGGTTTAATTTTTCAATTTTTCTTAATTTTTCCTATTTTTCTTAATTTTTAAAAATTCAAAATTTTAAAATTTTTCAAAAAATTACGAAACTTCATACGGTTGTTTTATACATTTTTCTAAGACATCCAATATGAAAATCAAGCATAAACACGTAAAACCCTAGCCTACACAAATAATTTTCTAAATCTTGCTGGAAATCATTTTACAAAACATGCAAAATTGTTCCAAACTCATCCAAGTCATCACCAAATCACAAAAATGATCTACCCATTACATTCTAAACATCCTAAAACGGGCACATATACATCGAAATTGACAAAATTTTAAGAAATCTAAACTTAGGGTCTCCGGTGAAGATCAAACTTTCAAGGTTGTCTGTTACATGCACCAGACAAATTTTCAAGACACTCCAGACAGACAAATTTTCAAGACACTCCAGACAAATTTTCAAGACTTAGGGTCTCCGGTGAAGATCAAACTTTCAAGACAAATAAGGTTGTCTGTTACATGCACCAGACAAATTTTGGTGATGACTTGATAAGGTTGTCTGTACTAGCGCATGTGTTACATGCACCAGGCCCTTTCAAGTTTGCCTATAAATACAAGCCTCCCCCTTTGCATATTCCAGGATTGAAATTGATAGCGAAGCTCTATAGAAATATCTTCTGAACCTCGAATTCCTATATATATTTGACACGTCAAGTACTTAGGTTAGATTCGACCACCCTCTAACCCATACACTACACCTATAAAGCCTTCACTGCCATAAAGACCTCATTCCAGCACTTTCAAGCCTCTCTAAGGCTATTCAAGCTCAATTCAAAGCATCCATGGAGGTTTGAAAGGGTTCGAAGGTAAAAAGTAGTATTCTTTTTACATTTTTACAATCCCCACTCCTCTCTTCTCCCTCCTAGCCTACTTGGGCTATTCTCTATTTTAACCCCCATTTTCTATCCCCCTTTCATGCATGCTTGAAACAAGGAAACTCTTAGTTCATGCCTAGAGAAAAGTTTGTGAGACTCACTGTGTAGGGAACATCTCACAAACCTACTTTAAGATGGTATGGCCTTGGAGCACCTTGCAATTCGGTGAAGCCTCTAGCCTTGTATGATTCCATGACCCCTTTGCATATGGTTATCTTGTTCATGTTTTGCATGCTTGGCTTTGTTTTCATGTTCACAACCATTTTTTCAAAATTTTCACTATCTTTTTTCTATATCATTCATAAAGCTCCATATTCAAATGATTCCCTAAAAATTGGTTCTAGAGTTAGTTCCCTAGAGCCTAGGTCAAACCCTCAATTTTCACACCTTAGAAAACCCTCTTTTAGTCACTTGACTTTATTTTGCAACCCTACATTTTATTACTTTTCAAAGTTGCACTAAAATAACTTTCAAACCCTCTTCTTCTATGTTGATTTTCAAGGATTGTACTCTCTTAAACTTTGTGGTTGAAATGGTCCCTTGGAACCCTCTCTTGAGTAGTCTTCCCATTATCTTGATCATATGAACCCTAGTTCATTAGAGTTTGTTCTATTCACTTCAAAATGGTTTTCAAAACAATCCCTTTCAAAAAAGATTCTCAAAGTTTCACCCTCTTTAATTTGCCTAAAAATGATTTTCCTAAACCATTATTTTCATCAAGATTTTTAAAAGTCTTGCTCTCTTGAATATTGTAGTTGGAACGGTCTCATGGAATCTTTTTTGGTGTGATTTCCTTCAAATTAACCATATGAACCCTTATTTTTTTAGAGTGGTTTTTGTCACCTTGAAAATGGTTTTACAAAGCCTCTTTTCCAAAAAATAGCTTCTAAAGATTTATTTTTTTTAATTTTTAATCAAAGAAACTTTCAAAACTATCTTGTCTATATATTGATTTTCAAGGTTTTCACTCTCTTAAGTTAGAGGTTATAATGGTCCTCATAAGCCTTCCGTGGAATGGCTCTTCATTCTTGATCATACAAACCCTACACTTTCTAAAGACAAATTTTTATGGAAATGATCTTCAAATTTACATAATTCTTTAAGTTTGTTCTCTACATTTACACCATAATTTTTAAAAACCCATTTTCAAAGTGTAGGCACAAAACCACCTTTCCAAAACCACCCTTCAAAAGCACCTTCTAACCCTAGGTTAACTTGACCCTAGTAGTCCGACATAGTTCAACCAAACCCTAGGTTAACCTAACCTTTGTTTGTTAACCCTAGGTCACCTTAATCCTAGGTTAACCTAACCTTAGTTAGTTAACCCTAGATCACCTTAACCCTAAGCTAACCTAACCCTAATTAGCCTTCCCTAGGTTAACCTAACCCGGGTTAGTTAACCTTGGGTTATCCCAACCTAGGTTACCAAGTTTCAACGCTCCAATTCAAAGACCCCTTTTCAAAAAATCCTTCAACTCAAAAACCATTTTCATAATATGCTTCCAAAAACATCCTACTCTCTTGAGATTTCAAAAATCAACTCCAAAACCTTTTCAAACATCCCCACACCCCATTTTCAAAATTATCTCTAAGAAGTTCTCTTAAATTTGTCTCAACTAAAATGGTTAGACACTTAACATTTTTTCCAAACACTATTTTCAAAGTGTTTTCAAAAACTCACAACTCTAAAGCGTCCTCAAACCTCTATGGTTGGGGGATTCCAAGGGAAGATGATACATTAAATACAACCTCCAAGGTTGTCTATATTAGGGTTCGAAAAACCCTAAATGTTTTCAAAAGCTCTTTTCAAAAATGATTTTCGAACACCACATTCTTGAAACAATCATAATCCTTCCATGGTTAGAATTGCTCAAGTGTGAGCGAGACATTCAAAAAAGGGTTCTATAACCCTAAAACTTTAAAAAACCAAAGAGAAGTTTCTAGCCCCTTTCTTCGAACATGTTTTCAAAACTCATAGTCTTAAAAGAGTTTAGTTCTTTAATGACTAACCTCTTAAAGGTGATGAAACATTAAACATGCCTTTCATAAGGTATTCAAAAACTATTTTCAAAAGAATTTCAAAGACAAGTTCACAAGAGCATTTCCAATCTAAACTCAACCTCCAAAGTTTTTAAAACAAGACTTCAAAGCTGTTTCAAAGCTCTCTTGAGTTGTTTCAAAAACACTTCAAAACTCCCTTGAGTCAATTTCAAAAACATTCAAAACAGTCTTCAAATCTAATTTGAAAAACACTTCAAAAAATCCCGAGTCCTATTTCAAAGGCAATTTTCTAAAACTCTCAAGTTCTCCTTTTTCAAAGACCTCAAAGTGTCTTCAAACATTTCCAAAGACCTCAAAGTATCTTCAAAACTTTCCAATGGCCTCAATGCTCCTCTTTTCTATCGGGCCCTTGCCCAAACTACCAATAACCTGATTCTCGCCAAATGAGATACGTAGGTGTAAGCACCCCATTTTTGCCCAGCAATCTCCAGCCTAACCAGATCCAGTTTTCAAACATTGCAATGCATACGGGCCCAAGACGGCTCTTTCAAACTCCAATCCAATCAGCTAGTCACTTCTCCGGCTCACAAGGTCCAATCAAAGCCATAAAGATCATCTTGTCCCTATGCATTCTAGGCAACTTTCCAAGACCCGGCAGTCTCGGGGACCAACGCCATCCAGGTAGCTCCCCGAGATCGGGCAATCTCGGGGACCAACACCTTATCAAATTCCAAATGGTTCATTTCTGGCACCTGCTAGCCCGCCAATATAGAATGTCCATCATTCGATAATTCTTCAAGACCAGGCATTCTCAGGGACCAACACCACCCTCACAGGTAGCTTTCTGAGACTAGGCATTCTCAAAAACTAACACCACCTTACAGGTAGTTCTCTAATACCAGGCGATCTCAGAGACCACCACTGCACAGGTAGCTTTTTGAGATCGGGCGGTCTCAAAAACCAACACTTAGGTCAACACCGGCACCTGCTAGCTCGACTCGGTAAAAAATGACCGAACCGGCCCTTTGGGCTCTAGGCACGTCTTGAGAGAGTTCAAAATCACTCAAGATGGTAATTCCACCTTTCCAAAGTAATCCTAAATAGTTAGGCATACTCAACACACCATCTTGTCTAATTCTAGTCTCATTCCAGTTAACTCCAATCAAAATGACTGTTTTACTCCTTAACCCCCCAACAGAGTACGAATCCCACCAA
The DNA here is from genome assembly GCA_033060915.1 of Euryodendron excelsum. NCBI lineage: Eukaryota > Viridiplantae > Streptophyta > Magnoliopsida > Ericales > Pentaphylacaceae > Euryodendron > Euryodendron excelsum. Next base: position 16,180,797 of record CM065384.1, on the reverse strand, counting down.
ATAATGAAAAAACTCTTCTAGGATCATCCCCGAACAACCTAGCACGCTTAACATAACACTCCAATCCATCCTGACCTTTTTCAATTGAGCTCGGTCAAAATGACCATTTTGCCCCTAGTGACCCAAACGTGCCCCGAAAGTACACCAGTCCTAGGGTATTGAACGGCGGGTTTTATCATACACCCCCATTTAACCTAAGGTGGACCTTACGACTCCAAACACTCTCGACTCAACGAAAGTAGCCCTAGAGCGTCTCACAGACGTTCCACCAGGGTTGTCTTTTCCCCCGATTCCCTGGTAATAATGCACTGTCAAACGACTTGAGAAATGGGTAAACTAGGGAATCCCCAAAAGCTTGTCCATAGGTTTTTCTATCAATACGGCTCAATTAAATGGATTGCTTCCTGAAGCCCCTCATTGCATGGCTCGAAAACTGCCACTTTTAGTGACCCCCAGAGCATCTCACAGACGCTTCGCTAAGATTGACTATTTCTCCAATTCCCTGATTATAACACACTATCAAACGATTTGAGAAATGCATAAATTAGGAAATTCCTGAAAGTATTTTCAGAGCACTTTCCATAGATACGATTCGATCAGAGAGATCGCTTCCTAAAGGCCTCAATCATATGGCCCACAAATGACTACTTTTGAACACCTGCAGAGCGTATCACAGACGCTCTGCCAAAATATGTTTTCATGCATGCTTTTCGAGATGATATCTCACTCTTCCAAACACCTTTTAAGCTTTTTGAAAACTCAAAGTTTACAAGAAATCCTAAGAGAACACCATGAACGCAACCGATTTCCCTGAATCCTCTTCAGTTGGCACAATTATCAAGGCAAAGTTTAAACGAACATTCCCGACGGTGGAGCATATGCTATATGCGCCCAGATTTTGATCAAATCAATCAAATTTCATTTAACCCTTAAGATTTAGCTAGTACAATGAGTGTCACATGGCATTCTGCTAGTGGAACAGTACTACATGCGCCAGGTCTCCCCAGGTTGCCTATAAATACAGGTCTCCCCTTTTGCATATTCCAAAATCAAAATTGATAGTGAAGCTCTACTAAAACTACTCCAGAACCTCAAATTTCTATATATATCCCACACTTCAAACACTTAGGCTAGATTCCACCTCCCCCTAATCTATACACTACACCTATATAGCCTTCAATGCCATAGAATACCTCCTTCCAGCCCCTTCAAGCCTCTTCAAGGCTATTCAAGCTCAAGTTAAGGCTTCCATGGAGGTTTGAAAGTGTTTAAAGGCAAAAAGTAGTATTCTCTTTACATTTTTGCAATCCTCACTCCTTTCTTCTCCCTCCTAGCCTACTTAAGCTATTCTCTATTTTAATCTCCATCTTCTACCCCCCTTTCCTATATGTTTGAAACAAGGAAGCTCTTAATTCATGCCTAGAGAAAAGTTTGTGAGAGCCACCATGTAGGGAACTTATCACAAACCTACTTTCAAATGGTATGGCCTTAGAGCATCTTGCTATGTGGTGAAGCCTCTAGCCTTGTATTATTTCATGACCCTTTTGCATATAATTATCTTGTTCATGTTTTTCATGCTTGGCTTTGCTTCATTTTCCCAAAGTTTTTATTATCTTTTATCTCTATGGCATTCTCAAGTTCCATATTCAAATGTTTTCCTAAAAATGGTCCTAGAGTTGGTTTCTTGAAGCCTAGGTCAAACCCTCAATTTTCACAGTTTAGGAAACCCTTTTTAAGTCCCTTGACTTCATTTTGCAGCCCTAAATTTCATTGCTTTTCGAAATTACATTAAAATGGTATTTAAACCCTCTTCTTCTATGTTGATTTTTGAGGGCTTTACTCTATTGAATTTGGTGGTTGAAATGGTCCCTTGGAAAACTCTCTTGAGCGGTCTCCCCATTATCTTAACCATATGAACCCTAGTTCCTTAGAGTTGACTCTATTCTCTTTAAAATTGTTTTCAAAACAATCTCCTTCAAAAAGGGTTTTCAAAATTGCACTCTCTTCAACGTGCATAAAATCATTTCCTTAAACCATCATTTTCACCTTTATTTTTAGAGGATTTGCTCTCTTGAATGTTGTGGTTAGAATGGTCCCATGGAATCCTCTTTGGAGTGATTTCCTTCAAAACAACCATATGAACTCTTATTCTTCAGAGTAGTCTTCAACTTGTTAAAAGTGGTTTTCCAAAATCTCTTTTCTAAAGTAAAGTCAATTTTCAAAAGGTCATTATCTTTAATTTTCAAGTCCTCAAAACTATTTTTTCAATGTCGATTTTCACAAGTTTTGCTCTCTTGAGTTTGTAGGTGAAATGGTTCCAAAGCAACCCTCTCTTGCGTGGTTTCCAAATATCAACCATAGGATCCCAACACTCACTTGAGTGGCTTTCATAAAAATGGTTTTCAAAACATACTTTCAAGTTTCATGCATAAAACCATCTTCCTAAAACCACTAGGTCCAAACCCTAGTTCAAAACCATCTTCCAACCTTAGGTTAACTTAACCCTAGTAGTCTAATCTTTGTTCAACCAAACCCCTAGGTTAACCTAACCTTAGTTAGTTAACCTTAGGTCACCTTAATCCTAGGTTAGCCTAACCTTAGTTAGTTAACCCTAGGTCACCTTAACACTAGGTTAACCTAACTTTAGTTAGTTAACCCTAGGTCACCTTAACCCTAGGTTAACCTTAGTTAGCTAACCCTAGGTCACCTTAACCCTAGGTTAACCTAATCTTAATTAGTTAACCCTAGGTTACCTTAACCCTAAGCTAACCTAACCCAAGTTAGTTAACCATAGGTCAACCCAACCTAGGTTAGTAAGCTTCGAGGTTCCAATTCAAGGACCCCTCTTCAAATAACCTTCCAACTCAAAAACCATTTCTATAACACATTTTCAAAGACATCTTACTCCCTTGAGATTTCAAAAATCAACTCCAAAACCTTTTCAAATCTCCCCATACTCTATCCTCAAAAAATGTCTCCAAGAAGTTCTCTTAAACTTGTCTCAACTAAAATGACTAGATACTTAACATTTTTCAAAAACTATTTTCAAAAATGTTTTCAAGAACTCATAACCCTAAAGTGTCCCCACCCTTTTTATCGTTAGGGATTCCAAGGGAAGGTGATACATTAAGTACAACCTCCAAGGTTGTCCATATTAGGGTTCTAAAACCCTAAGTGTTTTCAAAAATTCTTTTCGAAAATGATTTCTAAACATCACATTCTTGGAGCAACCCTAATCTTTCCATGGTTAGGATTGATCAAGTGTGAGTGAGAAATTCAAAAAAGGTTCTATAACCCTAAAGTTTTTTTTTTAAAAAAAAAAACCTAAGGGAAGTCTCTAGCCCCTTTTTCAAAAATGTTTTCAAAAGTCATAGCCTTAAAAGAGTTTAGCTATTGCTTAACTAACCTCTCAAAGGTGATGAAATATTCAACATGCCTTTCATAAGGGTACATGAAAACTATTTTCAAAAATCATTTCAAGACAAGTTCATAAGAGCTCTTGTGAGTCCAAATCTAATTTTCAAGTTCATAATCAAATTTTCAAAACTTCAAAACTCTCTTGAGTTATGTTTAAAAACATTTCAAAATACTTCAAAATCTCATTTCAAGAGAACTTTAAAAAAAACTTTCAAGTTCTATTCCAAAAACATTCCAACATTCGATTTCAAATCAAAATTCTCAAGTCCTCTTTTCTCAAAGACCGCAAAGTGTCTTTCAACCTTTCCAAAGACCTCAAAGCATCTTCAAATTCCAAAGGCCCTAATGTGCCTATTTTCCATCGGGCTCTTACCCGAACTATGAATAACCTGATTCTCGCCAAATGAGATAGGTAAACAACCTAAAATGGTGCGGTCATAACTTTTCTTTCAACTCAAATCTCCTTTACAAAAATTTCTATCAATCCAAAGTTTCTATCTCAAATCCTTTCAAAACTCCCGTATTTTCAAACGTCTTTTTAATAACATTCATCATGCAACATTCATCCAAAAAGTGATGACCAAACCCCATTTTCAAAAATCTAAAGTGGATATTAAGCGAAAAATAGTAACCGGCTATTCAAGTGAGTAAATTAAGGGTGATTAGACATGTAGGTACCAAAAGGGCGGGGTAGGGTGATAATCTTAAGATATCTTCCCTACACATTGTCGCGCTCCGATTTTTCGCACTCAAAAAAGACAAGTAAGAAAAACACAATGTACTCACGTTAGAACTCATTCTCCAAGAAGGACGAGTGTGACTAGGTTTGAATTAGAAATTGATTTGATTAAGAGCTTTTAAAAAAGATTTTGGAGTTGCCACCTAACTTGATTAAGGTGAGTTAGGTCACCTAAAACTAAGTACAATCCAAACATTACACTTAGGGTTTTTCAAAAGATTTTGAAATTTTTCTCAAGAGAGGGTTTTTGAGAAAATAGGATTTTTGGAAACCTTTGAAAAAATTTAAGCCCTTTGTTTAAAATAACTCCATTTTGGTCTTTGAAAATAAAGATCTAGGTTCGGAGGTTAGTTACGTGTAGGGAAGACACGTTAAGCCTCTACCATACCCCGCCCTTACAGTACCTACATGTCTATTCACCCTAGGTTCACTTATTTGAAATCTTTGATTAATAAATATCCAAAACTATCCACTTTATAAAAATAACTTCTAGAAAGAAGTTGACATAACGCATGATATGCAAGTGTGAGAATTTAATTTGATTTTGAAAGTAGATTTGAAAAGATTTGATTTGATTTTGGAGATAGATTTGAAAAGAAAGATTTTGAAGTTTTAGAAATTGAAAATAGATTTTAAAATTAGAAATTTGAAAGTTTAAAAAAGGTTGTGACCGCACCCATGAGAGTTGCCCACGTATCCCTTTTCTGGGAGTCAGGTCAGTCTTAGTTCGGACAAGAATTTGATTGAAAATAAATACTAAGGTTTTTGAATAGTCTGATTTGAAAAAATTTGATTAGAAAATAGTTTGATTTGAAAAAGAGATTCTAATTTGAACTTGACATAGAAGATTTGAAATTTGATTTGAACTAGAACTTGGGGATTTGAAATTGATTTGGACTTGAAAAGGTTGAACTTGGACTTGATTTGAAAATATTAAGTTTTTGAAAACATTTTGATTAAGATTGAAGTTGAAAACCTATCTCGGTTTAGAAAAGAGTTTTAGAAAAGAGATAAAACTTTCTAACTAGGGTTAAGGTTGAACAAAGGTTTAGGCCTCCTAGGGTTTAGGTTACCTAAGGTTGGAACATGCAATTGGATTGACTTGATTTGAACTTTAAGAAGTTTGATCTTAGAAAATTTAATTTCAAAAAACTTAGGACTTAGGAAAAATAGGATTTGAAAATATTGGAAGTGATTGGATTTGATTTAAAAATACTTGACTAGGAATAGTTGGAAAAGATTTGACTTGAATGTTTGATTTAGAAAATTTGAAAAGTTAACAGTTTAGGAAAGATTGGATTTAGGAAATCTTGGAATTAGAAAAGATTCAAAATAGAAAGGTTCCATTTTAGGAAAGTTTTCAAATTAGGAAAGTTCGAATTTAGGAAGGTTTCCCTTTTAACAAAAAGTTAACTTTGGAAATATTTGAATTTAGAAAGTTTTAAAATTAGAAAGTTTTGAATTAACAATGTTTTCTTTTTAACAGAGAGTTGATTTAGGAAAATCTTGAATTAAGAAAGTTTACAAATTTTGGAAAGGTTTGAATTTGGAAAGATTTGGAATTTAGAAAATTTAGAAGTTTAAGTTTTGGAAAGCTAAGATTTAAGAAGGTATGAGATTAGGAAAGAATTGGAATTAGGAAAGATTTGATTTCTATTTCCTAAAATAAAAGATTGAATTTAGTTTCCTAAATGGAAGATTGGATTTGATATAGAATTGGAATTGATGAGATTTGAAAAACTTAGATTTAGAAAATATGATCTGATATGAAAAAAGGAAGTTTCGGAAACCTGTAATTTTGATGTAGAAAATAGGATTTGGAAACCTAGGTTTGGATGTAGAAAAAGGAAGTTGAAAACTGGGGTTTCCTAATTATGGGTTCTAGGGCTTGACTTGGACCTCAAAAACAAGAGATTTTGAAAAGTAGAACTTTAAATAGGGTTTTTACGAATGAGACTTTTGAAAAGAGTTTTTAGGAAATAGATTGGAAAAGAAGTTTTAGAAAGTGAATTTGTAAAAATATTTTGGAGAGGATTTAAAAGGCAATTTTGGAAAGAGGATTTGAATGTGGACTTTTGCAAGTCTCTAAAAATATCTCACTTTCCTAAACCAATTCTAACCATAAGAAGATTAGAACCATTCTAGCATTGTGATTTTAAAAATAACAAGGATTTGAAAATATGGACCATATTGGTCTCATTAAACATAACACTTTCCTAGAGCAACCCTAACCATGGAATGACTAGAATCACCTTAAAATTGTAATTTAAACAAAAACAATTTAGGTTTTACATTCAAAACTTATGTAATACTTTCCTAAAACAACCCTAACCATAGAGTGGTTAGAATCATTTTAAGATTGTGATTTTTGAAAACAAGTTTGAAATAAAAGATTTTTAATGCAAGTTTTGTAAAAGATTTTGATGCAAGTTTTGAAAACATGTTTAGAAAACGATATTGAAAAGACATATGAGTATGATATGAACAATACAAGTAGGGTCGTGAACATACAAGGTTTTGGCTTCACCACATAATCAAGGGGGTCGAATCCACATGGTCTAAGGTTGAAGTAGAAGAAAGCCCCCGACACAGTGACTTTCAACTATTCTTCCTACACATGAATCAAGGATTCCCTTTTTTCAAGCATGCAAGAAAGGGGAAAAAAAGATAGAGGATTAAAATAGAAGAAAACCCAAGTGGGTTAGGAGAGAGAAGAGAGAGGGAGAAATTGCATAAATGTAAATAGAAAACTAACCATGTGTCTTCTTTGTTTTGCTTGTTTTATTTGCTTTACTTTGCTTGGACTTGGAGAGCTTTGAGATTGCAGCAACTTGAGTCTTCAATGGCCGGCTTGGAGGCTTGTATATGAGTGTATAGAGTGTATGTATGCTAGGGTTAAAGTATATAGGGGTTAGGGTTTGAAGAGGCCTAAGAAAACTAGGGTTTGGAGAGAGTCTGAGGTCTGTGTATTGAGAGACAGAGTTTTTGGACTTAGATTGCCAACCTTTTTCATGCAGGGAGAGGCTCTATATTTATAGGCAATTTAAACCGACCTGGCTTCTGTTAAAGTGGCGCCAAGCTTAAAAATACACTGGCTCCACTAGGAATGGCGTCAGACCATTTTTTGGCTTGACGCCACTACTAGTGGTGCCAGCCACTTAGGAAACCTTTTAAGACAACAAGAAACATGTCTTCGACCCTTGATACGCAAGGTAGAAGATTTGGGCCCCTATCCTAGCGACTACCATGCATTTTTTTGGCTTGACTTCACTAGAAGTGACTCCAGAAGGTCCAGGAATGTTTCGGGAGGCTGGGAGTCACCCGGAAGGCCAAAAATAGGTAGAAACCCTTGAAATAGTGTCCCAGGGGTAACGAAGTTGAAAAACATGGTCGGAATTGTCGACCGAGCTATTACAAGCAAAACGGTCATTTAGACTAGGAAACCACTGGAATGGACTCAAGAAAAGGCTTGAAGCTTAGAAATACTAATGAGAGTATTCTAAGAGATTGCCGGTTTGATACCCAGAGCCGGTGTGGTTGGAAAAGGCGACCGACCTACTAGGGGTGAAACGGTCATTTTGCAACGGGTTTGCCAGAATTGACTTGGAATGATCCGGAAAGATATTGAAAGGTTGGGAATACTATTAGAAGAATTATCGGGAGGTAACTGGTTTGATATCCAGAGCAGGTGTGGTTCCCGGAGGTGCTCGAATGCCTAGGTGACTGGATAGTTTTGGAATTGGTCCAAAACCAACTAAAAGGCATTTGAACATGCCGGGTCATCTTTGGGACGATCTTGGAAGAGTGGACTTACCGCTTTGAAGACTTAGGTACTATCTCGAGAAACGTGCCGAAAAGGCCCAAGGGATAGTTTGGTCATTTTTTACCGAAGTGGGCTAGCAAGTACTGGTGTTGACCTAGCTTTTGAGTGTTTCCGCCACTCTGACAGTCTGTGATGAGTTAGTTTTCAAAGGTATCTTGTCCTTTGGTAAACGTGTCACAACCAAGGTGAGTTCGATCTTGTGACATAGAGAGTTTGTTGGCAATTCCCAATGTCGACCTATTTACGAGTATTTTTGCCACTTTAACGGTTGCTATGTTTACGAGTGCTTCTGCCGCTCTGACAGTTCACGTTTATTTCGGAGACTACTTGATCTCAGGAAACTGCTAGGTGGGCTTATCGTCTGAGGAATCAACTTTCTTGAAAGACGTGCCGAATAACAGACATTCTTCATTAGCAGGCTGGCAAGCACCAAAGGTAGACTGTTCTACCATCTCAGGGACTTGGATTCCGTCCCAGTCGACGGGTTTGAAGGGACTTACCATTCCAAAGAGTTTTCTCAAAAAACGTGCCGGATTTGATGGTCTTATCACCCGAGGGATCAACTTTCTTGAAAGGCGTGCCAATTTGATTTGAATTAAAATTTGAGTTAAAATTCAATTTGAGATTAAAACGGGGACCTACCGTCTCTAGGAAGATGTGCCAATTGGAATAGGACCGAGCAATGCCTCAAAGGCATTTGGGTCATTTTGCCTCTATTGGACTCGACGGGCCCACGAAGCGATTTATTGATTGAATTGAGTTTGAAAAGTTGATTTGAACTTGAATATGTCCGTGTTGATTCGAATATAAGTCCGGACGGGCCAGAGATTGCTGAGTGGGCAAAAATGGGGTGTTTATAGCTGCCCCTCTTTTTCTGTCTTTGCTTGTCAAAGATAGAAAATGATAAAATCAGAATCCCATGTTGACCGCGAGGCGATTGCAGGAATGGATTTTTGGGAATTTTTTGAGAATTGGAGCTTGAAATTTGAAATTTTGAGTTTGAAAGCTGGATTGTCTTATTTTTTTGAATTTTGAAATTTTAAAAACTTGACTTTGAAATTATTTTGGAATTGAAGTTGATTGTTGGAAATGATTTGATTTAGATTTGAATTAGAAAGGTTTGGAAAACCTTTGAAATTTGAAACAAAACTTTTGAGAAGAAGTTTAAAAATCTAGGATTTTTTGAAAATAGACTTTTTGAAGTGAAAGAGGTGAAAGCCGAGGGAAAAAGCTCAGAAGACCTATCAAATGTTTTTGAGACTAAAAATTTGTAAAGAAGAAAGTTTAAAAACCCTTGGAACACTTTTAAGAACGGAGCTTTTTAAAGGATAAAGCTCGGAAAACCTGAAAAATGATTTTGAGATTAAACTTTTTTGAAAGAAGAAGTTAGAAAAGAATTTGGAAGGATATTTTGAAATCAAACTTTTTGAAGGAAAAAGTTAAGAAAACCTTAAGAGTGGGTCATTTTGGCACAGAAGACCCCGAAAAACTCAAGCGGTCTTTTTCAAAAACTTTTTGAAAGAGAAACTTAGGAGAATTTTTGCAGATAGAATTTTAGACAAAACTTTTGAGGAAAAACTTAGGAAACCTTTTAAAAATAGAATTTGAATTTTAGAAAATTTTGAAATTGATAAAGACCTTGGATGGAGGAGTTCAGAAAACTTTGAAATTTATAGAAATTTTGGAAGAAAAAATTTTGATTGAAACCTTGAAAATCTTTGAGAATTGATTCTTGAAACAAGTTTTAGAAAATCTTGAAACTTGATTGGAAGAGAAATCTTTTAAAGAAGAGTTTTTTTTTTAAAAATGGATTTGGACCAAAACCCTTGAGTTTTGATTTTGCAAACAATTTTAAAACTTGATTTCGAAGCAGCTTTTGGAAGGAAACATTTAAGAATCTTAAAATTTGATTCTGAAGATAAACTTTTGAAGGAAAAAGTTTGAAATCCTTTTGAAAATCGATTTTGAAAACGAACTTTAAAGAAAAAACAAAAAAAAAAGTTAAGAAACTTTTTGAGAATTTATTTTGAAGAACTTTTGGCGGAAAATGTTAGGAAAACCCAGAAGATATTTTGAAGTCAAACTTTTTGAAGGAAAAAGTTAATAAAACCTAGATGGTATTTTTATAAAATAAAATCTTTTTAAAAGATAAAACCCATAAGGATGGGCCTTTTTTGCAAAGAAGGCCCCAAAAAACTCGGAGGAAATTTTTGAAATGGGGAAAGAGTTAGAAATCTTTGGAATAAAATATTTGTGAAGGAAAAAGGTATAACACCTTTGAGGGTGAGAGCTTTTTGGCAGAGAAGGCCCCGAAAAACTCGCCGGGGGGGGGGGGGGGGGGGGGGGGGGGGGGGGGGGGGGGGGGGGGGGGGGGGGGGGGGGGGGGGGGGGGGGGGGGGGGGGGGGGGGGGGGGGGGGGGGTGGGGGGGGGGGGGCTAAAACTATTAAAAGAAAAACTTAGGATGGAATTTTGGATAAAAAAAATTTGAAAATGAATCTTGGGATTTAGAAAATTTTGAATTTGATAAAAATTTGGACGGAGGAATTTTGAGGATTGAAATCTTGAAAATTTTTTAGTATTGATTTTGAAGAAGACTTTTTCAAGGAAGAAATTTTTTGTTTAGAAAACCTTGAAACTTGATTAGAGTAGAAATTTTTGGAAGAAAAAGCTTAGAAAAGTTTTAAGATGGACTTTGATTGAACAATTTTGAGATTTATTTTGAAATTAAATTTTGGTTTTTTATTTTGAAATAACTTTGAAAAGGAAAGGTTAAAAGACCTCGGAATTGATTTTGAGATGAACTTTTGGAAGGAAAAAGTTTAGAAACTATTTTGATTTGACACTTGGACAAAACGTGTAAAAAAATTCGTTTTGACTTGAAACTGTGAACTCTTGAAGAAAAAATGTTTAAAAAATTTATTTTGACTTGAAACTTAAATTTTTGAAGACAAAATGTATAGAAGATTCATTTTGACTCGAAATTTAAACTCTTTGAAGACAAAATATGTAGAAAATTCATTTTGACTCGAGATTTGAACTTTTAAAGACAAAATGTGTAGAAAATTCATTTTGACTTATCATTTGAAATCTTTTTAAAGCAAAAAGAATAGGAAATTCTTTTTGACTCAAAACTTGACATTTTTTCAAGTCAAAAATGTATAGAAAATTCATTTTGACCTGAAACTTGACTTTTAAAATCAAAATGTGTTGGAAATTCATTTTAACTTATCATTTGAAATCTTTTTCATTTTTCCTTTCTTCTTTTTCCTTCTTTTTATCTCTTTTACCTTTTTGAGCTATATTTACCATATGTCAACATTCTTATCTTGATCTTTAGGATAGTAGACGAGATTTTGAGTCGGCTGAGAGCCTGGCATGACAACTATCCTCTAGACGAGTAGGATATCTTTTGCCGATCTTTTGGTTAGGTGGCTTCACTTTTGTCGATGCAGCTTATTCCAGGATTCATGGATGCAGTGATTCTCTTTTGGCAGCCTAGCTTGTCTCTTTTTCGCTTTAGGGAGTGCAAGCTTACCCCTACTCCTCATGAGTATGGTTTTCTCCTTGGTTTTCAAGATGATTCTGCTGACATTGTGGGACCTATCTTCCCTGATGGTTGCGTCACGGTTGTCTCATCCCAACTTGGACTCTGGCACGCAGTTCTTTCGTCTACCTTTCTGCCCCAGTATCCTTACATTCTAATGGAGTTCCTATTTTTCCACTTTGAGTTTGCGATGGGTATGAGGTCTCATTCGGGTGATTGGCATACTTCTCAGGACTGGTCTATTTCTCGCATGGTTGCTCTAGCTCTGCTTCTTTGGAACTTCTTGATGTTTCCACGAGGAAATGATTTGGTTTACTCTCGATTATGTGCATTGCTCGTCAGGGTTCGTAAGGGGCACTCCTATGCTCTCATGGTTGTGGAGGAGACCTTTGTGAGCCTTACTAGATTTCAGTAGAGGGTTGATGCCCACTTTCGGGGATGTATTGTGCTCTTTTAGCTTTGGGGCTATTGGACACTTGTTTATTACTCCTCTATTCCAACATACATGGTACCCTGAGCTTGACCATATGCTCTCTGGCAAGATCTTAGAGGATTATCGCGGATGATAGGAGGTTTCCACAGACTGATGCACCATGGGTTGACTACCTTCGGAGCATGAGATCAGGCATGGTTAGGTGGTATTCAGGATTGGTTGGTAAGTACTGCTTCAGAGTTTGACCTCCCGAGAGGGCCTTCGTGCCTTTAGCGGGCCTACAGGGCATTGCCCCCTTCTTTGGGATTTGAGTTTTGCGACAGCTTGGTAAGACTCGGGACAGTCCCTATTTGGTATTAGCAACTGAGTTTACCTTTATCTTTGAGGCGTTGATCCCAAGAGCATTGGTAAAGAGAGTCATGGATACATGACGATCCATTTTATGACATGCCCCTTGAGACTGAAAACTACCATTATTGGCTCCAACGATATATGTTATGTCCTAGAAGGCTTAGGGATCTACCCTTTGAGACTACTTTGCCCCCCGTGGCGTACACAGACTTCTTGACAACTATAATCATTCAGAGACGTCGTCACAGGTGGCAGAACCGAAGATTGATACAAGTATTGCATGATTGGTTGAGGGCAAGAGACACTGAGGTAGCTTCTTTAGAGATGCTGCTTGGAGTGGCCAGATCAACACACGATAGCCTACCCTTGAGTACTTCGTGGGGACATAAGCGGTCACGAGGTGTCCCAGACGTTTCCACTCCCTCGGAGGATGATACTGTTGATATTCAGTTTTTGCGAGAGATCGTGGAGTCTCTTACCCGGGAGAGGGATATGTTTCTAGCCAGATGTGCAGACTATGAGCAGGGTCGATTGGGCCGGTTGATGTTTCTTTGTTTGAAAAATCCCGCAAGGGCCGGTTGATGTTTCTTTGTTTGAAAAATCCCGCTTCCACAGACGAAGAGGGATTTGGGCCCCTCTTGAGACACGATTCAATGCATGCCATGCATCCTTAGGGTTAAGGGGCCCTTAGAAGTTTTGGTAGGTTTGATTATCATGAGATTGGATTGCTCCTTTCTCTTTATGGTTTATTAAATGCATGGGAATACAATGACTTAAGTTTCTTGCAACTCTTGTCATGGAATAGATATGGATCCATGAGCATAATGAAAATGAATATGTGAGCATCATGATAATAGTAAATCAAAGGTTTAGAAGACCCCCTTCTTGTCTTGCTTCTGCCCTTGATTTTCTTGGTACTTAGAGATAAAAGGGGAGAATAGAAGACAAGAAACAAAAGACAAGTTAGTATCTTGATTTGAAAGTCTTTATACAATGTATGTCCTAAGAGTGCCCCTACTTGAGAGGAAAACTAAACATGATGCATTTGACTCACTTTTTGGAGATAGGGGTTTTGCCCCTTGTATGCGATACCTTACCATTTGAGTGGGAACATACATTCATTCATTCATTTATTTATTCATGAAAAATAAAGAAGTATATTGAACTTTGGAGTTTAAATACAATGAAATTGAAATACATTTTAATGGGGGAAGAGAGAATAATTTCCTTGGGATTTCCACCTATCTACTTTTACATTTGAGATCCTAAACTACTCTTGAATCTTCAGATTTGCCTTCTTTGAACTTAATGTCAAGGGGGTCGTTGAGAGAACATGTTTGACTACCCCTTGTTTTCTTGGCAACCCTATCTCCGTGAGCATAGAGGGATTGAGGCCCCTCTTATGGAATGACTTGAAATGTATGCTATGGGTCCTTAGGGTTACATGGGAACCCTTAGGATTTGGTAGGTTTAATTCAAGGAAGCGTGAACTTAGTGTTACTCTCTTTGGGTTGATCGTATGCATGAAGATGCAATGACTTGAGTTCCTTTGGAACTTTTGTCCTGACATGGAATATCGAATGCATGAACATGGATGCATAGAGTAGAGAGAGAGAGAATGCATTTGCAAAGTAAATATGGATGCATGAGTAGTTAGATAGGCATTATAGCAACAGGAATACAAGCATTATAACAGTAGGAATAAACAAGTTTAAAGGAAAGTAAAGCAGTCGCTTTTTCCTCCATGGTTTTGAAATCGATATGCGTGTCTTAAATCCGGCAGAAGTTCGCTTATGCATGGTGTCTACATGAGCATGAGGTTGAGGGTTTACTAATGCTTCCTAAGAAGGCTCGGTTCTTAGATCTTCAAACCTAGGTCCACTCCCCAAGGTGGTACCATGATGGGTTGGTGATCCAAGCTGGGAAACTATCAAGAGGCCGTAGGTAAAGAAACTGACACAACATCTTGCCCACAAACAATATATCGTTCGCCCTTCTAACTAGAAGGGAGATTTCAAGTAGAGAATGTAAGTATGCAAATACTTGTGCACATGTAGTGTGTGTGTGAAATTTTGAAAAGTGGAAGAAAGGGCCCAACAACTCCCATCTATCCATTCATTCCATACATTCATGCAGACATAGCAGTTAATATAACATGAAACAAAATATGAACACAAGTCCACCTACAAAAATAAATATGCAAAAGTCAGTCCTTTGAATGACAAACTCAATGCAAGATTAAATAATTGAATGTGAATGTAATTGAATGCAAGCAATGATATGTTTTTTAAAATAACTTGGAAACACTTAATTTTGAAAATTTAAAGTGGATAAAATCTAAAAAATTAATCAAAGACTTTGAATGGGTGAGGGTGAAGAGACATGACACTGGTCTAACCCTCTAAGCATCCCTAGTGGACTTGCCAACTGTCGCGCCCCAATTTTTCGTACTAAAAAGACAAGTGAGAAAAATACAGTGCTCTCTCGTTAGAACTCATCCTCCTAGAAGGACGAGTGCGACTAGATTTGAATTAGAAATTGATTTGATTAAGAGTTTTTAAAAAATATTTTGGAGTCGGCACCTAAGTTGATTAAGGTGAGTTAAGTCACCTAAAACTAAGCACAATTTGAAGATTACACTTAGGATTTTTGAAAAGATTTTGAAAATTTCCTCAAGAGAGGGTTTTTGAGAAAATATGTTGTTTGGCAACCTTTGGAAATATTTAAGCTCTTTTTTTGAAATAACTCTATTTTGGTCTTTGAAAATAGTGATCTAGGTTTGGAGGTTGGTTACGTGTAGAGAAGACACGCTAAGCCATCACTCTATCCCACCTTTATGGTACCTACATGTCTATTCACCCTAAGTTTACTCATTTTGAATCTTTGATTAATAAATGTTCAAAACTATCCACTTTATAAAAATAAACTTTTAGAAAGAAGTTGATATGACATATGATATGCAAGTCCAAAAATTTAATTTGATTTTGAAAGTAGATTTGAAAAGACTTGATTTGATTTTGGAGATAGATTTGAAAAGAAAGATTTTAAAGTTTTAGAAATTGAAAATAGAGATTTGAAAATAGATTTTAGAATTAAAAACTTAGAAGTTTGAAAAAGGTTATGACCGCACCCATAAGGGTTGCCTACGTATCCCTTTTTTGAAAATAGATACTTTGAGGTTTTTGAAAAGTCTTATTTAAAAAAATTTGATTAGAAAAGAGTTTGATTTGAAAAATAGATTTTGATTTGAACTTGACATAGAAGATTTGAAATTTGATTTGAACTAGAACTTGGGGATTTGAAATTGATTTGGACTTGAAAAAGTTGAACTTGGACTTGATTTGGAAAAATTAAGGTTTTGGAAACATTTTGATTAAGATTGAAGTTGGAAAACCATCTTGGTTTAGAAAAGAGTTTTAGAAAAGAGTTAAAACTTCCTAACTAGGATTAGGGTTTAGGCCTCCTAGGGTTTAGGTTACCTAAGGTTGGAACATGCAATTGGATTGACTTGATTTGAACTTTAAAAAGTCTAATCTTAGAAATTTTGATTTTAGAAAACTTAGGACTTAAGAAAAATAGGATTTGAAAAGATTGGAAGTGATTTGATTTGATTTAAAAATACTTGACTTTAAATAGTTGAAAAATATTTGACTTGAATATTTGATTTAGAAAATTTGAAAAGTTAGAGTTTAGAAAAGATTGGATTTAGGAAATCTTGGAATTAGGAAAGTTTCAAAATAGGAAGGTTCCATTTTAGAAAAGTTTTCAAATTAGGAAAGTGTAAATTTAGGAAGGTTTCCTTTTTAAGAAAAAGTTAATTTTGGAAAGATTTGAATTTAGAAAGTTTTAAAATTGAAAAGTTTTGAATTAAGAATGTTTTCTTTTTAAGAGAGTTGATTTAGGAAAATCTTGAATTAAGAAAGTTTACAAATTTTGGAAAGGTTTAAATTTGAAAGGATTTGGAATTTAGAAAATTTAGAAGTTTAAGTTTTGGAAAACTAAGATTTAAGAAAGTATGAGATTAGGAAAGAATTGAAATTAGAAAAAATTTGATTTCTATTTCCTAAAATAAAATATTGGATTTAATTTCCTAAATGGGAGATTGGATTTGACATAGAACTGGAAATGATGAGATTTGAAAAACTTGGATTTAGAAAATATGATTTGATGTGAAAAAAGGAAGTTTTGGAAACCTATGATTTTGATGTAGAAAATAGAATTTGCAAACCTAGGTTTGGATGTAGAAAAAGTAAGTTAAAAATTTGGGTTTCCTAATCATGGGTTCTAGGGCTTGACTTGAACCTCAAAAAAAGAGATTTTGGAAAGTAGAACATTGAAAGAGGGTTTTTAGAAATAAGACTTTTAAAAAGAGTTTTTAGGAAATAGATTTAAAAAGCAGTTTTAGAAAGTAAATTTGTAAAGAGATTTTGGAGAGGATTTAAAAAGCAATTTTGAAAAGAGAATTTGAATGTGGACTTTTGCAAGTCTCTAAAAATATCTCACTTTCCTAAATAATTCTAACCATAAGAAAATTAGAATCATTCTAGAATTATGATTTTGAAAACAATAAGGATTTGAAAATATGGACCATATTGGTCTTATTAAATATAACACTTTACTAGAGCAACCTTAACCATGGAATGGCTAGAATTACCTTAGAATTGTGATTTGAACAAAAACAATTTAGGGTTTACACTCAAAACTTATGTAATACTTTCTTAAAACAACCCTAATCATAGAGTTGTTAGAATCATCTTAAGATTGTGATTTTTTAAAACAAGTTTAAAATAAAAGATTTTGATGCAAGTTTTGGAAACAAGTTTAGAAAATAATTTTGAAAAGATGTATGAGTATGATATGCACAATGCAAGCAGGATCGTGAACATACAAGATTTAGGCTTCACCACATAATCAAGGGGGCCGAATCCACATAGTCTAAGATTGAATTAGAAGAAAGCCCCCAATACGGTGACTTTCAACCATTCTTCCTACACATGAATTGGGGATTCCCTTGTTTCAAGCATGCAAGAAGGAGGGGGGGAGATAGGGGATTAAAATAGAAGAAAACCCAAGTGGGTTAGGAGAGAGAAGAGAGATGGGGGGAATTGCATAAATGTAAATAGAAAACCAACATTGTGTCTTCTTTGTTTTGTTTGCTTTATTTGCTTTACTTTGGTTGGATTTGGAGAGTCTTGAGATTACAGCAACTTGAATCTTCAATGGCCGACTTGGAGGCTTATATATGAGTGTATAGAGTGTATATATGCTAGGGTTAAAGTATATGGGGGCTAGAGTTTGAAGAGACCTAAGAAAACTAGAATTTGGAGAGAGTTTGAGGTTTGTATATCAAGAGACAGAGTTTTTGGACTTAGATTGCCGACCTTTTTCACGCAAGGGGAGGCTCTATATTTATAGGTAATTAAAACCGACCTGGCGCCTGTTAAAGTGGCGTCAGGCCATTTTTTGGCCTAGCGCCACTTAAGAAACCTTTTAAGGTGGCAAGAAACATATCTTCGACCCTTGATACGCAAGGCAAAAGATTTGGGCGCATGTCCTAGTGACTATCATGCATTTTTTAGCTTGGCTTTACTAAAAGTAACTCTAAAAGGTCTAGGAATGTTCCGAGAGGCCGGGAGTGACCTAAAAGACTGGAAATGGGTAGAAACCCTTGAAATAGTGTGCCAGGGGTAACGGACTTGAAAAACAAGGTCGGAATTATCAACCAAAAAACTAGCAGGCACCCAAGGTGAACCATTCTACCATCTTGGGGACTTGGGTTTCATCTCAATCGACGAGTTTGAAGGGACTTACCGTTCCAAAGAGTTTTCTCAAAAATCATGCTGAATTGGATGGTTTTATCGCCTGAGGGATCAACTTTTCTCGAAAGGTGTGCTGATGTAATTTGAATTGGAATTGGACTTAAAATTGAATTTGAGATTGAAATGGGGACTTATCGTCTCTAGGAAGGCGTGTCAATTGGAATAGGACCGAGGAATGCCCCAAAGGCATTTTAGTCATTTTGCCTCTATTGGACCCGACGGACTCACGAAGCGATTGATTGATTGAATTGAGTTTGAAAAGTTGATTTGAACTTGAATATGTCTGTGGTGATTTGAATATGAGTTCGGACGAGCCAGAGATTACCGAGTGGGCAAAAATGGAGTGCTTGCACACGTAACCAACCCCCGGACCATAAGATTTCCACTTTCGAAAAACCAAAATGGAGTTATTTTCTATAAAAGGGCTTAAAACTTTTCAAAAGTTGCTAAACAACCTATTTTCTTAAAAACCCTCTCTTGAGGGAATTTTCTAAGACCTTCTTCTAAAACTCTAAGTGTAATCTCCGGATTATACTTAGTTTTAGGTGACCTAACTCACCTTAATCAAGTTAGGTGGCGACTCCAAACTTTTTTCTAAAAAGCCCTTAATCAAATCAATTTCAAGTTCAAACCTAGTCGCACTTGTACTTCTAGGGGGACAAGTTCTAATGACAGAGTACCGTGTTTTTTTTTTTTTAGCCGAAAGGACTTGATTAAAAACTGAGGCGTGACAGTAGGCAACCTAAAATGGTGCAGTCGTAACCTTTATTTCAACCCAAGTTCCCTTTTCAAAATTTTCCATCAATTCAAGACTTTCATGTTTTCAAACATTTTTCCTAAAACTTGTATTATGCATCATTCATCCAAAAAGTGATAACCAAACTCCATTTTCAAAACTTTAAAATGGATATTAAGTGGATAATAGTAACCGGTTATTCTAGTGAGCAAACAAAGGGTGAGTAAATATGTAGATACCGAAAGGACGGGGTAAAGTAATGATTTTAGGATATCTTCCATACACGTAACCAACCCCCTGACCATAGATTTCTGTTTTCAAAAGACCAAAATAGAGTTATTTTTAAAAAGGGCTTAAAACTTTTCAAAGATGGTCAAATAACATATTTTCTTAAAAACCCTCTCTTGAGGAGATTTTCCAAAACTTTTTTCAAAAATCCTAAATTTAATCTTTGAATTATATTTACTTTTAGGTGATCTACCTCACCTTAATCAAGTTAGGTGGCAACTCCCAAACTTTTACCAAAAAGCCCTTAATTCAAATCATATTTTCAAGTTCAAACCTAGTCGCACTCGTCCTTCTAGGAGGATAAGTTCTAACGAGAGAGCACTGTGCTTTTTCCTGAGCCAATAGGGCTTAGTTAAAAACCAAGGTGTGAAAAGGTGGTGCCTCCAAACTTTTTTCAAAGAACCCTTATTCAAATCAAATTTCAAAATTTAACCCCAACTGCACTAGTCCTTTTAGAATGGTCAGTTCCAAGAGAGTATTTAGTTTTCCAAAGCTAAGAGCAAGACTCGAGCGAAAATTGGGGTGTGATAGTCTTGACATGTGGATTTATTTGTTACCAAAATTCATCATTATTGAATGTTGCGAAAGTTATTGCAATTAACTTCCATTTCTGTTTATTTTGTTTGGATGATAAAAAGAAGACATGAAATGAGATTTAATTAATTCTAGGTTTTATTCATTACTCTATAGTTTAGTGTTGACATTTCATTAAATGAGAATTTGATTCCTGTAATTCTTATAGGAATCTCACCTTTTTGGACATTTACTAATAAATTTAAAAGGGTTAAGAATTTTAAAATTTTTCTTTTTCTTTCATATGACAATCTTGACTAATCCAAGTAATCTAATGGCATTCGCATTGGAAACTTATACAAATAATTAGATTTTTGTCATGGATGGTTCAGGGTGAAAAGATTGGTTATGGAGAGAAGTATTGTCACACTCACTCCTAATCAAGTGTCATTAACACCTTTTTAGGATGAGTGTGATCACACAGGTCACCTACCTATGAATAATATGTAATAACAAATTCAAAAGCGTATATCTTATAAAGTAAGATAGAGCACTATCAATATCACAAACCATTCCATCATAATCAAATATACATAAAAAAAAAAAAAAAAAAGCTATTAAGATAGACTCAAATCATTTATGACGTGAAATGCTAAACAACCTCCAAAAACATCTTTCACCTAATTGTTTATGACTCAGAATAGTGGAGCTCATCAAAGCTCTCCAACTCAACACCAACAACAATGGATTAGACATCAACCCCTTTTTATTCTGCAAAACCTATGTTGGTGTGAGTTATTGTCAACGTGCCCACTAAAAGAATTAAACTTGTAAAGAATGAATATTAGATAAATACCAAATCAATCACTAATAGATAATCATACACCTGTCATCGACATTAATGAGAAATAACTTGTGTAATGTTATGCCACTTGTGATGCAATGTCTGATGTCACCACATATGCACACTTTTTCGATAACTTTGCCAAGATTGATAAAGTAAGTTATCCAAATAACAATGTTGAAATTGATAAGGCAAGTTATCTAATAATATCTCAAGTGACATTCTTTAGCTTAGTCCATTGTAACTAAACCTCACTAGTGTAATAAAAGATATGCACAAAATGTATGTTATAAGCAATGTCACATTATAATCCAACACCAATGCTAATATTGACAATAAGATATTCAATTCAATAAGAGTAAGAATATCTTAAAACCTCGCCTCGTGCCGCAATGTCAAGCAAGGTTGAATCACTCCTTAGGTGGAATAGGAGTGTCTTTAGTAGTCTCCGAGCATATCACACATCATTAAATTAAACTTATAAAATATATGTAATTGTTTACAATTGATGCATGTTCAAAGCTTATAACTCACAAACATAAAAAAATGATACTTCAAATGATGTATTAGAAATTTAAAGACAAGTGTTAACATTTGTACTGAAGTGTCGACCCCTTAAACATAGGTGTTAACCCATCCAACACAAAGTATTAAAGGTAAGATATAAAATAAGTAAAACAACAAAAGAACAAAAGCAGGGAACCCGCGCCAATGCACCCTCGAGGCATGCTTGGCTAGTGGACTAGGGTTGCGTATGTGAGAACTCCTAGTATGCTACTGGCACTCCCTGCCACTAGCTCGTGCCACTTGGTGCCCTCCTGGTGCTCTTCTGGCGCCACTCTTCAGTGTACTGCGTTGGTAGGCACACTCCAACCCCGTCGTAGCACCCTTCCTTTTTCCTAGGTTTGAAAGTAATGTTTCAATACAGAGTGTTAAACCTCTCTTCCAACTCCAACACACCTCTAAGTCCTCTAGAGTCTAGAATAAAATTCTAAAGTCTCAAACAAGACTTCAAAACATCAAAACGTGAACACTATGAAAGATTCTAGGTCTTCAACTTGAATTCCAAACTCTTAGATTTAATTCCACAATTCTAATGCATGAAAGGTCTTTCTACATGCAACAATCAATATAATGCATGAAAACAAGCATGAACTTGAAGTTCCTCACCTCAAGCAAAAGATGCACAACCTTCTCCTTCAATTTTCTCTTATTCTCTTCTTTTCTTCTCTTTTTCTCTCCTTTTCTCTCACTTTCTCTTTAGCCAAATACAATTACTACATAAGCTCATTCCTTCTCTCTCCTCCCTTGACTTGATGCAAGACAATAGATATAAGTTGTATCTAATCACACACATGTCACACACACACACGACAGACGCAGATGAAGCACACACCTCATTAGGGTGAAACACACATCTAGATGGCATGAAGTTACTCTCTCTCCTGGCAACTCCTTGCTTCACCACTCTTACTAATCCACCTCATTAACGTAATTAAACAAACTTATAATAATTAATTATTTTTAACATTAAGCTAAGCATGGAGATTAATTATGCTAATTAATTAGGGATTAAGCTAATAAATCAAGTTTAAGATAGATTACTCTTCACATGGCATGATACAATTAAAATATACTAGCCAAGCTTCTCGATTAAGGAAATCATGCACTGTTAAGTATGCATTTAAGTCAAATACGATGCTAAGCAAATTAGGGTCTCACAAGCATAGTAAGCATTGAGATAGCAAGAAATCACAAACGAGAGAGAGAGAGAGAGAGAGAGAGAGAGAGAGAGAGAGAGAGAGAGAGAGAGAGAGAGAGAGAGAGAGAGAGAGAGAGAGAGAGGAGAGGGGGACTAGAACTGGGAGTGATGAACTAATGTCTCCACGTCGCTAAATGAGAATGCTTACTTAAAGATGAAGGAGATGGTGGCTCAATGCATGCTCAATTTATATATATATATATATATATATAATAAGGTCAAGCTAAGGAGGCCAACTCACCTGGCGTGTCGAGGGCACAAGCCCAAGTGATTACAAAGGCTAGCTGATTGTCTTTAGATGACTTGGCATCCAATTTATTAAGTCGAAATTAAAAAAATTAACTAGATTTGAAATATGTTCAAGCTTGACTTGTTTACATAACAAGTTGATATCAAAAAAGTTTTTAATAAGCTGAACAGGAATCAAGCTCAAGTAGCTTTGTTCATTTTATAATCATATATTTTACACCAATGTTTTGAAAATAGGATCGGATCGGCCACTTCAACCCATTGAACTGTCGACGTCCCAGAAACGACCGGTTATCCCTATTGACCCAAATAACATATAAAATTGTCCAAAACTAGAGCGAACCCCAGTTAAATTGTCAACAACTTGAATTGTTGGTGGTTTTATAGAATTGACCAATTCTTGGAATATCTAAAAAAGAGGGCATTTAGGGAGAAAAAAATTACACAGCTCTGTTTCGGCCTCCTCTCCTACGATACCCCCACGCACCCACACACAAAGTGCTTCACTTCTTCTGTTCTTTTTGTTTCATGATTCTTCTTTGGCTTCTTGATGGCATAGATTTGGTGGAGCTGTGGGTGATAAATGGACCAACTGTTTTGGGTGTGGTGTCTGCTACCCGCCAATGGTTTTGGGACGATGCAGTTGTTTGTAGAACATCTCATTCCCTTACTACCTCTCATATCTACCCTATCTCTTTATTTTGACATATATATGCATACGTACATCTATACTATTACAAAAATCTAACACCAGAGTTTGGTAAGGATTTGTTGAGCCATTTTATTTTTTCAAACTAACAAATTATCAATTTTGTGCACATTTTATCTGCCTCATAAAGAAAAAAATAGTAAAAGTATTAATTTAGTGATCACCCATGTAGCGGGGTACTAGAATTAGTGGTGATATTTCATATTTGTATTGATTGCTTTTTTTTTTTTTTAGTTCAGCAGTCAATGGTGTCCAGTCCAAACAAAATGCAGGCCTTCCACACTGGGATAAAGATATTCACAGGAAAAATCTCTTGCGGCCAACTCTTTCACTTGGCAAGAGTCCAATTATTGATCTCTCAAAGAAAGACTAGGAGCTCTAGGCAACTGGACTAACCCAATTGGTTGACTGGCTTCAATTAAAATGAAAAACTTTAATTTCAACTATCGATCTCTCTCTTTTGTTGATTGCTTTTGATTGGGCTTAGTTGTCATTCAATATTCATTTTTCAAAAATAAAAGGTCCTGTTATCAAAGGTCTCTCTTTAATTTCATTTGGATTTTTGGAAATTGTGCGACTATAAAAAAATATTTTATTTATATATGTTTATTTAACATATAATTATGACATTACAATATGATTTCAGTTCAAATACTATTGAACTGACAGATGAACTAATAACTCATAACCCGATCATTTTTCAATTTGCTAAACGTTCTATGTTTCAAAAAATTGCTTTACACCTAAGAGCAGGTCGCACCACCTGATGCTTGACACATTACCCATGCGTAATGTGTCAAGTATCAAGCGACACCTGCCAGCAGGCACGCCTAACACTAGTATTTTTGTTACACCCAAATACTCAAAAATTATCACTCTTGAGTCCCAACTACAACCCCTAAAGTATCTCTAAACGCATGGCACAAAAGCACAGCGCAATCACGTGGCAATCCTGTATTGTTGCTTTAGATTCGCTATCTCAACAGCGCCATCACAAAATCGAGTCATCTAATAATGGCAAAACTAGAATTCTAACGTCCAATTTAATAACATAAAATCAATAAAATAGTACCTTTATTAAACTGTAGTACATATTTCATTATATCTATGATATAAATTTAGTGTAAATAAACAAATTTTTTAAAAACTAAATACCACAAAACAAAATTTGTAAGTATAAATACAAAGAACGCCAACCCATCCTCAAAACCCAATTTCTTCCCTCCATTTCCTCTTTTTTCAAATTCTGCAAGTGTGAGAAAAAGCCCGCCAAAAACCGTAATTTCCCTTCCTCCACTGTCATGGCCACCGATCCGACTAAGATGCAAGTCGCCAAAATCGCGGCCATCCTCGGCCCCGATCCGACTCACTTCGAGACCCTAATCTCCCATCTCATGTCCACCGCCAACGACCAGTGCTCCCAGGCCGAGTCCCTCTTCAACCTCAGCGAGCAGATCTACCCGGATGCCTCTCTCTCGAGCTCACCCACCTCCTCCACTCCTCCCCCCACCCGGAGGCTCGTGCCATGTCCGCCGTCCTCCTCCGCAAGCAGCTCGCCCTCGGCGACTCCTACATATACCCCAATCTCTCTCCCAACACTCAATCCATCCTCAAGTCCACTATATTGGACTGTGTCCTCCAAGAAACTGCGAAAACGATATCCAAGAAGCTATGTGATACTTCAGATCTCGCGTCCTCAATTTTGCCTAACGGCGGGTGGCCAGATCTCTTGCCGTTTATGTTCCAGTGGGTGGCGTCGGACAATCCAAAGTTTCGGGAGTCGGCCCTGTTGATTTTCGTGCAATTGATGCAGTCCATAGGTGAAACTTTAATTCCGCATTTGGATAGTCTGCACAGTATGCTTATTCAGTGTTTGAGCTCCAGGACGGACGTGGATGTGAGGATTGCAGCGTTCGGGGCGGCAATTAACTTTGTTCAGTGTTTGGAGAGTGCGGCCGACCAGGAGAGGTTTCAGGATTTATTGCCGCCGATGATGCAGACTTTGACGGAGGCGTTGAATTGTGGGCAGGAGGCAACGGCGCAGGAGGCACTGGAGTTTCTGATTGAATTGGCAGAGACGGAGCCGAGGTTTCTGAGGCAGCAGATAGTTGATGTGGTGGGATGTAAGCTGCACATTGTGGAGGCAGAGTGTTTGGAGGAAGGGACCAGACACCTTGCAATTGAGTTTGTGATAACACTAGCAGAAGCGAGGGAGAGGGCGCCTGGAATGATGAGGAAGTTGCCACAGTTCATTCAGAGGTTGTTTGCTATATTGATGAAGATGTTGGGGGATATAGAGGATGATCCTGCGTGGCACAAGGCAGAGACTGAGGATGAGGATGCAGGGGAGACGAGTAATTATAGCGTTGGGCAGGAATGTTTGGATAGACTGTCGATTTCTTTGGGTGGAAATACAGTTGTGCCAGTTGCTTTGGAGCCATTGGCAGTGTGCTTGGCTGCTCCTGAGTGGCAAAAGCACCATGCAGCACTCATCTGCCTTGCAATGATTGCAGAGGGCTGTTTAAAGGTATTGGTTTTTAAATTAAATTTTTTATACCACTTTGTTTGAATTAAAGTTACTTGTTATATGTGTTTAACGAGAGCTTTATAATTTATTCCTTTACTGGTAATCCATCATTTATAAACGTCAGTGTAGTTGCTCACAGCATTATGATGTTAATTGGAGATTTGAGTACAGTGGCAGAACCGTGTAGACCAAGGGGGGTCGGGCCTCCCTGGGTTTCTGAAAATGTGTTTAGGTCCTATAGGTTTTGAGGATATTTTTATAAGAAATGTTATATGGTCAACTGAATTTTTGAAATTCAGTTGAAATCCTATTTTTTTTATTGTTTAGGATAGAAAATAGCATATTGGCCCTCTAAAATCTTTAAAAAAAAATTAATTTTAGCTTAACTTCCCAAATTTTCAAGAATTTTTACCTTGATCCTCCCTCAACAAAATTGTGGGCCCACCCTTGTTTGACTATGATGCTTGAGCAAAAAGCTTCATTTGTTGAAAAATTTTGTTAAAAATTGTCACTTTTATAATTCAGGTGATGATAAAGAATTTGGAACAAGTTGTGTCAATGGTTTTGAACTCATTCCCAGACCCTCGCCCTCGTGTGCATTGGGCAGCAATAAATGCAATTGGCCAATTGTCTACAGATTTGGGCCCAGACTTGCAAGTTCAATATCATCAACGGTTACTGCCTGCCTTAGCTTCTGCTATGGATGACTTCCAAAATCCGCGAGTGCAGGTCAGTGGGCATGTAAAATTTTGATCTTTGCATAGTCATGAGTCAGCGACATTTTTCTTATGTCAACAATTGTTCATCTATGTTCATTTTATTTGCAATTGCAGCTATTGCGACATGGCATGCAACCTGTTAACATACTGAAGGAATTATGGGGAATTAAACTTCTATGAGAGAATACACATGATAAATTACTTGCTTTCTAATAGGCATCATTGACTCAACCATGTTATCTTCTACCAACAATTGACTATGGAAATGAAATGAATACTAGAGTTTGGAACTTTATAAGCCTTTATGTAATGTCTGAATAAGGTGCAATACGGTAATGAAAATATTATATACTTCTACCTTTATTATTGTTATTAATTTATTCAAGATATTTAATGCAACACATTTGTTTGTGAATCATGGTTGCTTGAAGCATACGGTTCATTCTTTTAACTTTAAATGTTATTTGATCCCTATTCAATGCGTATCTTATGTTCAAATCTTATATTGCAACTAATCTTAGTGAATCTATCTGAATCAAACCTACAATGCATGATTAGGACCAGAATGTTTGTTAGCCATTCTACAAGAGTCTTTTTGCAAATTCTAGCTTACCAAGATAACTAAGCCGAGCTTGAATGAAAGGTAAAGAAATGTAGGCCAAACTTAAGCGAAGATAAAACATGCCGAAACACTTAAACGATTTAGCTCTATTCCGCCCTTTTTACGTTCTTGACCGGTCTCCCTTCTCTATTATTATTTATTTATTTTTTTGAAATCTTGAGGGTTGGTTTTTAAGAGTCTAAATTAATCTTGCTCTCTCAATAAAACTCCATCTGGAAAACCATTTTTTGCTTGTTCATAGTCGTAAAAGGTATTTCTCGAAGCCTACTTTCTGTGTTTGAAGAGGTTTTGTGCTGTCAAATTTGATGTGAGTTTTTTATTTAGCATTTGAATTTCTTGCCTTGTTCAATAAGCAATTGTTAAGAGAAAGGGATCCTATATAATGATTTCATTTGGGACGATTGTACTTGTATTAAATTTGTGGGGGTGGTAATGCTTGAAAGCATTGAAAGTTAATTTTAGTAATGGGAGTTAATGGGGTCTACTACTCAATGAGACATCACCAAGTTGGAACTGGCAAAAATATTTTCGATTGTTTACAAATTTTAGTAGATGTTAAGAAGTGTCTTTAAAAATATTGTATGGAATAAAAGCTAATAGATTTGATGGTTATTAGGTGGGCTGTATTGTAGAAGATTGAACTTGGTTATTAGATGGGTTGCTTTGTAGAAGATTGAAATTGTTGGTGTAAAAAAGGAAACTACTGATACGTAAATAAAGGAAACAAAAATTTTAGGAAAAGGATATACCTTATGCTAGAGATAATAACCAAGTTGGAACAGCTTATTCAAAATATACAGATTCTTTTATTGCTAATCCTAATTGGCCATACATTTTTTTATTTGGTGTAAGTATGGCTATGTATTCAAACTCTCTTCTTATCATGGCACTAGGTTTATTTTTTTGAGAGAATAAGTTAGCGATCTTAGAACATTATTAGGATAAATAAAGAATTGAAACAACGGTGGCCATCTCAGACACCTTTGTCAAAGTAGTAGGTTATTGGATTTTCAATCATTAGTTGCTGGAGTTCTTCGGGCGGCAACTATTTCAAGGTTTTCCTTTGTTGTTAAGTCATAGAGCTAGAATTAGCGAGAAGGTAAGGGTTGATTGGGGCTTTAGTCTTTATTTTTACTGGCATTGGCTTGAGAATTTGTTTTTTTTTTATTTTTTTATGAATATGGGAGTATTTTGCATGGTTCTGCTTCTGGATATGTCTTTTTAGATTCCTTGGTTTGAATTGAACTGTTGGTCGTTTATTGATACCCTATCAAAACAAGTGTTCACCATTGATTTATTTCTATTGTTTCGGCAACTTTTATTGAAATCTCTAACTCTCAAGGGTACTCCCCCTCTATTTTCACATCGACATGAAAAGTCAGAGGGATTGAAAGACTCATAAGGTTTTAGTGCAGGATTCGTTCAATAGGAATAGTGTATGTTACTTGGACTCGGGTATAGGTGTCAGGTGCGGGTACTTGTCCAAGTGCCGGACTCATCCAATTCACATGTCCAAGGACATTTGGACCCGGTTACATTTCACATTTTTTAAATACATCTTTTGTTTTTTTGAGGTAAAATGGCATTTACAAGCTAAAATATAGCATTTCATGCATAAAATGGAAATCATACGTTTAGTTTTATAGTAAACTCAATAGTTATGCATACTTGTTAGATGCATGTTCAACTAGCCATATCGGACACATATTTCATACCTTTATCCGAGTGTCAAGTGACCAATATGGGTATTTCACCTATTTAGAAGAGTCCAGGCAACATAGGGAATAGTTAACTAATCTAGTCTTACAATCAATGGCTCAAAAGATAATCGAGACTATTATTTTTTTTATTCTGATTATTTATCTTTTCCTTCATTCTAGGATTACAACTACTTGCACATCCATCCTTTGTTATTTGTTTGGTGCAGGCCCATGCTACTTTGGCAGTGCTAAATTTCAGTGAAAATTGCATCCTTGACATTTTAATGCCTTACTTGGATGGAATTGTGAGCAAACTGCTTATACTCCTTCAGGTTGTTCGCAATCTGCCTTTTGACTATACTTCAATTAGATGCATCTGTTTAAATGTGTGTGCACGTTGTGTATGATCACATGTATATGCTTGTCTGTGTAAATACACATTAATCAATTGTGTGTGTGTGTGTGACAGAGTACATCATTTTAGCTTTCTTGTTTTGCTAACTGGCTTGGTCGAACATACACATAATAGTTGCTCTCTGTCCAGAATGGCAAGCAAATGGTGCAGGAGGGGGCTTTGAATGCTTTGGCATCAGTTGCTGACTCGTCACAGGTACTGTGCACACTTATTTTTTCTTGGTTAGTCTGTTAGTTTCTTTCATAATGATCTTATTTGATCCAGTGTATGGTTGACAGGAGCATTTTGAAAGGTATTATGATGCTGTTATGCCTTACTTGAAAGCTATTTTGGTGAGTGCAACTGACAAGGCTAATCTCATGCTGCGCGCCAACTCCATGGAGTGCATTTGTGTGGCTGGAATGGCTGTTGGAAAGTATAAGTTTAGGGATGATGCTAAGCAGGTTATTATCCATATATTACTTCTTGATGATATTATGATTGTCTCATTAATATGACTTGTTACCATATGTTGTTGATGTGTTTATGGTTGATTTAAGTACATGTGATCCTTGCAATCCATAGGTAATTATTTAGACAAGGGACATACGGTTTGCTAATTAATCAAGGTTATGGAAGTCCTTATGCATTGCAAGGATCCCAGTTGGAGACGGGTGATCCAACAACAAGCTACATGTTGCAAGTATGTTTCCATCATTGTCACAGATGAGTTTGAGTCTCTACATGCTGTTATCATTTTGTCTACAACATGTGCATTATTATGTTCTGTATAACCATAACAAAATATGAATGTCTAATTCTGTTGCAGGTGTGGGCCACACTTTGCAAATGCCTTGGGCAGGATTTCCTCCCTTACATGAATGTTATCATGCCTCCTTTGCTTCAGCCTGCTCGACTCAAGCCTGAGGTAACCATTACATCTACTGATATAGATGAATCTGATGATGAAAGGTTTGAATTTTGGTTTAGTATAACTGTAAAGTGATGAAAATGGTTGGAGTTTGTAAATTTTGTATCATATTTATTTTAATTCTCTCTTCCAATTAGTTAATAAACTTCCTTCTCTCTCTCTCTCTCTCTCTCTCTCTCTCCTTTTGTTGTTTTGTTTTCATTATTTTGAAGCATTTTTGCTGCCAAGTTTCTTAGTTTCCTGATATAAAACCTTTGTTGTGATTGCAGCATTGAGACAATTACCATTGGGGATAAGAGGATAGGAATAAAGACCAGTGTCTTGGAGGAAAAAGCAACAGCTTGTAACATGCTATGCTGCTATGCTGATGAGTTAAAAGAGGGATTTTTTCCATGGATTGATCACGTAAATTTGGCATCATAATTTGGAGAATTTCATATTAATTTATCTACGAAAATATGGATATTTTAATCTGGCATAAATTTTGCAGGTTGCTCCTACATTGGTCCCACTACTTAAATTTGGTTTTCATAAGGAGGTTAGAAAGGCTGCTGTTTCAGGTATTTGCCCAACCTGGAAATTTTCAAGTGAGCATGTGTGGACCTTGGTCAAATTTTTTTATGCAATATTCCTAATTTCTTCATAGCCATGCCGGAGCTTTTGCGTTCAGCTAAATTAGCTGTAGAGAAGGGGCAATCTCAAGGTCGTGACGAGGCCTATATTAAGCAGTTGTCAGATTACATAATACCAGCTTTGCTGGAGGCTTTACACAAGGTCATAAATTTGTTTGCTTCATTTAATTTTTTTGTCTTTGATATGCCAATAACTTTTGTTATTTACTTTTTCTTTGTTTTGGCCTTCAGGAATCTGAGGCAGAAATTGGTGCAAGCATGTTGAATGCTTTGAATGAATGCATAGAGGTTTGTTCCATCTATTCATGAGCCTGACTTTATATATAATATACAAACATGAGTATAAGGCTTTTGTTCTTGCTCTGAACCTCTGTGACTATGTATTAACTATTCTAATTGTCGGAAACTATATTTTCTGAACATATTGTATTTTTTTACATTCTCAGACACATCTTTTCAATAGCATGTCCTGGAAGATCGATATACAATTATAATTATCATTGTTTGTAAAATTATATTCCTTACCATTACACTTCTATTATCAAGATGCAAAAAATTTCAGTTAACCTATTTCTTTTTCAATTGGCCTCCCTGAAGGTTTCTCATAATTACAGACCTCTAGTGAGGATTTCACCCACTTCCTTCTATTTACTGATTCTATGACAAACCTCCCCTCAGTTGACTGTCACATGACTCATGTCTGGTGGTGACTGGTGATATAGGTTGACATAACTAAAATTGTTACTGAAAGGGACACCTTAGTTGTTTGAGGCTTCCTTTATCGAAATGTAAACATTTTGGTTACTAAACCTAAGAAGCACGTATGCTTCTAAAAAGGCACTTGTGTTGAATATTGACACTTGTCAGATATGGCTTGACACATGTCAGACACGCGTTCAAACATGTCAAATTAATTTTTTAACATATACCACATAGAATACGCTTCAGATGCTTGGGGGACATCATTTAGACAATTATAAAACGCATTGCAAGTTTAAAGAAAATACCTGGTAGCTAATTATTGTAAATCAAAAAATATCATAGATTTATACCTATTAATCCCTCGTTGCTTAGACACTCATAAAACACATTGCAAGTTTAAAGAAAATACCTGGTAGCTAATTATTTGTGAATCAAAATATCTTAGATTTATACCTATTAATCCCTCATCTCTTAGACTTTCTAACTTTATGAACTTTAAAGTCAAAGACTCTCTATTTGCTTGTGAATAAGTTTTTCAAAATAGATATAAAAACCTTTTTGTCCACATCTCTTTACTGATCTATAGAATGTGAAAAATATTTCTTCTCATTTTTATAAAATGTAAATTTATTTGTAATATTAAAAGTGAAGAATTTATTATTTTTTTCATGTATACATGTAAAAATATTTATTTATTTGTTGTTATGTTCCTATTATGTTGTCATTTTTTTGAAAATTGTCGAGTTGGCATTTTGTTATAGTGTCATATTCATGTTCTCTTAGACTAAAATGATGTCATATTAGTATGGGGCATTAACCTAGCAAGGGACTGGGTCAATTGGTCATTGGTTTTACCCCAGATAAGTCCAATTATGGCAATAAAATTGTTTTAAAAGTACATAACCATGTAAGATTACTAGAAAGATTTAGAGGTTAAGAAAAATTTGACATTATTTTTATCAACATAAGAAATGAAAAATTCCACATGATCACGTATGTAAAAATAATAAGATTATAAATATTTAGCTATTTGTATATAAATTATGTACTCAGGAATATGTTTCATACTCCTCTTGGTATAGTTGATCCACATTTATGTGCATTTTCATTTATATATATATATATATATGTATGTTTGCATGTATGTATATATTTGGAATTATGACTGTATTTGGACATTTGTAATTTCATTGGATAAGGGATAGGAAAGGTTGTCCATTACTCCGTTCTTTCTTAAAGTCAGAAATGGTGGGACAGGTTCCGGTGGAGATTCCTTTGTCTCTAGTACTAACAAAACGGGATGAGACAATATGTATTAAATGTCATTTTTAGATCTGCATATAGGAAGTATGGAATTGGCTAAGATGGTAAAGAAGTAAGACTTTGGCCAATGGTCTGTCATCTTCGAATAGGTTTTAGAGTTCAAGGGATTGACTCACCATTATTAAAATTTCTCCAATACAAAGTAAATCTGGCCAGTCCTCTGAAACTCAACATACCAGAATATTAATTCAAAACTGGCAGGGTTCAACAGGTTTTTGGTAGGTCACATTCTTCTCATGTCCAGCTGCAACCAGCCAGGTCAAGGGTATGGTTGACTGGGCCAAGTGGGTCTGGGTCTGCCAATTAATGCCTAAAAGACCAAATAAGCTGTAATACATTATCATTGCACTGATCCGAGTGTCACTGCAGAACTATGCTAGTGAACTTGTTCGCACGTTTTTTCCTGCTAACTTGTACTTCTTGTAAGATGCTTATTTTAATTGTTCAGTTATTCATTGGGGGTGATGTACCTTGTGAAGGTTAGTAATGAATGACTTTGTGCCTCAACTTTTGGCATGTCCTATGTCTCTTCTTACAATCTCTCTCTGTTTCTAGCCCTTTGCAAATTTGGTAACTTTCAGCTTGCTTATGTAGCTTCAACAAAGTTTGTTGCCTTATTTGTATAGCACATTTTGTTTCAGATTGCTGGACCTCTTATGGATGAAAGCCAAGTAAGGTGCATAGTTGATGAGATAAAACAAGTGATTACAGTTAGCTCAACTAGAAAAAGAGAAAGAGCGGAAAGAGCCAAAGCAGAAGACTTCGATGCAGAAGAAGGGGAACTGCTGAAGGAGGAAAATAAGCAAGAAGTTTTGCTGAAGTATGTTATTAGAGCATATCTACTGGGGAATTGGGGCATAGCATTTGACAGCTTTATTTATTTAATTTTTTTATGTAAAAAGCAGACAAATGTTGTCAGCTTTTACATCATATTTCATTATTTGATCCAGGTTGGTGATTGCTTGGGTACTTTGATCAGAACTTTTAAGGCCTCTTTCTTGCCTTTCTTTGACGAGCTATCATCATATTTTACTCCTATGCGGGTAAGTTCTTTTAACAAAAATATTTCTGCTAATTCTAAATTCACAAGAAGCCCATTCTTGTCCTACGATTAGCATGCAAAAGCTTTACATTGCGCACACGGACCCTGCCGTGCGGAGGGGAACCATCTAAACTAGGCTCAAATAAGCCACAAATTGTTTTGAGCCTTTCTTCACCAGTTTTCCTTCCAACAGGGCTCATTCACAAATTGGACGCTCATAGCACATTCATCTTTTGGCCCCGGAAAATTTGGTGGGTAGTAGGAGCTGCGAGTGAACTGCACTGAAGCCATAAATATCCTAGAAAGCTAAAAGCGATACAAAGTTTAGGTGGGAAGTTCTTATCAAAGGCACATGTGACCTGAGGGAATTAAGGAAAGAATGGTTATGAGTTTACCTCTAATTGAACAAGACGGAATAGATTGGAGTTATTTAACTGAAGGAAAAAGTTGGTGTGGTAACTTGGTAACTTTACCTGAAAGCCTGAGGGTTAGCTTCTCTGTTTATGGTTATTTTCATTCACTTTCTCACACCGGTCGATCATCTCTTCCTATTTCTTTTCCTCACAAAGTTAAAAGGTTACAAGGCCTTTTACACGCAGGGTAAGAATAAAACAGCTGCTGAGAGAAGAATTGCTATTTTTATATTTGAGGATGTTGCCGAGCAGTGTCGAGAAGAAACTCTTAAGTAAGCATTTTCCATTAAAAGTTGTTTTCAACTGAAATGTTCATATTGTCGCTCTCCTTTTGATGTATCTTGCACTTTGGTGGAACAGATATTATGATACTTATCTTCCTTTCCTATTGGAAGCGCGCAATGACGAAAACCCTGGTGTTCGGCAGGTCTGCCTCCTAATATTATCAGATTTTCTTTTGGTGCTTAAAGTTATCATGGCTTCATTCTTGGTAATGGTTAATGCTTTTTCAGGCAGCTGTTTATGGGATTGGCGTATGTGCAGAGTTGGGTGGATCCGTTTTCAGACCTCTTATTGCAGGTGGCTTCCTTTCCTTTGCATAATTGCAACTCTCCTTGGGATCTTCCTCTCTCAGATCTATTAGTGTTGTTATCTGTTTCGTCTTTCTGCAGAACCTCTTTCTCGACTGGATGTTGTAATAAGGCACCCTGATACTGCATTCACATAATGTCATGGCATATGATAATGCTGTTTCAGCTCTTGGTAAAATATGCCAATTCCAAAATGATAGTGTAGATGCAGCTCAGGAAATTGAAGCTTTAACTGTACGTTTTGTCTATTGTGCCTTCTCTATTGTCATCATTGCTGAATTTTCTTCCAATTGACATAGTTCAACTGTTCATATAATTAATAAATGGATAAAAAATATAAATTCAAATAAAAAATAAAAAATTATAAGAAATGGTCAGTAATTCAATTATACTCAAATGTCATATTGTAACTTTTAATGAGCATAAAAAATATAAATAATATATATAAGTATATACATACATATTTAAAAGTAAAAAAGCTTCATTCATTACAATATAACAAGAGCTTAGGAACATAGTCATACGGGCAGAATAAAGGTCAGCTCCTGTGGAACACAGAAACCATTATAAGTAAGCAGGACATTGAGACAACAAAACAGAAGATGCATACATAATATGTATACATATAAATGTGTGTGTATTAATTTACTATAGGAGGAAATTTGCAATTCAACTACGGACAATAAAAGTACTAAATTTTATGCAAAATAGGCGGTCCCCAGTCTCTAGGTAAAACATAAAGAATACTTCAACAATTAGTCAAATCGCAATCTACACACACACATCTATATACATTTACATAAGTATATACTGACAGAGAAGTAAGAGACCAAAGCAAGGTTACTGGTTCTGGATGAGGACCAGGAGGCGGCGTGGCAGAAGATGAGGGAAGATTCTCATAGACCCACCTATCCAAGCACTCTTTTTGAAACAAAGGACAACAGTTGGACAGCTCTTGTGCTTGGTTGATGGGGGAGATTTTAGAGAGGATATATAGAGGGTAATAAGAGTGTGTTTGGCTCTGGGTTTTAGAAAGAGAAAGGAATAAGATAGATGAACTGAAGAAGAAGGTGAATTCTTAAAAACCATCCCGTTCAAGCCATCTGGTGTAACGGTTTTTATAGATACTGGCCAGCTTGTTCTTTTTAAAGTGGTTCGTATATATTTATGATAAAATAATTAAACCAGACTGATCTGAGGTTCGTTTTCCTTTTGAGTCAGCTGGTCTGGTCTGGTTTTGATAACATTGGTCCGATCTGGTTTTGATAACATTGCTGGATAGTGAATTGCTATAAATCTTCGGACATGGACACTGACTGCTATTGCCTTTTTGTTTTGGGTACTCATGTTTGAATCATGATCAATTATGATTGCATGTCCTCTGAATTTCATGCTTGCATGAACATTGTAAGGGGACAACTATTTTCATTGTTATTCTGTCCACCCAAGTGAGCTCAAATGCCAAAACCAGCTGAAACAATTTATTCCATGAAATTATAATCAACACTATCACTGCATCACCATTACAAGGAACTTCTTATCTATCGACTAATTTATTTGGGGAGTGAGTTCTACATGTGCCAGCCAGGATGCTACTCTGGAGGCTACACGAGGACCCATGACCCATTCATTGTCTTAGCATGATTGAATATGCTGTCAATGGGCTCCATCTTCCACTGTCATGTATTAAAGTGGACAATTCAATGCATTTTGTCCGAGGCATGGTTCTCATGATTCAGAATTTGTTTGCAACAGTAATTTTGTAAAAAAGAAGAAAAAGAAAAAAAAAACAAAGGAATTCGACAACAATTAGACCCTCAATCTTTAATGTGAGATACTTAGAGGGCATGTAATGAAGGTCTTTTGTATGGACTTCATAAAAATGTGTACTATATCAGTTTCAAAATGTTATGAGTGATCTCATCTAATGCTAAGTTGGTTAATAGGATCATTCGTTTTGGTTCAGACTATGAATACTACTTTTTTATGAATATTTCAAACCTGTTTCAAGTAAAACTCTAATGTTATTCAATGAGGTTTAATTACTAGCAGCAAAAATGTCAAATACTTTTGGATATTGTAATCCAGAATTTGTTCTAACATCAATTGCATCATTGTTGCACAATTACTGTGATATTCTTTTATATTCACTGCCCTGCTATTTAGTTCTCCAGCAATTTGTCTTCAAAAAATGAATTCTTTTGTGCTTTCCTCCAAGATTTTGTTAATGATATATGTCCTTATGAATCGAGTTGGATGGATAAACAGTAATTTCTTATAAATATTGCAGTCCCCCTTCAAGTTGGATCTGATGTGAATTGATGAGCTTCAGTTGCTACCTGCAAAAATATTGAATATCTTTGAGGCATCATTAT
This sequence comes from Euryodendron excelsum, assembly GCA_033060915.1. Classification (NCBI taxonomy): domain Eukaryota; kingdom Viridiplantae; phylum Streptophyta; class Magnoliopsida; order Ericales; family Pentaphylacaceae; genus Euryodendron; species Euryodendron excelsum. Next base: position 16,143,599 of record CM065384.1, on the reverse strand, counting down.
CCAGAATCTCTTCCATTATTAATTGAAATTTGGATCCACCATATACTATGATGTCGTCTCAATTTATCTTCAAGGCCTTTTTTAGTACTCAAGCAATTTGTCTTCAAAAAATAAATGTTTTTGTTCTCTACTCTACTTTGTGTAATTTCTGTTCCATTTGGCAGGTTGTCCCTTCCTGGTTAAGCTGCTTGCCTATTAAGAGTGATTTGGTTGAGGCCATTGTTGTACACGACCAGCTTTGTTCAATGGTGGAAAGGTAGAATCTTGAAAAGTTAACATGTTAGATCTTGTCAACGTGACATAATTTTTTCAGCTTTTTTCCTTATTCACGAGTTTCTTTATGCTTTAGTTGACATTTCTGCCTCATCAAAAATTGAACTGCACCATGTACAGGTTAGATAGGGAACTTTAAGCGCCCATCAATCAATATCTTCCCAAAATAGTTTCAGTTTTTGTAGAGGTATAATCTATCATTGTTCTAGCTTTCCAACTTAATTCTTATGTTGACATCGTTGGTAATTACAAATATAGCTGTTTGGGTCATATGTTAAGGTTTTTTGTTAAAGAAAGCATAACTAAATGTTTGGGAAAGGGGAACACTTGCTCTTTTGTGTCATTTATTAGCCATCTCTCTCTCTCTCTCTCTCCAACGGGTTTGGGTTTATATATTTCAGAAGGTTATTTGGCCAATCATAATTGAGTGGGTTACCCTTTGGAAGGCACTGCCCTAATCCATTTAATGCATATTTGCACATATGTATCCTAAAATAAGAACGTAAATTGAACTCAAGAAGCAGACACTTCTAAGAAGGTGTCACGTCCATGTCCAATACAACACTTGTCAGACACTCCTCTGACATGAGTTGTGCATGCATCTAAATGTGTCTTGTTATTTTATTATTTTTTAAAATCGGACACGCTTCGGACATTTAGGGAACATGTGTCCATTACTAGGACACCCCTCTTCATCACTTATACATATAAAACATGTTGGTGAAGAAAATAACTTGAAATTGAATGGTAAATTAAAAGCAATCTGATTTTATGTCTACTTTGATGTAAAATAACCATAGAACACATGGTTTCTAATTTTAATTAATTAATTAATTATTTTCATTATCTTTGACTAAAATATTTTATATATGACCTATAACAAATACATAGAATATATAATTTTGCCTTGTCCCCTCCGTGTCGTGCTTTGCACTTTTTTAAAATTATCGTGTCGAAGTGTCTGTGTCATGTCGTGTCCGTGTCCATGCTTCTTAGAATGGAACTCTATACAGTTTCTCTATTTTAAGATATATAACATAGCATTGCAGCTTTCTGCACTAAAGCAGCATACTCATCTTAATATTTTGTATCTTAAGTCTGTTGTCAGAACTCTGACTGATGGCTCTATAAATGGTTATTTGTTTAATATTTTAAACTATTTCACTGCCTGCTGTATATTTGAATGCAAAATCCGTGCTGTGGACATTGTAGTTACCAGCTAATATAGCTTAGCTAGCAGTGTGTTTACTATGAATGAAGAGTGTAGTTCAAGAAATCCAACACAAAGTGGCATCGATTTGGCTGGCCTAAGTTTGATTCCGATTTTTAACTTCTGACAGCTGTGCGTTTCATTGTTTACTTTTTTCTTAGTAAATTCATGGTCCTTCAAAATGATTTCTTAGCTGTGGTACTAAGAAAATCGAGAAAGCCAGAGCAAACTTTCTTGCAGTTAGAAGCAACACTGTTTCTGCTATTTTTGTATCAAGATGTAGGTTAATGGGTAGAGAAATGATAATTTTTTCATTCACTTTATTTTTGCTGATTAAAGTTGGTTATATGTGATGGTCTCTGCAACTTGTTATGCTGCAGATGTCAAGGTGTGCGGTCTTATTTATGTGCTTGTTGTAATTATAGTTTCCCGAGAATTTTCTAAATTTACCGTTACAGTGTTAGGTATATCTTTCTTCCTTTAGCTTCTTATTTTTTGCTTTCTGTTTTTTGCTTTTTTCTTTTCTTTTTTCCTTTTATTGCATGGAGCTCACGGTATGTCCACGTGAGTATATGGATATATGTCTAGTAGATACTTTACCTTCTATTGATAAGGAGATAATGAGTTATCTTTATTAGATTTGGACTCTTAAAAGATAAAAATAAGTTGGCCTTATCTTTATAATGGTGTACATTTGTTATACATAGATTGTATCAGAAGTAGAAATTACGTATTATCAGATATAGACTTTCTATCTAGATTATTTTTTCTCTAGTTCTTTTTAGGGTTACTATTTCAGTGCTTTAGGATTTGAAACGTGTATTTTTCATATTGAACTTTAGTAGACATTTATTGTACGACGAGGAAGACAAAGAAGATTTTAGATTAATTCGTAGTATATTGCACGTGTTGCACGAAGAGTTTGTAAAGCAAACAAGACGATTTGTACATTTTATTGTTATTCGTATAAGATATTTTGTATATCTCATATATATTTTCTTATATTGGTATTAGAGTTTTATTATGCTTGTCTTTCATCTATAATATGTCAAGAATATTTATTTTTTGCATGCATGCATGCCTTTGGTTGTTAATGACGTATTTTTGTATCTTGAGTTTTGAGTCAAAATTTATATTAAAATGTTCTTTATAATGTCAGGAACTCACCTTTAAAATTTCATATATTTTTTTGTTACACGGTTTGAAAGAAATCTTAATTTAAAGTTTTCAAAAACTTGTGATAAATTCGAAAATTTGGCCTTATTTTTTGGATTAGAAAATTAGTTTTTTGAATTGCAAAGTTTACATAGATATATTTTGTATCACGAGAGCTTTTTGTTTATATGAAGTTTGTAAAAAACTTATATCAGATGAGTGAAACACAGCCTTAAAGTTGTATTCATGAAATATTGAATTTGAGTTTGTTATTGTGCGCATCATCAGTGATGTCGCCTTACGTCATCACACAACAAGACAATGTCAGTGAGTTGTTAATTTCAGCCAAGCTGAGGTTAAACCTAGGAAAGTCCCAGGCCCTTATGTCGTAGAGATGCGGGCTCGGAAATGAGTTAACTTTGAGCGGAAGCCCGTGTCGCTCTAGTGCAGTGGGTTGAGACACGTGTGGAGCCTTAAGGCCTTCTGTCAAAGTGGATTTGGCCTATTTCATAGTCATTCACATGGTTTGCTGGACTAACTGAACGGGGCTTAATGCTTTCTTAATAAATAAATGATGTTTTTTTAAAGAAAATTATTTTAAATAAGTTTTAAAATTTTTTAATGGTTTTAAATTTTGTTTTCTAAGGTCATTACATCACATTTATTGTAGTAATTATATTTAAATTATTTTTGGTCACATTTATTTAATTGTTACTGTATAATGATATGATATTTTGAGTGTCACATGGGCAAATTATGTTTTAATACTTTAGAATTATTTTTGGATCATATATTTATTCTTATAGGTGATGAGTATGGTTACTCTTCATTCAAGTGACTAATGTATGTTATGTATTGAATAGAATAGAGGTGGTATTGGCGTTCTGAGGTGCTCATGTGATGAATGTATGTTATTTATTTATTGTTATTACAAAATAATTTTTTATATACAAAGGTGCAGATCTCCATTTACTCATTGTTTATTAGATTTGATGTAATAGGTTTTTCTCATTTGTTAAAAAAAAAGAGAGATGTAATTTTTTTAATTATTTATGAGAAGTTTTGTAAGGGATGTGTTTTGCACCAAATTTGGAAATATTAAATTATTTTGGCATGATGTACCAAGTTGCCAATGTGGTCTTAATTTGGGCTCATTTTTTTTTATTATATGCTTACAAATTGACATTGTAAAAAGAGGAAATAGTTTCTCATATTTTATTTTAAATTAATTGGACATTTAATTTTAACTTATATCATGGAAGATGATTACTAGCATCTAAAAATATAAAATTTTTGATTTTTTGATGTAAGAAAGAATTTTGTGGTCTAATTAGATTTAAGATAAAAATATTAAAGATTTGTGCTTAATTAATTTCTTGTGCAATGTATATAGTGTAATGGCCTCAAAGAACATAATTGTTGATCTTAATAAGGAAGAAAAACTTGATGGAAAGAACTATGATATCTGGTAGAGGAAGGTTCAGTACTTTTTCAATGAGCAAGAGTTGTTTGATCATCTGACCAATAGTATGACTTTGCCTGAGTCAGGCAGCACAGTTTAGCATTGCCGTGATGAACAGACTTATGACACTTGGTTTAAGAGGGACAGAATTGCGCACTTTATTATGTTAAGTTGCATATGTGATGACCTTACGAGGGAATTTGAGAAATTTTTTACTGCCAAAGAAATGTGGGAATAGTTGTGTCTTAAGTATGGTGGCACTATTGCCACTTGGTTACGTGCCTTGACTTTGAGGTTTAATTAGTATGTAATAGATTCAAAGTATACTATGACTGAGTACTTTAGGGTGATGTCTGCTATAATTAGAGAAATGAAAACAGTTGGCAAAAATCTCACAGACGAGTAGCAGATTTTAGCTATCATTCGGTCCTTACCTAAACTTATGTGAAGACAGGTGAAACTTGTGCTTACGCATAATGAGGGTATCAAGAATTTTGATGACATATCTCGTCATTTGGAGCTTGAGATAGAACGCGTTGAAGCGATTTGCAGCACTGCATTTGTTGTCCAAGTTGGACATTGCAGGGGTTACAAACTCCAACGTAATGACAGCGAGGTGGAGTTAGACAAGGAAAACCAAAGAATCTGGTGCCAAAAGATGGCAAAGTGTTTAAACGTTGTAGAGGCAGGCGTGGTGGAAAAAAAAATAAGTGCAAGTTAAAGTGCTATAACTGTGAATAAAAGGGTCACTTCGCTCAAAATTGTATTGAGCTGAAGAAGGTAAACCCTGATTCTAGCTCTTTTATTATTTTTGTTTGCTCGCATGTGTTTGTGACTTATTGTTTTTCTGGTTGGATTGTAGACACAGGAGCAACCAAACACACAACGAGAGATAGAGTTAGATATGTAGATTACCGTTGGGTTCTAGCGGGTAAACACCAGGTGATTATGGGAAATAGAGCATAAGAAGATGTTTTGAGAGTTGGAACTTATCAACTCAAGATGCGCACTGGGCATAATTTGCTCTTTCATGATGTGCTTCATGCACCTATTGTTCGATATAATCTATTTTTAGTTATTGCATTATTGTAGTTAGAATTTTCTTTCAAATTTGAGAATAGTAGTTTGTTTGTTTATCTCTATTGTGAGCTTTATAGTCATGATACATTAAAAGATGATTTTTTTATGTTGGATTTAGATTCAAATAATTCTATTATTTATGTTGCATCTTCTTCTTCTTTTGATGTGATGTTTCATTTAATTAAATGGTATGCTAGACTTGGTCACATAGGATAAGAAAGAATGACTAGATTAGCTAGAGAAGGGCTTTTAGGTTCTCTCGCCAAAGTAAGCCTACGTATTTGTGAGCCTTATTTAGTTGGGAAGTCATGTAAAAAGCCTTTTGGTAAGGCAATTAGGACTTCTCATCCATTAGAGCTAGTTCATTTTGACATATGCAGATCAATGAATGTCAAGGCATGACATGGTGCATCTTACTTTATTACATTTATAAATGACTTCTTTCGATTTGGTTCAGTATTTCTGTTGTTTCACTGCTACGAGGCTTTAGATTGTTTCAAGCGCTTTGTAGTAAAGGTTGAGAATTAGAAATAGAAGACTTTGAAAGTTTTTTGAATTGATAGAGGTCAAGAATATTTGTCTGATCAGTTCAAAGATATATGTAATGAAAAAGGGATACTCAGACAGTTAACAATTCTTGGTACTTCATAATAAAATGGTGTTATAGAGAGAAGGAATCGTACTCTTCTAGATATGGTTAGGTTAATGATATTGCAAGCAAACCTTCCAATAAGTTTCTGGGGAGATGCTTTTTTGATTGCCGCTTATATCTTTAACCGAGTGCTTTTAAAGTCAGTTTCAACCACTCCATATGAGTTATAAAAAGACGAGAAGCCTAACTTGGATGGCTTGTGCCTATGGGGATTTGCTGGTTATGTTCACAATTCTTCCCATAAGTATGGAAAATTAGGCCCTAGAGCTAATAAATATGTTTTTATTAGATATTCAGAACATTGTAAAAGCTATGTTATGTACGGTGAACACTCAGATAGGGGAATGACTGAGATTAAATCACGCGATGGGGGAAATTTAGCCAATTGCATAACCTTACAATCTCCTTCTTACAATTTTGTGACTAAAACCCTATCTTACAAGACACATTACAAGGAAATAACTAAAAAATACAATGAAATCCCAATCATAAGCACTTAATATCCACTCTGCACATATTACAAACAAACAACCAACCTAATCAAGTGCAAGAGAGATATAAGATAAACAATAGCTGTAACATAAACGAGTCTCCCCTTTTTTGGGAGAAACTTGACAAAGGAAGCATGGAGAACAAGCCATATCAAGAATGAAAGATCCAATAACTATCCAATATCCAATATATAAATAAAGAGGAGAACTGTCTGGAATCCAACAACTAAGGCCTCAACAAGCAAAACGAGACAAACAATGAAACTTAGAACAAAATACAATCATAAGGCAACATGGATAAAAAAAAATATATATTTACAAGAGAACCATCCACTAGAAGGAAATCTACCGACGACGAATGCTTTGAATGAAGTCATTCACGTTAGCAATAAACTCGGTATGTCGTCAAGAGAGAGCAGACAGAGTATCCCGAATACAAACAATATTGCGCTCTTGTCACTCCACAATGAGATCGATGCGCTCATGAACCAGGCAAATGTGCTTCACAAGGTCAGTATGAATGGATGTCAGCTGTGTGGAGAGAGCAGCAATGGCAGTCGCAGTACATGACGAAGAAGCTGGAGTAGGAACAGAATTCCTAACAGGAGGAGCAGTGGAGGTAGAGGGAGCAGTTGGATCAACAGGAGTACCCTCATCATCAGATAGTTCCAGCACAGGCTACTATAACTGAGGAGGTGGAGGAGCAACTTCGAGATGGGCATTACTCATCTTGAGAGTGTGACAGGAAATGGGTTTTCTAATCGGAATACGAGTCTCGTGAGGCTCGGCCATAATCTTGTGTTGGGAGAACTCTGTGATCATAACCCGAAAGGAAGATAGGCTCGAGAGGAATTATTAGCAGAGGCCTCGAGGATTAGATTAAACATAAGTCTACCCATATCCATAACCAGGCCTGTGGCAATAGCGTGCATAAGCTAGGCTCGGGACTTACCAATCTCACTTACATGGGAGGTGCATAGAAACAAGTCACACACCAGATGGTTGAGCACCCAAAAGACATCCTTCAGCTCTTTCTGCTTAAGGAGACTTGAAGGATTGGGAGGTCAGTTACCTCCACCAGACAATATGAGCTAGGCCAATGAGTTCAAAAACGGTCCAGAACGAGATGGAGGATAGGGAAACTCAATAACAATGGGACAGGTGATGTGGTGAAATGTGCATATGTAAGAGATAGAGAAGTTAAGAGGCACTCCACGCACATAGGACTGCAAAGTCCTAGTCTCTTTGTTGGAGGCATGAATGTTGACATAGAATTTTCGGACGAGGTCTTGACAGGCAAACCCATTACACACAACAAGACGAGTCCAGCCTCACTTTGAGAAATAGGTACTGATGACTATCTTAGAAAATTCATCAAGGATAATACCCCGAGAGATAAAAACATGGTGAGATTTAAATGACCTATTGAACTTAGACTCAACCTCAGATGCCGATCTAAAACGAGAGTCCATCGTAGATGGAGACTCTCCCCCTCGACGTGAAGTCGTAACACCAAGTGTGCCAGAGCGCAAACGCTTACTGGGAAAACTAGGAGTTTGCCTTTTGCTTGGAGAGGAAGGAGTTTGCCATTTGCCCGAGGAATCCGAGGATCGATGAGAAGGAGGGGTTTGGGGCCCCTTTCATTTTCTTGGAGTAGGAATCATGAGGCCAAAAGACACAGAACAAGGAAACACTCCAAAACAAAAACAAACATAATAGACCAACCGACACATACTAAAACCAAACACCAAACACACCCCGAACCACACACAGTTTGAGCATACAACCCTGCGACACACCCAGAACACGGTGAGGGCAAAGACGCCTTCCAACTAAGACAAGATGACCCACAAAGGGGCTCACAACAACCAACAACCCACTTAATCAATTGCTAGGGAAAGACCCCAAAACAATCGAAAAATCTAGGGCTCGAGGAACCCAACCGAATCAGAGAATGAAGAATTGAAGAGGAGAAGGGTTACCTCGAAAATGTCCTAGAAGGAGTGAAGAAGAGTGGAGGAGAGAAGCTCGTTGGATCGAGGAGGAGGAGGCAACCAAGAATCGCCGTTCTTCGAGGGCTCGAGAGCGGCGTGAATGAAGAAGAAGAGAAATAAAATAAAAAGACACAAAGTAGGCGTTGGGGTTTAAAAAACAAACCTAAATAAGTGGACTTCATGGCCTTGAGGATCCTGCGAAATCCTGTGAAGTCACCTGAAATAGCAAACATAGTTAGAACCAAAAAAAAAACTTGCACAGCTCATTCGAATCAATTATATGCAAAGATCAAACAATGAAATTTAAGATGCCATAAGCATGAATAAATCAACATCAAGCATGTGCAAAGATTGATCAAATAGCAACTCAATGGACAAATAGATGATAAGAGTGATACAAGCAACCATGATAAAGAGATGCAAGTCCGTCAATTAGATCAATGAGAATATGGACCCTAGAGCAAAATCATGACAGAGTTCATCATGGAAACCTCCTCTTAGACAAGAATGTAGTAGAAGTCAAACCCCAAGACATCCCTATCATAAAATTTTCAAGCAGCCTCTTTTTCTTTTAGGACAACTTTTCTGTCCTTTTAAAGTTCTAACTCTATTCCTTTGAAACGAACCAATATAAAAGCACACGGATGGTGGCTTTCACACACATAAGTAGGTTTTTACACACTCATTGATAGCCCTTCACCCAATACAAGAATATTTTTTATAAATATTTTTTTTTTGAAAGGGTATACATGTGAACATGGTCAATCTAGACATGTCATGTACAAACATTCCATGTACGTGGGAGACCATGCATGATAAGTATTGCAAAATGATAGGAAAAAAAATGGATTTCATATTTTAAGAGATCTTATAAGGTGAGCACCATGTACCCATGAAGCATTGGCATGACAAGAATCACTAAAATACAATTAAAGAAGAATACAAGATTCAATTTAGAACATACTCATACTTCTTAGCATTTCATGGGAAGAGCTTTAAACAGGAAACAAATAGTCTAAGAGCAAGCTAAAAAGAAGAAACAAAAAAAAAAAAAAAAAAAAACAACACACGCTAAACATGGCTTGAGATAAGATGAAACAAATAAAAAAAAAAAAGAAACAAATAAAATAATAAAAAAAAACTTAAGCTAGAACCCCCAATAAAACAGACTACTCGAGAGAGCACACTTCTAAGGATTTTTGTAGAAATTCAAATCTAAGAGTATCAAGGGATTTAGTGAAGAGATCAACAAGTTGATTCTCAGTGGAAATATGCTACAGAGAGATGACTTTCTCTTCAACTAATTCACGGATAAAGTGATATCGAATGTCAATATGTTTAGTACGAGAATGTTGAATACGATTCTTAGAAATACTAATTGCATTCATGTTATCACAAAATAAGGTCATGACATTCTACTCTAAGCCATAATCACACAACATTTATTTCATCCACAAGAGCTCAGTATAACCACTTCCAGCGGTTATGTACTCTGCCTCAGCAATGGACGAAGAGATAGCATTCTGTTTTTTACTATGCCAAGCAACAAGGTTATTACCTGCATAAAAACACCCACCAGAGGTGTTCTTACGATCATCGGCAAACCCTGCCCAATTTGCATTAGTATAGCTTGTAATATCTACATTAGTGTCCAAGAAAAACCAAATACCATTCCCAAGAGTACCGTTAACATATTTAATGATTCTTTTAGCAGCAAAAAAATGTGACTCTTTGGGACATGCCTGAAAACGGGCACAAACACCAACACTAAATGCAATGTCAGGTCTATTAGCAATTAAATAAAACAGACTATCAATCATGCTCATATATAAGATTTGATCAACATCTTTGCCTAAAGCATCATTGCTAAGCTTAAGGCTAGTACTCATGGGAGTCTTAGCATGCTTTGTATTTTCCAAGCCAAATTTCTTCACTAGGTCTCTAGCATATTTGGACTGAGAGATAAAGATTCATTGATTTATCTGTTTAACTTGCAAACGTAGGAAGTAATTCAGTTCACCCATCATGCTCATTTCAAATTGACTTTCATATGTTCAGAGAAATTATGAGCAAGCTTTTCAGAAGTAAAACCAAACACAATGTCATCCACATAGATTTGAGCAATAAGAATGTGTTTTGATTCCTTCTTAATAAATAAAGTTTTATTAACTTCCCCTCGAAAGAAGCCAGACTCTAGCAAAAAAGTAGTCAACCTCTCATACCAAGCTCGAGGAGCTTATTTAAACCCATACAAGGCTTTCTTAAGCTTGTACACATGGTCAGGATGCTTAGGGTCTTCAAATCCTTTGGGTTGTTCAACATAGGCTTCTTCTTAAAGAATGTCATTCAGAAAAACACTTTTCACATCTATTTGATGAAGTCTGAAGCTTAGATGACAAGCAATGGCAAGTAAGATGTGAACAGATTTCAATCTTGTAACAGGGGTAAAAGTCTAATCAAAATCTATTCCTTCAATTTGATTGTAGCCCTGTGCTACAAGTCTAGCCTTAATTCTAGTGATAGTATCATACTCATCATATTTATTCTTAAATATCCATTTAGTACCTATCACATTCACATTATTAGGTTTAGGCACAAGAGTCCAAACATCATTACACTCAAATTGACCTAATTCTTCATGCATAGCAGTTATCCAATGCTCATTAGTTAAGGCTTCTTTCACATTTTTAGGTTCAAATGAAGAGGTATAACACAAGTAGTTTATCTCATTTCTTACTTGACGCCTTGTCTTCATTGGTTCTATGACATCTCCAATTACTTGGTCCAATGGATGATTTAGTTTTACTCTGGATGAAGGTTCTAGAATGATTTCAAGTTTATCTTTAGTGTTGTCTAGGTTAGTTGCAACATCATCCCTCTTCTCGTTATTCTCCTTCTCCACATCTCCATAAGATGAGCTATTTAAATGACAATCCTCATCAAGTGCATCATCAGTGTAAACTAAAGTATCATCAATAACCACATTTATAAATTCCATAATAGTAAGAGTAGCAAATTATAAACACAATATGCTCTACTATTATTGGAATACCCAAGAAATATTCCTTTATCACTTCAGGTGTCAAACTTACCCAGATGTTCTCTATCCCTCAGAATGTAACATTTGCTCCTAAATACTCAGAAGTATTTGACCTTAAGCTTCTTACCTTTCCATAGTTCATATGGCTTCTATTTGGTACCAACTCTTAGATAAACTCAGTTTGCACTATAGTATGTTGTATTTATCACCTCGACCCAGAACTTTTAAGAAACTTTCTTACCATGAAGCATTACTCGAGCCATTTCTTGAATCACTCAATTCTTTGTTTTCATCATGCCATTCTATTGTGGTGTTTTCGGAGTAGAGAACTCATGTCTTATGCCTTACTCATTACAAAAGTTAGCAAACTTAGAATTTTTAAATTCCCTACTATGATCTGTACGAATTTTGCGAATGCATTCGATTTTTGCGCCCTTCTCTACCTGTACTTTCAGACATAGAGCCCTAAACACAGAGAAGGTTTTAGATTTTTTTTTCCAATAAAATCAATCCAAGTAAATCTAAAAAAATCATCGATAGCCACAAAAATATATTTCTTTCCTCTAATACTCTCTATTTGAGTAGGATCCATAAGATCTATATGAACAAGTTCAAGGGGTTTAGATGTTGCAATCTACTTAACTTTATTGTGTGTGGACTTAATTTGTTTTCCCAATTGGCAAGGACCATAAACACAATTTGCGATTTTTTTCAAATTTTGGAATCCCACGGATGAGTTCAGAACTAGAAAGTCTAAATAGATCATTAAAATTTACATGGCCAAGTTTTTGATGTTACAGCTCAGTCTCATTCAGTTTAGTAGAATTGTAAGTAATATCACTCTCTAAAGTGATCTTGTAGCAATTGTCAGGAGTACTCACACCTTTCATAACATAAGTACCTTTTTTTTTTAATAAAAAATAGAGCATTCAGTTTTAGAAAATTGTACTTGATGTTGTGCGTCACATAGCTAACTAACGCTTATAAGATTAGCATTTAAGCCCTTAACTAGCAATACATCATTGAGGTTTGGTAACTTTTGAAATTTTATATTACCTTTTCCCACAACTCTGGAGGTGTTGTCATCTCCAAAGGTTACTAAACCTCCATCACATATAGTCACAGTGTCAAAATAGGCTCTATTATCACCCATATGCCTTGAGTAGCCATTGTCTAGATACCATCTATTATAACTGTGAGCCTTCAGGGTAGTGTGGATAACATATCCTCTCAGGTCATTTTTTCTTATCCATACAGTCTTTGGATTAGCATTTAGCTGCTTTGGGAGTGATTGTTGGTTAGGCTTTTGACCTTTTCTAGAGGTATGCTTAACCGTAGAACTTGTCATATAGTTTCCACTGTGTTAAGGCTGAGCATATCTTTGAAAATCATGTTTAGTAAAATTCCTTTGCTCAGTCAAAACATGAAACCTATTAGACATCTGACCATTGTATGATCTACTTGGGTGTTGAAAGTTACAAGTTTGAACATAATCCACAGGTAATCCATACAATTTATGACATTGTGGCATAATGTGACCTCTTATATTACAGTAGTGATAGATAAGTACAAAATAAGAAAGATTTACCTTGACTCTGAGGAAAATTATACCTTTATTCAGAAACAAATTTAATGGGCTTACTGTATTGGTGTTGCTTTGACTTTGAAAGTTTGGCCTTATACCCAATACCATGTGTGTCTCAAGAATGCTTTTGATTGAAACACACTTTCTCTACCGTGGATGCACTAGCCTTGTACTTTTTGAAGGTTAAATTAAACTTAGAGAGATCAGCTTTAAGTTTCAGAATTTTTTCTTCAAGAGCCTTCTTAAACCTATCTATATCAAATGCATCTTTCTCGAGAAACTTCACTTTGTTTGTTAGAGGTGTTCGATGTTTATTCAGTTGACTAATCTCTGCTTGAGCATCAACATTCACCTTTTTTAAGGAATTAACATTCACATTGGTAAGTTTGTATGACTATTTATACAGTTGATTATATGCTCGTTGCAGTTTACTTTTATTTTCATCGTTTGATTCATTCTCATCTTCTTTGAGAAATCCCACTGTACTATCTGATTCATCTATTTTTTTCATTTCAGGGATCTTAGATGTAGCTTTGGTTAACTCAGAAGTAGATGCCATGAATGCTATGAAATTCTCAGACTCATCATCTTCGTTTGATTCTTCTTCCTTATCGGAATCACTCCATGTGACTGTCAAAACTCTGTTTCCTTTGTTTTTCTTTTTGTTTGAACAATCTATAGATATAAGCATCCCATTTTTGCCTGCTCGGCAATCTTTGGTTCAACCAGACTCATTAGAATTGACATAGACATATTCAAGTTCAAAATTAACTTTTCAAATTCAATCCAATCAATCAATCACTTCGTAGGCCCACTGGGCATAATAGAGGCAAAATAACCAGAATACTCATGTGGCATTGCTTGGTCTAATTCCAATTGGCATGTTTTCTTCGAGATGGTAAGTTTCCATTTCAATTTCAAATTCAATTTCAAGTCCAATTTCAATTCAAATCAAATTTGGCATGCCTTTCGAGAAAGTTGATCCCTTAGGCGATAAGACCATTCAATCCGGCATGTTTTTTAAGAAAACTCTTTGGAATGGTAAGTTCCTTCAAACTCGTTGACCAGGACGGAACCGAAATCCTTGAGATGGTAAAACGGTCAACCTTTAGCACCTGCTAGCTTGCCAATGAAGAATATTCGTTATTTAACATGTCTTTTAAGAAAGTTGATTCCTCAGGCAATAAGTCTACATAGCAATTTTTCGAGATCAGGCAGTCTCCAAAATGAATGCGAATCGTCAGAGTGACGGAAACACTCGTAAATAGGTGGACATTGAGAATTGCCAACCAACCCCTTATGTCATAGGACCGAATTTGCCTCTTGGTCGTGACTCGTTTACCAAAGGACGAGATACCTTTGGAAACCAACTCGTCATAGACCGTCAGAGTGGTAGAAACACTCAAAATCCAGGTCAACACCAGTGCCTGCTAGCCTACTCCGGTGAAAAATGATTAAATTGCCCCTTGGGTTATTTCCGGCATACTTCTCGAGAAAATACCTAAGTCCTTAGAGTGGTAAGTTCACCTTTCCAAGATCGTCCCAAAGATGATCTAGCATGTTCAAATTTCTTCTAGTCGGTTCCAGACTAATTTCGGGATCATCTGGTCAAAATGACTATTATACCCCTAGGCATTCGAGCATCTTTCGAGAACCACACCGACTCTGGGTATTAAATCAATAACCTCTCGAGAATGTTTTTAATAGTATTCTCAACCTTCCAAATACTTTTTCGGATCATTCTGAGTCTATTTTGGTAAACCTGATGCAAAATGATTGTTTTGCCCTAGGTGTGCCGGTTGCTTTTTTCGACCATACTGGCTTTGGGTATCAAATTAGCACTCCCTTGGAACACTCAGGATAGTGATTCCAACCTTCAAGTTCGCTCATGAGTCATTTCGAGTCCATTCCGATAGTTTTTTGGTCTAATTGACTGTTTTGCCCTTAATAGCTCGGTCGATAATTCTGATATTATTTTCAAGTCCGTTACCTCTAGGACACTATTTCAAGGGTTCCTACCCATTTTCAGTCTTTTAAAGCATTCTTGGACCTTCTAGAGTCACTCCTAGTGGAGCCAAGCCAAAAAATGCATGGTAATTACTAGGACAGATATCCAAATTTTTTGCCTAGCATATCAAGGGTCGAAGATATGTTTTTTGCCGCCTTAAAAGGTTTCCTAAGTGGCTGGCTCTACTAGTAGTGGCGTTAAGCCAAAAAATTGCCTGGCACCACTAGGAGTGGTGTCAGTGTATTTTTAAGCCTAGCGCCACTACAACAGGCGCTAGGTCAATCTTTTCTCTATAAATATAGAGCCTCCTCTTGAGTGAAAAGGGTCAGCAATCTAAGTCTAGAAACTTCGTCTCTCGATATACAGACCTTGAACTCTCTCCAAACCCTAGTTTTCTTAGGCTTCTTCAAACCTTAACCTCCATAAACTTTAAACCTAGCATATATACACTCAATACACTCTTATACGAGCCTCCAAGCCGACCGTTGAAGACTCAAGGTGTTGCAATCTCAAAGATCAAAGCGAAGTAAAACAAATAAAGCAAGCAAATCAAAGAAGATACAAGGTTGATTTTCTATTTACGTTTATGAAATTTCCTCCTCTCTCTTCTCTCTCTTAACTCATTTAGATTTTCTTCTATTTTAATCCTTTATCTTCTTCCCTCGTTTCATACATGCTTGAAACAAGGGAATCCCCAATTCATGTGTAGGAAAAATGGTTGAAGGCCACCGTGTCAGGGGCTTTTTCTAGTTCAACCTTAGACCATGTGGATTCAGTCCCCTTGATTATGTGATGAAGCCTAAATATTGTATGTTCACGACCTTATTTACATTTTGCATATCATATTCATATATCTCTTCAAAATCATTTTCTAAACTTGTTTTCAAAACTTGTATCAAAATTTTTTACAAAACTTGCATTAAAAATTTTCTCTTTCAAACTTGTTTTTGAAAATCACAATCTTAAAATGATTCTAATCACTCCATGGTTAGGGTTGTTTTAAGAAAGTGTAAGTAAGATTTTCGAGAAGGTCTGACCGATCACTCAAGCCAATACTGATAAGCTTAAACTAGCTGCAAGAAAGAGACGTTAGAATGGGTCGACCCTTAGTGGGTCGATCAAACTTAATCGAGAGTTGAATGAATAAAAGCAGTGAATGTTTCAGATTAATTGTCGATAGCTTGCTTTTGAGGGCTGCGGTATTTATAGTGTGATCAATGGAGTGTTTTGCCTTTGGTCTACCAAAAAGATATCATGAGTTGTTGTGTAAACTTCATCATTCGCCGTCGATTGACTGAATGCAGGTCTTGCCTTATTGTTGCACCAAAATTCGGTTGATCGGACGTGCAGGTCGACGTTGCATGGGGAGCCGCTAGCGCATTTAATGCGGGTCGACTCTGTATTAAATGCTTTGAGACCACTAGCGGTTTGGACTTATCTTTCACGGTTTTGGGCATTGGTCGGCATCAGGTCGGCACACTGGGCTAGACCGTCTTTTAGTATTAATTTGGGCTGCCCCGCAGCCTAGCTTCAATTAATTATGATTGGGCCTAAACAGATGGGTTGGGTCGTGAACATTTAACCCGCAATTGCCGCCCAGCCCTTGCATTGTTTTGAATTCCAAACGGCCAAGGGCTGCATTGGGTCATAATGACACCCTTTCAAGTATACCGCTGTTTCTTTGGTTACTTGGCCACGTGGATGGCAGGGATTTAAAGCTGCCCTGATGGGATGCTGTCGAATCGACGATCGATGCGACTGTTCGATGGAGCGACATGATTGTTGCCGTTTTCCTGTGCGTAAACCGACGGCTCGACGACATTCTTGAGGGTGAAGTGTCTACCCTCATTTGGGAAGGGCGTTAATGACGTTAGGGTTTAGCTGACCGGGCCCTGGGAGTTCGGCGACATTCCTGAGGGTGACAGATCTACGCTCCGATGCTATAGAGTCCCCCTTGAGATAGGTTTGATGTTGATCTTTTGTTTTATGTGCCTAATTTTGGTTTTACTATGTTTCTGAATGCGGCTGTGGCTTTTTGCAAAAAAGAAGTGGTTGACAGCGTGAGATTGGCTTATTAACTTTGCCGATTTAAAGAAGACTCTGGACTTTTGTGGGGAAGGCAAATTGAGGGACATTGCTCGGAGAGCCTATATCCTGCTAAATTACTCTCTCTGCTACTCGATGTTCACTATCGACACGAGGATCCCACAGAGAGTCATCACGAGATTAACTAAGGAAGGTGCAGAGGGAGACTTCGAGGAAATTTCAGTCGGGATTGCTGTTGAAAGAGCCCGTGCCCTTACGGGAGTAACAGTTGCCGCCCTTCCTCCGTCAGAGCTCGTTGTTGAAGACCCCATTGTACATGAGGTCCACTCCATCTCAAACAGTTCGGCCTCCAGTTCAGCGCCACTCACGTTTCCAGACCGTTAAGTCGAATTAGTTCAGAGAAGACAAGAATCCACCTCGTCCCCAAATAAGGAGGACGACATGAATCTAAGGGAAATGATGCTTGTTGCAGTAGGTAAGCCACTAAAGACGACTGCTACGACCTCTGCTGACCCTCCGGCCACCGCCCTGGAGACTGCCCCGGCAGAGGAAGTTGCCCCTTTGCAAAAGAAGTTGGTGACCCGGTAAGAGAAGAAAAAGGCCCCTGACACTGCCATTCCACCTCCAGCTCCCAAGAAACCAAAAGTCGGCACTGGAAAAGCTGCAGTGGAGGAGATTGGAGAGGTGATGACTATTACGCTAGACATTTTGGGCCGACCTCTAACGATGGCTGATTCGATGATGGACCAAGTCGAGGTTGCTTTCGGCGTTATCAAGAGCGTCCTGCAGAAGAAGGACGTAGCCAAGCTGAATTAGGCAAGCGATGCTGGCGTCTTCATAGGGGCTTTCCATGACTCTCTCTTGATAAGTCGGCATTACTTTATCAACTTGCCCTTAGATTTTTTAGCACACTTCTCTAAATGTGAATTTTATTTTGGTGTAGGGTTGTTTGAACTCACTGGAGGTAATGAGCTACTTCCGAAAGCTTGTTGAGGAGCACGAGCACCTTATAGAGGTGTATGCTGGTTTGAAGAAAGAGTGGATCAATGCTAACAAGGATTGAATCAGTTTTAGGAAGGAAGCTGAGTATGCCCTTGCCGAACTGACATTAGTGAGGGCAGACTATGAGAAGAGAGACAGTCAGGCAAGCAACCTTAAAAAACAAAACGATGTGCAGTCCGTGAAACTGTACAAAGCCAAGTCAGAGATTGAAGTTCTGCAAGCCGAAGTGGCTAAGTTGAAGGTAGAGAAAGAGGCCATCATGAAGAGGGGGGAAGAAACGGCAGCCAAGGAATTAGCCATTCAGATGACGGACTTGAGCCGTAGCATCTTCCGAAAGGGTTGGAATAGTGCCCTTATCCTTACCTCTAAGGGTAGAACTGCTTCCACCCCGTAGGCTAAAGAAAAGGGGGTTTGGCTCGTAAATCTTCTTAGAGTGGTTTTATAGGACCATAGGACGCTGGGTAGTTCCTCCACTCATTTCCCTTTAGCCCTCTCCAGCTACTTCTTAATCCCGTTGAGCATAGTCTTTTTTAAAATCTCGGCTTGCCTATTGCGCTATGGGTAGGCCGATGTTGAATAATAATTTCTGATCTTGAGTTTTTCATAGAATAACCTGAACATGTTGCTATCAAATTGGGTGTCATTATCCGAGACAAGTGCACGAGGTATGTCGAACCTTGTCATTATGTTTTTCCAGGCGAATCTCCAGGCGTCGACCTCTTTGATGGTTAACAAGGGCTCTGCCTCCACCCACTTAGTGAAGTAATCTGTCGTCACAATAAGGAACCTCTTATTCCTTGAAACTTGGGGCAAAGACCCGACTATGTCCAATCCCCACTAGGCAAAAAACTATGGACTGGTTATGGTTGTGACATCCTCAGCAGGCTGATGTATGATTAGACAGAACCTTTGACACTTTTCACACTTTAGAACGTATTGAGTTTCGTCTTTTTGCATATAGGGCCATTAGTATCCTTGTGAGATAGCTCGGTATGCTATAGATCTTCCATCGACATGACTTTCACATATTCTTTTGTGGATTTCAAATAGGACGCCCCGCACCTTATTTGGGTGGACACAGTGCAAGTAAAGACCTGTGAAGGACCTTCTGTAGAGTTCTTTATTTGGTGATAGCTAGTATCTAAGGGTTGTGTGTTTGATTCGTTTGGCTTCGTTTGGCTTCGTTTTTGACCTTTGGTAGCTCGTCTTTGTCAAGATAGGAGATAATTGGCTCCATCTAGGATGGTCCCAACTGTTCAACAGTTAAAGCTTGTTTTTCGTCATGAAATATGCTTGGTTTGGCTAAAGTCTTCACATGGATTATTTTTTTTGACCCCGACTTCAGGGCTATTGCTAGCGTTGCCAAAGTATTGGCATGAGAGTTATTGTTCGGGCTGATCTGGCGGAGTTTGTAACTGCCAAACTTGGTGAGCAACTCTTTAGCTTTTGTTAGGTATTGCGTCATTCTGTCATTTTTTGTTGCGCATTCTCCCAAAATTTGGTTGACTCCTAGCAGAGAGTCCAAATAGATAACAATCTCGGCAATTTTCAATTCGATGGCTTGGCGTAGTCCGGGGAGCAGGGTCTCGTATTCAGATTCATTGTTTTAGGCGGTGAACTCGAACTTGATAGCTTGTTTAATGGCCAAATCGTCTGGTGTAATGAGCTTTATGCCTGATCCTGCCCCCCGGTCATTGGATGCTTCGTCGACATCGAGTTTCCAATGATCAGCGTTTTCCTAAAGGGCCAGGGGGAGGTCGCCGTGCTATTGAACAGGAGGTGTTAGTTGGTTGGCCTCAGGTGGTAGTTCAACAGAAAATTCGGCAATAAAGTCAACAAGCACCTGGCCTTTTATTGTCGACCTTGTTTGGAACTTGATATCAAATTCGCTTAATTCCATAGCCCACTTTGCCAATCTTTCAGAGAAGTTAGCCCTTTTAAGGAGAGGTTTTAGTTGTTGGTCCGTGAGGATGTTGATGGTATGAGCTCGGAAATAGTGCACCAATTTGCGAGATGCCACTACCAATGCAAGTGCTAATTTTTCCAGCGGTAAGTACCTACTTTTTGCCCCTAGGAGAGTTCTGCTGACATAATAAACAAGCAATTATTGTCGATCTTGTTGCCTGAGCAATACGACATTGACTGTATGTTCTGACACTGCGAGGTAGAGAAAGAGTTCTTTGAGTGAGGTGGAAAATAAGGGTGGCTGGGTTAAGTATTTCTTCAAATCATCGAGGGCTTAATCACATTCTGGAGTCCACTTGAATTGTTCACGTTTTTTAAAGAGTTGGAAGAATGGTCGGCACTTATCTAAAGATCAGCTAATGAACCTGTTGAGCGCCACTGCCATTCTATCAACTTCTGTACTTCTTTAGCATTCTTTAGGCCCTGAAGGCCTTGGATCGCACTGATCTGTCGCTGATCCACTTCGATGCCCCGATGTGTGACCAGAAACTCTAGGAACATCCCCGAATTAACTCTGAACACGCACTTAGAGGCGTTTAACCTCATTTTGTATTGCTTTAAGATGCTGAATACTCCTTTCAGATCCTCCAAATGGGAGCTGCTGATTTTGCTTTTCACCACTATATCGTTGATGTAGACCTCCACAGTGCTGCCGATATAGTTTTTAAACATTTTGGTGACCAATCGCTAGTAAGTGGCCCCGGCATTCTTCAGGCCAAAGAGCATTACTTTGTAGCAAAATATACCCCTTAGAATGATGAAGACCGTTTTCTCTTGATCATCTAGATGGAAGGGGAATCTGATGATAACCCCGGTAAGCATCCAAAAGCTCATCCTCCTGAAACCGACTATTGCATCTACGAGCTGGTTGATCTTAGGGAGGGGAAATGGGTCCTTAGGGCACGCTTTGTTTAGATCTGTGAAGTTGACGCAGACCTTCCATTTGGCATCTTTTTTTTTTACCACCACTGTGTTTGAAAGCCAGCTCGGGTAGTGAACTTCTCGAATTGCCCTAGCTTCCAAAAGTTTTTTGGTTTCTTCAATAACGACGGCCACTTGCTGTGTTGATGCCCTCCTCGCCTTTTGGACCACAAGTCGGCATTTTGGGTCAACGTTTAGCCTGTGGTAGGCAACCTCGGCATCAATCCCTGACATATCGTAAAGAGTCTAGGCGAATACTTCAAGGTAATTTTTCAACAACTCGATTAGAGAGTTTCAATCAATTTTGGACAAGGACGTGCTGATAACGAAGTACTTATCATCTTGTCGATCGATGTGTATCTTCTTTAGTTCTTCCGCAGCCTTGTTCTCCGGCGTCTGTCCCATATCGTCGATAGTAGGGGTGTCCTCATGTCGCTTCATCATTTGTACCTTCTTAACTTTTATCTTTGTGGTGCATGCTGTCAGGAAACACTGTTTGGCGACTACTTGGTCTTCTTTTATTTCTCCTACTCTACTAGGGATTGGGAATTTGATCAGCTGGTGGTAGGATGATGGGATAACTTTCATGAGGTGCAACCAATTACGTTCCATGATCGCATTATAGAGGGAAAGCACATTGACCATTAGGAATTTTGTCTGCAACGTAATTCCTCCGGTAGTCACAAGAATTGTTACCTTCCTCAAGGGCCAAATTGGGTCAGAGCTGAACCTAACCAACGAGCTGAGTGATGGCTGGAGGTTAGATTCTTTGAGCTCTAAGTTTTTAAACAGGCTATAATACATGACTTCGAAGGAACTTCTTTGGTCGATGAGCAACCTTCTCATGTAACAATCCACCATTCTCAATGTTACAACTGAAGCGTCATTATGAGGTTCTGCACCCCCACGAGGTCTTCATCACTGAAAGTTATGGACGCAGGGCCATTGCCGACCTTGACTTTTTTACTAGGGGGTTGTATCTGCATTACTTTCCTTAAGTGTGCAGTCTTTTGTATCTCAGCTGGGTATCTATGTGGGTCGACGGTTCCTGATTCAGTCGAATCGTGCAGCACGTTGATTACTTAGACCGATCTTACTTCAATCTCCTTTTGTGGGACATCTTCCATTTGTGGTTGCAGCCTCGCTCTTTGTCTTGTTCCAATCAATATACTGGTCTAGATAGCCAGTCTTGGCTAAATCCTCCAAGTGGCTTTTGATATGTCGACACTGTTCTGTCTTATGCCCCTTCTTCTGGTGATTGGAGCAGAACTTCTTGTGGTCTCGGGACGCTGGGTCCTATCCTAACTTTGGGGGCCACTTGAAAAAGGGCTTGCCGCAAATCTGGGGCAAGATTTTGTAGATGGGATCCTTAAAGACTGTGTAGACCCTATCATTTACCTTCTTGCCCCAATTGTTGTCTTCTTGTCAAGGTTTCTTGGTTTCCTTCTTGTTTGTCTTCTCGGTGACTATGTTGACCTTCACTGAACTTTGCTGAGGCACATTTTCATCTAATTGGGTGTATCGCTCAATTCTGGACATCAAATCCTGTACAGTAAAGGTCGGCTTCTTCATTTATGAATTGTCGCAAACGATGCTCCCTGGGCAGGCCGACTTTAAAATGAGTCACAGCCAGCTACTTGTTGCATTTGTCAATCTTGTTGTAAGCTTCCCAGTAGTGCCTTGTGTATGTTCGCAATCCTTCTCCCTTGTCCTTTCGCAAGGTTAGTAGAAAATCAACTTCCTCAGGTTGCAGGCTGTTAGTTATGAAGCGAGCAGTGAAGAGCTCGGCAAGTTGCCTCTAGTTTGACACTGACCTAGATAGCAACTTGTCGAACCAGCGTAAGGCTATGTCCCCCAAACTAGAGGGAAAGATTCGGCACATCAATAATTGATCTCCGCTCCATAACACCATCATTTGCTTATAATGCTGAGCATGACTGTCTGGGTTAGCCTTTTCGTCATATGGAGTGAACTTCGATGGGGTGAACTTTCGAGAAGGTTGGCGGACTCAATCTCCTCTGTGAATGGTGTGGATGCAATATGGTCCAAGACTTTTTTGATCAGGTCATGAGTTGTTCGGTCTTTGGTATGCTGCTTCTTATCCTCCAACTTTTCATTAAACCATTTTTTCCAGTCTTTGTGCTACCGACCAGCCTCCATCTGAGCATCGTTCTGCAGAGTCTTACTCCTTTGGCACTGACTTACTCGCCTGTCTTTGTAGCGCCTAGTGTTAGAGGTGTAACTTCCTTTTATTTGCAGTGTTGGAGCATTTCTACTTTTGGTGTCCCGGCTTCTTGCAATTCTTTTACGGTTTGAGGACCTTTCCCTGCCACGCTTATCTCTTTCGGAGATTGCCTCCCTAATGGCCCGAAATTGAGATTTTAGGTAGGCAATCTCTTCGTCGCGCCGCAAGAATTTCCCTTTTAGCCAAACGGAGTGTATCGTCGCTTGGGATGCGTCCACTGGAGGGTGAAGGGGCAAGGTCATGGTGGTGGTTTTTGGGAAAACTTCGCTCCCTCACTTAGTCTAGATTTCTTCGCAATCCGTCTCGTGCTTCCTGATGGCTGCTAGCAGGGATCTGTATTTCCAACCTTATCACTCCATCTTGGCGCCGATCTACTGGGGTAGATTGGCAGTGTGCCGAATTTGTGTGATCTGGCTAAAGGAGGCCTTGTTTCCTCACTCATTGTGGTTCTCTCCTCTTCCATTTTGATTGTTTGTACTCATGGTTATCTTAGCCTTCCCACAGACAGCGCTAATTGTAAGTGGAATTTTTGAGAAAGCCTGGTCGATCACTCGAGTCAATACTGATGAGCCTAAACTCGCTGCAAGAAAAAGAAGTTAGAATGGGTCGACCCTCTGTGGGCCGATCCCACTCCGATGATTAAGTTAGCAAGCTTAATCGAGAGTTGAATGAATAAAAGCAATGTATGTTTCATATTAATTGTCCATACCTTACTCTTAAGGGCTTTCATATTTATAGTGTGATTGATGGAGTGTTTTGCCTTTGGTCTACCAGAAGACTATCATGACCTGTTGTGTAAACTTCATCATTCGCTGCTGACTGACCGAATACAGGTCCTGCCCTACCGTTGCACCAAATCTGGCTGATCAGACGTGCAGGTCGACGTTGCGTGGGGAGCCACTCGAGCATTTAATATGGGTTGATTTCGCATTAAATGCTCTGAGACCGTTAGCGGTTTGGGTTAACCTTTCACAGTTTTGGGTCTTGGTCAGTATCAAGTCGGCACACTAGGCTAGACTGTCTTTTAGTATTAATTTGGGTTGCCCCACAGTCCAGCTTCAATTTATTATGATTGGGCCTAACCAAATGGGTTAGGCTGTGAACATTTAACCCATAGAAAGGGTTACATAAGTTTTGGGTGTAAACCCTAAATTGTTTTCGTCCAAATCACAATCCTAAGGTGATTCTGGTCATTCCATGGTTAGGGTTGCTTTAGGAAAGTGGGATATTTTTAGAGACTTGCAAAGGTCCACATTCAAATCTCCTTTCCAAAATTGCTTTTTAAATCCTCTCCAAAATCTCTTTACAAATCAACTTTTTAAAATTTCTTTTCAAATCTATTTCCTAAAAACTCTTTCCAAAAGTCTCCTTTCTAAAAACCCTCTTTCAAAGTTCTACTTTCTAAAATCTCTTTTTCTTGATGTCTAAGTTAAGTTCTAGAACTCATGATTAGGAAACCCTAGTGTTCAATTTCCTTTTTCACATCAAATCATAAATTTTCAAATCCAAGTTTTCCAAATCTCATCCTTTTCAATTCTAGGTCAAATCTAATCTTCCGACTTGGAAAATTAAATCAAATTCTCCGCTTTTGAAAATAAAATAAAATAATTTCTTTTTGGAAACAAAATCCAATATTTTATTTTAGGAAATAGAAATCAAATCTTTCCTAAATCATCCTTTTCTAATTTTAACCTTTCTAAATTTCAAAACTTTCCAAATTCCAATTTTTTCTAAAGTTGAAATCTTTCTAAATTCAAAACTTTCTTAAATTCAAATATTTCTAAATTCAAATCTTTTCAAAATCAATTCTTTCTTAAAAAGAAAACTTTTCTAAGTTTAAACTTTCCAATATTCAAATTTTTCCAAATTCAAAACTTTCTTAAAATGAAAAGTTTTCTAATTTGGCACTTTCTTAAAATGAAACTTTCCTATTTTGAAGCATTCCTAATTCCAAACTTTTAAAGTCCAATATTTCCTAAACCATAACTTTCCAAATCATTCCAAGTCAAGCGTTTTCAAATCAAATTAAATGTCTTTTCAAATCTTCCTTAAATCCAACTTTCCTAAATCTAACTTTCTAAAATCGAACTCATCAAATCTAAATCAAATCCTTTCTAATTCAACTACATGTTCTAATATTAGGTAACTTAAACCCTAGGAGGTCGAAACCCTAGTTCAACCCTAACCCTAAAGGTAGGAAGCCTCAACCCTTTTCTAAAATTCATTTCTAAACTAAGATGGTTTTCCAACTTCAATCCAAGTTAAAATATTTTCAAAACTCAACTCTATCTTTCCAAATCAAGTCCAAGTTTTCTTTCGAAGTTGAAATCCTTTTTCAAGTCTAGATTCAATTCCACATCAAATCTCAATTTCATATTTTCTATTCTAAGTTCAAATCGAATATTGTTTCAAATCAAACTCTTTTCAAATCAAGCTTTTCAAAACCTCAAAGTGTTTATTTTCAATCGGACTTAAGTCCGAATTACGACTGATTTGATTCTCAAAAACGATACGTAAGCAACCCTCATGGGTACGGTTACAACCTTTTTCAAATTTTCAATTCCATGATTTATTTTAAGTTTTCTAATTCTAAAATCTGTTTTTAAATCTCTAATTTTAATTTCAAAAACCTTATTCTAAATGTCAAATCAAATCTTTCCAAATCTATTTTCAAAATCAAATCAAGTCTTTTCAAATTCATTTTCTAAGTTCAAATCGAATCTTTTTTCAAGTCAAGCTTTTCAAAACCTCAAAATGTTTATTTTCAGTCGAATTCTGGTTCGAACTACGATTGACCTGATTTCCAAAAGGAATACGTAGACAACCCTTATGAATGTGGTTACAACCTTTTTCAAACTTTCAATTCCATGATTTATTTTAAGTTTTCTAATTTTAAAATCTATTTTCAAATCTCCAATTCCAATTTCAAAAACCTTATTCTAAATGTCAAATCAATTTTTTTCAAATATATTTTCAAAATCAAATCAAGTCTTTTCAAATTTATTTTCAAAGTCAAATCTTTCTATTCAAATCTATTTTCAAACTCAACCTTTCTCTTGCACTTGCATATCATGTATCATGTCAAACTTCTTTTTAAACTTCTTTTCAAAAGTGGATAGTATTGGATAATTATTAATCAAAGATTCCGAATGAGTGAACCTAGGGTGAATAAACCTGTAGGTACCGCAAGAGCGAGGTAAGGTGATGGCTTAGTGCATCTTTCCTACACGTAACCAACTTCCATATCTAGAATAACTGTTTTCAAAGACCAAAATGGAGTTATTTTCAAAAAGGACTTAAAACTTTTCAAAGGTTGCCAAACAACCTGTTTTCTTAAAAACCCTCTTTTGAGGAAATTTCTAAAATATTTTAAAAAATTCTAAGTGTAATATTCGGATTGTGCTTAGTTTTAAGTAACTTAACTCACCTTAATTAAGTTAGGTGGTGACTCTAAATCTTTTTTCAAAAGCCCTTAATCAAATCAATTTTCAATTCAAACCTAGTCGCACTCGTCTTTCTAGGAGGATGAGTTCTAACGAGAGAGTAGTGTGTTTTTCTCACTGGTGTGTATTTTTCTCGAGTGTGAAAATCGGGGTGCAACAGTAGCAATATGCTCAAAGCCATGACATTTGAAGTATTGTTTTTTGCCAGACTTATCAGATAGCTTCCTTATAAATTTCATTTTGTCAAAAGGTTTTCCTTTCGTTTATCAAATGAGGAAGATTGATCATGTTGTCGTTTATTGAAATTTTTTTTGAACTTTTTGACAAATAAGGTCATCTCCTCAATACCCATATCAGAATCACTATCATCAGCCACATGAATTCTTTCTTTAATAGAATTAAGGCAACACCTTTATTCTTTCAAGGTTGACGAAAATTTGTTTCAAAGGTTTGTAAGGATCCTACTAAGTCTTCTACTTTCAAGGCATCAACATCCTTACTTTCCTCTATGCCTGTAAACTTGGCTTAAAATCTCTCAGGTAAAGACCTCAGGATTTTTTGAACAACTTTTGAAGAAGAGATTTGTTCACCAAGGTTGAAACTCGAGTTAACGATGTCACTTAGTTTAAAATAAAATTAATCAAATGTTTCAGCGTCTTCTATTTTCAAAGTTTCAAAGGCAGTTGTCAATCGTTGAAACTTAGCAATTTTTACAGTGGTAGTGCCTTATGAGTGATCTACAAAATATCCCATGCTTCTTTAGCGAGTTCACAATGTGAGATTCTACGAAATTCTTTCGCTGTGACCCCGTTATAGATAGCATTTATTGCTTTACTGTTCCATCCATATTCTTCATAATCGACTATATCCCAAGCTGTAATAGCTTTTGAGGTAGTCACTTTACTGATAGTGATTGTGGGTGGAGTTTAGCCATTAACGACAGTCTACCATACACGTTCATCTATAGATTTAAGAAAAACCCTCATTTTTGCTTTCTAATAGAGATAGTTGGTCCCATCAAGCAATAGGGATCGAGAGGAAGAACTACCTTTCTTTGATCAATTTATAGACATAGGCAATCAGGACCTCACTCTTTTAGAAATCAAAAACGATTTTGAGTGCCCCGCTCTAATACCAATTGAAAAACCTAGCCTCAGTCTATAGTCTGTCCAAGAGACTACTCCCTATAATATTAGGTTAAGATATAATGGCAATGAGTACTATTGTATACTTCTAAATAAAAAAAGAGAATAAACCATTTAATCAGGAACACACCAGTCTTTTGCCGTGAAAACCCTTAAATGGGAGAAAAACCATGTGTACCCTTTGCCGAACAAAGATCAGACACTATTTGTAGTTCAGACGGTTACAAAACTCTTTATAATCAAAACCTATCAACTCCTTGATCTAATGATTGGCTGGATTTTGCTCGTATCCACGATATACTGTCATCGTGCTTGACCACCGTTTAGATCTCCTTAAAATGGATTTAGTGCCTTGAACTCTTTCAAGACTCTAGATCTCTTCAGTTAGATTGAAAAAAATTGTTGCTAAGATACGTTTTTGAGTCCTTGGGAAGGTAGAAAATACTTCTCTCTAGGCATTTTTAATAGCAGCGGCTTAGATTAGGTCTTGGAAAGTGTGCTGGGCTTTAAATAGGCGCAAAAATCCTAGTGGTGCGATTCTTGAGAATCCAGATTTTGTGCACCTCGATCCCATGAGATTCTGTAAGGTGTAGCTTGATCCCTCGAGAACTCGCGAGAATCCCGCGAACTCAAAATCAGATTTTGACATGCTCAATGTTTTTGCTCGCAACATCCTGCGAGATCATGTTCAATTTACATGCTCACTGTTTTTGCCCTCGACATCACGTGACATCTCTCGAGGATTCTGCGAGATCTTAATTGACAAACAATATACTGTTTTTGCTCTCGAGATCCCTTGAAATCTATTAACATTTCTTGAAGTCCCCTTCATCAGTCAATATGTATCATACATGACTCTCTTAGCACGAGCTTTGCATGAATAAACTTTAAACCATTTCTAAATACTTGTGATTGATAATTCAAATCTCTAAATTATATCAAACAAGATTTCACACAAAATTTAACCAATTACATAACCTTACACATTAGTATAAGGATATACATTATTCATTACACAGACTACAGAGAGACGGAGACAGAGAGAGATTCCTTTTATAAAAAAAAACTTAAATCATTACAGTGAAGTGAAATGTTACAAATACCATTTTCAGTTGTGCTTATTGATATATGATTGATTTGAAAGTTTTTGCTGCAAGTTACAGTAAGAGCATCTCCTACCCAAAAGCTTTAAATTCATCTTTATTTTGACACCTTCAAATTTGAAATTCATGAGTCCTACTTTTTCATATTGTTACTCTAACCCACTGAACCTTCATTTCACTATTCATTCTTCAAATCACTCTTTTATATAAAAAAAAGTAAAAAATTACATATTATGCTCCTATTTTATTCAAAATGTAATTATTTATTATCATATTTTAATTTAAATTGTAATTATTTACCAAATATTTAATTAAAATTAAATTATTTAATATTTTTTAAACTAAATGATCTACTCATGAAATTGCAAATTAAATTACATTAAAAAATTTAAAAAAACAAAAACCCTCATTGCAAACTAATGAAATATATTTAACAAAAATTAAAATACAATAAGGAACTAATTAAAACACATAAAATGAAACTTGAAAAATTATAATTACAAACACTAATAAGATTGATTAATTCTTAAATTTGCAAAAAAAAAAAAAAAAACAACAAAGTGAAAAGGTGGAGTAGTAAGATAAAAAAAAAAAAAAAAAAAGAATTCATTGATTCTATGGATTAAAATAATTTTAGTATAAATTAATAATTAGTAAAATAAAAAGAATTTTTTAATTTCATATATAAATAATAATTTTAAGATAAATAAAAGCAAGTAAAATATAAATAATTATTTTATTCCACATATAAAAAATCTCAAATTAAATAAATATTTAACAAAGTAAAAAAAAATTAATGAATTAATTGAAAGTTTAAATTAAATATTTATTTAAATATTATTTAAATAATAAATAATGCATTATTTAAACTTAAAAATAATGATTAGTACAAGGGTCTCATATAATTAGTGCTTTGACCTCACATAAATAGTAAAATGAAGGGACCTTCAAATATTTTGAAAAATTTTCAAATTTGAAAGCCCCATATAAAGGCTATCTTCATTTTTTAAAATTTTTGAAGAAATAAAGGTAAGTTGAAGGGTCAAATTTACAACCCACCTTCAAATTTAAAAATTTAAAGGTAGGTTGAAGATGCTCTAAAACCATTTAGTTTCAAAGAACAAAGCACGCCCCGGCGATTTAGGTTACTCAATTACCAATTTGGTTGGTTTTGAAAATTTTAAATTTAAAACTGCACAGAACATTTCCTAGAACTGAACCAACTTAATTCATGGAAGCCGAAATAGTTTTGTTCGCGAATTATTTAATTCATTTGTATAGCCCTAGGTGGTGATACTGTGGGCTGGTTGTCGGTTTTAGAGGTGTTAGATCAAAATACACCTGAGGACTATGTACGATGCCAGGCTTGCCAGCCATTGCACTTAGCAATTATAAAATGTATTTTTTGCTAAGTGACAAAGCAGGACATATACGTACAAACCTTTTTATTTTTATTTTTATCAAATTCAATTAATTTTAGCATGCCACAATTATATGGTTCATATTGTGTAAGTGTTCATTTTCTTTTTTGGTATTTGTGAAGTTAATAATTTATTTTTCTGGTCATTTTTAGTATAACATGCTAAAAAGATTCGCAACCATTTTTTTTATTTTGTACTTGTGTGTATTTTTAACCAGATAAGTCATGTTATTTCTTCATTAAAAGCAAGTTTATTTATTTAACCATTGAGTTTTATCCGGTAAAAATATTGTCACCAATTTTAAATATCGTAATTAAATTTATGAATTTGATTTTATAAAAGTCACACAAAAAGATATCGCACTGCATTAATTTCAATGCTTAGTTTATAAATAATGATACAAATAATTGTATATTTGTGAATATGAATGTTTGTTAAGAGAGATTACTCGCTAAGAATGAAATAATTATTTAAGATAACCATCAAACTACGTTCTCATGCTTACATAATGTGATATTGAATAACAATTTTTTTCAAATTGGGTTGTAAAATTTCTTACTCCTTTGTGTATATAATAACACATCATTTAATTATGTATTTATATATTTATTTTTATTTAAATATCTATTAGAGATATAATAATTTTATAATTATTGTTTAAAATTTAAAAAAATATAAATAAATTAATAACACAATATTAATGTAAAAATTTGGTAGGCTGTCATGTATATATATATAGGCGGAATTCTTAAAAAAAAATTTCTATTATGATATTTTATTCAAATTATGACATGCGTTAAAATGGTGTGACGGTCAATTTCTTCCTCGTGGGTGAATTCGAATGTAGACCTTGAACCGCTGTCGTCCATCAATGCCGCCACCGCCTCCGTCGCCATAACTGGTGAGCTATTCTTCTTCACTTTCGAGCTCTGATCCTCTTGTCGCTTAGGGTTTCAAAAAATGCCGTCATTTCTTACTATGATTCCTAATTGAATCTTTGTCCTTTTCTTATTCTTCTTTTGAAATAGCAGTGGGTTGAGAGGGGTGTGCACATATATACAGGGGATGGCTTGCATTCAATACGGTAGAAATATCCTCCGCCAGGTCAAGACTATCAAAGACCCATTGCTGCTTCAGAGCTATGATCGTGTATTGCATCATCCATTGCTACATGCTGATCAGGGCATTACATGCAGAAAGTTGGAAGTCATTCTCACAACGGTGAGTCCGTATTGAGTACTCCTCTCATTTGTTTCTTCTCAACCTGATTTTTTGTTAAACAGTTAATTATCCTAATACTTTTTGATGCATTCAGACCATAGACAAGCTTGGGAAAGCTGGAGAGACGGTGAAGGTTGCTCCCGGATATTTCCGCAACCACCTGATGCCCAATTTGCTTGCTGTTCCAAATATTGACAAATTCGCTTATCTCATCAGCGAGCAACGCAAGGTTGTTCTACATTGCATCTGTATGTATATATATACATATATATTGTATAGACGCCAGTACTGGGTTGTTGGATTTATACATGTATATGTGCATAACAGTTATATCCGTGAATCATATTTATTTGGATGATTTTTTTTATTTATAAAAAAATGGTGATTGCACTGAAGCCTGAAGTTTAATTAACTTTGGCCATGGAAAGCCATCTAGTCAGCATGTGACTCATAATTTGCTGGTTAGACTTGCGCTATCCTACATATGAAAAATGTCTTTTTATGTGTATGTGTGTGCATTCTTGTTATCTGTTTTATGACTTTTATATACATATTGCATATGATGTTATACGGGGGTTCTATTGGGTCACTTTCTTTATTAGTAGTTTGCATGCCTTTCTCTAATTTGATGGTAATCTGTTGAACCTATGTTTGTCACTTGCTTTGATCAGATTTACCAACCTGAGGAAGTTGAAGACATTAAATTAGTTACAAAGACAAACGAAGATAAGATGAAAGAATATCAGACAGCAGCAAAATGTGTTGATAGTGCTAAGCTGGTTTGTCACCTATTTTTGAAGCTCTTAAATCCTGATATGAAGTGTTTGACAAAATCTCTTTTCATTCTTCTACATTATATATCCTTTGCTTTTTTTTTTTTTTTTTTTTCTGTGAATGATATTTGGATTGTTATTTATTATTTTTTTTCCTGCATATTTTGTAATTTTGTATAAAAGCGTGGCATGCTATTTATCTCTATGCTTGCAATAGGTAATGATTAACTTTTATGATGTTTAGTTCATTGTGCAATTGCAATGAAGAACTGTAAGTCTAGCAACTATCAAACTCAGAAGTTGGTTGTGAGAGTACATATGATAATTTTTAAGTTTTGAAAATTTTGGAATCAGAACTGGCAGTTATTTGGTTATCTGATGGTTCTCGTTGTATATGAAGCTACGTTACCTGGAACCAGAATCATTTAGGTACAAGGAACGGAAATGGGAATGGGATACATTATATGTTCTAAAATATGGTACCTAGGTGTAGACTTGTATAAATTACACTATTATAATTAAGATACTTTTAGAACAATTTTCTTTAACAATTAGACGTTTAGAAATTATAATCCATGTTTTTTAAAATTAATCATCTCAAAATACATTCTAAGAATGACCCATTTTTTGCATATTGTTATGTTAAACTTCTATTCTCTCTATATTTTGGTTCATTATATTTGATTTTCTTCCTTATTAGGTGACCTTTAAAGAAATAAATAGGAAAAAAGTTTAGGATCACATTAGATTGCTAAATTCACAGTTTTGGAAAGCTAGTGTCTTATGTTTCGGAACAGCGTTCCAATAACGTAAATCGCTAAGGTAGTGAAGTACTATGGAAACACAAATATGAAGAGTAACAATTGCATTCTAGCTTTAGGGGGTTTCACTATCCGAATGAAAGTCCAAATGTCTAGTAACGATTCAAATTCAAACGTTGGCTCAAAGAGTATAGAGGACTAGGAAGCACAAACACTTCTTAGCTGGTGCCGTGTCCGTGTCGGACACACGTACTCCTTGGACACGCCAATTGACATATCCTAAATTTTTGTTTATTTATTTTTCAATGGACATGCAAGAGACACGTAACACCATCACTTAAATGCATATAAACTGCATTGCAAGTTTAAAATGTAAACTTGCTTTTATCATGTTTTAAGTTAAATGATGACTAAATTATGGATTGATTGGTGTTTTTATGTTGAATTAGTATTATTTTTTAATATTTTTCATGGTTTGTGGATGTTACTTTCATAAATAGAGCAAATAAAATATACAAGAAATATTTTGTTTGCCGTATTCCCGTCGTGTCCGTGTCCTCATATTTTTAAAATTGCCGTGTCTGGTATCCATATACGTGTCTGTATCTATACCAGTGTTAGTGTCCATGCTTCTTAGATAGAGGATAATATTTAATGTTTTGCAAATTTTGGAAGCAGAACTCGAAATTATTTTGTTATCTGAGGATTCCTTTGTTATATGAAGAGTGACAACTAAGTTCTTGCTTTAGGAAGTTCACTAAGCTCTCTGATACAAGAAACAAATGTTTATGACCCATCTGTCATGTGTCTTGTATAATACATTTCTAGTTTTTATTTTTATTTTTAACAGGTTCTGAGAAGGTTCAGCAATGTTGATAATGAATTGCGTTCACCTGTGACAAACGATGAACTTTTAGCTGAGGTATGGTTTTGCTGTACTCTATTCATTTGCTGAATCTTTGAATTTATTTATTCACTTGAAAATGTCAAGATGGTTTTTTTTTTTTTTTTTTCCTGTGGACATCTTTTTGTTTGAACTCCCTGTCTGTATAATGGGAATTTTGAACTGTGCACTATAGGTGGGGATAGCGATGCTGAAAAATCAAGCTAAAGGATATGTGAAAACCTGATCTCGTGAGAAGTAGGTCAACACTAGTGGCTGTGGTGTTGATGGTGATGGTGGTGGTAGTAGGGTTAGGGTTTGCGGCAATAGCAGTAGCAATATTTTATGGTTATGTCCTAGTAGACCTTATGTCCTTGAGCCTAGGTGCTTTCAAGGATGATGGCATAGGAGGTGGTGGTGGCGGTGGCGGTGGCAGTGGTAGTTATAGGGTTACTGTTAGTGTTTTTGGTGGAGAAGATATTTTATGGTCGATTAATAAAACCAAAGGCACTTTTGACCTGGGTTTCAATGGTGGAGCAGACGGTGGTTGTGGTGCCATCAATTGTGGAGGTAGTAATGATATTGCTACGAGGATGAGGATAAATA
Source organism: Euryodendron excelsum (assembly GCA_033060915.1). Lineage (NCBI taxonomy): Eukaryota > Viridiplantae > Streptophyta > Magnoliopsida > Ericales > Pentaphylacaceae > Euryodendron > Euryodendron excelsum. The sequence goes on along the minus strand of CM065384.1, from coordinate 16,109,114 downwards.
TTGCCATCATGTCAACTCTTTTAGCTTTAACTAGGAGAAAATTTCTTGCTTATTTGTCGTAGGGGAAAGGTTAATTGGAACTTTAGTACTGTACAAGAGTTTGTTATTATTGCTTGCCTTGTTTTTTTAATCCGTTTGAAAAGAAAGAATCTAAAATGCTATTGTAATGGTGGCTGATTGTTCTAAACAATATAAGAGCTAGGAGTCTTAATTGTAAGGAGAATGTTCAATCATTTTGTGTTGGTATTTTATTCAGTTTTACTTGTATGTGAGAAGAAAATAATAAATGGATAAAGCAATATTCTTACAAGATATAAGGAACCAACAGTGGATTTATTTGACAGCAGGATTTGGTCAAGCATGTAAGACACAAGTTTACTAATAATGGAACTAAAAATAATGACGACATAAGTTTGCGAACTACAAATTATGGCATTGTTAATACTTTAGTAAAGGTGACAACTGCAAACTCCTCAGCTAACTGAATAAGCTTTGAAAATCTACCTTTCATTCAGTCTGCCTAGCTTTTGAGTATGACATATCATTGAATGACCTAACCACCATAACAATCTTCAGTTTCCTTTACTTCTGGTTCACGATTGCATTGGTGTGAAGTGACTGGTAAGATGTATGTTGCTAAGAAACCTAACTTGGAAAGCACCGAAGAAATATTTGAAGCAGGTAGTGAAGGACATTGTATTTGTAAGTGCCTCTAGTCACCATTTTATCTGTTACCCATTGGACACATTCAAATTCTACGGTGCTTGTTTGATGTTTGAGTTCTAACAGTGAAGATTTTCCTTGTACATTTTCTTTTGCAATCTAATGGGGTTGAGTGGCTCTAGCTGAGGTGTCTCTACATGATGGGAGCTGCCTTATATTAGATTTTGGGATAATGCTAACGAGTAGGTGTTGAATATACTGCTCACTTTGTACAGATTATATTCTTGTGCTATTATCAGGTGGTGAGGCAACTTTTTGTGCAAATTGAGCCTGAAAACCTTCATCTTCCAGATCCTTCGTCATTTTTGGGAGAGTTTGAGGTGCTACTCCAGTTGCCAAAGTCCATTCCTTTGTTGGAGGGAAAAATTCAGTGGACTCTTAATGTTAAAATCCAGAGGAAGTGAAGAAAAGTTTCTTAGCTAATGGGTGGTATGGTCCCAAATGCTGCTTGATGACAGTTTTGGCCTGAGTAATTAGTCCTTGTCAGAGCTACCCTAAATGTTTTGACTATTGCACATATTTTCTTCATGTAGATCTTGTGTCTGTGACCAAAGATTGATTTATGTCCAGTTGGGCAAGGGTTTTGGATTTGTTCCTACATATCTTCTGTGCCAACAAACTTGTAAATTAAGTGGGATCTTGCCAAGTCCCTAGCTTAAGGATGCTGCCTGTATCCTGTACAGTCTGCTTAGAAATTTAAAAATCACCTTAAACGGTAAAGATATTGATGAGTAATGAAAAAAAAGAAAAAAAGAAGCTAGTGGTACCCTGGTGTTACAGGGTATCGACTACTCCCTTGAACTTGCGCAGGTTCACAGTTCATATGAATTATGTAAATTTCATGCATTTGCATGAATGGTAGTTGGCCATAAGGCGTGTGAGAGTATCAAACTTAAGAGCTTATGCATAGAATGAAGATTAGCCTATTATTGTGGTTAATTATGCAACTTTTTCAGTCTCTAGCATTATTAGAACTACTAACCATTTTTTGTTCATACAAAAGCAAGTAAATTAAGAGAGTAGCATGTTTCATTGATACCCGGTTGAGTTTATTGTACCAAAATTGCCCAGGCCAAGTCTGGTTCTTCTCTGTTGGACAGTCCTATAGAGATTAGCTCGCCTGGCCAGGGGGGTCTGGTTTGCCAGTTCACCCATGCACCTGGGTTAGCCGGGTCCAGGTCTCGTAACACAGCTATTTTGGTTTGAGCTTCTTATGCAGTATATCTTGGGAACTTGTAGTTACAGACAGGGGAGGCATCTTTGCATAGTGGTTGTGGATTTGGCAGTAACAAAATTCAGTCAGAATCTAATTCTGGTTCTGACCATGAAATATTTTGTAACAATAGTGGCTCCATAGCTTCTTTATCAGAGTACAATCTATCTTTTGTAATCTTAATCTTTTGCAGTTACAGACAGAAGGGGCATCTTTGCATGGTGGTTGTGGATTTGGCAATAACAAAATTCAGTCAGAATCTAATTCTGGTTCTGACCATGAAATATTTTGTAATAATAGTGGCTCCATAGCTTCTTTATCAGATTACAATCTATCTTTTGTAATCTTAATTATCCACAAGTTTTGTTAACTACAAATGGTTCGAATTATTGTTATTGAGTATTATGGTTGTGGTAATTACTTGATTCTTAAAAATATGTACTGCTGTGTTGGGTTTATTAGGTCAATTCGGAAAGATGAGGTTTAGAGTAGACAACCTTGCTGGTTTTTCAGCCTGCCATGCCTTATGACAGCTGTGCTATATAAATAAATAAATATATATACACATTTCAAAAGCTGGTAATCATTTGAAAAAAAAAAAAGGAAGATGGAGAGGAATGCACAAAAGCATGTGCTGCACTCAGCTTCTTCAAGTGTTTTACTGATTGCTTCAGGTTCTCGTATGTGATAAAAATTTTGCTATTCGTTGAGTGGGGGTAAAGCTACTCTTTAGCACTATAGCACACAGTAGAGCTTAAGTTTTAGCTTTAACAAGTGTTTTCTTGATATTATTATTACTTTTATTAATTATTATTTAATATTTGCAATTATGATTATTACAGTTATTATTACTACTATTATGATTATAACTATTGTTTTATTTTCTTCTTTTTTTTTTTTTTTTCGTTTTATGAGGGCAATGGCAATAATGTCGGTACATAATGGGATAGCCTTAATCCATATTCGCAAACCCCTTGATATGAAATTAAATTGTAATATGCAAACTTCATTAACACTTTTCTTTTCCTTATTTTTTTCTTCCATAAGGTGATGGATGATTAACCCTTAATGATCCCTAACTTAATATTAGCTACCACTCCACAATGATCCCTGACTTACTATTAGCCTAGCATTCAATAGCTAACAAAGTATTCAATTAACTAACAAATTGGTTGATAATCCCTTTTCTTTTTTTTTTTTTTTTGTGAATCACCATAATTGACAGTTTGACACTGACAGGAAGGAGCTGGCCCATAAAACACCTCACATTTCTGGGGAAAAAAATAATATGGATTTATGTACTACATTGTAATAATAATAATTATTATTTTCTGATGCAATGAAGTGCAAAGAAAAATAGGCGGGCTATGTAGAAATTATTATTATTAACATCGGTTGCACTTGGGAAATTTTACGTCACAAAGTGGAAGTGCAAATCAGTCTAGTAGTTTTTAAAGTAGATATAGTGTTCTTGATACACTCCCAGAATGGTTGCCAATATTCTTAATCCTCATCAGCATTAAGCAAAACTCTCTGAAATCTAAACATTAGTCCCGAGAATGTGATGAGAGGTTCTAAAATAGCACATTGAATTCCCATGACATCATTGCCACAAAAATGGAATAATGCACTATTTCAATGATTTCACACATCAACTGAAGTGTATTTTGAGCTACATTGCCACATCCGGAAGTTGTAGGCATGACTCCTGATAATTCTATTTTACAATCTTTCATATTATAGTTGTTGGTCCAAATATACAATCCAAGAGGGGGATGAATTGGAATTTTTAAAATTATTTACACAATAATGCAATCTAAAAGCTAATAACCCAAAGGAACTATAAATCAAATAGTATAAGTGCAATGCAAACAAGTAATGAGGTGCCAGAATGAAAAATATAGCACAAAAAATGAACACCAGATTTACTGAGGTTCAGTCGCAACGTGTGACCTGCTTCCCTACTCCTAAGATCCTCTTGAAAGTTCTTTCACTATGCAAAAGTTCTTTACACAGCAGGTGCTAGTTGCCAAGTGCCCAGCTCACTCCTTACAAGAGTTATTTTCAAACTCTCAAACCCTCCAAGTGATTTTGTCTAAACTTCACTCAAATTTACAAGTGTTTTTAACAAGAAACACTCAAACTCACAGGTTTACAAACACTCCTAAGTGAAATATATAAATATTGTACAATGAGTAACTCTCTCTAAGAGTGTATAAGCAAGTAGAAGTGCAGCTAATACCCCAACAAAGAGAATTTCTTAGTTTAGTGTGGAGAATCAACAATTAAGATGTTGTTCAGCTCATAAATCTTCAGATTCTCATGTATAAATGCTGTGGGGATCTTGTATATATGGCCTTGAATTGATTATAGCCGTTGGTGGTGATTGGGGGCGCATTTAATGCAAAATCACGCTGATAGGCCGTTTGAAAAACTAATTGTTACAGTCAAGGAGTCGACTCTTTTGCTAAAAGGGTTGACCTTTTTTGCTCTGGTGCCAGCATCCTCAACCTTCTGTCCAAATGTGTCGACTCTTTTGCTTGAAGGGGTCGACTCTTTTTGAGTTTTGACAGACTTCACCAAGGCACTATTCAAATGAGTTAGCTCCTGAAGAACAAGGAGTCGACTTTTTTAACTTTTGACCAAACTTCAACAAGGCTTTGTCTAGATGTGTCAACCCTTTAACCCTTTTTGGACCTTTTTCAAGACTTTGTATTCTGGACCAATTTATCGACTCTAGTCCATGACCTCTGTCTCAATGTGTCAACTCCTGAGTAGGAGGGGTTGACTCCTTTTCAACTTAGACCTTCACTTTTTTTAAGTCTTCTTTAATCTTCTTTAAACTCTTCAAGCTCTTGATGAATCATTCAATTAAGTCTTCTAAGGCTTGAAATAACTTTTTCACGGCATGTTGATCTTCAAGAACACCTTCAATCTCTTCGAGATGGAATCAATTCACTTTGATTACTTGTAGGGTTCCTCAATCAATATCACTTCTTCCATTTCTTCAAGACTTCATCAATTGCTTTAGTAGAACTTCCAAGTCTTGTGATCTTTCTTCCAATTGATCTACCATTCATCCAAGACAACTTCAAAGTCTTCAAGATAAGCTTCCATGTCTTGTGTAGAACATCAAAATGAGGTTGTAACTATGTGACTGCTGAATGTGTCAACTCATCATACTCATTCTCTCCAATCCTTCTTGACAAGTTTCTCATCATACAAGTTCTTCAATATTTTCTAATGAGGTGAGCTTCAAGTCATGATCTAATTAAGATTAGAGATGAAATATAATCTACATACTAAACAGGATTATTAGATTGCTAACATAATGTTTTGTGATAATCAAAATCAAGGCATGGAATCTACAATCTCTCCCTTTTTGATGATGACAAAACCTTACTCAATGTGAACATTAAGCTTGAAATCTAATGAATATAGCAATGTGCAATAACAGAGAATTTCAGAAAATGAAAGCTTCATACCAGAAATTTGCTCATCCTTTCTTTTGTGCTTTATACCTTAAGGCATTTTCCAAGTTTGGAGCAAACAAACAGGTTCATAACAAAAAGTATTTTCCAGGTTCAGAGCAAATCAATCAACAAATTTAAAGATTCAAAGCATAAATACCTTTGTTCCCCCTTTCTTATATAGTGTAGCACTACTATATCAGATTTGTTTAACCATAAGATTTGCACAGCCACAATTGATGCCAATCAAGCATTCCAATAAAATATATATTGCTTTATAAAAATTCTTTCTCCCATACAAAAATTCTTTATTCATATCACAATTCTTTCTCCCCTTTTTTGTATTAAACTCATCTTTTTCATATCAATAGTTTCTCTCCCTTTTTGTCAATTCGTCAAAAAGAGTCAAATATAGAGAATTTAAAAACAGGTACAATAGCAAAAAATCTTAAAACATGAGTAAAATTATTATTAGATGAGCAAGCAAACCAATCAATGCATTAATCTCCTCATCAAAACAAATGTAAGTAAACATCAAAGCAACTAAAGCATTTATAATAATAGGCATCTATAGAGTTCAAAAACTAAAAGCATCCACAAAATATTACAAACATATTTGTCTTAAAGGATTACACACCATTCTAGTTAAAAATATTGTTTAGAAAGTGCAAATGTAAATATAAATGCGAATGCAAGAGTGCTCATTTGGCTTTGGGAGATAAGGTTTGTGAGAGATCAATAGGGTCATCAGCAATGTTGGTAAACTTGGCTAGGTTTCTTTGCCTCAAATCATACTTGTGAGTGCTTGTTGATGGCTTTGGAGTGGTTTGGATAGAGGGATTTGATGGTGCTGCAGGAGATGGCTGAGATAGATAAGGTCAGGTGTTGACTTTTTCAGTGGATTCATCTATCTTATTAGTGCTAGAGTCCTCTTCTGCAAACTTTGTTGCTTCAGGGTAGAGGGGTTTGTATTCATCTCCAATCATTTCTTTGATATATTTCCCAATGTGCTCAGTTGATAGAGCAATTTCACTGGAGACTCCCTCTCTTAGATTGTTTTCCTCAGATATAAGAGCTTTACGCAACTCTATTTAAACTTTCTTCTCAACAAATAACAGCCTAGTTGCACCATTCTCCACCTTCTTATCAATTTTGGTAAACATCTCCTCTTTGTGTTTCTTCATCTCTTTTATCATTTCCATCACCAT